>JABSTQ010009675.1:1375000-1975000 GCA_013358835.2 Ixodes persulcatus | reverse complement strand
ATGTCGCGGAGCGTTTCAGGGATGTCAGCTACATAAAATGCGCATGTTGAGCGTCCTAAGCCATCTCGTCACGATTGCTAGCAGAGCATGGTCTCAGTAGTATTTCTGGAGCGGAAACGGAAGTGTGTCGTAGCAAACAGGAAACGGAAGTTCAGGCAAAGCGTTCTAATCAGTAAACATATGAAATGTTCAGAGCGAATAAAACAACAAGCCTTGGTTGACGCACAGTATATTTTTTCTGTTTTCTTTTTGTATTGTTTAGTGTGTGCTCCTTTGTATTCTTTTTGTATTAATTTTTTTAAAGCGTTAGCCATACCGCGACATGGCTTGAAACAAATTTAGATATATAAAGAACGTTATAAAATAGAGGCAAGCAACTAAGTCTCTTGTTTTACATTTAGTCTACCCAGTTTGTTATGTTTCCGGTCACTCACAGCGCAGATATTTATATCTGTCAACATGAACCACGGTATATTCATCTCCATAGTTATATCCCATATAATGGTCTTGTGTTAAACAAATATCTAAAGCGTTTGGTTACGATACTAAATATTCGTTCTTTTTATTTACGAAACCACAACATAATGCTGGATAACGCATCGCTCACTTTTATCTGGTTTTACAGAGATAAAAATTGTTAAGTACAATAACTATTCTGGTAATTTTATCTCGTCTTTTAACGAGTTTGGTTAACTCAACGTGCAACCCAAATAGTACTTTATCCGAGGCTTATTTTAAAAATCAAAACAAAAACGTTCGAGGATCAGATTTAAAATAGGCGGTTTGCTCTGATTTATCTGATACTAAAGTTTAAGATAAATCCTTGAATGCAACAGAAATATAATATTTCGACATTTCCGAATTCTTTTGCAGAATGCTAGATTGCATTCGTACTAGACGTAATGGGAATACATGTTGGCACGAAGGAAAGAAAAAAAAGCTAGTTTGAGACTTTCATGCATAAATAAAAACGTTCTATTTCCAAGTGTGTATTCCTGAGACTCCCTCTGCCGATCCGCCTCATTTGAGGAGGTGTATTTTGTGCTTACAAATCAAGGTTTGGTCCATGTGGCGGGTCTCATGTGCAGTTTGAGCCCTGCTGATTTATGACAATGCAGATATCTAAGGCCTATGTTTGGCAAAAACAAAGAAATATTCTGCAACTTCTATAAACAGAAACCTACGACGAAGCTTACACTTACAGGGTCTTAGTTCGTGGGGGTTATCTTGTAAATAAAGCGACTAAAGTATAACAGTATTTTAGGCAAAAGGAAAAGGTTTTGTCTGGCAAATAAGTGTTCTGAAAGCCCAAAAAAGAAAGGTGTACCCACATGTTATATTTGCTGGCCCGAAACTGGGCATTTCTTATCCTGTGTTGCCATACAGGTGACAGGGTTAAGTCTCACTGCCTGTTTGTTGAGTTGTCAGATTGCATTTGATTTCCCAAGCAACTGTTGCGGAATTGTTTTTCGGTTGTCACCTAATTGAGATCTGTGGGCCTGAAATCACGAGCAAATTTCAGAATTAGGCGTCACTCCTAACTGATCGGGTCTCATGTGGCATTTTTATTTCACGCTTGGCACTTTGGAACGTACGTAGCGATCTAGGAAAAGTCAAATTTGACATTTCTCAGGCAAGTCAGGGTAAAGGAAGGTACTTTTGCCCTATCCAACGCTTTGAAGCAAAACATTTTGATGCCCAAGGTAGGCCCCTAGAATTGCCAACTAACGCCGTTTTGGGTGTTTTTCAGGCGTGCTGCATGAGATGGGTCACCAAAATACTTTAATAAATTTTAAGAGTACCGCTCCTACCACAATTTTAAGGAGTTCTTTATAAACGAAGTGGAACCACCATACTTTGTTTGAGATAGCATGGCGAACTTTGGCATATCTTCTTCAGTGTGAGTGCGAGGTTCGGCAGTGTTGTTCCAAAGAATATTGCAGTTACTTTTCTTTGTTGAATATAGGAGAGAGTTCAGTGGTTATAGAATTAGGGCACGGTTGCGAATAAAACACTTATAAAAGCTGACAAGCCGTCGAGATCGGTCGTGCAAGTCCGTTAAACAATGAGTGCCTCGTCATACCCCACATGAAGGCGTCATGATACAAAATGTAAAAAAGAAAAGGCATGAATTTTGAAGATTTGATTCAGAGACACTCGGTGTCGCCATATTTATTAGGTTCTTAATGAAAGCTCGTTATTTCGAAATTTTTCGTCTCATGTAGTTTACATATCATGTTAAGGTTAGTGATACTGTTGACATTTCCTCTCAGCAGTCAATTATTTGACGCCGTTGGGTGAGGAAAAATAAATTAGCAAAAAAAGCGCCTTAGAACAAAGGTCGAAGAACGCGGTAGGTCGTACTTCCTGCGCCTTTTCTTCTCGTTACGCAGACTTATGGCGATACATCCTCCTACTTCCTGTTTTGGTAAACTTCAAATGAAGAAGCTGGGAACTCATAATTTCTTTTTCTTCGTCCGTTCAGAACCTTCCCAAAGTGCAATGACTTTCTGTACACCCTTTCTACACGGCATCTTCAATGCCGTTACTTCTGGTATGAGTTAAAATACCGAATTGATCTCTCCACGCCGCTGGAAGGTATTCACAACAATAATCACGATTGTCACGGAATATTGTTTTTCCTACCTATATTGACCAGGTTGAAATGGTCTATTTTTTGTTTTGTCCGGCATATCAGATACGAAACCCACGTGACTGAGAGCAAAATCAAACGAAAATCGTCTTTAAGGCACTCCTGTTTTGGGGGGCGCTAGAAGTTTTTTCTTTCTTTTTTTTTGTACTATATCGGTGAGAGAAATTTGACCATTAAATTCGCAGTCGACCCCGTTAATTCGATATGTGACAATGCCGCGCACTCTCACCGAGTTTCCCCAGCCACCTCTGTCCCATTCTTCCAGCCATATGTTACGATGTGCTTGCCTATCCTTACGAGAAAGAAGTCCAGTTTCCGTCCCCGTCCTCGATGTTTTAGTCTCAAATATTTCTATCTATTCACCAACACGCTCGTTTTCAATTACTACTCCCTATCATTTTGTCTCGTAATTGTACGTGTTTCCTTCAGTTTTTATAGTTAACGGCTGTCTTCAGTAATCGCTTGCATTGTGCGAAACTTACTTTACCCTATTTCAGATGACATTGATCTTGCGTTTGAATACTGGTTCGATGAAATTCACTGGAAGCATATATGAAAGAGAGAAATGCAGGTCGTCGCGCGTTGTCTTTCTCTTCTGATGCAGAATCTGTTGAAAATTATTATACGAAAGGTTTTCCTATGATTTATGTATTTTACAACCGATATTCAGTGATGAATGAGGTTGTCTTCGAGATTGTGCTAGACATCTTAACAAGGAAAAAAACATATAAACACAAGTGTCAGATACTAACTGCTCGAAATTTGAGCGTGGCTACAACCACAAATAAGGCTATCGGTTTGTAGCTATGAGGAATCGCGTAGAATATATAATTTAATTACTTTGAAAATTAAGAATATTAATTAATTATTACATTGACTAATGGTGTGATACCGCACAATTTAAAGGGCACTATACTTCGATACAAAATAAATTAAGAAAGTGGGTTGCTCTGTTCTCAAAAGAATTTGCTGTGGTATGTTGTTGGCGACAGTTCAACAAAACCTGTAGCCATAATTAGCCGTTTCTATTTATGACCAACTTTAATACCAAATAAAAATAAATAACAGTTGACACCTTGGAGGAGGAGAAAGGAAATGTTTGTGACTGTTTTAGTCTCATTCGTAATAAGCTCACAGAAATGAATTTCAACAAAGATGTGATGAACGACCCGCCATGTTATTATGCTGTATGAGTGCACTTTTAATCTTTTGTGTTGCCACCAAAGACAGCTCCCAAAATAAACTAAGAGTAAAGAATAGTAGTAAAGAGAGCAATCTTACAACGTCATTCAAACACGAAAAAACATGAAAAGGACATATTTTAAGTGGCTACCTAGAAGAAAGACGCCTTGTAAACGATGTCCACGCTTCGGCCCACAGGGAGTGGGAAAAGCCCCGATCTAACGAGGACAAAATGGATTCTGCGGCCGCTGCCCCACCAGTGATAAATCGTGGTCCTGTGACACAGTGCCGCTACCAAGACTGCCAGGGTTCACTCAAATAGGAACCTTTCTGTAGCGTCCTTTTGCGAGCGGTTATCTTTAAGCGCGGCCATCCATAGACCACAACGCGGAAGCTGCCTTCGCTTATTTGGTTCTTGTAACATTTCCTTCTCGTCTTGTTTGTAATGCTCGCTGAAATATTTGTTAATGTATCGTGTTTCTCATCTTGTAAATTCTCTGGTTCCTTTTTGTCAGAGGACAGTAGCAACTTCGTTAGAAACGTTTTGTTTTATGTGGGCACCGGCATTATAAAAAAAAAAAAAAAAAATTGATCAAGCTTTTGAAATAAAATACGATTTACTTGAGCATCATTTTATGCAGTATAATGAATAGATTTGGTGGTTCTCTTTAAATGGATCGAGCGCGAACTGAAAAAAAAGCTGAGCTAGATTTTCGCAAACAAAAGTTGAAAGCAGCGAGAAAATAAGTACCTCTGTTAACTGTAGGTGCTATATGGCATCTTTCTAAATATATATTTTTACGTAATATATATATATATATATATATATATATATATATATATATATATATATATCAGTAAAACCGGAGTCAAACAAAATTTTGGATGTAATTCTAATATCGTTACTCAATATTGATTTTATGCTTCACCAAACATTATTGACAAATCTTGGCTTTCGATAAAGTGTCTGATACAGTAGAAGCGTAGAAATCTCGGCGAGATGGTGATGCATCGGATCGAGAAAACAGCGCAAACAAAACGACGAACCAGTAAAAGAGTATACACACAGACAAGGCGTTGACTTACAACTGAAATTTAATAAGAAAGAAAAACATGAAGGCCGCGAAAAAACCCGAACAATCCACCACACCCACGTCACCACACACCACGTTCCCATTGGCCGAGATATTCTATCTCTTTTTGATACAGGGCCACAGAGATGGCGGTGACACACGTGCCCTCCCCACATCGTGATATGTAAAATGCCTCCGTTATTTCCCTCGTCCTTTTGTTGTTGTTTAGCATTCTTGTTGTCTCTTCAAACTTAAGGGCGCACCCACTTTCTGTCGCAATGAATCGCCAAATGACCGGCAGGTCATTTGGCGGTCATTGCGATTCATTGCGACAGATGTCAATTACTATGTCAATTGGTCGATAATATAAAGAAACTGCGGAAGAGAGTAATCCCCTCTGATATACCTACCAAAACGCGAAGTGTAAGGTTTTCCGATATTGTTAAAACTTTGAGTGTGAGTACGGTCCTTTTAGACGTCAGTGTTATTCATAACAATTTAAATATATATATTCGCACGCTTTTTGAACAAAATCTTTGTTAGGCCTATAAGCAGAACCTGACGTACCTGATATCGGAGAGGATTACCGCCAAACAATTATCACAACATTCATTGTTGTGATAATTCACTTATGCTCCCCAAGTGATAATTCACTTGCTCCCCGTCATAAGCTGTGCTTATTCTTCGCCTGCTCGTGCCTCTGTCGTCTCGGCTCGACGTTTTGACGGCCGAGGTAAAGCTTCTGCGTGCCGACAACAGTGTCCTACGAGTGGAAGTATCTCAGCTTCGCCAAGCAGTTCTGAACGAGACTGTCGTGGCGGCTTCCAAAGAGGCGTCACCCGTCGCCCCGGAACGAACGGCGCCCTAGTACGCTTCTGTTGCTCAGGGCGCCTGCCCCAATGAGGGACAAGTTCGTTATTTTCCCGTAAATGCAACGACTCGTGGGATTCCGTCATCGTCCGCACATCTGAGTAACGGAGAGTCTGTCAACACGGCTCACAACGCGAGGGACCATCCTCACTCTAACCAGGATCGTCGTCCAAGGCCTCAGGCCTCATTCGGTCAAGCAAGAAATTGCAACATTAGAGCGGTTCCTCGTGCACCACCTTCGAAAGGCTTGTTTGTGTCCCATCTGGGCCCAGCCACGATTGTCGCAGACATGAAAGCTACCGCAAGAACCGTCTTCGGTAACAAATCAATGATATGCACGCGACTAAAAGCGTTATATCCGACCTACAATTCGTTCCATCTCGCCATTGATAAGGAAGCGTTGGTGGCGTGGAGCAGTTCCGATGTGTGGCCGGATGGCTCTCTTTTTCATCCTTTAATTGAGAGGCTGCCTATCTCACGGCATTACGTGGCTGTTCCGAATAGCATAAGTCACGCTGATCATGGCTCGAAATCTTAGCGTATACTACCAAAATGCCCGTGGTCTTAGAACCAAAACTCATGAATTTATGTCTCACCTACTAGGCAGTGATTATGATATTGTTTCATTGTCGGAAACCTGGCTTCATGACGGTATCACCAGTAGTGACTATTTTCCTTCTTTTACTGTGTTTCGAAGAGATCGTGATTATACTTCCGGGATGAGATACTGTGGTGGTGTACTTACAGCTTGCAGGCAATCTTTGAACGCACATAGACGTCACGATCTAGAAACTTATCAAGAATCGGTCTGGGTGTAGATAACTTCCGCTGATGGGTTCAACAATCTTATTGGATCATATTATTTTCCCCCTGCCTCAGATTTTGCTATCTTTATAGGCCACTTCCATTTCCCGGAAAACAGTATCGATATGACTGAATATCGCGTACAAATTTACGGAGATTTTAATCTGCTAAAGGTGGACTGGCCTTCCGGTATAATTAACAGTGCAAGCTCATGCACGCGTCAAAGAGCGTCCTGCTTGTTCGACTATATGAATTTTAATGATTTTACGCAGCAGAAAACGTTTGCGAACTGCTCCGGTAATATTCTGGATGTAGTTTTATCCAACTTTCTTGTCGCGGAAGTGACTCGCATAAGTGATCCGCTGGTAAATGCTGATGCTTATCACCCACCGCTCGCAATCTCGTTTTGGATGTCTTTAAGAGTGATACCACCTTGCTGCGTGCTAAGATATACGTAGGTCTCGGTGATTATTTTGGGTTATTTAAATAATAAAAAAAAAGATTGAAGCATTATTTTACAAAATTCGGATGTTGATTTAATGGCGGACGGTCTTAGATCTGTAGTCAATAAAGCTATGGATAAGTTTATTCCTAGGCACCTTCAACGTCCTCACTAGTATCCAAAATGGTTCTCTAAGAATCTACGACATTATTTAAGGTTAAAATTGCATTACCATAGATTGCATAAAAAGACAAAACTGGACTTCTGGAATGAAAAATATAGCATATGCCGTGAACTAACAAAGACGCCCCTCGTTAATGACCAATATATATGTATCGTAAGCAAGTGGAGCTGAGCTTAAATAAACGACCTGAATAATTCTGGCGCTTCGTAAAGAACAATACTAGGAAGGAGTCAGGTAACATAACGCTGCGCAGTGGAACTGGTATTCATACGTCCCCAAAGTCTGTTTGTGAGTTGTTTTCACATAATTTTAGTACATGTTTTTCTACTGTCAACACCAGCTCGCTTGTGACATGAGGGTCTGATGACTATTTGCCTTTTAGGAGAACTACGGCCGATGAGGTGATTTCGGCTATTGGAAAACTAAACTCTAAAGTATCGTCCGGCTTCGATGGTATTCCAAATTGTATTGTGATGGGCTGCTGCGAAATTTTTCTGTCCTATTCTTGAGAAGTTATTTAGCTTGACGCTGCGAACCGGCGTATTCCCAGAAAACTGGAAATATTCAATTCTTGTCCCAATTTTTAAATCTGGTAATTCTAGTGACGTCAGAAATTATCGTCCTATATCTCTTTTAAATGAATTCTCAAAGGTAGTCGAGAAGGTGACGTACAACCACCTACATAACTATTTTAAACGCAATGTAGTTTCTATACAGCACGGGATTCTAGCAGGAAGATCCGTTGACAAAAAATTATGCACATTTCCTAATTATTCTATGCCAATAGTTCAGAGCCGGGGTCAGGTAGATGCAGTATACTTAGACATGTCCAAAGCCTTTGACAAGGTCAATGATGCATTGCTATTGATGAAACTTGGGAGCTATGGGTTTGGCCCTGAATACATTACCTGGTTCAGGAGTTACCTACATGAAAGACAGAACTGTGTTAGGGTTTCTGGCTACTTGTCACAACTCTTCATGTCTATTTCGGGCGTACCTCAGGGTTCGAATCTTGGTCCGCTGTTGTTGATTATTTTCATAAATGATTTACCGTCCTCCCTGAAACACTCGCAGGTGCTTATGTTTGCAAACGACGTTAAACTGTTTCGACAGGTGAATATTATCACTGGCTGTGGTTTGTTGCAAGACGATGTCTATTCAGTACAAAGATTGTGTATTTTGAACAATTTAGTTTTTAACCCCCGCAAAACCACAGTGATGTCTTTGTCCAGAAAGCGTAGCACATTATTTTATATATACTGTCTGGGCAATGAAACTATAAGTTGGACCACAATAGTTAAAGATCTAGGGTTTTTTTGTGGATGATCACCTTCTTTTTAATTCTCACGTGAACTCCATTGTTAGCCAGAGTTTGCGCATGTTGGGAATAATGGCCCGCCTAACTAGACCATTTAGCACTCATCATTGTCTGTTGCAACTCTTCAGTACTCGCGTACGCTCTAAACTTGAATTTCCATCTGTAATTTGGAACTCTATCTCTAATACAGCGAGTGAAAAAATTGAACACATACATAAACGATTTCTGCGGATTGTCTATGACAGATATTTTGGTCGTAAATGCTATTTTGAATATAATTTAATTTTATCCAAGGTAAAACTTTGCACTCTATTAACAGGAGATCTGTCCGGGGTGCTAAGTTTTTGCACAGGTTGGTTCATGGGTCCGCAGACAGTCCTGCACTTCTTTCTTGCTTACACGTCCGCATTCCTGACAGTATAAACTCTAGAAATCTCAGTTTTTTACCCAGATATTCATAGCAACTTGTCACCGGTATCACGAATTCAGCATGTTTTCAACACGAAGTTTTGCAACGTGGATATTTTTTGTACAAAATTGCCCCTTGTTTGTACAGGGTTTCTCAAAAATTGCTAAAGACTGTTTGCATGTGTGTTAATGTAAGGCATATGTATAAGTTTTAAAATGTGTATAATTGAAGCATGTAAATTTGTGATGAATATGTGTATTTTATGCTTCGTGCTTTACCGCAAAAGCCTTTGAGCTCTTGGTAAGCACGCGAAAATAAACATTGAATTGAATTTAATTGAAATAAATATTATTTTTGTAAACTTCACTGCACCCTGGAAATTATTCCGAGAATTAATATTCTTACAGTTTAGAGATGAAAGCCTTTTTTTTTCTGGTTGGGTATTTCCGTTGAAACCATATTGTGAGGTGTGTGAAGCTTGCACACAAAAAAGCCCGAAATGTGAACCTATAATCAAATATACAAGAGGAACTTTCATAGGGCCGTTTCTGATAGAGTGTGCCAGTCATCTCTATAAGGAAGGCGCTCACCTTTTGAAAAACCGTGTGTGGGGCCCACAAGGATTTTTTAAACGCTTTGACGTACCCTTTATAAATGTTTGAGTGGTTTGAGATGTTCCTAAAACTTTTCTAAGGGGTCTGCACACCCTTTAAAAATTCTTAAAGGGGGAAAGAGACCGGTCCTAAGTTTTTGAGATGCTAGTGGGGTATGTCCTAATCCTCTACGTGAAACCACAGCACCGATCAAAATCGTTTTAACAGCCCTGTGGGAGAGACCACGTGACCCTTCTGGATATATGCCTCGTAAAAATCCGCTTGGCCATTTTGAATTTTTCGGCCGCAACAAGACGAGACGTTCTTCCGTCCATAATTTTCCGCGCCGAAGGTCGTCAACTCCTCGCACATGAGGGAGAGAAGGTGGTTTGGATAAATGGGAAAGAGACTTTTTGTTCGTATGAAGATAACCTTTTACGTCAGTCGAAATTCTGCCTTTGTTAGAAGCTCGCCGCCCTGTTTTTGTTTTCTTTGCTTGGACGATCGCAAACTAAATATGGCAAACCAGCAGACGCTTATTGTCGGCTTCCCATCCCATGCGTAGGGACCTATCTTCTAGAGCAGAAGGGATTCCAGATCAAGAAGGTATTTCAGTGCCGTTTCTAACGCCTCTTCGTCCGTCTGGCTTCAAACGCATCCAGCGAGCGAAAAAGACGCCGGAGACGCCACCGCGACGGCACCATGGGAGACACCGTGACTCTGCTCCGATTTCTCAATGGCGGGGGATGTTGGTTGTGCGTTCCTGGTTTTCTCTACACGTGCTCCTGACGGTGTCTAGGTGTGCGTGTGGTGCGCTTGCTCGGTTTTATTTGTTGAACTAACGTACATCTCAGGAGTTCACCCACCGGCATTCTGAGTAGCTTGAAAACTATTTTTTGCGACAAAGAACTCCATTTTTGCTTTACGGCTATCAGTCATTTGGACGTCTGAAATGTTGAAAGGCTGAGGAGCTCTGGAAGCCGGAAAGGTCTGATGGCTGAATGGATTTGAATTGCTAGAGGGGTTTGAAGGGATGAAGGAGTTTCAAGGACTGACGGCTTTGATGGGCCGTAGGGGGTTTGCACCGCTGAGGAGGTCCTATAACACTTCAAATCTGAAGTGTTATTTTCAATTGGGCAGTATAATCTTACATTAAGTTGGCAGAGAAAAAATAACACGATTATAATCTGGTGCTACGACGTGTAGACAAGCTCGCACTTCGCATAATTGAATGCAGAATTGGCCCAAAAATTAACATTTTATAAATGGTAATAATAATAGCCACGATAAAGATCAAATAACATTAACGCAGACGTATGAACAAATTCGCTGTATACAAAATGCGTTTATTTGAAAAAATAAAACTTTTCTACAAATAATGGTGATTTTGGTGGCAACATCTCATTAGGTTATACGAAGTAACCATTAAAACTAAGCTGCAAATTAATAATAGAAATTTAGCCTTTACTATGTTACTTCACCTCTTTCTAACATTTCCCAAATACAACAAGAAATAAAAAAATGAATAATCGTAGTTCTATAATCAATATGCATTTTGATAAACATCGCATTACATCGAACCTTGATATTTAAAGATAATCAGGATGACGGAGTGCTGGCATCATCAGAAGTAACTGTCCATATGTTTTATTTTACTGTCAAATATGACCAGGTCTTCACGTATCGTAGGTTTCCTAAGTGGCAATAATACTACAAGAAAAAAATATTTCATTTAATGACGATAAAAATTCAGAGCTAAATAATTGTGGAAGAAAATATAAACACACAAGCATATAGATTCTATTGCATAAAAGTTTATTATAACTCTCTGTATGTTCAAATTCCGTGTCTCGCTGAAAATAATTTTACGTACCTACATACTAAATAGTTTCTCAGGATTCGATCTTATCATTATGCAGTCGCTCACCTATTTTCAGCGGTAAACAGGAACCTTTTTCAGGTAACTTCATAGCTTAACCTATTTGCTTTGTAACAGGGGCAACGGTTACGTTTCGTGAAAGGACTGTGCCTCGGCTTGATCTAGCATTGAGCAATCATCTGATCACCAGCACTTTGGCTGAAAAAAATCGGGTTAATTGATTATGTCATGAAGTAATAGCGCGAGCACAACTTCCGAAGAAACAATTTTCTCCCAGGGTTAGTAGCTAGAGGGTACATTCCCACGGAATATAGAAATCGCATAATTTCTTTTTTTAGAAATGTGTCCGTTTTGGTACAACTTGCGGTTGTATAAATTTGCCAAGTATTACGAAACACGAGCTGACGATAAGAAAGTTGTTTTTGCAGGAAGTGGAGTAATATTAATTAGAGCGCGTCACTTTAAAGGAGGTGTTTGAGAGCCTAAAATACAGTTCAATATATGAGATGTCTCTCAAAACTGAAATAAAGACAATGTTGTAAGTGCGATGTCATCCAAAACTAATTGCTACAACTACGCTTTAAACTTCTTGCACAATCATCCCACGAATCTTGTTTCACTAAAATGTAGAACAAAAATGAGTTATTACCAAAAATAGAATTGGCAAGCTTAATTTTTTAGGCATAATTGTTCTCATGTTGTAGAAGGCTCAGATATGTAAGTATTGAAAAAAAAACTATAACCATGATGATTGGCGTCTGTATGACCAAAGATCAGGATTATCACTGGTCAGAGTGATGAAATAAAATTTAAGATACTAGTGCGTGTGACACAAATCCAAGTGTCACACAAGTGTAGATACTTGAATTCGTAGAGTGTTTCATTTATAAATTAATTATGTCGAAGCGAAAGTGCATTTGAACAAAGCTAAGAAGATGCGAACATCTAGCAAGTTCTCGGACCGTCAATTGTTTCTGCTTAAAAAACAAACTATACAGTTATAACATATTTGGACAAAATAGAGGATATTCGAATTCCAGGTTCTTGAGTTATTAACTGATCTTGTTTTATTTGGGCAGTTTCGTTATGATCACGACGTATCTATTATTAAATAATTAATTGGCACAGGTTCCGTGTCAAGCTGCACAAAGCATCACCACCTGTCAAGAATTTAATACCTAGTTTTAAATGAAAGTGGGATTTTTTACATATTGCTTACTCTCGACTAAAAACTAAAGTCTGTGTGACCTGTACGTGTCTTTAGAAAATGCGTTTTGAGGATATACGTTTAATAGGTCCTCAAATTACTCATTTATCCTTTTTGGAAAAATAAAGAGCTCAAAGTGCGCCTCCTAAAGACTAGGGAACATCCAGGCTTTGATATTGCACATATTGGAAATAAGAAGCTCATCGCCAACTATAAGTAGATTTCCCTTTTCTGTACATTATGCAAGCTGCAAGAAAATGCCCTTATTAAACATATTTCAGAATTTCTCGATGAGAAAGCTGTTTCCACAAAGAAACAGCACGGTTTTAGTTGTAATTATTATACAAACTCACAGTTAGTTGAAATGACCCATGATTTTGCATAAAATATAAAGAGAGGCAGTCACATCGATGTATTTTTTTTAACTTTTTGAATGCTTTTGACATGTCTTTGTTTTACTATAAGTTAGCTACCAAGTTACGCGATATTAAAATATATATTAGCTTGCCGTTTAAATTGTGCCATACCTTTCTATCAGACAATAGTACGTAGATTATGATACCTCTTTTGATAAGCCACTTGTATATTTGGGATTTCCAGAGGATCAGTTCTTGGGCCTTTTTGTATGTGCTATTTATTAATTGATATTGTAAGTGCAATTTTTGTTTAAGCGAGATTATTTCCATGTGATTGCGTGCTTTATTATAAAGCAAATGATTTAAGTAATCAATGCAGATTAAACATTTAAACACGCCATTTTGACTCCAAATAGGAGCTTTAACAGAAAGGGACTTCATAAGACTTCTTTATTTTTAGTGAACTTTGAGAGTAGGGTTGGCTACGAATACTTTTTACGTTTGTTCTCATAGAACGAAATATTGAATTGTGTGCGGTACATTTCAAAAGGCTCGTTTTGTTGCGTATGAATTAAATAAAAAAAATATTTTGTTTAAGCAGAAACGGACTTATTGAGAGTCAGAAAAAAGCAATGTGGGCATCGGGGCCCGCAACTTTGGAAATAGCCAATTATAACGCAACGAAACGAGGCTTTAAAAATTTAATTCAAGCAGTTCAATTTTTACTTTTATCAGAACAAAGGAAAAAAGTATTATGGCTCACACCCAAATCCAAGTGGACTAAACAAATATCATAAAGTATTGAAAGAAGAGCCAGAGAGCAGGCGAGCTGGTGCAAGTTGAAAATGGTTGCAAAACTCAGACTGCAGTGACGGCGTTGGAGACAGGCGTGTACAAATTAAACTTTGTAGCTGGGTTTTAGACGTTCTCTTTTCTTTTTCTGTGTTTCTTTGCGTTTTCCTTTTTCTATCTCAGTCTCCGGTTTACAAGCAAGTTCGTAAAATATCTTCTTTTGGAGCTCCTATTTGGACTCAAAAGGGCGTTTTTCAATGTTTGTATTTTAGTGTAAGATAGTGCATATTGTTAAGTGAATAGGCGCCCAATTACATTTCGTGGTACGCAACTGTTTTCCACAATGTTTTTATTAACATCATGGGTTTATGCAAATTCCAGAAATTTACAGCATGATGTAAGTGTATAGAAGCTTTTTTATTAAAAAAATGTTTTCGTGCATATCCCAGACATGAAAAATGCCCCGTCTTTGTAATAAAATAACCTAGTTGTGATTAAAAAAAAAACAACAACAAGGAAATAACACTTTATCTTGGGAGGAACTTTAATACCGGTCAAAGAGGGACATGTCTATAAAACGCTCGGGATCTGTAAGGCTCAAGAATACTGTGTCCTTCGGCAGACAAAATAATAATAAAAAAACTTCAGCCTGACATGTAGCCGGGACATTCAGGATGCACTTGAATTTATGCTCGAGCTAAGCGACTTCGCTCGTACCAAGCTCTCTGTTGTATATTCCGCCGTCGGTCGACAACCGGGTCTCGTCTATCTTGTCCCTGTCAGCGCCGCTTGCTTAAAAAATCCCGTTTATTTTTCTTATTTGTTCTCACCATGACTAAACGTTTTGGAGAAGCACGGGTTGTGAAGGCAGCGTTATTTTTATAATGTATTTATCTTCGAATGTTCGTGGGAGGTAGGGAAGGCCTTAATGTTTCTGTGTCTCCCACGGGTTGTGTTCGGTTTCTTCTCGAATTCATATGTGCACATATGCGGTGGTCATTATATCGCAAACTATCTTTGAATTTACGGGATATGCTTCTGTTTCGCGGGAGTTTTGTTGCGCACGATGACTTCAGTCTGCTGTTGATGCTGTGACTTTTGAAAAGTTTCCGAAGGGTTTTTGAAGACTTAAGTACGCGTGATGTCACTAAATATTTCGTTTTCAGGGCGTGCACTGGATTGAAATCATGCATCTTACCAAGAAATAAATTCGATTGTGCAAGGTGCATGCTCCAGAAGATACGTGCTCAGTAGAAACACTACCACAATGGCAGCTGATGTGATGTCAATGCAAGCCATGAAGAGAGTCTTCAGGGTGCATTTTTCTTTCATTTTCTTCCAGTATTGAACGCTTATTTACCGCCCAAATGTAGCGCTAGCGGACGACACTAGATGCCGAATCTTGATAAGTATAATTTTATATTATTCTAGAGATAAAAGGGACTTTCTGAAACACTGAGTAGCAAAATGAGACCCGCTTAAAGGAATTGCCACCATTCAACCCCATGTATTCATGGCCTTTGTCGGTCATCATTTTCCCCTTTGAAGTCGGTCGGAAACGCATCTGGCTTGCACCGCTAACGCTACATTTGGGCAGAAACGAAGCGTTCGGCGATGTGTAATTTATTTCTGCAGTGAACAAACACTGCAAATAATTTTCGCGGATTCCCGGGATGGCGGATATCTGGCCGATAGAGTGAACCTAAAGGGATACGCTGCGCTGTTATAATTATGACACATACCTGGTGCTTTTGGTTTCAATAAGGTGTGCTTAAATATAATTTGTGTTAATGCATTCACTCGGAGGTATCAGCAAATCGCTTTCATGGTCAAAAATAATCGAAAGGAAAAGCGGGGCTGTGGCCGCACTTGGTCACCCTTCTGCAAAGGAAGATAATATGGAGTGACACGACTTTTGATTGGGCTAGTTGTGGACTGGTACGTAAAAAAGGCACACGTTCGACAGGATTGGCGCTGACTTTCAACTAAGTTTATTGATCATCCAACCAAGCAATATATGCCATCACCTGCGAACATAAAACATACAAAAATAGTTGTACATTAAGATTATATGTCTACCACGCGCCTATTTTCAGATAGAACCATCAGGAAAACATAATTATTTGTCAATGAAGAACACCGACGGCATGCTGACGCACTTGTCTCCCGCTTTTTTGATAAAAGACGCAGCAATAATATCTCTTCCTGTCATGTTATTAGCTCTCTGCAGGAACTTGGTCGGTTTCAAAAGCGTTTCAAACCCACATCGTTCAACGTGCACAGCAATGTGACGACCCAAATCGCTTCGCACCGAAACTTTTGGTACGAAGCACCGAAGCATTAACGAAAGATGTGCCTTCTACAAGGAAGAACCACGCAAACTCAACAAATAGCAACGTCACGGTTCTGGGAAACGGCCAACTACAAGGACAAGTTCACAAGATCTTGAAAAAGGCCCAAAGTACAGTTACGAACTTTCCTCAAGTCGGCACTAGCTACCGGCCATGGTTCATCGTGTTGCAGGGAGCGCTGGACGGCATAAGTCGCACAGCGAGTAGAAAACCCGGAAGAAAGCCTCCCTCTTAGAAAGTAGTGAATTGTTTGAAGCAGCCTGGACCGACTATTGTACAAGCGGACAAGGTAGGTGGATGTGTGGTAATGCCTGAATGCATATGTTTCAAGACAAAAAATCAGCAATACAAAATAATTTAAAGACTATTAGCTGTAGAACTAAACAACAGAAGACAGCAGCACTCTAGAAGGTAACAGACCTGAACCAGAATAGCCTACGAAAGACTGTTAACAAAGTTGAAAGTTGCGTTTTGAAGTGTTCTTATCCGGAAGGACTCACAAAGCAGAGTGCCCTCTTCGAGTAACAGTATCAGAGAAGATTTCGTGGCAAGTTCATGTGAGTCGGTATTTACAGCGTCAACTGAATACGTTGGCAGGTGATGACCCTTTCCTTGTAAAAATGTCAATGTAGATAGTACAGGACATCAGAGACGTACTTATTACTGCGTGATCAGCCTTCTCAGCGCATGTGGAATATTTGTATTTTTGACTGCCACATGATAAACTCCTCAATGCTGTAAGGAACAAGTTCGTGGAATCCGGAAGGGCAAAGTTTCAAAATTCGGCTGGCATCAGTTGTGAGACCTTTTAACCCTCCTAGAATTATATTTTAAATTGACAGCTGTCAGCTTTAATGACGAATTCTTTCTACAAAAAATTATTTATGTACTGGTTCCTCAGTCGCCCCAGTGTTGCGCGATATTTATCTTGGCGAAATGAATAAACGCATATCTGGATATCTTGAAGATGTTCATGTGCTTAAAGGAGCTGTGCAACAGTTTCAGTGCTTTGCTTAAATAATTTGGAAGTTGGTGTCTCGACCTTTCTGAAGTAAAGAACAAAAAACCGCTTTTGCCTGCATGTCCTAGTTTTTATTTTAAAAATGAACAAGGATTGACGTTTTTGGCACCTCTCAACTCCTTCATTAGCTTCCGAGTCACGTGCGCTGTGACGTCAATGGAGGTTGCGCGGGGTTCCGGTGAAGCTCTCTCTCTAGAGTCATCAGTGAGCAGGGAGAACTCATCCGCTCGCTACCACGTGACCACGTGCTGGCGGGCGCAGCGCGAACAATATGGTGAAAGGAGGAAAGTCTCATACGGGTCCGGCCATACCCGTCCGGCTCTGTCCCCTTCCCCCCCAGACTTCTGGCGGCTGTTCGCGGTAGCAGATAGAGCTGACGGTTTTGTGGACCTAGTATAGATGGCGCCAATAAAACTCCGTATAATAAAAGTTTTGTCGATGATACCAGGTTTTTGACGCATTTATATCTATGTTGGAACGACAAGATTTATAGAAAAGTTACCTTTTATCGAGCAGGTATTCGCACAACTTCCTATCTTTCTACAAGACCCCCATTGCCGACAAGCCGCGTGTTTCTCATGGCCGCCGCTCGTGGCTGCAGGTAGGGGATATTCTAATTTTTGCCTCGCGATTACGCGGCGGAATCGCAACATTTCGAAGGAAGGAGGTGTGTTTTCTGTCCTTTGTGACAAGGTGAAGAATGTAAAAAGTAGAAAATGCCAATTCTTTCAACGTTAAAATCGTTGCACAGCCCCTTTAAGGTTTACGAATACGTAGACGATTTTCTAGTTGTTTAAGGAGTTTTGACTGGGTTAAATGAAGTTGGTGTTGCTTCAAGAATCGGCATTTTTATTGGTCACTCGGGAGCTTTTAAGTTCACTCGTGAAATGGTCAACCAGCAATATATTAAGCTTTCAGATTTGCAGCTTAATTTTTCTAAGCAACACTCGTGCTGGATGTACAACCCGCGATTAAAAAAAAGTATTGTGTCATTTGAAAGTGTCCAATCTAAGTTTATAAATGAAGGAATAGCTACGTATGGCTTACTGGCGGCACTCACAAGACGTTGCGTGCACAAAATGTCAATCGGCTTCGATTTTCAATTCATAAAGATAAAATCTACGCGGTACCCTAACATGCTGCTATAAAATGTTTGCGCGAGCCTGTTAGAGAAACCTAAACGATCATAGAATAAGAAAACCGTACACTAGAACAAATCAACATAAAAAGAGTGCAAATTGCGACTTATAAGCACAAAGCATCGCATAATTAAAAAAAAATGGCTGCTAGGTATTGCATTAATCTTCTTTTTTCGGCTCCTTGCAAGCATGACAAACATGTCCAAGACGTATTGGGCATAGAAGTGCTCACTGCGCAAAATACATTCCGTCATTTACACGAACTGCACGAGTGGGGTTGTTTACGAAATTCCTTTTAGCTGTGGCCGCATCTGCATTGAAAAAAAAGGTCGGTGTTTCATTGAGAGAGCGCGCGAGCACAAGGTTTCGGTACGAAGCAAATTCGGCGGTCATCTTGCTGAGCACGTTAAACGATGTGGGTGCGAACCGCTCTTGTAATCTACCAAGTTTCTTAAAAAAGCATAGAACAAGAGCGAGAGAAAGAAATTATAGAGACTTTTAAAAAAAAAAAAAAAAAGCCGAAGACGAGTGAGCGAGCATGCGGTCGGTGTGTCTAATTGACAAAGAATTATCCTTTCTTGATGGTTTTATCTCAAGATAGGCGCGGGGTAGACATAGTCTTATTGTGTAACTTTTTATTCTTTCTGTCTTTTTATGTTCACAGGCGATGGCATATAATGCTTGGTTGTATGATCAATGAACTTAAATAGAAGTCAGCGCCAGTCTTGTCGTACATGGGCCTTGTTTCGTCCCTGTCCAGGGGCCCTAATCTGGACAGTTAGCGAGAAAGTCGGCAAGAAATCTAGCGCCCGTGATTGGACAACGCCGCAATTGACCTTGGCGCCGTCCAATCGTAGCCACCGGATTTCTCGCCGACTTTTCGCGAAGGGTCCAGATTAGGGACCCAGTTCGCGCTATTTTAATCATGTCTAATACGGAGTGAGTTTATTATCCAAATTCCGTGTCACAGGCACAGGCTTGAATCCGGGTAAACGAATGTGGAGACTTGAAAACAAAAATAGTTTAGTCTGATTAGATTCTGGACTCTACAAAATAAATATTTTCCATTATCTAGAGTGGTACAAGTTATTGATTATTGAAAAGTTAATGCTCACAAAAACATAGTACTTCGTTAAAATGGTAGGCTGAGCTGTGGGACTCCTATCTCTCCTCAACTTCATTCTTTAGTCCGAGGTAAATGAGAACTTTAAATTGCTTGACGCTAGCTCTCCAAACTGCCAATTTCTGGAGCAGGTATCCCCATTACAATCGCTAGTTCGTCTAATTCACGTTTGGCTAATTGCAATTGGGGCAAGGTATAGAGACAAGGCTTTACGCCCGAAAGTGTGCAAGGAAGTGCACTCGGAAGTCCGAACGTTTTAGGATGTCTAAAAAATACGTAGAAAGAAAAATACTTTTTTTTTTTTCAAATTCTAGTTGGTTAACACGTGCCAAATATCTTTTTTGCGAAACAAAAATAATTTAAAAGCAATACTGATGGCGCAAGACGCTATTTAATCGGTAGCTACCTCCTTTCCACTTTTCATGTGATCAATTAAACCTTTGACGCAACTGACATTATTTCTCCTTCCACTTGTTTGTTTTTATGTTAACTGACAGCATAAGTAACACAAAGCATTTCTTAAGCTGCTCACGACCACTATGATGCTCTCTAATTTAAAAAAAAAATGCAAGCTCTCACAGAGACACCCAAGCAATGCAATACAAGCCAGCTACCTCTTAAACCCCACACGATGAAGTAAACGTGGGTGAATAAATGAGAACACAGCTGAAGCAAGCTATAGCAGAAAGGAACGCAATAATAGCTTGCGGCATGGTGGACACTACAAATCAATAGGAGCAGTTTAAGCAACTGCTGCCCCTTAATTCCCGGGGTGTAACTTCTTCAGGTGCGGCTTTTCCCCACTGCGAATGATTTCCTGAGCTAATTACTTTCATATCGATTCACATTTCGGTTGACGCTTCGCAGGGGAAATTGCTCAATGTAGATTCTCTTCTCTTAGCGAATTCACTTTATTTCAGAAAAGCAATATGTATTAAATAGAGGCAAGGTTCATTTAAAAAAAAAAAAAAAAAAACTCATGAAATCCAGAATGCAAAAACAAATAAAAAAGAAAAATATAACGAACAAAGCTAGTCAAAGAGGAAGAAGAATCTCATTAAACAGTTGGTAGTCCAGCGGCTGAATGCGCATTTCATTTATTCTCTCATATGTACGGATGGTTGATATTTGCACGTTCAGGTGGGTCCGCCCAAATTGTTTAATTGATCATCCCTAGATTGAAGTAACGAATATTTATATTACCATAAAAGAACCGTTGCAGGATAATCAGGAAGGCGTATGTACTAAAAAGAAAAGAACAGGTATTTATATGATCCATATGCGAGAGCTTTACGAAGGCATATTTTTTTTAGAAAGCGTATCTAGTGCTTTTTATGTCCGGGACAAAAGCAGCTATCGTTATGCTATAGCCAGTACTTGCACCTATAAAATTTCACAAGACTGCGTCTTGTTTACAACAAGCCATGCCGGCGGAAACTGAGTGAGAGGAGGAAACAAGAGAGCGCGGGGACGCCAGAACGCTGCGCTCCGTCTGGAATGATTAGCGCGCAAAGGCATAGCCTTCTCTATGCTCACAAGGCCTGGCAGTTCGACGACGGAGCCATATAGTGCCCGGTCGCAGAATCGGAACGCGACGATCTGGTAGGACAGAGCATCAAAGAACAATTTCTCGGGCAACCTGGACGTCAGCGCACAGCTTTTGCAGCGGCGAGGACCCGGGACACACTTGTTCGCTCGGGAAAAGTGTTTCCGCCTCTCGCCGCAGAGGGGCGCCAGTCACGTGGCCATCCTCTCATTCGTTGTCTGTCGCTCCACCTTTTCCATCTTGGCGGCCGCTGCTCGAGGCGATCTTTTATGCTTTGTCAGTATATAGGATGCTATGGCACAGCCGAAGCTAACTGCCTTTGTCTCCAATGGACTCGTCGAACGCGTTAGAACGCGGGCGGGACGTCGACGTTACGCTTTCTAGCGTGTTCGACGAGTGCTGTAGAGACAAATGCAGCTTTCGTATCTACTACACTCTTCGAATGCGTTCGAACGCGAACGTCAAACGCTCGACGTCGGCGTTTTGCGTTCCAATTCGTTCGAACAGTAAAGCGGAGACGACGGCGGATAGATTTGCCTCTAGTCAAAAATCATTCCAATCACTGCTCGGCGTTCCGGTGCCTCGGGGGCTCTTGTTTCCTCCTCTCCCTAAGATTATGCCGTCATAAAAGAGCAAGCGAAGGGGCGTTCTTGCATAGTGGCGATAAGGTTTTAAACTTATTGTAAATGAGTGCAAGGAATAAAACAATAATAAAACATTTGACAGGGTATTTTAGGATCATAAAAAAAGAACTAGAGCTCTAAATGTGTTTTAAATTACTTAAACTTTTAATAGGAATCCAGCTAAGGCATACAACATATAAAATGAAAAATAAATAAAGTAATATACCCCACAAAGCACTAATATTTCATTGTTAAAAAAAAAAAAAAAAACTTTTACTTGCAAATTTTAGACAATTGCTACTCTACTTGTGCCGTTCTCGGGTCAAAAATAGCCATTAACCACAGTGTTCAAATAAGAAATTTATAGCTTGATATCCCTCTTATAAATTATGGCATGGGAATGCCAGCTCCTTGCCTGGAGGGTGCTTAATATTGTATGATCTGTCTAGGAATCGCCCTATCCAAAATTTCTCATTGATGTACAACGCGCTTTATTGGCTCGCATTACCCACATTGTAACCTTCAAATCTCGTTCTCGCTTTATTTCCCTCGTATGCTTTTTACAATTACTCTTGTACTTTTTGTTCTTTACAGGCACCCTTATATTTGCTTTTACAAACCCGTTCTGTTGAGTTGAGAGTGTAAATTATTAGAACTTTATGGTCACATACCGAAATAAAAAAATAACCAAAATGTATCCTCAGTAAACTTTCACTTCTTACCATAAGCATCTATAATACTTGGCAGCGACATTTATCTCCAAGGTCACATAATGCATGACACGCATTCTTTTTATTTGTTTTATTTGTAATGGTTTAACATTATTTAAAAGGAATTCAACCATCTATTTTGAAAGAGAAAAAAAACATTTATTTTTTTTAATTTCTTTAGTAAATTGAGCAGGAAAACTAGGTGCCTGGCAGAGTTGGGCAGAAATACTCAAAAATGTATTTGGAAATACAAATACTGGGATACATTAAAATAGTAGCTAAAATACTGATACTGAAATATATCTGTAAAACGGTATCGCGATACGTATCGGAAATACATTTTAAATAGAGGCAAAATGTATTTGGAAATACAAATACAGGAATACATTTTAGGGAGGGAAGAAATACAAATACAAAAATACTGATACTGCAATACATTTTTCAAATTTCTTTGAGACGCCAAATGAGATGAAGCTTGAAGTTGGAAGTGGAAGTTTTCGATCCCGAAATTACTTTCCCGTAAGAAGTCTTCAATGGGCTCAAAGAAAGTTCCATCAAGGGGTGACCGCTGTCCCTTGCCTGACATCATGTCTGTCTGACGTGGGATGCGAAAATACTTCGACCTCTAAATAAATTCTATGTCATGCCTAAATCCCATCAAAACGTCACCACGCCCCTGTCCAATAAGAAAGCCTCTGTCAACATTGATCACATGACGTCACGGTGGAATGAACTGGTATTCTTGATCTGTAGGTGTGGCCTTGAACATGAAACTTTACCACGCTTCTGTATGAATGGACAATACGTACTTTCGTTGTAGGAATTACCTTGTTGAAGATCGTGCAGGCAGTGTCATTTGGAATTTCCGAGAATAGTGGACCACCTGAAGTATCCTGGAACACATGCCTTATCTTCTGTTACGGTTGAAAAAAACGATACGCTGGCATCCCTGTTTTGAAGGTCCTTCCTGCCGACCCTTTGCCACCGACGCATGGATTGCAACCCTCAAGTTTCGCAGCATCATCCAAACAGAGACTTCGTGGATTGCGACCTGAGATTGCCGGCACAGGTGCGAGCTCCCCGAGAAACAGCGCGCTCGATACGAGTCACAGGTGTACGAAGTCTGGGTCGGCACAGCGAGGCCACGTCTGGCCTCCTTACTGGGTTTCGGATCACCAGAGCAGCGGATCACGTTCACGTCGGCTGATGACGTACCCTTGAGCCATGCAATATTACGGGCGCAGCCGCAGACGCATTCAAATATGTGTTCTGTTGAACTTCACTGCGTGAGTCATCCTACTATTTCAAGTCAACCACCGCCAGGCTCGTGCTGCAACGAATGGTGACTCAGCTTTGCCGGCTGGGTGTACTGTGTACGCTAAGGCAAGAGAGACGGTTAGCAGCGGGCATTGGATGCCAGCAAACAATGACTCAATAAATCCCTACCTAAAAACCTGCGGCAGAAGATGCTCTGACTCCACTCCTGGCACGCCACCTAGTTCGAGTCCCCGACTACGCAACACTTCTCTGAAGAGAGAAGAGGACGCATAGAAAAATTGTTTGGAGAATCGGAAGGAACCTTGGTCAGCATGGTAACAACGACCCAGCATCTCCTTCACCCTCGTGCCCTCAAAAATAAAAAAAAATAAAAAAATGCGCTCAGATTTTTTTTTTTTTTGGGGGGGGGGGGGCGAGTGGGGTGGGGGTGGGGGAGGGGGAGAGTATTTCTCAAGAAATGTAACGAAATACATTTCATCCCGATTGTATCGCGATACAAAGAAACATTCCAAAATGTATTTCGATACAGGAATACAGATACTGGTGAAAAAAATGTATCGCAATACAGAAATACAGATGCGAAATGTATTTCTGAAATACTATCGCGATACATTTGTATCGCGATACTGCCCAACCCTGGTGCCTGGCTGATAGGCCACGCAGCGTAAATTTACACACCAGAATTTACCGGGAAAATTCAGTGGTGCATAGGTTACTTGACGTCAATTTTTCTGCTAGATATTTTTGGGAAAATTGTTTTGACGTATTGCTGACATGTCGTCAGGTGCAGTAACGTAAATTTCGCCGCAAACTTTTTGAAGGAAATTGAGGGGCCTTTGTCCACGTGACATCGAATTCCGCTCCGATTTCACTTGAAAAACGAATTACTGCATGAATCAAGTGACATCAGGTCAGTTAACGTAAGTTGTTATGCTAAATATCGCGGTAAAACTAAATTTGTGTGTATGTCTCTAAAAGTCATATCACGTGACACCGAATTTCCGGGAAACGTTATCTGGGAAAGTATATCGGTGTGAATTGAACAAGACATAAACTCCAAGTCTGCTGGCAAAAAACGACACACAGAGGTCACGTGAGGTCAGGTCACGGTATCTCAATTTGTTTCATAAATTTTAGCGGGGAAGCTAAATTAGTGTATAGGTCACGGGACCCCAGAACATGTGACATGAGTTAACGTCACGTCACACCATTTCAGTTTTCCCGCAAAATATAGCGGGAAATGCACGGACGGAGAGCCGCACTAATTTACATTTCCACTCCCTCATTCCCAAAACTTGAGCCGACTGGAACGACCTCCCCGGCTCCATCGCTTCGATCACCGACATCGTCCAATTCAAATCTTCGATTTAAAAGCATTTTTTTTGAAAATTTGCCGTTGTGTTTATGTGGACGTTAATTTTTTTCCCACACTACTTTCTTAATGCCTCGACCTTGAGCGTAAATAAATGAATAAATAAATGCTATTTAATAGTGTGGCTTTTTGTTAATATATAAGTCAGAAACTAGTAACATTCATAAGAGCATTGTTTCTTTTTCCTCTTTTCGAAGGTAGTCTGAAGTCAGTTTTTTTTATTCTGGAGATAAGCTACACGGTATTTGCGATAATAAACGGTTCTTTCCACTACTGCTTGAACGGAGATGCTACCATAAAATACAACACTATGTTCATCAGCAAGTGACCCAAAGGACGAACCATTTTTCGTTATTTTGCCAAACAGAAGGCCTTTTGTAAAGTAGAGCAGTCACTATGCAGTAGTAAAACACAGGCAGAAAGACGAATAAAGTCTAAAGTAGCTATTCATTTATGGGAACCGATGCCACGTCCGCTGTCAAAGCTTTCGTTTTATTTTTAGCCTGCAAGTTGTATCCTTTGCATTCCTCGTTTTGATCCGTCACGCTTACAGTCTAATTGTTGATTTGCAATAATTGCTTCTAATATAAGATTAGCGACCTAGCCGGTAATTTCTCCAGTATTCCTGCCTGCGTAGAAGAAGGTGTGCACTCCTCCTCGAGACTGAGACTCCGCGATTTGTAAAGTGCCTTGGCGCATGATTTGAATGCATAGTTATTATCGTTTCGAGGGCTTTACGAAATAGTCCACATACGGGTGCATCTGAAAGAAGCGCATGTAGCGGTGGCGAATCCAGAGTGCGAAATTAGCCGTTGTCAGCCGAGTATAGCACCTCAGCCACTTCAGGCGGCTTGAGCGTTTCCCACTGCCGCATCTCGGAAGCTACTTATAAAAGCACAAGAGATACGACCAATCTTTCTGGAATAGTTATAGAAGTGTTTAGAAAGATTGTCGTCCAACAATTCGCTCAGGCGGATTATTACCCTGTCTGCTCTCGCGTTAGCACTGTAGACGTAAACTTAACGGAAAATAAATGAATGAGGTAAGTGTAGAATTAAAAAAAAAAACTAATCCTTTTAAATGCCAATTAGAACAGAAATAGGATACCTAGTGAGACCTAAGCCACAAAACAGGCCTGGTCAGTTGTTGATATTGAATTTAATAAAAATTATTCACCTCTTTTGTTTCGATCTTGTTTTGCTTTTGTTTTCTCCGGTTGTCAAGATCTTGTGTTTGTACTTGGTTGCTTTGATTCCTGCTTGCTTACATTTGGGTTCCTGGGGTTTCGTGGGGTTGTTCTTTATTTGAGAAATAGCTATTTACAAAGAATAGTACCCCCCCCCCACTTCCCCCACCCAAAGACGTAATTAGTTTAGTTCCAGTGTACCCTAAATTAAATAATGCATTATTTGGTAAGCCTTGCTGCACCACCCCTTCCCTGAGTAAGGTGGGTCCGTCAACTTCCGGCACTCTCAATACTTAGGTGGGCTATCATTGTTTTTGCGTTTTTGCAATGAGCTGCGAAGATTGGTCCAACTGTAGGAAAACACATTCTCAGCAACATTTAGCAAAAAAAGCTGAAAAGGACATTTCTTATACATACAAAAGTAGATTAGGGTAAACCTGATGGGTCTTTCATCTTTTGAAGGGAACACATAAAATGTGGTTTTAATAGTATTAACCTATATTGACGCCATTTACCAGGTAGGTGACGTAGGCAATCATTTAAGTTTTTAATCTATAAAAATATAAACTCGCCGAAGCCGAAGTAAAGAAGGAAATCTAAACTGTTTCTGTTTATAGATGAACGTCCATTTAAGCCTGTATTTTTCTTTTTTTTACGAAATCCTCGAACAGGATCGTGAATTATTCGAGCCTATATAAGCATAGAAATGTAAACAAAATTAACCTTTGCGGAATTTATTTTAAAAATGCGTCTCACTAGCCCCTTATATCATTCCATGTTTTTGTAGCGTATAGGGCTTACCCTAAAGGGAAAATTCTTTTTTAAATGCATTACTAAGGTAAGTTCATCTATCGACACTTTCACTAAACTTTGCACCGTCTAATTACACCCCTGCGCTTGGTTTGAATGCGATATGTTAAGAAACCATTTCAAGCGGTTTCTGTTTAGCGCTAACGCATCATCCGGTACACAGATCAAACTCTGGAAAATTGAAATTATTTTTTCATTTGGTGCGCGGAGGCTGCAAAAAATCAATTTCAAAGTACCGCTGAAGGTTTTACATAATAATCAAACAACTAGCCCACTAGATAATCGTGATACCGCTGAAGGTCCTTCTTTCCGGAGCGTGACGTCACGAAAGGAATTTTCGGAATCTCCGCTCTCGCGCATCTTCAGCGCCTATCAAAGCTATGCACGCGCTCCCCTGACATTTTTAAAAAGGGCAGACAAAGATGTCAGCAACTGGTGCAAGTGCATCAGTCGGCGAGAAGGTTTACCTCTGCGCTTGTGACTCGATAACCAGGAAGGAGACCAGAAGTCCCTTCACGGTGCCGATTCCTGACATCGTAGCCTCCTATTCATTCGGAGCGCGTCGTTTTTCATGGACAGCACGCACCTCTGCCAAATTCCCAGGAAATAGGCCATGAGGACTTCAGTTTGGATGATGTTAGGCGAAACTTAAGTAATGCGATCCATACGTGACAGCGTCTGCGGGTCTGCAGGAAGAACTGGCCTAACCTGGACGTCGCCGTAGTGTTGGTTGCAGAAGAAGGTAAGAAGAAAAAATACAAAGAGCGGGCTGTGCCTCGTCAACAACACTTCTGGTCTCAGAGGTTTTATATTCCGAACACGTAATGTACTTGCAACCATCGAAACACCATGGAATACTTTTTGTTTCCTAACGAATAGTTGCAGACGTGATGACGACTTTATATTTTTTTAATAAACTTCAACGTCATAGCAAAAAATTAAAAAAAAAAAAAAACGCGAAGAAGGTTTTGGTTTGGGGAGGAGGACATCGACGTTTTGTCTGGTTTCTTTGTACGATATATATTTTCTCTTTCGCCATACACTTTTGGCTGGTGCTTAAATCGAGCACTTCTGTAGTATTCGTGCCCATGAACTAAGTATCGACCTTCAGGTTGTCAGTGAACTTGTAATGCAAAAACAGTAATTCATAGCGCCCTGCTAAAAAAACATCTATTTTACGCGCGAATTGACCTTTTTCTTTGTCATTGTATGAATCTTTGCACTGCAGCAACCCTGCACCAAGTGACGAAAGACAAAAGTGGTGACTGAATTTCTTTGCCTTCACAGAGTGGGAATGCGAGGCATGGTAACGAGTTAATCTGCCGCATTTTCTATGGCGGACACGGCCAAGGTCCCAAAGAAGCTCGCGACATCGAACCGAAGCGCCATATAAAATATTTTCAAATTGAGTGTTTTCTCAAAGCCATGAATTGATTTTCACAAAGTAGATATCTCTAGAGTTGCTTCCCTTATTTGCTTTTTAATGACGCCCTGTTAGGTCGTCATTTGAAATGTACTTTTTAATTGATTAAGCAGAAACTTAATTACGCGAGACAATTAAAAAATTATTATACAAAGCGATGCATAAGCGTTGGAGGTGTCTCTAGATCGTTGTTAAAACTGTAGTTTCTCTGCTCCGTGTGTAGGCTATGCGGTGACATTTTGTTTGGCTTTCCATGTAAACCCTGGATACATTATGCTTCCACTTTCGTCGCAACAGCCGCAAGTAAGCACATTCACAGGTATAACTATGACTTATGATGTCATGTTATCTGAACTATGATGCAAATTCCATAACAAAACTTATCGCGCAGCACTTAGTGGCAATAAGAACGAACTAATATTTTTGCACTCGTGCCTGATGGGGTAAGCGTGCCTGATATATCTCCCCCGAAGAACGAATGTGGAGCGTCTGATGATAGTTCCCACGGAAAACAGAAGTTCCTCATCTGCTCGGCTGGCTGCGCTCAAAGTTTTAACTGTATGTCAAGGTTAAATGAGCCCCCCAAATTCAACTTTTTTAATAAAAACAAAATTATAAACACCAGCCAAAGTTTAGTTTTTGGTGACACAAGAAACATTGAATCAACAAAATATATGGAAAATGTTTCGACCATAACGTCATATTCCAGACTTGCGCGTAATTTGTCACAAGTAAGAAAATTACTTGTAATTTCTTGCTTTTATCAGTAATTTTGTAGGGAATAATTAGATATTCCAGAAAGTAATTGAAAAGTAATTTCCTTGCTTTTGCACGCAAGGGATTGCTTGTAATCCGTAACATTTTTGTTTTAATTTACGGATGTCTATTAAAAAGGTGTTAAGTGCAGTGGACTAGGGTGCCTTGCCTTCATGTGTGCACATGAAGGCTCCCTACAGCGGACATCTTCGCATAGAAACGAGGCAAGATGTCTGATGAGAATTTTTGAGAGCCAGATGCTGCTGATGGTCTCAAAAGTGTGAGGTGCGACAACAATAAACGCTTTTATTATAACACTTTTGTCTTGTTTCTAGCCCTACGATAGTAAGGTTAAAAGTAACGCCGCAAAAGTAACGGATTACTTTTTAAATTAACGGTCACTGACGTTTATGGAAGTGTCATGGTGGCTGTATTTAGTTACATTGAGCCAAGGGTAATTGTAAATGTTATTGTTTACATTTTTAGTAACGTTTAGAAGTCTGCCCTATTTCAGCGGACCCCCGGACCCCGCCTCCCCCCTCCCGCCCACCCCCCCCCTTCCCCCCCCAGCCGAATGCTTACCACCCGCCGCCCCCCCCCCCCAAAAAAAAAAAAAAAAAAAGAAAAAACTTATAAACCCGCCCCTGCTGCATGTAACTAAACGTCGGCGCCGAAGAATATGCCATCTCCATGGAAAGTGGCAACGGTACTTTCAAGTGCTCGAGCTGCACCGAAAAAGACTCGAACGGCGACGCCAGGGCTCCTTTCGTTCGCGCGACTGCACCTTCGTCAACGTTGGACAGTTCTGCGTTCTCCACAATATAAGAAACTGTGTCCTTTCCGGTGTTGTACGCCTTATATAGAGTCTGCCGAACAAGCGTGATATAATGAAGGCCTACGTAATCTGCCTGAGGGGTGATAGCAACAATCTTCGTTCAGAGGCACAACAGCTGCGAAAATACATTTCTGATAGGATTCCACTAGTATCAGCCTTGCCACCATTGCACGCCCCCGTTAGCAGCACGGACATCTTTGGTGTCAACGTACGGGTCGTCTACGGCTGTGATTGCTACTTCTCCAACGATGATGATAGTATTAACATGTTCGGACACAGACAACGCACCAAGTCGTCAACTGTAACCGCTGAAACAAAAGAGGTGACGGCTATTCCTTGGGCAAAACGTTCTTCAACGTTGGTTGTGCCTAGGCTTGTCCTGGAGAAGAGTATCGCGGATGTGACGACTCTAATTAAGCATTTCAGAGAAGCAAAGTATGTCATCTGCTTTAAAATGATAGCAACATTCCATTCCTACTCTATAGAAAAACATCTATGAGGCCCGCCGAAAATTCTGAAATGTTTTGACGCACCCTTTAAGAAAGTTTGAGCAGTTTTAGATATTCGTCAAAGTTTTGCAAAAGTCGTGACGTATCCTAAAATTCCTAAAAGGTGTAAGAGACCCGTCACAGTGTTCTGAGAGGTGGTTGGGGTCTGTCCCTATCTTTTCCATGAAGTTACAGCGCCCATAAATTTGTTTTTTCGGGTCCATGGTAGAGATCTCGTGACCCTTTATGATATATGCGTCAGGGAAGCCGCTCGGCCATTTTGTATCGAGAGGTCGCAACGAGTCTTGAAAACTGGGCTGGCGTGGCCTCTGCTAACACGGGCCCATCGCTGTATCTAGGTCCTGTGTACGTGTTTCACGTGCTGGACTAAAATCGCCCAAGGACTCCAACTCCTTGCTCACGGAGAGACAGTGGTTGCATGGAAAAAAATTGAAGGTATTTTCACTTTAGTGTGAAGAGAACCAGTCTTCTAGTTAGTTGAAATACAACCTTGTTCGAAGCTAGTAGCCCTGTTTCTTGTGCGTCAACGAGTACAAACTAAATGAGGAACAGTGAGCGGACGTTCAGTGTAGGCTTCTCGCCCCATACGTGGGACCGATCTTCTAGAGCGGCTAGGTGTGCGAAACCAGAAGGTCTCTCAGTGAATTAAAATTTTCGATTGGACTAGTTGGGTCATTGTGATCTGTGGGACTTAAAAACGCAAAAACACGGACGAGGAAGAGAGACATACAACACAGGGTCGCTCTAACTTTCAAAAGATTTAATGAAGTTGAAATTTAGCGCCAGTCCGCTGTCAGTTTAGAGTTAGCGCCAGTCCGTGTTGTATGTGTCTCTTCCTCGTCCGCGGCTTTGCGCTTTTAAGTCCTTCATTTCATAATAAACCAACTAGCACAATGCAAAGTTTGGATTCATCATATTTCTTCTACTCTGGGTCTTTCCTTTCTTCAATTTGTCAAACCAGACCCAGCGATCACCTTGGTGACCCTCATTGCCATTTATACGTCCCAGTCCTGGATTCGTGCGTCTTACACGGAAAGGAAAAATTGTAGCTTTGGAGGTGAGGGCGCTTTTCGGAGTTTCGGAGACTTCTTGGGGCCATGCAAAAAGTATTTGCAAGATTTTAAAGTCTTAATTATTGGAGACAAGTTCGGCTGTATCAAGACTGGCTGCAGGTCATAGTACAAGAGGGGTGTAACTTACGCATTGAAGAACACGGGTCTGCAGTGTACAGCTAGCGTACCAATTAACAAAGTTTATGCGGCAAGGAGCGCGGTTGAATCTACAGAAAATACACAACAATGCAGCTGCAGCTGCGAACGACGTCACCGTTCTGGGAGATGCGAAGCTGCCCGGAGAAGTACAAGCAATTCTGAAGAAGGGACCGAAGCACAGCTACGAGACCTCGTCTAGACGACATGATCTTCTTGCCTTGGTAAGAAAGGTGGCTGACCATGCGGGAGATCAAGCCTGAGAGAGAGTCATCAGCGATGGTGTGGACCTTCTGAGGCGCACAATGAGTAAGGGTCGAAAGGAAACGCATCCATTCGAGAAAGTGGTTAGTGATTTAAAAAAAGAGCAGACTGACTGTTGTAAAGGTGAACAAAGAGGGTAGTGTTGTCGTGCTGCTTGAGCTTGTTTTCCAAGACAGGGCAACTTGTGATTGCAAATAGTTTTGTGCCAGTGAAAAAGTGTTTTGCTAAACAATAAAAAAACAGCAGCGCTGAGGCTGCTCAAGGAATTGCAGCTAGATAGCGTTTGAAAAGTGAGGAGCAAGGCGGAGAAAGATTTTCTGTAGTTGGTTTTCAGAGGAAATACGCATAAACCTGAATGCCCCCTAGGGGTCATTGTTTGTGAAGTTTGCACGTGGCAAGTTCAGGTTAGCCGATCCGAACCAAAAAGGGTCAGCTATTCTGATTATCACTAACGTTGCTACCAGTATGGGCGCTACCAATATAAGTTTTTACCTTTTTATATTTCATTTAATTAATATTGTTGCAATTGGTAGTTGGGATTTCAGGATTTTAGCAGGTCGGCACAGTGCTGCAAATAGAACAGGCTGGAAGAACTGTAACAATTCAAAAATGCTCCAGACAAATAAAACTTATTTACATGGCCATGCAACTCATTTGAATAGGAGGCGACCAAGGACAACGATGGATACGTAACTATGATGTTACTAAAATAATTCCAGTCGCTTATTGTTCGCGGAAAAATATTAAAACACGAAGCCTTGATTAGACGTACGAAAGTGAAATTTTGTTAGATCATGCCCCTGCCAAGACGAATATCCCGATTATAAAGTGATAAGTTCAGCCTGGTATACCCTATAATGGCCATTAGTTATTTGATGCAACAATTTTAGTCGAGAACACAGATTTCTAGAGGTAAATATGGTAAGTTAGTTTTGGTTAAATGTTCAGCGTTTGAGGTACCTCCAAAGTCACTATAAATAAAGCGAGCGGTCGTTTTCGCACATATCCAACTTTATTAATGTCAATACTTCAGCTTGGGCGAGTTGGTTAATCATGCTAATACTTCACAGCGCACAAAGGACGACACACCATCAAAACAGATTCACACAAAGGAACAACACTCACGCAGCGCTGACTGTCAACTCTGGTATATATTAAACATCATCTTCGTTATCTTTTACTTTAACGCACTAAAAAAAGAAGAAAATAAAATTAACCAAGGACGAACAGAGAAGGAAAAGAACACGATAAAGAAAAGGAAAAAAAAGGACTCCTTTTCTTCTTTCATTTTCCTTTTCTTTATCGTGTTCTTTTCCTTCTCTGTTCGTCCTTGGTTAATTTTATTTTCTTCTTTTTTTAGTGCGTTAAAGTAAAAGATAACGAAGATGATGTTTAATATATACCAGTTAATGTTTTGAAGTTATTAGACCTTTATATGGAGATAAGACGGAAAGAAGTAGTGCCAAGTTGTAGTGCCATTCTAAGAATGTACAACTTTCGTGGGTCATTAGATGTTACATAGTCAATCTGGTTTGTCCAGGTAAGATTATGAGTAATCAACAGTCCAACGTATTTATGTTGCCTTACTTCAGATGGAGAAACATTATTAGTGGTGTAAACACGTTTGGTTAAACTTTCTGTGAATAATTATTATAAAAAAACGTGTTTTTTAAAGTTAATGATTATTTACCTCTGCGTACTCCTTGTCGCTATACGTTCAAAGCTCCGTTTAGCAATAGTTGATTCGAAAAAGAATCTTATTCTGAGTAATTTAAACATTCATCGGAGTATAAATTGATTTACGCTGGAACATATTGTACAATTTGGTTCATAAATGACAAGAGAATAATAGGCCCATTACAGAGAACTGGGAAACGTCAAAGTAACGAAATATCTGTCTGAACAATGGTCACAAAAAAAAACAACAACAACAACTACGAATTGATGAGAGTTTCAAAGATACACTGAAATGCAGTTGACTACATGTGTGTTCTTACATTTTTTTTATTTGTACATTAACTCTTTATGAGCAACCTTATCAAATGCCTTCGAAAAGTAAATTAAACTTGCGTCGATTTGTTTACCGTTGCTTGTTGCAGAGAAGGAATCGAGAACAGTTTCAACTAATTGGGTGCATGTTGAGAAGGTTTTCCAGGATCCATGCTGATGTTGGGTCAAGACATTGCGCTCATCTAGAAATTTAAAAAAAAATGTTTATGTGTGTTCGAGAAGTTTGCAGGCAGTCGAAGATAATGACATTCGACGGTAGTTTTTAAAGGGGTACTCCGGCAATTTCTTCATGGTCCCCGATTTGCTTGAAATTTTGCTAAACTCGCCAAACAACAATGCTAAAATAGTATCCCAAATATTAGGTCAAAATAAATTTTTTTCACGAAGTTATTGAATTTACAGTTTTGGTCCTCACCGTGTTTTTCAAACTGAAAGTCTCTACTGGCAACCACGAAAAAGTGACTAATGTAGCGATGCAGGCGAGTTGGTTATGCATGTTGAAAGTAGTGAAAGCGCACAATAAAGACGAATACGAAGACGGAGAGGCAAACAGGACGAGCGCTAACTATCAACTGAATTTTTTTTTGAAAATAGAAACAGCAAAATAAAATCAGCAAAAGCCACAAATACTACAAATGTGACTAGTCATCAATGACTTGGCCACCACACGTGTCAATAAAGTCCACTTCCTTTTTGTGAAGGAAAAGTGAGGGCTAACCGATACACTTATCAGGACATTCCTTCTTTATCATGTAAGCCTCCAGTACCTCCCTCGCCACCTTTTCTTTACCTCTCCCAACGATTGTAGTGCCATGAGAGTTGGGAATGCAATGGCAATCTCTGCAATGTATGTGTAAATGGGCTCCTGTGGTTGAACGCAGTGATAAAGCATGTTCACGCAACCGTTCATTCAAACACCTTCCGGTCTGGCCTATGTAAACCTTGCCGCAGCCCAATGGAATTTTATAGATCACGCCCACCGCACATTCCACGTATTTGTTTACGTGCTTCACTGTGCATTGCCGCTTATCTTTGCCTTTTTCTTTTATCCTCGGACATAGTTGAGCCAGTTTACGTGGTGCTGAGAAGACCAGAGGTACCTCGAACCTTTCCGCCACTTTTTTTTAAATTGTGTGACACCCTGTGTAAGTATGGCATCACTTGGGGTCTTGCTCTCTTTTTTTGCTTGTCTTTGTGGCTTTTGCCCCTGAACTTCTTCAGAAGTTTCTCAGCCACTGCGAGCATAAGGGAAGTTGGATACCCTGCGCTTCCAAGTCTCTTGACCTGACTACAGAAGCTGTCGTGCATGGCATGGTGACACGACTTTCCAATTGCCGTCTCTAGACATGACGACGCAATGCTCCGTTTCACCAACTTCGAATGCGCCGAAAAAGTGACGTCAGTGGAAGGCAGGGGTTCACTTTTTGGACTGTAGAATTTGCTCCCAGCAGATTCGAAGCAGTTTCATGGTGTCAAATGAATGCTTTGGAAGCTCGCTCCAGTCCCCGCGCTCCAGCACGGAACTAATGATTGGCATATTCTATTTTTTAGACTGCTCGCTCGACTGGCAAGCCTGCCCACCACTGACGTCACGGCACTGAAAAGTGCGGGTATATTTCAATGTTGGTTTTTGCATCATTCTGATTTGCCGATTTCACAATAACTATTATGAATTTCGCGATATTAAATAGCATACCAGAAAGGGTAAAGGCCGGGCAGTCAGAAAATATAGTTAGTTGAGGTAGCTCAAAACATCGACGGAGTACCCCTTTAAGGCACTGCTTTTTTTCCGTTTTTTTTTTAAGCGGCTTACTATGGCAGTTCTCCAGTTGCCTAGAATTGTTCCCTCGCACAATTATTTTAAAAAACAAAACATACAAGTATTTCGAGACCCAGTTAATATACAGGGTGCTTTTTATAAGCTTAACAGATTTGTTTAAAAAAAGCCGTGAAAGTTACACTTATGCCGCTTGTGGAGGCGAGTTATACAGCCAGGGGGACATATTATAGGGTGCTAATTGTAATGATCAGTCGGCTAATTAATTCAAATTCGTTAATTAGTTTTTTAATTAATGAAAATAGACATATGGTTCCAATTAGAAACTTGCTCCGCGTCATCGAAAACCCCTAAATCAGTCATTTTCAGAAAGACTTTGAGCGCGTGAGAAGCGTAGTAGTGCACTAAAGTTACCACTCGTGGAGCAGGTACAAGGCTGGGGCTAGATAAGAGACGGAAAAATCGCGCGGGCGCCTTATCGCAACCTCTAGCTTTGTACCTGCTCCACGAGCGGTAACTTCAGTTCACTACTACGCTTCTCAGGCGCTCAAAGTCTTTCTGAAAATGACTGATTTAGGGGTTTTCGATGACGCTGAGCAAATTTCTAATTGGAACCATATGCCTATTTTCATTAATTAAAAAGTTAATGAACGAATTTTAATTAATTAGCTGACCGATTGTTACGATTAGTCCCCTATAATATGTCCCCCTGGCCGTATAACTCGCCTCCACAAGCGGCATAAGTGTAACTTTCACGGCTTTTTTTAAACAAATCTGTTAAGCTTAAAAAAAAACACCCTGTATATTAAACAATTAATTGGGGATTCTGTTAGGACCAGGTATTTTTTAACATCGAGTTTTAATACCGTGTTCAATATACCTTGTTCACTTATTTTAATTTCAACATAGGTAAATTGTGTGCACAAAACCTCTTTTAAAGATCAGTGTGGCTTAAGGAACACGCTCTGACCATGCGCATTAGCGTCCTCTTGTTAATTACAAGACGCCTCACATGGTTCATAGCCGGGCGTTGGATATTTTAATCCGTATGGTTAAGCGCTGCAAAGGTGCAAACGAATTTCACCACGTGGACACACTATTACTTTTCCGCCATCTTGATGACATGATGAAATTCTAATATTCCAAATGTAATCAAAGAAAACGCTTTATAAAGAAAGAATACATTGTTTATTATTGAAAACAAAACTAGTTTGCGTTACGCCGTCTGGTGCGACGGCCTTTTTCTTGTTTTGATTAACTTTCTTTTTTTCCTGGTGATTGACGCGCGTAACAACATTCCTAATGCGAAGAACACCAAAAGAAACAAAAGAAGGAAATAAAGACTCAGTGGTCCGGATCAAACAGACTTTGTCAAGACATGCCAGGTTTCCGTTTAGCAAAAGCCACATCTGTGTCCTTTCCCTCTGCCTTGACCGGGAACTGTGTCGACAGGGAATAGAAAGAACCAACAGCAAAATGACCGCAGACCGGAAGAATGTGGTACGGAGAAAGCAGGGGCCTCCCTAGAGCCTGTGTTGGACACCAGCGTCCATCTAACTTTCTAAATTATTTTACTCGCGGCTTTCACGCCTTTATCAGACCGAGTGAAGAAGGGAACGTTATTGATTTTCTGTCGCCTGCAACATCCTGCCGGGTGACAATAGTTTGCCTTGCTTCCGAACCAAGGAATCGCTATTGTTTATGGCATTCGTTGTTTCTATCATTCGTTTTGTTTCTTTATTGTTGGGCTGCTATTAGCGTTTAGATTCGAAGTTGACTATGATGAGTGTTTGTGTGTTTTATTCACTGATGCGGGCTATATTGACATTTCTGCTAAGGGCGTTGCGGATGTAAACAAATCGCCCAGTTGCCGGTTTGGTTTTTGTTTTTACTCATATAGATGGAAGGTTCTTTTGAACACTTCGGTTTTAGTAAAAAGCTATAATCTGGGGCGGACACTCCGGCACTAAAATTTATCATTAATTGATACGTTCAAAGAACACTAACACCCCCCCACCATAAAAAAAAAAATCTTTTTTTATGTTTTTGGGAAGGCGCAGTTCACGTCAAACTTATACGGAACACTTGTGATATTTTGAATGCAGAAAAAAAAAAGATAAATTATGAGAGAACTGCGCATATTTATGTGAACTAAAGGTATTCTACGGACATAGTGGGACACAAAGAAAAATATCTGAGGGCTAGCGCCAGCTATGTACGCACGCATAGAAAAACAAATACAAGCCAACTGTAGGCTTAGCATGTGTTCCAGATAAGTTTGCTAAACAATGTATATGCCTCAAAAAAAGCTTCCCTAAAACAAATCTGCAATATATTCGTTGCGAGAGATATTTTAAGTTCGAAGTGAATGTAAAACATGAATTTAATTTATAGACTCTCCCAAAATGGAAGTATCCGTCAGAACAGCTCCTAACTGAAAAATAATATCTCGAAATAAATATTGAGCTTAATGATGTCTTATTTTTTTGTAGAAAAATTATCTTCGTTATGTGCATGCCTTATTCAGTAAAATCAAACACCAATAATCTTCAGTTCGTTGCGTCCCTGCTTAGTTAAAATTATTAAAAAGAAAAAAAAATAAATAACGAATTCTCGCTGTGTACAGCAATGTGCATACTCTTTATATGAACGGGGAGGTATCACTGTTAATTCATCATGAGCGGATGACTTAATATTAATGAATGTTGCGAATAATCGGAAACACATATAACATTTATTCGGACAATTTTCATCCCAAGGCTTACTTCATACAGAGTGTTTACTCTAAATTGAACCAAGGCATAAAAAAGGTTAGTATACGCTACTCGGGTCGAACCAACGCATTATTGTTCACAGTCCTGTTGAGCAAGACTTGATATTTTTGCAATGGTTTAAACTGGCTAACTGACGCAAATTAATTTAAATACCTCCTTAAATATTGATGTTCTCGAAAACTGTATAATACAAATGTTGTATGCCATGTTTAGAAACATCCCTTCGTGTTGTTTTCACCAAGATAAGCTTCGTGTGTAAATTGTTTTGGGTTGAAGTAACTACACAAGATAGAGACAAAGCCACGTGTATACCCCCTACAAGATAACAATGGTAGTGTCCATGGTCACGACGAATTTGATTTATTAATGTGCGTTTTTAAGCTATAAAAGTGAGTCGCGCAGGGCTACCTTAACAGGAATGACGCGTTGGGATATTTCTCAACACAATTTAAAAAGTTTGTAACAAAATATTTGGGCAAAAATGATTAATTAAAATAATATAATTAACCGGTTTTATATTAGCCACTTTGGCACGGCGGAAAAGTAACTTTACTTGAGCAATAGGACTGAACTATTCTGTGTTGTTGCGGCACGCATGTTGGGCACAAGGTTTTTATGTTTTGCAAAAATAGTTGAAACTTCCAGCATTTGCGTTCGAATAACTACCTCAACTTATTCATACAATACGGCTGAAGAGATATAAAATATTTCAACTTTTAAATAATCACTGCTTTTCCACGGATCAAACATATTTAATGCAGCTTCATAAAGTCCAAAAATCGAAACAGCATGTTCACGTTGAAAATGAGCATAACCAGTAAAGTTTTTTCTAAGAATTATTTCTAGCTATGGTTTTAAAATATAAGTTACTCCAGTTCTTGAAATAAACCTAGCGCCTTTCTGAAAATACAGAAGTGATAGAATCACTTTTATTTTGAGAAAGAATAGAGACGAGTAGACGCTGCATCTTTTAGACACCGCGTGTCAGTATCTGCGCGGATGTTGATTCTAAACTACAATTCTAAGACAAATAAATTATGGCATCCTCTTATGAACAAGAAAATTCTTCGTAAGAGATAAATATCGATTTTTGGTTTGCTAAGTAATACAAAAAAGACTTGTTAGTATTGTTCAAAACAAATTGTTTGTATAGTTCCAACCTACTATACATTAAAGTAACCGATGGTGATGAATAATGACTAAACATCTTAATTCAAAATAAATATTTAACAAGCTTGTAGGAGCATCAAGAACAACTTTATTTCACAGTTAAAACACGTTTTCATTGAAAGCGGCACCTTCCGAAAAGGAAAAAAAAAACGCTCAAACCAGAAAGTTTATATCCGTTTTTTTTTTTTGTCATGGATTGGGACTGGTTAAAAACTAGCACTGCAGCGAAAATTTGTAAAATATGAGGTTCCTTATTGAACCTCTAAGTTTTACTGCTTTGGCGAACTTCCGAATTATTCGGCAAAATTATGAAAAGCACGCCTTTCTAAAGAGAGGTTTCTAATACTTGAATAAAGAACTTATTTTTCTGAGAGCAATAATTATCGTTGATTACACAAAATGTTATAAGCAATAATTGTAAAGTTTATTTATTTATTTATTCTTTAATGTGAAACCACGTAACCGATAATTGTTGCACCTCTCCTCTGTGAGGTGGCGTGCCTCGTTTTAAGTTTTTGTGCATGAGACTATTAGTCGAACGTGCAGAGAAGTTTACGTTAGGCTATCGAAAACTAAAACATCGACGAAGTCTAACCTCTGGAGCTTCGCAGATGCTCCATGACAGATGCTGCGTTTAGTTTGTTCGTGGATTTTTGTGAGCTACATTATTTCATGATTTAGTTTGTGTGGCATATTTGTTTTGGGCAGAAACTTGTGATATACACCGTCTAGATTTTGTTTCTTCTTCGCTACGACTATAGAGTCAAGTAAATTGAACTGAAGGGAAACCAAGTTAACAATTAATCAGGTATTCCCCTGAACAGGTACGTTGTTGGCTATGCTATCCATGAACGGATTAAGAGCAACACAAAAACTTCAACGTATCATCACATAATCACCATCGCTAGACGCTGCACCGCGGGCTTTTTCGGCACTGGCTGGTGCCTTTCTGTGGTGCTGTGGCTCTCCAGAGCAAATAACGATTACATAACACTACATTACTTTAAATTACATTACCTGGATGGGTAGCCGAAATTCATCGGTGTTTCACACCTCGTCTATCGAAGATAACCATAATATTACGGACGACGACCTCCTTCTTATTTCACCCTATGATTTTTATCAGGGCATAAGAATTCTTTGAGGGAGACAAAATTAATCTTGAAAACTCGCCTCGCTAGATTTTGTTATTATCCCGGATTTGGGCACGCGGCTATCGTATTGAAACAAGGCATGGCTGGACGCTTTATGTACTGATGAAGACGAAGTAGCCACGGAGCAGTTGAAAAAAAAAATCTTCCTAGTGTTCATCGATGGGCGTTTCAAGAGGCGATGCTTGCGCCTCTGCCGCTGACGCTCCCTTGGGGTGGTGATTTATTCGAACACTGCGATCACCGCGGAATATCTATTTTTTGGGGGAGAAGAGTGAAAATTCAATTCGCAGGGCCGGTGACTCTCTCGCAAATAGTTTTGAAAAAAAAAGCCATTGCAAGCAACGACTAAAAACATCAATATACACTGTGCAAACGTGCAATATCTTGAATATTTTTATTAATTTTGACGTTAGTATATGTATTGCATTTAGCAATCTTAAACCAAATCGCGGCAGAATCAAAGTGGTAGCTGTATGTTGGTCAAACATATTATACTGTCATTTGCAGGATGGACATTGTTCATACAAAGACGACACCAAGTGGCAGGTACATATGAAAGAATGAAAACAATTAATACCACTGAAATTTTTTAACCGGGCGGCGGTTAGTGTTACAGATAAGCTTTTCGGGGCAAACCTCAACTACGTGTTGACAGTCTCTTTTTGATTTCGTTTCATTAATTGCACAAATTTATACTTTCTGTTAAATGAAACGTGAAGTGCCCGAAATTCGGGTGAAATGATTCGCCTCCGTGTACTGTAGGAGCGGCGTGCAATGTCAGATCCGGAGAGGTTCCTACTAAACAAAATTAAAACATAAAGCGATATAGACTAGGAGACAAAGTCTACCAAAGAGATTATTAAGTGTCGTTGAACAGAGCAGGACTGCGTCCTTGTGTGGGCGAGCGATCTACAGTGCCACGCATTGCTCTAGGGGGTTGCGGGTTAGAATGCCCCCGATGAGTGAAGTTTCTTCCTTCATCGGCAGAGGTAGATCAACGTTATTTCTCACACATTTCGTAGTTTGAGCTTTCTCCGCAGCGATAAGAGGGCACCTGCAAGCGCATAATTGTTGAAAAAGGAGCATCGATTTTTATGAGGAACGCAACAATTGATTACTCCAGCCTTAGTCTTTCTTCGAGTCTCATGTTTTTACGGTCATGTTGGTTGCTGTTGTCTGTCATGCTTAACTATCTGGTGACGTACTCTCGAAGCGTCTCCGAGTCCTCTTTCTTCCTCCTTCTGTTTATATTTTTTTATTTGTCGCTTTACGTGGCCGATTGGGCTTGCGGCTCAGGCATTTGATAGAAGAAACTTTCTTCGACGGTGGCACGCTTCACGTTCCAAGGAAAAAGGAGAGATAGCTTCGCAATTCTGCTATATATATATAATAAATTCGACAATACCTGCCAAATTATTTAAACTAAAAGGTTTTTTGAAGACGATAATAAAGGACGAAGACGAACACTGCCATAGTTTTCCACATTCTCGCTTTGTGTCACACTCTCTGTCAAAAATCAAGGCACCCCCGCCAGCACTATCGCCATATGTTTCCTTATTTTTCCTTTTTACGCTATGGTTTCGAATGTAGCTGTATTTTTTAACGTCTGATGTTGGCACTAGCTGTGCAGTGTCGGTTCGTTCACCTCCCGCGAGTAGTACAATGCGGCCCTTGCCTTTAATTCCTGAAATAAGAGCTTTTTGTAAGGAATCTAAAATTGTGTTTCGAGTCGATTTGATAAGAGCTGCAAGGTTTAGTTTATGTTGTGGACTACATGAGTTTGCATAAATATCTTTGTAAGGACGAAGGCAATGTCACTAAACATGGTGTTTGCGCCGCTTCTGGCCGCCCTGACAAGAGAGAGAAATAAGTGAAACCCGTTTAGAACGAACCCACGTACAGCAAATTATTGTTGATATCGAACTCACTTAAAATTTAAATAAAAATGCATGTAAAAAGTACTTTTTATAACGAACAACATATTGGATATATCGAACTTTTTCCCCCCGAGAAGGTTTCCAAAAACGCGCAGACAATCGTCTTCTAGCCTGTCCCTCCCCCCCCCCCCCTCAAAAACAAAAAAAAAAGAAAAAAAAGTAGGAAAGAAAGAAAATTACAAATGCTTAAGTTGCAAACATAATTGAGCGAAGCGATTCAGAAGGAGAGAAAGCTAAAAAAATACACTCTGCACGCACACACAGAAAAAAAACGTTTCAACCCAAAACGGTTGCACACGAAGAGAAGCGATTCAGAAAAAGTGATAAGCTAAAAAAAAACTCTGCACGCATAAAAAAAAAAATCTTTCCAGCGCGTTGTTACAAGGTGGAAGCAAAGAGATGAGAAAGAGAAGTTCGTTGTAAATGTTTTTTGCAATATCGAATTACTTGCTATATCGAACTGATCGTAGCGTTTCCTTCTGTTCGTTATAAAAGGATTCGACTGTAATTGCGGTTTTCTTATCTTTACCCCGTGTTTGGATGGATGAGAGACGACGTTTTGTTTCATAGAAAGGATTGGCGCGAGAGATACGCTCTAGAAATGCCCCAGTGCTGTGTTATTAAGTTGCCGATGCTTATCGGCACGAACAAATTGTCACAAGGGAACTTATTTCGAGTATCTCTAGACGAGATCGCAGGACGAAGGCAGTGGTAGACGGTGCAAACATACTTCGATGTGCTACTGACAAATGGCGCTACGCGACAAACGCATTAATGTGGTGCTGGCGTCGCATGTCTTAACAAACCCTCTCGATACAACGATGGGCCATCACTGCACGAACAAATGCAATGAGCACGTTGATCTGGGAAATAAACCCTGAATACGAAATCACGCCAAGAACTAGAAAATTGTGAACTGCAGAGACTCGTGTCGCGCTAAAGGAAGCGCAATAAAAAGCGTTCGAAGCATTGTCTTCTAAACACAAGGCCCGGCTCGGCGACCTCTGCGGTAAAGCTCCGCGCGTATCTACGGCTCCTGAGGCAGGCGGCAGATGCTCTTCGCCGGTGCCTTGCCATTGAACGAAGTAGTTGAACGCATTTAGGAATTGTATGGTCGTTATCAGGTAAATGCACCAGGCGAGTCGAACGAGTAGTCATAAAAAGGCTGCCATGATACCTTTGGCAACTTATTAATGTTTTAAGGAACAAGGGCTTCTTCCTTTCAACCTTGAGATCTGGAAGTTGTTGATTCCTTATTTGTGAACTTCGGGAGGTACCGCAGCTAGTTCTCGGCTGTGCGACCATTAAAATATGCGCTACTCATTGAAGGCCCTAAGAAATAAAAAATAAAAGTTAATCCAGGTAACATAGACCCTCTGACGTTTTTCCATTGTTGGATTTTCGTTTACTACCGCACACCCTGCATACTCACTGATGAAGACGAGAAACGCAAGACGGAAGTTTAGTTTTTCTGCCTCCAGCGCGTGCATTCTTGCCTTATATCGGTTCGGCATGAAGTGTAGGAATGCTTTTGCATTTTCACACTTAAGCAGCGCTTTTGACGCTGCTTGGTTATACCCATTACCTGCTAGCGCCGGCTGCCTCTGGACTTAAACTGAAACGAAGCATGGGTGGAGCCAGTATAAGTGTCAGGGCATCGCCATTCACGCGAGGCACTAGCGTCGATCTGAGGGTCCTCAACAGAAACGTTTCTGACCAACCCGCAGAGAGCGAGCACCGCAAATGTCCCACGAATGTTTTCTTGTGACCTTGGGCGAAGACTGCCAAAAAAGCTGGCGCTCTTCCTAATGCTACTTTATCGAGTATTGTCGGGTTGAATCCGCCTGGAAAACCTACTTTTATAAAAGATAGCACCCGATGTCTCCGTGTGTATTTCATCGCGTGCTTATAGCACACAGTTCGAAGTTTAACTTCAATTTTGTAAATGCACTATAATCAACCGGCAACAGCAGGGCGGAGCCACCACAGTGAGACCCCACTGTTATATCCTCTCTCGTTGTAGCTTGGCAAAGGGTGAACGATAAGCCCCACATTCCGTGCCGACGGCTTCGACATGCGCTATGTATACAACCGAAACGCACATATATTAGAACATGACGCAGCGAAAACACTGATACTTCTTAGCAGTGAAAACGAACTCCGGTGATACGTAGTCACATTCCAATAGGCCCAACAGGGCCGTAGCTTTTGCCGTACTGGCATGTTTTGTGATCACGGCTTTCTGGCCTATCCAGTGTTTCCTGCTTCCGACACTAGGCTAAGCGGCGCCTCCAGAATAAAAGCCCACGGTTTGAAAAATGCAGCCGCCACTCCAAGGCATACGCAATGTATCTTCCTTTAGTCGCTAAATAGCGCCAAACCAAACAACATTGCAGGTTGCTTATATCATCTGCAGCTAGTAACTAAAACGTAATATAATATACTTTCATTACCTTGCTTTCTAATAGCACAGCCATCCTTGTAGTTTGTGGTCGCCAAGTGGGGTAAGCCAAAAGCAACTTTAGGAAGGTCTTAAGTTTTTTTTTAGATTTGGTGTAGATAAAGTATACTCTGTTTACGTCTGTGCATTGCTCTAGGGGGTTGCGGGTTAGAATGCCCCCGATGAGTGAAGTTTCTTCCTTCATCGGCAGAGGTAGATCAACGTTATTTCTCACACATTTCGTAGTTTGAGCTTTCTCCGCAGCGATAAGAGTTCACCTGCAAGAGCATAATTGTTGAAAAAGGAGCATCGATTTTTATGAGGAACGCAACGAATGATTACTCCAGCCTTAGTCTTTCTTCGAGTCTCATGTTTTTACGGTCATGTTGGTTGCTGTTGTCTGTCATGCTTAACTATCTGGTGACGTACTCTCGAAGCGTCTCGGAGTCCTCTTTCTTCCTCCTTCTGTTTATATTTTTTTATTTGTCGCTTTACGTGGCCGATTGGGCTTGCGGCTCAGGCATTTGATAGAATAAACTTTCTTCGACGGTGGCACGCTTCTCGTTTCAAGGAAAAAGGAGAGATAGCTTCGCAATTCTGCTATATATATAAAATAAATTCGACAATACCTGCCAAATTATTTAAACTAAAAGTTTTTTTGAAGACGATAATAAACGACGAAGACGAACACTGCCATAGTTTTCTACATTCTCGCTTTGTGTCACACTGTCAAAAATCAAGGCACCCCCGCCAGCACTATCCCCATATGTTTCCTTATTTTTCCTTTACGCTATGGTTACGAATGTAGCTGTATTTTTTAACGTCTGATATTGGCACTAGCTGTGCAGTGTCGGTTCGTTCACCTCCCGCGAGTAGTACAATGCGACCCTTGCCTTTAATTCCTGAAATAAGAGCTTTTTGTAAGGAATGTAAAATTGTGTTTCGAGTCGATTTGATGAAAGCTGCAAGGATTAGTTTATGTTGTGGACTACATGAGTTTGCATCAATATCTTTGTAAGGACGAAGGCAATGTCACTATTACATGGTGTTTGCGCCGCTTCTGGCCGCCCTGACAAGAGAGAGAAATACAGTGAAACCCGTTTAGAACGAACCCACGTACAGCAAATTATTGTTGATATCGAACTCACTTAAAATTTAAATAAAAATGCATGTAAAAGTACTTTTTATAACGAAGAACATATTGGATATATCGAACTTTTTCCCCCCGAGAAGGTTTCCAAAAACGCGCAGACAATCGTCTTCTAGCCTGTCCCTCCCCCCCCCCCCCCCCCAAAACAAAAGAAAGAAAAAAAAGTAGGAAAGAAAGAAAATTACAAATGCTTAAGTTGCGAACATAATTGAGCGAAGCGATTCAGAAGGAGAGAAAGCTAAAAAAATACACTCTGCACGCACACAGAAAAAAAACGTTTCAACCCAAAACGGTTGCACACGAAGAGAATCGATTCAGAAAAAGTGATAAGGTAAAAAAAAAACTCTGCACGCATAAAAAAAAAAAAAATCTTTCCAGCGCGTTGTTACAAGGTGGAAGCAAAGAGATGAGAAAGAGAAGTTCGTTGTAAATGTTTTTTGCAATATCGAATTACTTGCTATATCGAACTGATCGTTAGCGTTTCCTGCTGTTCGTTATAAATGAATTTGACTGTAATTGCGGTTTTCTTATCTTTACCCCGTGTTTGGATGGATGAGAGACGACGTTTTGTTTCCTAGAAAGGATTGGCGCGAGAGATACGCTCTAGAAATGCCCCAGTGCTCTGTTATTAAGTTGCCGATGCTTATCGGCACGAACAAATTGTCACAAGGGAACTTATTTCGAGTATCTCTAGACGAGATCGCAGGACGAAGGCAGTGGTAGACGGTGCAAACATACTTCGATGTGCCTACTGACAAATGGCGCTACGCGACAAACGCATTAATGTGGTGCTGGCGTCGCATGTCTTAACAAACCCTCTCGATACAACGATGGGCCATCACTGCACGAACAAATGCAATGAGCACGTTGATCTGGGAAATAAACCCTGAATACGAAATCACGCCAAGAACTAGAAAATTGTGAACTGCAGAGACTCGTTTGAACCCATTCCCAAAACGCCCTTCGCGTTTTAACCTTTCGCGTTTCGACGTGTATTCTCGAGACAACCAGTGTATTAACCCGCCTCTTGACACGGAATCTTCAGCTTGGGATCGGGGATGTTGGTTTCACAGCAGCGTTCTTGGCGATAAGACAGATGTCGTAAAAATCAACTTTATATCTCTCTCAATATATTAGGTGTAACCACAAACCACCACACCTAACTTAAATAAAGCACTTCGCGTCAATTAGGTCACCTCTAATTACAGACCTTGGCGAGCTTGTTTTTATGCCTCTAACTCTGACAGGGAAGTCATTTTATTAGATTCATCACTGAAGTGCGACGTGACAACGGAGAATGCATAAAATTGGGTAAACACTCATAAATCAATTCCGAATGCAGCAGGTTAGCGCGTGTGTCATGGCCGTGCGTCATTTAAGCGCGTTGGATTAAACATTGCGTGTGTTAACTTGCTTTAACAAGCATGGTAACCCGTTTTTTTAAGATAAATGACATCAAACTTATATATAATTAGGTAAGCTGTTATAAAAAAAAAAAATCTTTTGTGGCGTAGGATCAACTTGCTTGTAATCCAGCGCTAATTTTGCACTAAATTTGAATGGCCAGGGAAAGCAACGCACGAGACACAATTACATTAAACACATATATGAATAGCCGTAAATCAAAATTATTTGACAGTATTTGGTTCGTGGAGGTATAGAGGTCTAATTATACATTGTCTGGAAATTCCTAAACAGGATTAAATACAAGTTAAGCGTTCTTGTCGTACCATATGATTCTTTTTTTATTCGCTTCGAACTTTTTCTAAGACCTTTTTCTTGTCTAACCACGGTCCATACATATTTGTTTATTTTTGGTATATTTTTTGCTATGAACATTTAGATATATATATTACCGTGCGATCTGTGAGCCTCGGGTTCCAGCAGAATAGCTTCAATGCACTCTTGCAAACAACTACAGCAAAATTAAAATATTATAAGCACCACAAAAAACTGGTAAATATGCATCATAATATTACAATTAATGCCATTTTTTGCATTATATTGAATGAGTATCTTGTTACCATTTTCTATGAGCACTCACGCAAATAATGATCAAAGACAATATTATCTTACGGGCTTTGACTGCATGCTTTAGAATGCCCTGTGTGATGTTTGGTCCGAAGCATCCCTTAGCTCAAGTTCGTTAGAGCCATCTCTATTCCATAATATATGGCTGAACGGTTACGTCGTAACGGTCAATACATATGCTACATTTACTGAAAAGCAATGTGGGATTGTAACATCCAAGCAAGCTCTCAAGTAATTGAACTATCTGAAAACTACAAATTATATGGCTCTGTGGCTCAGATAGTTCCAGCACTGTATTCAATTAAACACATGAAGGATATTTAGCTGAAACATCTTCTTTAGAGCCATTCAACAATTGGGAAGTGAGGGGTGGGTAAACAGAAGGACACATTGTGTTTGTTACGAGTCCTACTAGGTCTTGCGTGAACTGCAGGCATAAGGAGGTTTTGGGGTACTCGTTTGAACCGATGGAAAAATACAGGCTATTTAAACGACAAGATGTAGTTTAATTCACTTCATTTATAGCGTTCAATATGTTGTTTTAGACTGTTTTCAATAGTGTGATCAAGCTATTATGGCGAAACCTCAGGTTCAGAGCCGACACAGTAAAGCTGCATAATGTCAATTATAATTAAATTTGTTTTCCGAGAAAGAATTTTTTTCCCACAATTCTTCCGAAAAAGAATTGTGGGAAAAATATATTAAAAAACACATCATGGTCAAGTAGTTTCCTCTTGCGACATCTGTTATTCTTGAGCCAACCAAGAACGTTCAGGTGAAGCCTGTATTCCCGAGCCGAAGATGGCGATTCAAGTTAAAGGACAGTTTATTTCAATGGACTGTCTCGAGAATACTTTTATCCGGAGAATGTTAACCTCACAGACGACCGACACAAAAAATAAAAGTTAACAAAGAAGTGCCTTTAAGAATATCAACCTCAAAATATCAAACATATAGATTCGTTGCAAGTTTGACACAAGATGCAATTATTTTCACAAACTTCGCCTGAACCAACAATCTTTATTAAGATATCTTATGTCTGAAACTACAGACAGATAATTGGTTCTTGTCAAAGTTCTTACCGGTTACGTTTTTTACGAGAACCTCAAATTGAAGCGACATTTCTCGGCGTAGCAATTTTGCAATTTTCTCGATAATCACCATAAATGTTTAAAGTTTTTCTCTTGTGCAATATTTTATTATTTTCATTAGACGTCTTGGCATATTAGTAGTGTAAAAAAAAACTCGAAAGATGGCAGCAAAGGCGGTCCAATTTTCGAAAAATTTAAATTGAGTTTTTTATGCATTCGAATTCCACCAGGTGGCAATTCAAACTTTTTTTTCTATACCAATTCACCAAACACCTCGCCGTGTTTGATCAAATTTAAGCAAAACCACTATATATTTATTGGAAATATTAACAGCTCCATTGCAGAAGCAATGGAGGAAGTGATTTCGAAAACCCGAGAAAAAAAAGTCGGCACGCGTTGATTTACTTTGCAATATTCATATTATTTTTCTGTGCCTAAAATATAAATATTGAAAGCAAAGCTCTTTCCCGTAACACCAAATTTATGAATCGAAATCATTAACACTTATAGAAAAACACTGTCTCAGCAGGACTCTAACGAGGTTCTTCGACTGAACTATGCATTGGTACAGGCACCAACTATCCGTTTTCAGTATTCGATTGCATCAATCCTCTCTCCAAAACAAGAACAACAAAAAAGGTTATTCGCAATACTTTCACGAATGACAATTGATGAGCCGGCAAGACTGAAGCAAACTATACGTTTATTAGACCGAACTTTTGCACAGAAGAATATAGATAAAGGATAGCGTCGCAGGCGTGGATGGCGGCGAAACAGTAAGATCGAATGGTGGGGCGAAACTGACTTCGTCCGCCATGCTTATTCACCCAAATGTATACCTGCGTGGGTTTCTGGGACATTAGGCGTAGAAATTTCGGCTCGTAGAACATTCGGAACTCGGTCAGACGACAATGATCTTGAACTTACGAGAAAGCCAAGTTGAAAGAATAAGTGAAAGATCATTCCGGTGACTGGAATCGAACCTAGCCTTTCCGCGTGCCAGTCAAGCGCGGTAACCATTCGGCCACGCAAACGCTCGCTCGACTACGCGCGTGGCAGTATACCTATTTTTTTTATTTTGATAAAGAAACAAAAAGAAATACGGAAAACGTAAAACAAACTTTTGGAAAACCGCTTAGTCTACTTTATACCCTACCTACCGTGTTGTTTAAATTGTCCACAAACTTTTTTTAGATCTGCTGCTGGTTCACTTTGCCCGGAACTTCCGTTTCCGGTTTCCTATTACACACTTCCGTTTCCGCTCAGAAATGAGACTCTGAAAGCGCACCACCAGTGTATTACAAGATGGAAATAGGACATTCAGCAGATACTTTTCATTTAGCTGAAACATGATAAATGCACGGCACGTCCGCGGCATCCATAAATCCAGTCACTCTTCGTACTGCAATTTGGTTGGAGATAAAATGGTGAGATAAGAAATGTGAACATTAAAACAAAATATCAACTATGTGCCCTATCGCAATTCATGCCTTTAGAAGAGAGGGTCAAGAACGTGACATAACACTGATGCCACTAAATTAATAAATAAATGTTAGATTTATATATGCAGACATGTATGACAAGACATAACAAAAATATGTGGACTTAAGTTAATATTATAAAAGTTGTTTAACAAATTTTGGATCTTGCATGGTGGAACTTCCAAAATCATGCATCAGTGGCAGTTTTAGCCATGTCGTACAATAGGAGTGCATTATTATATTTTGCCTCTCTTTGTGCCCAGCCTTGTCTCTTCATTCAAGCTTGTTAAATTAGCAAATAACGCTAAAAGGCAAGACTGGAGTAAATTAAAAAAAACAAAAAAAAACACAATACGTAATATTATATATTTGTCATTCCCATTATTCTAATTTTGAATGACCAACCATTTATCTCATTAGTCGATTTTAGTTTATTCATTATGTGGAAAAATTAGCTAACCGGACTTTGTTGAAATATTAACATCTGAAATTATACTCCTGATAAGGTGTTCGTAATCTCCAGAATAAACTATACATTTAGGTCACAATGAATTGCTCCAGTTCAGGAAGATGGTGGCTTGTTAAATTTTAGGGCTCGACGGAGCTAATGATTATGCTCAGTATCGTCTAATCAGTTTGTCGTTTTTTTTTCGCCATGAATTTTTTAATCGTACAGTTAGAAATTCGTTTGCCGTGCCTAAGGGCTTTTTATATCACAATTTTGGCAATTGGATGCTGTTTTAGTATTTTTAATATTGCAGTTTTTTAAGTCAATAAATAACCAGGTAAGTGCCGACACTACTTATGATATGTATTTCTTATGGCTTTCTCTATAAAATATTTTGGTCTAGTACTTTTACTTAGCAAAATGTTTCTCAGAAGATTCTGTTGATCCCTAGCTATAAAATGCAAAAAAACTGAGTAAAAAGTATTTTGAACGCAATTCTGAAATCTATCCGTCGACTTTTTTTTTAATTTTCTCTAACGCTGAAGATGCATTTCATTATGGTCATGTTGCATTTATAGTTTTAAATGTGCCTTTCATGATCGTCAGGAAGAATATAATACACGCCCTTTAGTTAGCAGAAATCGTTCTGTGCTGATTTGAAGTCTTGAAGGGACGTGAAACCACACATAACTTCCTTAAAGTAAGAATGATAGACTATTCTCATAAAGGTGAAAAGGTATTTTGTTCTTATTTAACATGTTCGACCCGTGTCATTATTGTTTGGTCTAAAAGTCTACCAACACCTATATGTTTATGAAGGTCATTTTGTGTTTTGTGTGACGGATAAAGCTTTGGAAGAAGTTTATAAGAACCCTAAAATGTGACCTGAATATTAAATTTATAGGTCAGACAAACAGTATCCGGAGATTAATTAGGCATATTGTTTTTGCTTATCCGCTTTAGTTGTAATTTCTGTTCTCGTTCTCAACCGAGCGTAAAGTTCATTCGGATTCAGGATTTTTGTTTACTGATTTTCTTCCGCTTCACACTTCGATTTAAATCGAAGATTACTTTTCCCTCTGCAGCAGTGAAGAGCCACTAAGGCGCTACGGTGCTATGCAGGCTGTGCACTGCATAGCAATAACCTGTAAGGTTCTACAAAATTCAATAATAAAGCGTAGATTAGTTTTAAAGAATGGATTCACAAAGTTGTTTACTTAATATATCGCAATATTTATATATAATAACTTTTTTGTTATTATTCCCCATACATTCTTGGTTCAAACATTTGCCCTAAGTTCATCTCGGTGCGCGAGTGCTTGGTCGACAAAAAGAGCACAGGCCTATAGAATCTGTGTTCGTGTTTTTGCCTAGAGACATTCTGTGCGTCTTCAAGCTGAGTGCGATTTGTGTGTGATCTAGCACCTACAGGTATTATGAAATATGTGATATACATTGTGGATCTCCAAATACTTTCAAAACCATACGGCTAGTTGGAAAACATCATGCCGATCGGCGCCACGTTTTTTTGGACGGATCTGCTCTGTTTCAGATGCCTTTTCTTCTCTTTCAATGTGCCATTTTTCATTAAAACAAAAATATAGATAGAACGAAATTTGTGAGCATCTCCACGGCTTACTCACAGATATATTTGGCTTACAGAAATTTCTAGCTCCGTCTGACGTCACTGATCTCCTTAATGCTGAAAGACGACAACAATTAAATATAATGTGGCCAACCAATTGCTCCCATTCAAACCAATTATCACTCAACGTTCTTTGAGAGGCATCTATTTATAAATGTGTGGCTAGACCGCGAAGACTCGAGAGGCCGGCGAGAGGTTTGGAAACTCGCCCACCAATGTGGCCGTGTTGAAAATACTCTAAGGCCTCCGCTATGTTGGAAGGATGTGAAAATAAAACTGACAACTTCAAATTGCGCATGAAAAGGTAGAATAAACTCGAGCTCGCGGGAGTCCTAATAGGTTTATATTTGCTGCTACTGAAATTAGGGAGAAACATTTTATCCACCAATCCGTACAAAAAAGAATTTGTGCTTGCGTACCTCGCAGAAGACAAGACGCGGTGCCCTGTCGGCTGGAACTTGCCTTTAATAACTAACGACACGTGTTCAAGCCTAACGCTTACGCTCTCCTTGTACTCGATCAATTTTCGTATGACTCTCTTCCCTTACAGAAAGTGCGTTGCAGAAAACAGCGAAGTGTCTGCCTTATAATACATTCTGCATTAAATGTTAGACATCACCCGGGAGGATTGTTTATATTCGTGCAAAAATTTACCTGTTTGGCATGTGTAATTGAAACTTGTTACATATGTAAGACTGAAACACACACGTTTATATCACAGACCACAACGTTTTGCAAAATTATATCGCACTTCATATGATCAATACTCTTCACTAGGTTGTCTTTTTTATTGTTGGAGAAAACTTTACCTCTGGATTTCCTTTACGTATTTACTTTACCAGCATATGCAAATGATTCTATCCCAGTGAAAAAACCAATTATTTAAGCTAATTCTACAAATATCTCAGACTTGTGTGCCACAGCTTCTATGGAAAAACTTGTTGTGTGCTTGGAGTTTTTTTTTGTTTTTTTTTTTAGTTCGTGAATGTTATTTTTTTTGTAGTAGTCAAACTAACGCTTTGTGTTTATCAGAAGCTTAAGATACTGTAGCAAAAGAATGTAAGAATATTAACAGTGGACACGAAGCAATATTTAAGGATGTCTTCGAACAGCGGAATAATTTATGAGACGATTTAATCTCTTTCCAAAGAGTACTGCCCCAATATACGCGTCTGGTGCTCTCAAAAATTAAAATACAGCACTATAAATGTTGTTTATTGCATATAAAATAAAAAAAAGCTTCGAAAGTTGATTGCGGACAGCAACGTTAGTCTTGAATTTATCATCGGATAGATCACCTACTCTCTGAACCAGCATTGCCGCTCGTCCCTCCTAACGTTCAAGATAGAATCTCGTAAATCTTGTCCGCGTCCGTGCTTTTGTATAGAAACGGTTATTGAACATTGTTTTCTCTCACTTGCATGCCCTTACTAGACGTTTCCGAATGGGGGGCTTTATTGTTTACAGCAGAAACAATCTGTCACTTTCGAGTTAGCAATAAAGTATGCGAGCGATCACTGTCATTTGTTTTTTACAAAAGGTCACTGGTAAAACGTTTGAAGAAGGGGGCACAAACAAAATAAAAACCTGGAGGAGAGTATGATAACCAATACTCCGAGGATCTCGTATACCATGCCATATTTTTGTCGAAGCAAGCGACTCTCATGGTAGCCTTTTATGATCACGGACACTTAAAGAAACTAAGATTGTGGAGAAGGCCGAGCATTCTATTATCGTTTAACAGCCAGTGAGATTGTGTCATTAGTCGATAAAACGCAGAAAGCACGAAGCTTGAACATTTTTTACAACGCCCTGTGTTATTACGTTCTCTTGATAGTACGTGTTGCCGCCTTTTTATGTTATGAAACGTGCTCAAAGTGTGCGCAGTAGCTCTCTTCTGCAATATGTGAGAAGTCGCGCGTATCGGCCCAACACACCTACAGAATAATTCAATTATGGGAACGGCCTACTTTACATCCGCATAACCTCTTCACAGTTTGATGGCGCCAACTCAGCAATTGTGCCTGAGCTCGATGCCGCGCGTTCTTCGGTGCATTCGCAGGACACGGTTGCCAGCCCGACTCAACCGCAGCACCCGTTTCCAATATGCGTCTGTACTCTATCTCACTGTTGTGTCGCTGAATCGCTAGTGCACGGGCTTTGATTTTTCCAGCTCGTAGTTATCGACCACGGACAGTTTCTAGTGTCCGAGGTACCCGAGTTTCCGCACTGTTGCGTTTCGTCGGCTCTAGAACTTTTGGTTTGCACTGTCGCTTCCATGATTTGGCACTCAAACGTTCCGTCCAGGAGGCACGAGCACGGAACAACCGGCAAACCACGCCGGCGTGGCGGCAAGGAGCTCCCTGCCGCGCAATCCTTGCGGATTTTCGACTAAACTTCGTTTTACGTTAAGTCTGAGCTCTACCAACATCACCTCCCAGTGGGCCGGTCAAGCTTCTCGTAAAGTTCTAGATCAATGCAGTTGTCTTGCTTCTACGCGCGTATTGCTGTCAGAGAAGCAATGTGGTCTCCTTCCGCCACGGCTTATAAACAAGTGACGAAACAAAAGTCGTCTGCATTTATTCTGCAGCATATGGACTTTGTAAAAGAAGCGTCGACATAATATCGCCTTTTGATGTAATCTATCGAAGCACCCCACACACGCTGCCACGGTTTTAGAATCTGGGTCTTTGTTGTTTGCGCAGCGCGCGTTTGGCTTTGCTCATACTTAGGATGAAGTAAAGTTTGAATAGGGTGGAGCATAAGCATGGAAGGGGACAGTCAGCGACAATCCATCGCGGCTTAAGGATAGCAATGTTAGCTGCTCTCGTCTTGTTCATGTTTCACTAAATACTGTTGCTTGTTCTTGAAACAATGGACTCCGTGTTAATCTTCCCAGTCAGGTATGCGCTAAAGCAAACCAAATGCAAGGTTCCCAAGTTAGACAATGTAACCGTTATGTGTATTGGAAGTGTAGACCCGCGTAGATTCATTTCACCAAACATAAAATGTGTACAGTTTAGGTACCCACATACGCGGTAGCGTGCTCCTTTAAGGCTGAATTTAATTATGTATCTTGTTTGGGATTATTCAGATGTAGTGACGTCTTATTCAAACCCCTCAATATATATATATATATATATATATCTCGTTCACACTAGCAGAACACGCACTCGCCGCCGACTGGATTAGCTTGCCGAAGAAAGATCGGGCCGTTTACATTTATTCCCGCCTGCGGAGTGCGCGGCGCGAGCGTCTCGCAGTTTCCCGAACAGACGAGAGCTGACGAGAGCTCCCAAACCTCCTCCTCGCCCGCGCACGTCTCGTCGCCATCGTCGCCAGCTCGTCAGCGGGGATCTGACGTCAGCAAGCGCCACTTCTCCCGTGCGTTCTGATTGGCTTGCGGCGAGAGGAAACTTTTTTCCGGCGTTCAAAATTGTAGCTCTCCGCCAGAAATTCTGCCTGCTTTCCTTGGCGGGGGTCAGAATTCTCGCGGATCCTGCCACCGGTTCGCAAGTGTAAACGAGGCATTAGGCGCCCGTGTCCGACTTGAGCGGCGTCGGCGTCAACGTCGTCGTCGGCGTCGCCGTCGGGGTAACCGCGCGTTGCATTATGGGTAAATTTTCCCCGCAAACTTTAGCGGGAAAATTTCCCCGCTAAATTTCGCGGAAAAATGTCCCCGGTAAATCTAGCGGAAAAACGTCCCCCTAAATCTAGCGGAAAACTTTCCCTGCTAAATTTAACCGAAAAATTTCCTCTCTAAAATTAGCGGAAAATTTTCCCCTAAATGGGAGGCGAATAGGAGAGGAGAAGGGGACAACTCCCTCCTCCTCCTCAAGAGCTGAGCTCTATTTCGGCGTTACAGGGAGTTGTAAACGGCTTTCATTTTTTTTTTTTTTTTTGTATGATCGCTTGTTTGGCTATTTTCGAAATGTTTGAAGCTAATGCACACTAGTATATGTATGGCTGTAAATAGATAGGTGTATTGGCTATACCGAACTACCAAATTTCCTCCCTGGACATTCATATTTTGCCGTTTTTTTTAAGGACAGCTCTATCTCAAAAAAGTGGTGTGACGAGCTTATGTAACCGTTTTGTCCGTGGGCCTTCCAGAAACTAAGAAAGTCTGCTCAAATTATCCGCTGTGATTCAAAAATAAAATGTAAAATTATCTCATCATGTCTTCCAGAATAGGTAGTCGACGTCGTGTCGCCTGCACTTCACAGTCGGTGTCGACATCTGCAAAACACGACTTTAGTAAAGAATAAGAATAGTTTGCGTGGAATGTATGTTGTTTAGACGCCCATGATAGAGCCATTTACTGAATAAATCGTAGTGCAAACAATAATATCTTTTTCTGTGCATGTCCGTAGCAGTCAATGAAGTAATATATTACAGCTTTGCTGTTCAAAATAATTATAAACTCGAAACGGCACGCGTGGCGTCTTTTTCTATGATCCTGTCTTCCCCGTTGCGTTCACCTTTGAAGAGTTATATTTTTGTTTAGACATCTAGCGAAACTTCTGGAGCAAGTTTTAGTGTTTTACGGAGCTTTATTTTACAGCAGTACGGATTTATGAACGTTCGTGTTCCGAAGCTTTGAGGGGCCATTTCCGTAGAAAAGGAATGGCGCCGCCACCTCGTGGTTTAATTCACAAAAAATCATTCCGCCGAGATCCTTTCCCGCCTTCGGTTTTCTCAACTTTATTCCAAGTCACAGACGAAATATTCGCCTAGTCTCACCGAAAGAAGTGTTTATCGTACATATGGTCCTTTTAACGGTCGACATGCAAATGAGTATTCTAGAATATTACCTTATTGGCCTAATGAATTAATACCGTGATCTTCTTATTGGTGAATTTATCGCCACACCCGCTCCAAAAGCATATTTCATTCACGTTGTATAATGCACAATAAAATGCTGGCGACAAAAACGTAACGTATCTTATACTGTGTTAACCACTAGACACAAGATTCGAGCTTCATTGCATATTTCAGGTGCGTCGTCTATGAATGTACCTTTAGAAGTGGTGTGGCTTTTGATACCTGCCTACAATAATACATCGGTGGAGAAAACAAAATTGGTCAAAAGAAGCCAGTTCGTGAACACTCGAAAGAAAAACGTAACAATTATTATATAAATATCTTCTTCATTTTGTTTTGTTAATCTATGTTTATAAAGTGAGCGGCAGAGAGCGAAGGAACTGCGTCAGATGTACCTCCGAATGCCAATACGGGGTGGGTCTATTGAGAAGTCTGAAAGGCGCTATAGAATTTCACATTTATAAAACAATGTCGAGGCTGCAATCAACGAAAGCGACGTTTTGTAAGGATATTAAGTGCAAGTTCATTTTTAGCAATACTTAATGTAGAATGGAAAATTGCATTTTGAGATCTCTTTAACATATTTAGTAATTTTATTCAGACGAAGTGAATTACGGAAAATGTATCGCACTGAATCAGGCTACTATGCTTGTCTAGACGCTTGACTGAAGTTTATTCTAAATATTTCCAAGCTATCAAATTGACAATATACCAAGTTCTGAGTTGTTTCCAACATAAATGCACAAATGCTGTCCAATATAGTAGCCCAGTTGAGTTTTCATGCATCTTAACAAAGGAGCACTACAATAAATCCTGAAACGTCTGAAAGAGCTCGGCGTGCCTTGGAAGAATTGCTGGAACGGCCTTGCTTGTAGTACGATCTACATTTTTTTCGGAGCTGCTTAAAATGTTCACTTCCGCGAGAGAGCGAACGTTATTCACGCGCAGGGTATAGACTTCGAGATATCCGATAAAACGTTCAGAAGCCTCAAGGGTTTGAACTTTAAAGAATTCTCACTATGCTTTTTTTTATGTGTTAAGCTCATAGCTGTTCACTTTTGAAAGCAGCAAATTGTTCCCTGCTCCAAGCCTTGTTTATGGTACTCTTCCTGTTTTTCCTGCTTTTGATATTTTTGCGGCACCTCCGTCTTTATCATTAAGTATGCAGAGGTGTTTATTTTGAGCATCCCCAAATGTTTTGCGCCTGCAAAAAAAAAACCAAAAAAAACCTTTAACACTATTTCCTTAAGATCACTTGGTCTGAAAAACCTGTTCAGGTTAACGTAAACGAATATTAATCTTTTATTTTTTGTCTTCCGTCAATCTCTCCCGCAACCCCATCTTTTAATGTTTTTGTGTGCTAAAACCGTGCTGTCACGTCATTTGTTTGCAAAAACACAGCGCGTCCAAAATTAATATTGAAAGGAACGACTCACCCCTGGATTATCACTTTTCTATACATTGATACAAACCAACTCGCCCAACTATTTATTTTACAGCGTTTTGGATAGCTTCTTGTTTTGGAAGACGGCAGAATCCTTTCTCGAATACACATTGTTACTAATACTAGTTCATATACATTTTGTAAGACGACAAAAGTACTCCGTTTATTTATGTTACTTTTTGAGCCAGAAAGGTCAGACGTAATAGGTCAGACATTTATTTCATTAAAACACGGCAACAAGCACCTTGATTTGGAACGCCTTCCTTAAACTTTTGGCAACTTCATACTTCCGCAGATGATATTTTAGATAGGAAATATATTTTCGCATTTCTCTCGCATAGCGCACTAGCTTTTGTTGGGTCGTTGGTCCAATAAAAGGAGGATTTTCGGCAGCTTGTGGCAGTGCAGCCTGACCACCGGTGGCAAAACAGGCTGCCCTCCTCAGTTTGACGACGGCGTCGACTCTGCGGCAGCATGGTTGAAGGGTGACACTGATCGGCGACGTCTAGGGTACGGCGAGGCTGATCGACCGCGGTGATCTTGAGGTGTTTGTGAATTATTTGCACAGCGGCGCGCTTCGGAGAAGGGGCTCTCTTCAAAATCCCTCAAATAGGGAGACGAATTTCCAGGTGCGCGATAATAGGCGTTATTATCAATTCGTCGACGGCGGTAACGGGCGCCGTGATTAGCGGTGTGACAATAGAACCGCACTTGGCGCTGGTCTTCTGTTCTCGAAATGTCGGTGCGTCGTTGTTGCCATACATTCGTCGTGAGGATTGGGGTTGGTGTAGGAAGGACGTCTGGCAGTGAGTTTGCGTGTCGTGCAGCATAGGGCAGCAGGATGTGGGTACTGGTAGTGCTGACACGTACATACGTAGGAGTAGGCGGAGCGAGTGGTTGGAGAGCAGCGAAAACTTCGTCCTGCAATGCCTTTTGTATAGTTTCGGTGTCCCTTCGTTGGTTTGGGGTGACATCTGACGATTGCGGTGCGTCGAAGTACGCCAGCAATTCCTGGCGGATGATTTTCCGAATTAATTGTGGGAGGTAGGACGCCGTGGTGATCTGGGGGGATACTTTCAGGTAGGCGTTCGAAGGGTTCCTTCGTTATGCGGGCGCTCTGCAGCTCCTCGTACCTCTTGCACTTTGTCAGAAGGTGCTGAACAGTTGGAGGAGAATTCGAAGCTACGATTGAGTATAGCTCGTGCGATAGTCCTTTGAACAAATGCCAGATTTTGTCATCTTCGGTCGTGTTAGTGTCGACGCGGCAACACAGGTGAAGGACGTCCTCAATGTAAGATGTGGAGGACTCGGTTGTGGTTTGGTACCTTCGGGCAAGTTCATCTTTCGCCTGTAGTTTCCGGCGTTAAAGTTGTCCAAATACTTTCGCGCAAGCCAATTGAAATCTGTCCCAGGAATTTATCACTTCTTCGTGATTATCAAAGCACTGGAGTGCGGTATCCTTCAAGAAGAACAGCACATTCGCGAGCTTGAGAGTATCGTTCCACCTGTTATGTAGGCTAGCTCGGTCGTAACTTCTTAGCCAGTCGTTGACATCTGCCTCTGGTGCTCCGTTGAAATCTGGTGGATCTCGCTGGCGGTTCTTTATGGGCGGTGCAGTGGGTGGGCGTTGTCCGTTGGCATTGCCCGCATCGCCCAGCATTGCGTTGTGCGTTGAACGTCCGCCGCGAAGCTCCAGGGCCGATCGGGATAGCACAGGAACCGAAAGGTTGGGAATCGTCCGCACCTCCAGCACTTGTGAGGGTGTTTATGACAGACGTATTTGATGGTGAGATGGGGAAGACCAGAGGCGATCAACGGCGGAACAGCCTAATCGCTCACAGCTCGTGCGGCAAAAACCCCCATGCAGCACGCGCCCCTATTTCCCAAAGATGTGCGTCGTCGTAAAAGACGACGACGCACGCACGTATGCAGATGAATGAACCACACAAACATATGCAGATGAATGAACGGTACTTAATCCAATGAATCAAAGAATGAAAATTTTCAGGAACCCGCCGAAAGCCAAAAAACGGCGGAGCCAGGATTTGAACTCTGGGCCTCCCAATGTCCGGTCGGCTGTGCTAACCACTATATATATATATAAATATATATATATATATATATATATATATATGGGTGTGTGTGTGTGTGTTCGCGCGTTCGTGTGCGTGTGTGTGTGTGTGTGTGTGTGTGTGTGTTTGTGTGCATCGGCATGGCGGCGGGGAGACGAAGGCGTAATTTTAAAGAAAAGGAAAAAAAAAACATTGGTGAAAACAGCGACAACGGACGGTTTATTCTTCGGATCAACGTGGGTGGTATTTGTTCAATGCTACGGTCGAGTCCAAGTTTCAAAAACGGCGGGAGGACGGATGGAGTTTTTGTAGGAGGGAAGCGTGGGGGCTGTTTGTATCCGGGTGGGGAGGCTTGTTGGTTGGGTCCAAGTTTCAAAGGCGGTGGGATGAGGGTTGTAGTTTCTGGAGTTGGTGCGCAGGGTGAGTTCGCGTTCGGGCAAGCAGGGGGAGTCCTTTTTTCCACCCGTGAGCCCAAGCACGAGTGGCTAGACATTTGCAGATAGCTATTGGAAAGCAAAGCCTTTTAAACCACTCTGCAAAAGATTCGCAAAGCATTTTTATTGCTTTTTACACGCGTTGTTTGCTTTACGCAAAAGAGAAGTCCAGTTGGCGTAGCCAAGTTGGCAGCGTGCTAAGCTCCAACGCAGGTGGCCGGGGTGCGGTTTCTGCCATCACCTGCTGTTTTTATCTTTCTTCAAGTTAATAGGATATTCTATAAAATATATGATAATCATGTAATTTGTACAAGCTCGCCATGTATAGTTCCAGAACAATCGAGCTCGAATGTTGTAGGCTTGCAGGGAAGCCTTAAGGAATGGTGTGCCTCGCCGTGGACAGTCAGTCTCGCTCCAGCGCTCGATCGCGCAATTCTGCCGCCACCTAACGACGCTGCCTCTTTTTTTTTTTGTTCCTGCACAAGCTTGCCACTTTAAAAGTTCAGTTTCTGTTATTCTATTAGTCACCTCATCAATTGTCATTCATGAAAATATTGCAGGTAGGCTCTTCGTTTCCTTTTTGATTATATGTCTCACTTATTTTGTCACCTATGAATTGTTCTTCGTCTTGGGAGATTGTATTCTAGATGGAATATATTTGTCAATTAGATTGTGAACTTTGAAATGAAACAAGTTCCAGTGATCATCAGCGCTGATCTTATATGACTGTTCTAAAAAAATGACTAGCGAGGTAACAACTTATTGTTTCATAGTGGCTTTTATCGTGATAAAACACTTTTCTTTATCTACGCTTTGGTTTGTTAAGCATTGGATTAAAAAATGATGCACACACAATATTGGAATAAAAATGTTCAAGTAACACACACATTGTTACTCGCTCTGGGTAAGTAAGATAACAACATACCTAATATGATTAAAAACCGCGTTCCCTTCACGAATATTGCGTTAGTTTGAAAACTTCTACAATGGAATTAAATCTAAAGTGAAGCGAGTTTCCCGATCAGGACACCTTTCCATCCTACCAAGTGCAATTCGGGATATTACAATGACCTCCCAAAATAACACACTATCATCAGGCAAGTGTAATATCAGTCAGATTAAGAGTAAGCGATTTTTCGCATCATAAATATTTGCATGCTTGTAGAATATGTTACACTTTTGTGCATGGTGAACACCACTGTTCAACAAGTATGAAGGTTCAGATGAGTGCGTGAATGTTGTATTGTTTTTTTTTCTTGTTCTAATGATCACAATGATCACATACATAAAGTCGAAATTCCGCAGTGCCACACTAATACCTACTACAGATCATTCATACCTCGTACGTCTGCTGACTGGAATCACCTTTCCACATCCATCGCCACGATTGTTAATCCTGTTGATTTTAAAAATGCTGTATCCATACTACTAGAACTTGATTAGTGTTTTGAGTGTTCTATTAACTTGTACGTAATATTCCCACCCCCTCTGTAATGCCTTCGGGCCCTGAGGGTACCAATAAATGAAATGAAATGAAATGAATTATCTTTCCCCTCCTGCCTTGACCGAAAGGTTCGCAGTATTGTCTATAAAATATATACATAAATATAGACCTTGGCTGCTCTCTTTTGGTGGGCGATAATAAAGACCCACCAAAATGTTTCCCCTTTAAGCCCATCTGATGCCGCACTATTTTTATTTTGATATCTAAAATTATGAGTGGCGTCATTGTAATATTTTTTTCTAGATTAATAAAAACAGATAAAAAGTGTAAATGTTTATCATTCTTGGAGACGGCATAATTATTAGGAAATATTTCGGCTGAACCTGTATGTTGTTTTTTGTGTTATTCTCTGTGTTAAGTTCTAACGTAGTTGAGTTAGAAAAAAAAAGCAAATCACTTTGTTTCCCGCATGGAAGGCTGCATAATTCAATGGGTTTGTTTCAATGGTTCTACACTTTTGTAGGCTATGTTTTTATTGTAGCTATAATTAAACTATTTACTTTAGTTCCTATCGCCCAACTCAACAAAGTTATGTGTCAACATGGCAACCGTCACACGAAAACGGTTTATAAAGGCATCCAACCTCGACCCTGTACATAGGACGATTGCAGGTTGAACAAATTTAAGTAGGGCCATGAATTCGTCCACTTTAGTTTTGATACTGCGGTAGTCGACAACCATGAGTTTTCCAACGCCCGAGTTTGTGTTAGTCTTATTTGCTTTGTTTGCATTTTCTTTTTCACTAGTACCGTAATTACCGCAATGAGCAGATTCATTTGCAGACTCGTTTTCTCGTACTGAGGTCATTGCGTAGATGTCAACACTGATGCCGATAAAGATAGCATAATTGTTATGCATTTTCTCTCATCAACTTCTAGAACACTTTAAGTTACATTATCGAACATGATACATTTATCTTTCATATTCAGCATGTGTAGTTGTTTTTTCATAAGAATCACATGCGATAATCATTTCTTTAAATTTATTTTTGTAATATTTGTATTCCACAAAACATATTATTCATAATATGCACAAGTGAGAAAAAAAAATATCTTTAATCAAACTAATTAGATGTACATGATCTGAGAAAAATGCATACCGTTTAAATCAGTATAATTTAACTTAAATCACTGTATAGCTATAAAAAATTGATAATTTATCTGTCGATGTAATTTAAACATTACATATTGATAGATATATCCTCCCGATTCCTAAACTCAAATTGGGAGAATAATGTAGATTTAAGAGTTTAATTGCCAACTTTAATTGACGTTGATACGGCGATAATGGAACCTAAGCAGCTTTATTTGAGTTAGTAGAAAAAGCTTTATTTGCATTTTTGTTCTCATTGATTTGGTTACAATAGGAAATTGCGTGCATGCACGGTCAGGCAGTACTCGTTTCTTAAGTTGTGTCATGTTACGGAAGCTTTCTTCTTCTTACCTTACAAGCCAACGGGACGTCCGTGTTGCAGGTTGCGTGTGATAACTGGTTCAAGTATTTTTTTCCACGAGGCATACGAAGCACGGGCGTCCTATCCCGTTTACACATAAGTTAAAGAAATACAAAGTAAGCAAACTCTTCTCTGTAAATAAGCTTTAACTAACGAACGGCATGGAAGGTAGAAATAGACTTGAATTTTCCGATATGCTTAGAATATCACCGCTATTTGCTTGTAAACAACGTGCTATTGTCACGAATAAAAAAAAAGTAATTTAGAACGAAAAATTTAACGTTTACTGGGCGAACCTGTTTATGCAAAAAAAAAAAAAAACACGAACCATTGCATCATGATCCCTGCGCAAGGGATGCGCGACTGCCTCAAAACAGCGCGTCATTGCTGCTTTTATACACTCTGTACAATCAAAAACAAAATGAACCACTACAAAAAAAAAAAAGGTCTGAAAAGTGATTGGTCGCACACGCTGCAACTCACGGGAAAATATAATGTTTGTTGACTGATGTTTTTTTTTTTTTGTTTCCTCATTTAAATGAAATACAATTTCTATAGAGATCTTCATATAATACACGAACTGGAAGTATAGACAAAAGGTTTAGGGAAAATATTTCACGGGAAATTTTTGATTTAAATCGTCAAAGCAAAACTGGTACAATTAAATTCCCGGCTCAAATCATGACATAATTAACGATACAAATGATTGTATTCAAATTCTCCACCCTCTATAAACGCGCACTAAATAAAAATATTAAGAAAATGATAGTAGGAATTAAAGACGTTTAAAACTTCCTGTAATGCCGAATTAGAGCGCAGCTCTTGAGGAGGATAGAGGGAGGGTACGGAGGGGACGGTATGCCTCTCCTCCACCGTCTTCATCTAGTCCTCCCGGGCTCCTCGCCTCCTCCCCTTTTCTCCTCCTCCACCCCTCCTCATCCTCCCTGTTCCTCCTTCCACATTCTCCTCCTCCTACTCTCTCTTGCTCGCCCCTCCTCTCTCTTCCTTCCCCTTCCTCCTCCCCTCCTTCTTCCCCTCCTCCTCCCCGTCCTCCCTCCCACGCGGTGCATCATGGGAAACGTCCCATAATGCAACGCGCGCGTCACCGGGGTGCATTATGAGACGCAATGCAGATTCTTCGGCGAGTTGGCACTGAAACTTGGAAAACATAATAGCGCTTCACGACAGGGACGAAGAGGAGGAACAAGACAACAGAATGCATATTGTGTTGCCTTGTTCCTCCTCTTCGTCCCTGTCGTGAAGCGCTATTATGTTTTCCAAGTTTCATTATGGGACGTTTCGCATGATGCACCGCGCGGTCACGCCGACGGCGACTCCGACGCGTGACAGCGACGTGTTACGGCTACGTCGACGGCGACGGAGACGCGTCGCGCGGACGCGTTACTCCGACGCGTTACGGTTTCGCCGACGACGACGCCGAAGCGTGACAGCGACGTGTTACGGCTACGTTGGCGGCGACAGAGACGCGTCGCGCGGACGCGTTACGCCGACGCGTTACGGTTTCACCGACGACGACGCCGACGCCGCTCAAGCCGGAAACGTGCGCCTAAGGGTTGCGCTTTAAAAACAATAAGTTTGCATAAAAATCAGGAATGTGTCGCTTCTTAAATTGTCTTGGTTTTGTTCATTTATTTTTAATAAAACCTACTCCAATTAGTCAGTCTTGCCGGGAGGAAAAAGGCATCGTTTAAGCTGATTTGTAAAAGAGATATAAATACACCTATGGTTTCTGTCAAAGTGATTTCTCATGTAGTAAACTTTGCCTTCAATTTGTTTATCACATTTAATTAAAACCTGCTCAGTCTACATGCGTCTCATGCTTAACATTTCGACATCCTTTGCTACAATTGTATCTCTGTGTATATTTTATAATATTAACTTGTGTTAGAGTTCGTGCGCGTTTTTCTCAGCGGTGTATACTTTTTATATGTTAGCTACCAGCCAAACAAATCTAAAAGTAAGTGATTAAATAAGACAAAATTATGTAAATTAGAGCGGGGTTTGCGGTGTGCTTCTTCCCAATTACATTCCCGGTGTCTAATTTCCGCTACAAGATTATATGCACCGCTGCGCCATGAGTACGGCCGATGGCACTGTGCAAAATAATTGCGAAAAAAGAGGGTGGCATTTACGCGGCATACTTATTTATACTTCGTAACGCACCGGCTGCTGAACCACAAAAAGTCTTGAATTCTTATTAAGATGGGACCAGATTTAGTTTTTCCTCTTATTTATTCCCCCGGCAGTTATGGTTGAAACGAGAGCTCAGAGGATTTACGTTCTTACGTTTCGATGGCTAATTAGGTCCAGGAAAGTATCGAGATGTGCATAGTCTATGCATTTTTGCTTCCTCTGAGCTGTATGTACTAAGTAAAAGTTTTAACTGGAAAAGTGAATTAAACGCACACAGAAACACATACGGTGATTTAGAAACTCCAATCCTAGTCCGATTTTGGTCTTACTTTAATCAGAAATTAGTCCGGAAAAGGAGAAGTGAATTAGAAAAATGTCGTACCTAAGTAAATGCCATGCTAATTTCTAAAAGGAAGAAGACTAAAAGAATATAAATGAAGAAAAAAGAAAAAGAAGCATATGCTGAATAAAATGAATTAATCCAGGGTCGTTATAATACTTCTGCAGCGTAAGTTTGTTTGTGGTTTATGTTTTTTTTATACATCTATTCCTTGATAAACTTGTATTTTAATTCGCTTATGTATGATATTGCCTATAGCTAATGCCTGGCGAAAGGCCGTCGAAATAGCTTTTACCGGAACCACTCTCGCTTTGCGCGCAGTGTGAACAACGGCTGTACTGACGCCGCTTGGCCAAATAGGTAGTTTGTCTTCAGTTATATTCGAAGCATGTTCGCTCCACACAGCAAATCTGCTGCTACCTTTACTTTTACGGAATGCCATTCAACGTTGTAGGCAGCTTGATACTTATTTATTTTATTAAGACGCAGGAATGCTGAAGATCGACGAAAAACAATATTTCGGGATTAAAATTCTTCTGACTTTTTTAGGCAACTCAATTTGCAATTTTGTTTAATGTATGTCTGTCACTGTACACCCAAGAACAATTTTCGGTTGACAGGTAATTAAAGCCCCTTTAAACAAATTTCAAGAAATGTTTTCGAAGCGCAAGTTCGTCTGCTTCTGGCACAGGAATTAGGGTGACCTGAGAACGACGCTGAGCTCTGGTTGACTTTTGTTGAAAAGATAGTGGGTATTCCTTAATTCTAGATGCCTTGAGCTCTACCCACTATTTTGTTTTTATAAATCAGCGAATAAATGCTCGGTGTCCTGACATCACCCCAACCAGTGTGCGTGAAGCAGATTACCTGCTTTGTGCATACGAGCGCTTGGTGCACCATTCTGCATTTGGTGGAGTATTATTCCTGGTTGCATAGAAAAAATACGTTGTTGTGTTTATGATCACCGTAGTACGTATTTCTGCTCTAAAATTTAAAACGTACGCTGGAGTACAGGTGGCAAATTTCATGGGTAAGTTGGTTTTCAAACGTTGCATGCAAAATGGAATTTTTAGTTGACTTTGTGGGGCATACAATTCAGTTTTCACTTTTTGCGTGATAAGAACTGGTGTAGGTATCATCGCATATTTTGCCGGCAATGGTTTTATGGCGTCAAATAGCAACAAAAACACATCATGTTTTAACTCTACAAAAAAAATATTCCACGGCGAGCCACAGACACTCTAAGCGATCAGGGCCGTTCATTCTTGTCTAGAAGAGTCCAAGCCCGTCTCACTGCATGTAACGTCACTCATCACCCAACCATAACTTATCGTCTCAAACGAACGACATAACACATGAATCCTGAATGCTGGGGTAGTTGGCACTGGTCTTGGATTGCGAAAGGCATGGCAGCGCTTTTTGGACGAGGACATTCAGCGCTCGTATCTGTGTTGTTGTTCTTTCATTTTCCTCGTCTGAAAAGCGCTACCATGCCTTTGGCAGCCCAAGACATAACACAACGGTTTCAGCGCACCCTTGTCTACATAATAGACATTTATCTATCCGAAGATTATACCAACTGGAATACCATTTTCCTTTTATCAGATTTCCGAACAGCAGCGCTGTGAAAAGCACAGCGTTTTCTCACCACTTAATCTGCTATATGGACATGAGGCTTTGTGAAACATAAACATCTACCTTTCTTCAGAACGTCCCGACGACTCGATTACATTCATTATCAATATTATCTCGCACATCTACGCCTATCGCCGCTTAACTCACCTACGCACAGCGGAACACCAACATCATGCCAAAGAGTTTGTGAAGCACTTAATCTCGATGTCCACCACGTTCGAGGCGACTATGTCACCGTCGCATCTGCTATCCGCCAAGTCGACAAGTGCACAAAGGGTTTCCCACGCTACCGCGGACCCTAGCGTACTGGGAGACAGACGACGCCTGTGAACTATGCCAATATATTGCTCATACATCTAGACGAATGTTTCTTCCCTCAATCGAAAATCGTCAATGACTCCCAAAGTAAGCTCTACCCACGCTGCATCGGCCAGGTTGTCCCTCTTCCAGGGGGGAGGGGGGAATAGACGTAAGCAGTGGCTAGACTTTACGCCAAACGCGAATTCGAGCATAAACAGCGAGCAGGGACACGTGAACCGGAGCGGCTCTTGAGGAACGGCGACGGAGTGCGAGCAATGGTGCGACCAGTTTTGTAAACTATATCATTCAGATCGACTACCATTCAAAGTTATCTCCCGGGATCTCCTGCACACCGCCATTGGAGATCCGAAACAAACCTTCCTCATTATATTATCAGTGTTCATTGTTATCGGCACATTTCCGGTCTAGCAGACGACGTGCGGTAATTTCTTGCTCTACTTTTGTCTGCAAATGACTCTTCGTAGCGGACGAATCGCATTGTTCGCTCGCTTTAGCATATGAACCCTCTACGATTGCTATCTTAGTTCGCTCGTCAAGAGGCAGGCTAGATTTCGCTCTTGCCCTCTTGATGATTATGAGTTGACACCTGGAGCAAAAACACGTTCTGCAAAACCCACGAAATTTTGGGGTTAACTCGTTTCGATCTGGATTCGCGTTGTACCAATGTGCGGTTGCTTAACACTGCTGGGAGATGAAAATTAAAGACCCCAGGCTGGCAGCCTTGCGGCACCGGCTATATAGCTCTTCAAAAAGTTACACTGAACTCTGAACGTCTAGACAATGGCCTTTAATATTGTTTTCGTCCAGTTTGGGATACGTGATATTCCTGGTTACGTCAGAATAAAATGACAAAACACACGCACACACACGTACACACACATACACACACGCACGCACACACGCACACTCACAAACACACACACACACACACACACACACACACACATGCGCACACGCACACGCAGGCACGCACGCACGCGCACACACGTATACACGCACGCACGACGCACGTTCGCACGTACACACAAACGCACACCGATACACACACACACAAAAAAGTGCGGCACTAAACAACGACGCAACATAGATCTTTAAAACTAAATTTGTCGTGCTTGTGTCCCACGAAATTCAAGAAACGCTGGTCACGCTATGACTTAATAAGGTATCCTGCACACAAGCCTTGCATCGAGAAAGACCAAAACGGGTTGCAAGTTTTTAACCTCATCTTTCCTAAATAAACAGCTAAAACTGAGATTTATCTAAGCCTTTTTACCTTCGATACTTTTTTATTCACGATTGGAAACGTGCGTTCAGCGTTTACTGTGCTTACGCCATCCCTATTGAAAAAAACAGCTTAAGCTGGTCCCAGCATTAAGCTGGGTTATTGCCCCAGCATGCCCAGCTTGGCATGCTGGTCAATGTGGTTGATCTGGTCATACTGGTCATGCTGGTTGATCTGGTCAATACTGGCCATGGTGATTGATCTGGTCCCAGCTTCAAGCTGGGTTATTGCCCCACCATGCCCAGTTTGGCATGCTGGTCATGGTGGTTGATCTGGTCCCAACTTCAAGGTGGGTTATTGCCCCAAAATGCCCAGTTTGGCATGCTGGTCAATGTGGTTAAACTGGTCATGCTGGTGGACTTCCGAACCAGTTTAAATAAGGATAAACAAGCCGCTCTTCAGAAAAGCCAACTCGGCATTCAATTTATTATTTTCGTACTTTCGGCCACCTCACATGAGCTCAGATGCTACATATCCTTGGCGCTGACACAGTAATAACCGACGCACAGACAGTGGTTCTTGGTGCAAAGCAAACAATGTTAATAAAACAAGATTGCTTATCTTTCAACACGAAAAATACTAGACACACGCCAAAAACAGGCAATAGCAAAAGCAATACCACACGGATGAGAGAAGCGAACCTGGGTCCCGCCAGTGATGGGGGTGAAGCGGTTTCTTGCGTGGTCGGCAAAGGCGAGGAAATCCGTGTATCTTGGATGGCATTGGCGATGCTCCTCGGCACCACCGTCATTCACGAGCACACACGCTTTCGAAGACACGAGGCGACGCCTCAGTGGGACGTCCGACACCTTCCGGCACTGAACGGACTGCCGCTCGCTGTATCCGCAAAACCCACTTCGCTTGCACCGTCGTTCAAGTAGTCTCCAAACAACGCGCACACAGCCGTCCCTTCGAAATTCCTCCGAAGATAGCCAAACGCGTCTCAAATTCTCCGTTCCTACCGCTCTCTCTCTCTCTCTTTTCTCGGACACAAAGGTAGCTTGCAGCGCGCCTGACGCACCCGGTCGTCGTCTACCGAAAACGAGAGGACAAAGAACAGGACGTGGCCTCGTTCCAGCCTAAGCCGACCTTGGCGCGCGCGCTCCCAACAATGTCAGTTCGGCTATCTCTAGCGACCTTGGCGTGGGCGCTCCCAGCAAGACCAGCTTGATCACCGCGATTATTAGTTCGACCAGATTCAGTGCTTACGCCATCTAAATGGGCGTCGTTTAGACAAGTACCGAATGTACGGCGGGGTGCTACTGTGAATCAAGTAACAATTATTTTGTCTAAAAACGTTCCGGGTAATGCTTCCTCTCTTTACTTTGTTTGTAGAAGACCGTAACACCAGTATTGTTATGAAATCTTATTATAGAGCGCAATTCTCTTATGTAACAATCTCGTCATAGTTTCCCGCAGAAAAGCAACAACAAAGAACCAATACTTGGATGTATATACAAGTTTAAATCCACATTTAGCTTTCTGTTTCGAGTCGATGTTTTGTATTATGCTCACTAAGCAATATCATGTAGACGACCAATACTCTGTATCCTTGATTGACATAATTACCAATACTCTGTATCCTTGATTGACATTATTCAAAGGCATACATATTTTTCGTGCTACAGTCTCTTTGTACCTTTTTTGGATTACCACTTGTGAAAGATTTGATTGTACAGGTGATTAGAGGTAATTCATCAGCTGGCAATAATGATTTGTAACCCCTAAAGATCCTTGTCGAGTTACAACCGCGTTTTGGCACCTCGAGGTCATCCTTTTTACCAGTTTACACAGCCCTGCGCTTGGTAAAGCATACTTTGCCACATGTATTGTGTCAATGAGGGGAAGCTACACCAAAACTCTAAAGATAAAGTTCCGTGTTCATAGTGAGAAACATCGCGACAGAAATTTACACACGATGTAAATTAGAATTACTTAATTTTATATTAGCACCTATACTTTAGTGGCTGTTTATTGTGTGTGTCACCGGAACAGATATTTCTAAACTAGTAGCTTCAGAGTGCCATGATGCTCCTTAAGGCCATTCTCGATCGCTTCTAGGTGTATGAGAGTAGAGCTATTGTATTTGTGCTTACCACATTTGAGTCTCTATTGAAGGACAGGTTAGCAGGTTTTTTAAAATGTTTAATAAAGGGAATTGACATTGGCATACAAATATTTAGTGCATTTTGTAACAATCCAATGCATTGTACGTCGAAGGGGTGAATTGTTTGGCGTTTTCTGACCCGGCAAAATCCTTTATTTTTCTTTTAAATGTTCCCGCAGTTTAGTTTTATTGGTATTCTTGCAATTAATACAAAATATAAGGCATTGCGTAGAGTAAAAGCCATCACAAAAATTATTTTTATTCATGAACGCTCGAACCCAAGTCACACTAGTCAATTAGGCATACAGAAACAAAACTGATAGGTAGTTGCAACAATTTAAAATACAAAAAGTTTGCTGAAATTAATATTTTTACAAAATTAAGCTAGTCATGAAGAACGTGCCTTATAGTTTCCGGGCATATATTTAAATAGCCGCCAACTGGAAGAAACAACGCGCGACTCACCTTTCAATAACGATTCTCTTTCTGATATTTCATCGTAATCAAAGTCCCTATCCACTAACAACAAACTTTTCTTAAGACAGTTTGCCTAAGAATTTCTGAAGTTACGCACAGCCTTTGTCACGCATGAGGGGCCGTATTCCTGGAGGATCATGCCGTATGGGCTTGGTAACAGGGCGGTTGCGTCTAGCCAGTCATGAGTCGAATTCTGGCGCCTCATCAGGCGTACTCATGCGCATAAATCGACGATCTGGGAGTGTTTTCGTGTACGGGGAGGAACCACGTTGCTCAATTGGCGCGAGTTTTGCGGGCTATTGTGGAAGCAGGGTCGACCATGAATGTGTCTAACTGCAAGTTCGCAAAGCGGTTGGTCCACTATCTTTGATATGCTATCGGGTCCCAGAGGCACCCGCCGGACCCCGAACGAGTCACAGCACTGGGAAAGATTCCGAGACCGGAGGGCAAGAGGGATCTTCGTAGGTTTCTGGGTCTAGTTATCTATTACAGAAACTATGTCCCTGGGTCCTCATCTGTAATCCTTCCGCTGACCAAGTAGACTAGCCGACACGCACCGGAAGGTTTACTTTGGAGTCAAGTGGTAGAAAACCCCTTTCGGGATATTAAGAGATGCCTATTGCAGGCACCCTCCTTGTACGTGCCAGACCGGGGAGGGGAGTACTTGCTTGCAACGGATGCGTCGGGGGTGGCGGTCGGAGTATGCCTCTCACAGTTAAGCGCGGATGGTGGAGGACACCACATTGCTTTCGTGAACATAAAGGTAAGCCCTGCGCGGGCTATGTGGGTGACAATAGGAAGAGAGGTCCACGGCGATAATTTGGGCCCTGCAGCACTTAGAAACGTAATTATTCGCGGCAGACATCCGGGTGGTGACTGATCAAAACCCACTGAAATTCCTGACCTCGGCCTCGCCGCAAAGTGCACGTCTGACTCGGTGGGTACTGGCACTGCTGAAATTCAGTGTAACAGTGGTACACAAGGAAGTAAGTTTTCGCCCTTACGCCGACGCGTTGTCTCTATTGATTGCACAAACGTCCCCTTCAGTTATTTGGGAAGAATAGCTTGTTGGCAGTTGATGCAATAGAATACGTCAAGGTGTGTCTGGGTTCGCGATGGGAGGACGCCTACTGCAGGGGTGCGGTGTGTGGTGCGCAAATAAGTGGTTTCAACCGATCAACTGTAATATGTGGTACATCACGAAATGTGTATGCAACACGATGGGAATGGAGGTGTCAGGCGTTCATTGGACATCGGCAGGGCGGGAGTTCAAACGGACCGTCTCACGATGCCGCCCTGATGGTGGGAGAGGCGATAGTGTCTCTTATAGTTTCAGTACCCCCAACACTCTGTCAGGAAGACCCCGACGGAGATTGATTTGTTGCTGCTTCAAGTGCCACGCCGGACCATCGGCAAAGGCAATAGACGCCGCAAACACTTCCTCAGGCGGGACTCCCGAGGCCGGAAGTCATGGACACCTACGCTGTAGCTAGTGCCCCCATTTTGCCAACGTGGGTTTGTGTTGTGTGTATGTGTTTGACTACGGCTTGTCGAGCGTCCTTGGACGAAGAATGTTACCTTTACGGCAACAAGACGCCAGGGGGTACTGCGGCGCCTCGGCCTGCGTGCGCCGTCCGTGACATGTGCAACGAGCAACTGCGAACTTAATGGCCAGGAGAGTGTGTGCTGGGACGGACCTGCAGCGTGGCGGACGAGTGAGGGGACAGCACCGAGGGAAAGTAGGGCAGCGAGGATTTCCAATGGTTCTTTTTAACCGACGGGGAAAAAGGGGAGACACGGAGATACGGACTTGCGAGACGGACTCGTTGTTTGGTTGTACTCGTGATGCCAAATATTTTTTGATTAAACCAACGTCCCAAACAGCACGCGGTTATGTTGCTGACGGAGATTACAGTCAGGAGCTACCATCAGGCCATCTGTGATCGGAGAACCCGGCTAAATGAACCTATATAATCTGTGGAACCGGGAAGTAGCCGGAGTTCAAGATACTTTTGTAGCACAAAAGTACAGGCAGCAGCAGCCTCTGTACTATGGGAGCGGTACGTGTATTCGATCGAAGCGTCGGAACCACGATGTTAAACTGTGTTTTAGAAACCGCTTCGGGACCAATATTTTACATTATAATCGATTCTACGGATTGCGAGGGGACTACAAAATGCTAACTATATGCTGAGGTGGCGTTGAATAGTGGAAGCGTTTTACTCGAACTGTGTGGCTCCCAAGATATAATATATATCGACCCGTGCTGATGTTTCTACTACTACCGTCACGTCAGAACAAATCTAACATACTCATATAATAAATTGCACGTACAAAAGGATGCGAAGAGAAACCTTACGGCATTAATTCGAGCTGTATGTCAAACAAAACACCAGATCAAATCAACGGAGGGACAATGCGACAAAAGAGTCGGCCACGGCCACGCAACGACGGTGACGAGGGAACGAGAGGGTCAACCCTAAAATTCAGGTTATCGTTTAGACTATTCACAAAGAAAATGACCACTTAAAAAGGGCGGATTCGCTAATATGTTCTATTCAGCAAGGCAGTGGTCGGGGGAAGACGACGTAGCCAGGAAGGACCACTGCACGTCACATTCCTAGCAAGGCCTCCCTCAGACGAGCATTGCCATAGCGTCCCAGGAGGTTCGGTTCCGCTTTCGGCGAGGTCGTACAGCGAAATGTCACCCTCGTTGATTATTCGTGATGCACTCGTCTAGCTCATCTGTTTGACGTAAAGCACCTACAACTGGAAACTGCCATTTTCATCAAAGCAAAGCGCCAGCTACTCTTGGGCGTCCATGGGTTGCCACCGAGACTGAGTTGTCGGGCGGCAAAGCTTTGGTGCCAGCATATTTCAGAACTTCTGAGTGGCAGCCCTTGACAATCGGTAGAATTGCCCACCGCGATAATCCGCGATCGTCCTCAGTGGCTAACGAGTCCTAGGCACACGGTTCTGCCTCAAGCACCTTCCAGCTTGGCGCTGTTCTTCAAGCACGAATGGTAGGAAGCCATTTTGACGGATTATTCGTGAAAGAGTTCGGAAGCGGAAGAGGACTATTGTATTATAATTTTGTCTTAACTCAGGCAAAAGTTAAAAACCTTTTGCTTCAAGAATACCGAGAGTCTTGTTAATTTTGCGTAAGTTATATCTACGAACTTTGTGTTATAAGACAGTGAAAACTTGGCCCCTTTTACATTAAAAACAAAATTATTTTCTCAGTCAATCGTCCAGTTTGACGTCTTACACTGGTTTGATTGGAAAGTTTGAAATGACGAAGCGAAATAAATGAAATATTCGCATTCAGACATTGTTCATCTCACTAACGACATACAGTTGTTTTACGTAAATGCCGTCCCTTTTACGCCCAGTGAGCTCCACTTACGACATTTTTTACGATTCAAGCGGTGGTCAGTTGCTACGATAAAAGCTCTCTGTTATTGTTTATTTATTTAGCGTGTTTGTAAGGATGTTCCTTTTTTTGAATGGATTATGGGCCTTCGCATGTTTTATAATTTAGTGTGATAATGGTGCTTTCGTTATTTACTATAAGTATTTTTTTATATATTTTTGTTGAGTTAGCTGGTTTGCTCGTGTGGATTTCCGCCTATTTGTTTTGAGAACGGTGAAAGAAATTGCTCTAAGTTAACCAAACTCTGCTCATTTCAGTTTATGTACTACGCGCTTTCCCATCAACTTAGTGTTTCGACGAACACGCAGTATATACCAGAGACGCATATTCAAATCGTCTGCAATTTACTACATTCGCATTGAATCATAATACCATGCCACCACCCGGAAAAAACAACATGTATGCTTATCAAGGAGTATAAGCGACTGGTTTTGAAAGTGGATTGCGTGAGGTAATCTAGGACGCTTGAAGACATGAGTGGAAAAAGTAATCGTTGATTCAAACGAAGGCAACAGTATAGCCGATAAGCAAATGCGCTACAATAATTATATATATGTTCGAAAACTATTGAAGCGGCAAGTTCGATAATGCAGTTCATCTTGGTTGAAGCATAGCTTTTGGTGTCTTAGAGGTCGTGAGCTGCGTATTGTTTCAAAATTGAGCGTTCAAACACAAGTGTTCTTGCGACAGCTATATCGCCATAATTTATGAGAGTTTAAATTAATACGCCGCTAATATTGTACAAAATATGCTTAGTTTTCCTAGAGTGAACCAAGAGATCTACCTGAATGTTAATGTTTTACTCGAAAACGCTTTTTGTGCAACGAAATTTATATCGAAGTTGGAGGTATTCTACCGATGCCACTCGGTTAATGACGAGTTAAAATATGTATTTCGTGGTTTTCTCAACATTCGGCAAAAACAGAAGGTATCAAACATCCAACTCGGTTTCGCAATGCAGATATTTTTCTGAACGTAAACTAATTTTTTGAACTTCTTATTTGGACAGCTGTTTTTGTTGAGTGCAGCTATTGGCTGTCTCAATGCGTTGTGTGCTAATATAAGAAATAATATTTTATGCAATTCCACCCACAAAACGCAAAACGTAAACATTTTACAAAAATTAAGCAACTGTTCTTATATTGGAAGGAACTCAAACTGAAACATCTTCACATTGGTGCTACCTACATGTTTTGCGTAGATGAGCATATGTTCCTTTAATGTAAATGCACGCACGAGTGTATTTACATCTGTATCTACACTCAACAGAATACCCACCTAATGACTGTGGCCGTGTGCACAATTTCGCGCGTAAGTGCGAAAGTGCATGATAACGTTTTTTTTACGTGCGCGTTTATAGTGCCAACTTGTCGTATTTTAAAGCCAGCGTATTATGTGATGTCGCGAAAGACCTTTTTTTTAGAGGGCGTAATGCTTAAAACTTTACAATTATTTCTTTCGTTGGTTTGTTTACGATTTTGAAGCTTTGATATTTATAATTGATTAATAACTTAGTGCGTATAGAAAGTCCCCAGAAATCTTTATAAACGCTAGAAAGGTCTTTGCGTGTTTAATATATTTACTGCCTTTTTTTCGTGTATATTAGGAAGCAGATTAATCCGTTATGTATTCACGAGCACGTCGGCCTTTTCTGAAGCCAAGGTTACAACCGTAATTTTGGGCGAAGTAAGACATTAAACCTAACAGTGTTTTTTTTTTTTTTATTGTGCTGTTTGGTACGTCCGTCATACGTGCAAAAATAACTCGATGTCGGTACATATAACAAACCATCAAATATGGTTCGCCTCATTTTATTATTCACGTGAAATCTGGGATTATGGTCCGCAAATGGCGAGACTGCTAAATGTTCGTTATGTCCTATCCACTTAAGCATACGTAATACAAATCTAATCACATAAAGAACACGCTGTTTTTTTGGTAAAACTGGAATGATATGCATTTTTGCTTAGTTTTGCAACTTTTTTTTTTTTTGTAGCATGTAATTGTTTGTGAAAGGTCCTTCATCTGTTGATTTTTCAAACTGGTTACCGAATACACGAATATTTCCAATATATATATATATATATATATATATATATATATATATGTATATATAAACTAAAGTACTGATAACGACATATTTCACTGTGTGAGAATAGTTTTCCCATAGTGACCGGATTTTCATTTTAAATGGAGAGCTTTTTTTATCGCTGTTTCGTGCAATACTGCAAGCGATAATAAATTTGCGGTATCAAAATAAAGAGAAGAAATAAAATCTCAGGTTTCATCTGCTATAACTAGATAAAAGTTTGTCACTTAAACTCAAGCTGTTAAAACGCTAGAAATTTATATTTCTTGATGTTCGGGCAGCTAGTACAACAGGATTTATCATTCAAAGTTCACAAAGAGTGGAGAAAGTACAATGTCTCGTTTACGCGCACTGGTATTTGCCTTTATCAATATGTAGGGTTAAAATTACGATAATTTTAACCTGTACGCACCTGTTTATTCAGAAATATATTTCAGAACAAAATGGTTTCCTTTTATTGCAGCCAGTAAGGTAGAAATGATAGTGACATCTATACTTCGTGTACTCATATATTTTCATGCCATTTCAGGACACTGGACAAGATATGAACAAGTTAAACGTTTTCAGATATAGTTTATCACCTTTCAGAGGTTCTGTTTACTTGTTCCTGTTCAAAGTATGGTAATGTAGACGGGCTTATTTCTACTCCAAGTTATATTCTAAAAGAAGCTGACACCTGTCTTAGTTTATTGATAAAGAATTATGCCAGTGTTTTGTACAGTAGTTTTATAATCACTTATGGCACTTGTGTGGATGGCGGCTACGAGAATACCGGCCGAGGAAAAAGAAGACGAGGACGGATAAGGGCAGAATTCGGTCGGCAAGCTCGAGGACGCTCTGGCAAGGAACGATGAAAGCTCACGGCGCTACATCCAGCTTGTCCGACTGTGAAATACTAAAGCTCTCTGTGCCTTGCCTTGTGAGATCTCCTTCGGGACTGTCGAGAAGGGGCCTTATACGTCGCTGGCTAAAGTTGACATCTATATTATTTTGCGCTCCAACGTGGTGCCCGAACGACTGTCCCCTGGTTTTTGGCCGTGCCTTGGATTTAATATTCGATGCGTTCCTCGATCATTTTGGGGGAACGGCACACCCAACTCGCTGAAAACGTGTTGCCGTGAGGCTAACGTAGCCCCTCAACACGAGGACGCTGTGGCAGCTCTAATAGGACGGTTCGTCGAAGAGCAAGGCTCAGCGATTATTGAACAACGCCGGACGTTTTCCGGTGGGCGAAGTCATGGTGTTCTAAACAATGTCGAAGCCTGGGACTTTGGCTCCGGCGGCGGATGTGGGAGACATCCTTTGAAATTTTTTCAGGCTAGGCCACATAAGCAAATCTGCAGCTAATATTTATAAATTCAAATAGGCCCTCTTTGTTGTAGTCTTACTACAAATAAATTTAAACGAGACCTGTCTAACATGGATAATTGCAAGAGCATAAACATCACATACATCGAACTCTTGTTGGTGTATCGAATTACGTTTCTTCGTGTTTAGATGATTATAAAAAAATGCAACGAGCACTTCAAACTTGATGGAGCTGTTGGCTCTCGTATGTGCATTTGTCGCATTTACTCTGATTTAAATCTTGCACGAGGACTAAATGTTAGAATTAAAAAAAGTATGGCAGCTTACTTTGGGTTTTTCTCATTTTAATTGTACAACTGAATTAACCGTGACCAAAAGTTACCTCATATTCACTGCTTCTTATTTTCATGTCTAAGACATAAAAACAGTGACTTGACAAATAATATAAGAACGTGTTATATTTTTTTAATGAAATTAATGGAGCCACTGCTTTCTAAAAGTCATAACCTTTTGTCAAATCAAGTCTCTCTACCTTCCGCTCATGCCATTTAATATGTGTTCGTTTTTTGGACAAAAGTGTAGACGAAAGAAAATACTGTACTAGCTGTTGACCTGTGACGTAGAAATGAAGAAAACAATCTCTGAAGGCACGAATTGCTATGAACAAGTGAGTAGAGCGTTTAAAGGTTTAATTAAGAATACGCAGGAAAACTAGTCGCAAGTACTGTTCTATTTATTATTTACGTAAGACGCTATAGCGCGCAGTAGCTCTACAGTGCGCAGCCACACTATACGCCAGAAATATATCTCCGTAAGCAAATTCTTATGCTTGCTCTACGGTGGCCTCAAAGACTTCTTTGTAAAACATGACCCTTGTGTTCATATTATCATATATGCGACATCACTAAAAACACGAGTGGTTTGTCAACTGTAAAGGAGATTTGATACCAAAGATTTTAACAGTCTCAGTCAGGTGAATCACAATGTATAGTTTGTTTTTTCTAATTAATATATCCTGCTCTGATAAAATAAGATTTTAATCTACGATGAGGGCTACAGGCCAATGAATGGAATGCATATCATGATTGAACCAACAATGCTATATGTACGTGATTGTTCAAGGATACATGCAAATACGTTCGTGATTGGTTTGCTTTTTGCATTGACCAGTGCAAAACTCCACTGTAACATGGCGGTTGGGATGTATATTTTCTCTATTTCCCCTTCAGGTTGATTAACAATACAATATTCGGTGGTAGAATTGCCGATTTCCCCCAAACAATCTTGTTTAATATTTGCCAAAAGACGCAAGTCCTCCCAAAAAGGCACAACATGATTAAGTTAATATAGGAGTTGTTTTAACGAAAACGTCTTTTTGGGGGTGCCCGAATCTGTTCTGATAGAATAATATGATGAGGTGTAACTTATCTTCTTTATCTTTCCGTTTTTAATTATTTTAGTAGTAAAAATACTTGTATGACTTAAGACGTATTGTACGTTTCGCTCCAAATTATAGCAAGCAAAGATGTTTCTTAAAGTTTAAAATTATATTATTATTTTTGATATATTTTGAGAAAGTACGTTTAAATTTCTGCTTTGATATGCCCTTATTTGATAACGTATTTTCTTTGGACGCTCCCTTGTCTAGAACTGGGCCTAGTTGTTGTAGGAGCCATAACTTGCAGCTTAATTTTTTGTATTTTTTCACAAGGGACTAGTTTTCTGCAAAACTAAGAACTATCATTTTTATTGTTAATCCTCTGAATAAATAAAATTACGTTTTATTATTAAAATTGCCTGAACAATATAATGGCTTAGCTTGCTACAGTCTACTGCTGTAGGCATAGTAATATATAGCTGAAAAATCATTCAGGAATAATTTATTTCTTCCACAAACCTTTAATATATATAACAACGAAGCGCATGTTTTATTATGCAAATATTATCAATTATGCTTCAACTCTAAAAACATCGTGGGACAAATTTGAGGAATAACTAAATATGCAAACTGATTGTAGACTCGTTTTCAAGGTAAACAACAACATACAGAGTGGCTGGGTTCAGCTGCCATATTTATTTTTGATTTCTGGACCCTGTGTCTGTTTTCCTCTGAAGCTCGCGCGATTAGAAGCGCATAATATTGACTTGGACTCTGAATAATCGAGCTCTTTACAGGCTATATTTAACGTGTCTGAGAGGTCCTAAACTTATCGACCTGTTACACAAAACAAATAAATTCCAGGATATTAGGCACGAGCGGCGTTGGTACCCAAGAGCGAACTCCGTCTCGGGAGTGAAAAGCACTCCCGAGACAGAGTAGTGCTTTCCTACGTTATGCGGAGTTTTACAGTTTTACATCGAGGTACAACCGCGAGTAAAGAACAGTTGACTCAGTTGCGCGTGACAATCGGTACGGCGACATACGGAAGGCAGTTGCCTGTGAAATCCGTGTTTAGTATTTATGTGTTGATCTATTTTATTACTGTACCTGAAAGGGCCAATTAAGGGCATTACACGAGGAGGGGTAATTCAGTGTAAGCGCCAATGAAAACGAAATAACAAAAACCAAGTCAATAAAATAATTAAAAATCACACACACCGAAAAACAAAAAAAAACTTGGATGACGGGAAGGGAAAAGGAAATGCAAAGCCAAAATATATAGATAAAATATTACGGATGTGCAAATGAATTTATAATGCTAGTGTGGCGACATAGGCTGAGGCGAGCCAACAGCAAGCCAGGCCTGTACAGGGGGCCAAGCGCCAGCCAGAAAGGGCGACAGAAGAAAGGGAAATAAACACTAGACCGAGGAGGTCCTTCGAAGACAGTCGTCCTTTGAATTCATCCCGTTGAACATCTAAAGTCCGACAAATTGGTTATCGGACGAACAACTCCTTCACGATTGTTCACCCTCTTTAAAGATGGGATCTTAGGCGGCATTCCAAATCAAGCTGCCGACAATTTGGGCAAAGAACGCTTCGGTTTGGTTTGCGCAGGTGGAGGCACAATTCCAGCTCCATCACATCACCTCACAAACAGCGAAGTACCTTCACGTAGTCTCGTCGCTGCCAGCAGAACTTGTGGACGAGCTAGAAGACATCCTCGCAGCTCCGGCCACATCGAACCAGTACGACCTTCTAGCCTGGAAGACCCCGTCAAAGCGCAGCCGTCTTAAACACCTGCTCAACATGGAGGAGCCCGGCGATCAACGTCGCTCTCAGCTACTGCGCCGGATGCGGCAACTTATGGGTGACGTGACTGTCAACGCCGATACATCGCTCCTCCGTAAGCCATTTTTCCAGCGCTTGCCACACAGCATGGTACCCATTCTGGCAGCGGCCGAGGACATGCCCCTGGATCAATTGGCGAACTTGGCGAATCGGGTGAGAGAGTACTCCGCTCCCAGAATTTCCGCCACGTCCAGACCCTCACACCGAGTGGCAAGTCCTCCGTCTCGATCTACAGAAAACAATCTGGAGACTCGACTCAGCCGTTTGGAACAAGCCATTCAAGATCTACAGCTGTCTCGCCGACCAAGGCGCATTTCACGTCCCCGGGCAGATCCCGCCGCTCTTCTTCAGACCCTGTTTCTTCGAACGCCAGTTTCTGCTGGTATCATCAGACGTTCGGACAAGAAGCGCGCAAGTGTTCTCAGCCTTGCACATGGCAGGGAAACTAGAAAACCGGGCACTGGCAGCGGCAGGTGATTCCGGGTTACACGAAAGCCGCCTTTTTTGTATTGGATCGCGTCACGCGACAGCGCTTTTTTGTTGACACCGGCGCAGAAGTCAGCGTTCTGCCAGTATCACCTTCCGAAAAACGCTGGTTGTCCCAGACCTCGCCTCTTCGAGCCGTAAACTGTTCATCCATTGCTACGTATGGCAAACTCTCGCTGACCATCGACTTGAGCCTACGCCGCACGTTCCGATGGATTTTTATTGTTACGGATATCAGCATTACGATTCTGGGGGTGGACTTCCTGAGTCACTTCAACCTAAGTGTTGACATGCATTCTCGCCGCCTTGTTGATACTACGACCCGGTTGTCCATTCATGGCATCACCTCCCAGTATGTTGTGTCAGAAGTCCGCCCAGCGCCCCCCACATTCAAGTTTCAGGAGCTCCTGAGTAAATATCCAGACATAACAAAGCCTACATACTTAAACCAACCGGTCAAGCACGCTGTCACACACCATATTGTGACCAATGGACCTTCCAGTATTTGCAAGACCACGTCGTCTCACGAGAGAACGCCTGACCCTGGCCCGACGGGAGTTCGATCATATGCTGCAGCTTGGCATAATTCACCCGTCTGCAAGCAATTGGTCGTCCCCCCCTCCATCTCGTTCCAAAAGCAACCGCTGGCGATTGGCGTCCCTGTGGAGACTATCGCGCACTCAATGCCCACACCGTGCCCGCCCGGTACCCTCTTCCACATACACAAGAATTTACAGCAAATCTTGCTGGTAAACGTATTTACAGCGAGATAGAATTGGTGAAGGCTTATCATCAGATACCCGTTGAACCCTCTGACATTCCGAAGACGGCCATCACCACTTCTTTTGAGCTTTTCGAATATGTACGGATGTCATTTGGGTTGCGCAATGCAGCGCAAACATTTCAACGCTTTATTAATGAAGTGACAAGAGGCCTCGACTTCGTTTTCGCCTACCTTGACGATCTCCTCGTCGCGAGCACTTCCATGGACGAACACGAACAACATCTTAAACTCATTTTCGACCGACTTCAGTCCTTCGGCTTAATCATCAATCCAGGCAAGTGCGTATTCGGAGCCTCCGCGGTCGACTTTCTTGGCCATCATGTAACCGCCGCCGGTGTCACACCATTCGAGGACAAAGTTCAAGCGGTGCGTAATTTCCCGCAACCTACATCACTGCGCAAGCTCCGCGAGTTCCTTGGCCTTCTCAATTTTTACCGACGCTTCATTCCTGACTGCGCTCGTATTCTCCAACCCCTCCTCATAACAAGAAAAGGTCCCACTACAACCTTGGAGTGGTCAGCCGAAGCAGCGTCTGCTTTCTCGAGCGCGAAGAAAGCCCTGGTTGACGCTACTCTCCTCGTCTACCCGGAAACTGACGCTCCCATACGACCAATGACAGATGCCTCAAATATTGCAGTTGGTGCTGTCCTACAACAATACACTGAGGAAGAATGGCGCCCGCTCGGGTTTTTCTCTCAGAAGTTAAAACCAGCTGAGTCAAGGTATAGCACCTTTGGACGCGAATTGCTGACCATCTTCCTGAGTGTAAAACATTTCCGTCACAACCTGGAAGGCACTACGTTTTACATACTAACAGACCATAAGTTTCTCACCTTCGCATTCAGAGGAAATCACACAAACTACTCCGTTCGTGAGATAAGACAGCTAGGATTTATCTCCGAACTCACTGTTGACATCCGACACTTGCAAGGATCAGAAAATACCGTTTCGGACGCTCTTTCGAGAATAGAGACCCTCTCTATCCAACCTGTCACAGTGGTTTTTCAAGCGATGGCCCAAGCACAACACAACGTTCCTGATCTAGTTTCAGAGCGACAAAAAGAATCCTAACTGAAACTTACAGATATTTCATTACCACTTGCCTCACCAACTATCACTTGCGATCTATCAACGAACACACCACGCCCTTACGTACCTCTGCCATTCCGGAGAACAGTATTTGAGGCCCACCACAATGCTAGCCATCCGGGAATTCGCTCCACACAGCGGCTGCTCACTGCCCGCTATGTATCGCCCAGCATAAATGCTGACGTACGTCGGTGGACCAAGTAATTGCCTGCAGTGTCAGCGGGTCAAGATCACCAGACATACAGTAACACCCCTAGTCCATTTCCGGCTCCCTAAAACAAGGTTTGACCACATACATCTTGACCTGGTTGGACCTTTGCCTCCATGCCAAGGTTTCAGATACCTGCTCACCTGCGTAGATAGGTATACCAGATGGCCGGAGGTGGCACCACTCCCAGACATTACGGCCGAAACTGTTGCCGATGCCTTTGTAATGCATTGGATTTCTCGTTACGGGTGCCCCTCCAACATCACAACTGACAGGGGACGACGATTCGAGTGTGCGTTATTCACAGCACTGAGCCAACCCCTTGGTGCGCGCCACATCCTGACCACAGCATACCACCCTTCCGCCAACGGGATGGTGGAGCGGCTACACCGTCAACTCAAGGCTGCACTCGTCGCTCAAGATGACCGCACTCATGAGCTTCGACATCTCCCCCTGGTTCTCCAGAGCATAAGATGTGCCTTCAAGCCTGATCTCGGCTTCACATCATCCGAGCTAGTATACGGTACTACACCTAGGCTCCCCGGGGAGTTTTTCACCCCACAGGATTAGAACGTATCATCTCCGTCAACCTACGTAAATAGATTGCGCGAGTTCTTTCGACATATCCAGCCAACTTCCCCTTGACACTCGTCTCACCGAAAGCTCTTTAGGTCTCAAGATCTAGAGTCATGCACTCAAGTTTTCGTACGCAGTGAACTCTTCAAAAAGAACCTTACTCCGGCGTACGATGGACCCTTCAAGATTCTCCAACACTCTATGAGCACAATGACATTGGACGTCAACGGCCGTCAGCAAGTCGTCACAGTCGATAGGATCAAACCTGCTTATACCAACACACCTTCGCCCTCTCTTTTATCAACCACCTTGTTTTCAGGAACTGAGTCACCTGAAACATACCACATCCAACCTAAGAAGGTAACGTAGGCCCCAACGTCGTAGCACTCAGAGTTTCCCCGCAAGCACGAATCTTTGGACACACCCTTAAGATTCAATGTATGATTGTGATAAAACAATTATCTGCGAGACCAAGACAATTTCTGCCTACACCTCACTCCAAGACCTCTGCTATTGAAGATACGTGAGCCTCCGCCGTGACAGACATTTATACATTTTTTTTTCTTTCCTCTCCCTGTCAAATTCGTATCCTGCTTCAGCCTCTACCACCAGGACACTAGGGGGGGGGGGGGCTCTGTGGCGACATAGGCTGAGGCGAGCCAACAGCAAGCCAGGCCTGCACAGGAAGCCACGCGCCAGCCCAAAAAGGCGACAGAATAGGAAATAAACAATAGACCGAGGAGGAGCTTCGACACTAGCATGCGCGACAGAAACTTCAGAAGTCATAATTCAAAATAAATGATTACAAACGAGCACAATGAAAAATAAAATAGCATTTTGACACAAAAATGACAGAGTAAAAAAGGCATCACAACAACAAAACAGCAACATTCGGGGTTCAGTGGGGGATTATGGCGGAAAACAAATGTTTGGAAAGGGCATTGCGAAACAAATTGTTTTATCAGATATGTTGACAATGGATGCGGGAAGACCGTTCCATTTCTTGATTTGGCTAGGGAGTGGTCAGTTATTAAATGCGACTGTGGAACCAAGGATGCGTTTCAAGCTTTTGCTATTATTTTGACGATGATATATTCTTGGGCGGTTCTAAAAGTAATGAGCCTGATTGACTGGAATAAAAATGCAGCTAATGAAGTAAACAAAGAAGTGAGCTTAGGCGTCGAGTTTCGGGGGGGGGGGGGGGAATAGGGTTACGTGAGAGAGACGCTGACGAATCGATAATAAGGTGATGATATGAACCGAGCGGCACGGTTTTGGATAGATTCTAGTTAATTAATAAGGTACTTCTGATGCGGGTTCCAAATAGACGAAGCGTATTCTAGTTTAGGGCGTGCATAATTATTAATAGCAATAGACGGCGTAAATGGGCGGGTGCGGCCTTTAAGATTCGTTTTAAGTGACCAAGAGTGCGTAACGAGCCAGAGGAATTTGTGGTAATATGAGTTACCGAGGAGAGATTAGAGTTGAAATAAGAGTGCGTAACGAGCCAGAGGAATTTGTGGTAATATGAGTTACCGAGGAGAGATTAGAGGTGAAATAGACACCGACTTACATGAAAGAGAGAACAGATGGGAGGGGTACATTATTTAAGAAATATATAAAGGAAGAGACTGAACGCTTTCTAGTGAAAGAAAGCAGATTACATTTAGAGAAGCTAAGTTGCAGTTGCGATGTGGTACACCAGACAAAAACCCTATTAATAACATTCTGGAAGACATCATGGTCATTTGGAATGTTAATTTGTCTTTACAACACACAGTCGTCAGCAAAAGTTCGTATGGTAAATGACACATTAGTTAGAAGACTGTTAATATACATAAGAAAAAGAAGGGCCCCGAGAACTCTACCTTGAGGGACTCCAGATGTCACATCATTAGTGCAATATTAAAAATCACCAGTCACGGTAAACTGTTGTCTAAGGGTTAAAAAGTTACGAATCGAGGAAAGTGTTAACGCGTCTAAATTAAGAGCGAAGTGTTTGGATGATAGGCGACATTGGGGAACTCCATCATATCCCTTTGAAAAATTTAAGAAAATATACTCCGTTTGAGAGCAGAGTCCATATTGGTATGAATGTCATGGGTGAATTCAAGTAACTGTGCCTCACACGAGTATCCTTTGCAAAATCCATACTGATATTTATTTTTAAAAAAAGTTCTTATTTTCAAGATGGGACGTGGAATGGGAAAATGCTATGTGCTCTAATAATTTTGATACCATACTGGTTAGAGATATATGGCTGTAGTTATTTACAGACAATTTTGGGCCAGATTTAAAAATAGGAACGATCTCCCCAAGTTTCCAGTCAGCGAGAATGTAACAGGATCACAATGATTGCTGAAACAATAAGCAGAGTTTCTCAGATGAAATGACACTGGTATTTTTAAGTTTTTTTTTTTTTAACATATGTTGTCAGCACCCGATGACGTAAAGATATCAAGGTTATTTATGAGCTTTTGATGCCAAGACTTGTGATTACAAAAGGCGATGTGTATGAATAATCGAATTCAGCTACAGATAAAATGATTGATTGGTCTTCTCTTGAAAGTATGGGCGTGAAGAATGCGTGTAAGAGTGTAGGACAGAGGCCATCGCGCACTGGCTTCCCCGCTTCATCTGATTACGTCATTGATGATTGAGATTTCTGTGGTGATATTACTTTCCGAACTTATTTGGGATTCTTTGTTAGAAGAGAGGGCAAGTGGCAACCGAAGTACCTTTGCTTAGCTAGGGCTATGGTAGAATTCTATTCGCTTTCACATTGAACACACATAACCCAGGCCATGCGAGCATTGCAAATTTTGGCAAGGCAAAATATTATTTATATTTATATTACTTTATGTTCTTAGTGTTTCGTTAAACCATGCTCTAATATTGTTGGAGTGACTGCGAACTAGTAGAGCAAAATGATCAGTGAGTTGAGATAGTTCAACATTTAAAGAGGCCTCAATTTTTCTCAAATTTTCTAGAATGAAAGCCATCAACGTAAAATTCATAAAAAAAGGAAAGAGCATCGTTTATTGAAGCAAGGTTGGCCTCATTATAGTAGTGAATTATCATGCTTGTTACTTCTTTTCTCTCCACATGAACGGTGTTGTCAATGTTTCTTAATTTGTTGTCACTGAACCCGATGTGAAAAGATACAGATGTAACCAACTCGGGAATAGATGTCAGGACTAAATCCGAAATGTTATCCCCTTTTGTGGGATAATTAATTATGTGTTCTAGGTTTCGCGTGCAATACCACACCTCATATTAAGCAGGGACGTCCCGGTCTCTGTGGTCGTAAACCAAGGTAAGTTCTTACACGGTAGTCGAACGCTCCTAATGTATGTAAATGGGCCTTTATTCGTGCTTCGAATAATACATGGTGGCACGGCAATAAATTCAGTGATTATCTCGACAGGCCGCATACAAATCACGGATAAAGAAACTTGTAGTGCACTCTCGACGTAAAGTAATCAAAACTTCTCGAACGATGCTGCGTGAATTTCTATACGACAGCCAATAAATTCTCCAAGCGCAGGAAAGCTACTAAAGACGAATTCCTTCATGGGGTGTATGCATTCTTCCAGAACAGTTTGGCGCCTCCCTTTCTGGACGCTATTCCTTGCAAAGAAAGTCACGTTTAAACAGTTATTTGTTCTCATGAAATCGGTAAAAATAAAAAAAAAATCTTTAAGACTCTAGGTTGTTGATAATTTCATTTTTACTAATGAATTTAATAGGGTAATAAAAACTCATTGGCCTGGCCAACTCGGTGTCCCATTTTGATAATGAAAAGCTTAATAAACACGTTGTACACTCGATGTCTATTGACGTTTCATTGACACGTCTGCGTGTCATCAATGATACATTATCGGATCGACATACATGTGCGAAGATGTAGACAGCAATGCTTATAACGTGGAAAAGAAATCAAAATCCCTTGTTCGAGTTGGCACGCAGCTTATCGTAATGGTATAATCTATCGGTAAGCTGAAAACTGAACACTTCGGCAAAAATTGCCTTTGCACAGCAACACCAAAACCAATTTGACACAAATTAAAATCTTATAAACAACAACACGTTAACTCCGAACCCGGAATTCGTTTTGGAAACGAGGTGCCGGATCAGGAAAAACAGGAAGTCGCCAAAGTACACAAAATATGCACGAATACGTTACCTCGAAAACACCAAAGAGATATAAGGTGTTTGGCGTAATTTATAACAGCACACATCATAAAAAGTCTACTTGCGAGCGTGTTGATAGCTTACCCAAAAGTTTCTTGTATTATATAATATCAGATTTCAATTGCAATGTCCTAACATTTCAGATATAAAAAAAATACTTGCGTTTACGTTAATTGATTATTTTTAGATTATGTCTAATTTTTCCAAGATTGAGCATTCGACTTCTTATAGTGATCGTTTTACTTATCGACGCCAAATACAAAACTACACATTAGCTTATGGGAATCAATACTCTTTTAACTAACGTTGTTTGGAGGCTAGTCGGCATGAACAGTCAGTGTATAGGCTATTTGGTTCGACACAATATCGCAACAACATTTCATGCGTAAAAAATATAGACTAAAATAATATTTTTCAAACCTTTCTCAATAAGTAATCGAAAACAAGCAATACAGGAAATCTGATACAAGCAGTAATAATTTGCCTCAGCAATTCGCATAGAACTTTGTTGGCAACACGCGCGTTACGAGAAACATTATCCATACGTGACCGACCAAAGTGTTAATTTAACCATCGGGTCCTCACAGGCTTTCGGATACAAAGCTAATTTACTAAAGCGGCGGACGCCCCCAGTCTCGTACAATGCCGAACTCTCTAGCGCCTCTTCGGGGGCGCTTCAACAGAGCATCTACTGCCTTTCATGCCGGGCCTGCCTCGCGAAAACACGAGACGGAAGCAGCGCAGGCATGACTGGCTCTCGGTCCGCGTGCATCGTTCGAGGCTCCGCCGAAAGCGTGTCTCGTCGAGCGTTCCCTCGGCAACTGTTTTAATCAGGCCGCTCTAGGTATGCCTCGTAGCCCCTTCGGTGTGCCTTGTTGTCCCCGCGATTCCGCTGGTTTTCCCACCACCAACTTCGCCGTTGTCAACAAGAGAGGGCGACACTTCCCGCTTCTTGCGCGTATAATCGACGGGGATCGGGTTCTTCCGCGGGAGAATCTTGTCTTTGCTGACAAGTGTAGCATTCTTCGCAAGGAAGAACACCTCAGTTGTCAATATTCACACTCCCGTTGACGTTGTTTAATTAGGATCAACAAGCTCTTCCTACGAGGGTGCGCTAACAAGACTGCCACATGCATTGAAAAATAAAGTTCGTTTTATGGAAGTTTCGGATGCTTCGTAATGCCAGATGTCGACTGTGTAATATTCCAGAGTTTTCAAATTACCCCCGGAAAACCCTTCCGCTTCGTCTTGAACGAGAGACTTAGGATGTAGCCACATATGAGGTAAATATTACCTTAATTGTGTTGCCACGTTCGTGGCGGAGTTTGTAACACACGCTGATGCCACGTCGAGTACCGCGGTTCCAACCCCGCGTGTTCCGGATATTTTTTTTTATAATTCTTTCCTCCTCTGAAAATGTTCAACATATTCTCGGCGGCCATCGGGTGTTCTGGTCGAAACATTCCTGAGCGTATACCGCATAGAAAATTGTAGATGTGACGCTGGGCCTTGAGTCAGTCGTCCTTCTGGCGCCGATGCGTGACGTTCCAGGCCTTTTGTTTTAGTTTGTAGGCGCAAGTTCGGCTAAGTATTAGTTTATTTTTAATAATAATAATAATAATAATAATAATATAATAATAGTATAATAATATAATAATAATAATAGTAATAATAATAATGTTAATAATAATAATAATATTAATAATAATAATAATAATAATAATAATAATAATAATAATAATAATAATAATAATAATAATAATAATAATCTTTAATGGCGAGAGTAGATACAGCAAGTTAAGTTTTCGGAAATGGTCAAATAGAGCAAGGACTTGTAGGACCCAGTGTTCGACAAAATTCTCGATAAAAGTATTTAAGTTAAGTTACTAAATACCTGCTTCATAAAGTATTTAAAATACTACTCATGTTACTTTCACTGTAAAGTATGTTGAGTAGAGTACAAATACTTAGAAATGTATTTCAGTTACTTTTGAAGATACTCCCGCATTGCTTAATTTGTATCGACGTCACTGACAACGACAATTATGCAGCTACGCAAATCTGGGTTACCAGAATGGTTTATTAGCACGCAACAACACAAAACGGAAAAAAAAGTATCGTAGGGCTATTTTATGTAGTCTGACTATAAAGAGCAAAATATTGTCACGAATGATAAGTGATGAGGCGGCGAATAACTTAAAAAACTAAACGTTTATTGGGGCGAACTTGTTCCCAAAACAAAATAGAGAAAGGCTTGCGTCGCAGGCCTCGATGACGGCGAAACAGCAGGATTGAGCGCTGGGACGAGACTGACTGCGGACCGCCAGCCAATCGGAGCACCTTTTGTACCTGCGTGGGTTTCTGGAACATTCGGCGTAAAAAGTTCGGCGCGTAGAACATTCGTAACTCGATCAGACGACAAAATTCCCGAACGTACCAGAATGTCAAGTTGAAGGAATAAATAAAAGACAAGTCCGCTTTCTGGTATCGAACCCGGAGCCAAGCGCGGTAACCATTCGGCCACGCGCTCGCTGGGCAACGCGCGTGGCAATATCACTGATACATGTTACAAAACATTTCTAGGACAACAAGAAAGAGGTTGCTTCTGCTGTTGGGGAGGAGATCAGACCCTGGCGCCCCAAGCGGTTAACTTTAGAACTAGATGGATGGGGACAACAAATACAATGGCTCAGCGGAACGCGGCGTCAGCGTTCGGCTGGAGTTCGTGTTCTCCGGTGAGGGGAGGGAGGGGCTCTTTTGTTACCACTCCGGCCTGCATGAAGAATGCAGCAAGCACGGTGCCCAGCTCAGCACAAAAGCCCAAGTGGGTCAAATTCGCATCCTCTGAGGACTGCTTTCGGGGGAGATTCGGCACTTAACGTCACTTCACTAATTGTTGCTATTTTTTCATTACACTGGGCCTCGCGCTCTATTAAAAAAGATGACACGAACATTGTTTGTAACCCCCACACCGAGGTGTGGGTGTTACAAACGGGTCAGAGCGCTTCGCCAATAGTGACATCGCTGAATATCACATCCTGCCACATCGTTTAACTCCAATCCACTTTACCTTACCTTAGACGCATCGTTTAACTACAATCCATATTTTTATACGGGGAGTTCACTATAAAAGAACTTGGGACACGGATATGAGTGAATGGATAACAAAGAGAACCCACATAATAGCCACGGCAATGGTCGCACCTTCTTCAAGTAGGTTGCGTTTAGAAAAGCACTCAACATTGGGGGACACTCAGTTGGCATTTTGAGAGGTCATCCAGTTCCTAGTTCGTTTCCTGTACTGTTCTCTGCTTATCAATGTTCGCTTACAGACAGTGTTCGCGAGAGCAACAAGTGCCGGACTGACAACACAAAGAAAAGACGAAAAAAAAAACCTCGACGTTTTGCCTTAGCGGGTGCAAATATACAAAAAGCGAAACAAAAGGTCTACTCTTTTTGTGTGTGTCCACTTCTCATTTCCTTCTATTTGTTATTTTCTTGACACTCAAGTCTGCATTGTTCTCGTAGGTTGTTTCCCGGTCTGCTTGCGCCCCAGGGTGGCATCTTTACTTCCGTAAAACCACACCTTTTGTTTGAGGATTTTTTTGGAGGGAAACCCTATAGAAACAAAAGGCGCCTTTGGGAAGGCGAGGGGAGAACCTTCATTGTACGAACTTTGGGCTGAAATATGAGTCACAGTCGGCAAAAAAGCGATATTTTCACGAGCTCAGTTAAAGTCACCGTAGCTAATCGGAGCTAGCAACAGGATTCGGTTGCTCGAAAGAATGTTCACGTTTGCTCGTGCCACGCCCACGCCACTTCATACCAAAAAACTCGGAAAATGGCGGAATGTCAAAAATGTATTTAAGGTAATGAGTACAAGATACTTGGAATTGTAATTAAAATAGAGTATTAAATACTCTTCATCAAAGATATTTGCAAGATACCAAGATACTCCAAAAAGTATTTAAGATACAGTATCTTGAGTAGAGTATTTGAGATAGGCACAAGTCTGGGTCACTAGGACCAGACTAGCATTCAAAAGTAGCGAGTAGACGGCAGCAAAAAAGCACGTGCATGCAAAAAATACTCACGTATGGACAAAGATAAACACACAAGCACGCACGCACACACCCGCTGATGACCATGTCTCGCCAGAGTGCAGTGGAGAAGTTCAAGTAGTTGCTGCTAGAGTGGTTGCAGATTGAAGAGAAGTACAAGCATACATAACCACACTATAAAAAATGAAAGCCGTTTACAACTCCGTGTAACGCCGAATTAGAGCGCAGCACTTGAGGAGGAGGAGGGAAGGTACGGAGAAGAGGCTATGCCCCTCCTCCTCTCCTGCTCGCCTCCCATTTAGCGGAAAATTTTCCGCTAAATTTAGCGGGGAAATTTTTCCGCTAAATTTAGCGGGGAATTTTTTCCGCCAAATTTAGCGGGGAAAATTTTCCGCTAGATTTAGCAGGGAAAATTTCCCGCTAATATTTGCGGGAAAAATTTTCCCGCTAGATTTAGCGGGGAAACTTTTCCGCTAAATTTAGCGGGGGAAATTTCCCGTTAGATTTAGCGGGGAAAAGTTTCCGCTAGATTAAGCGGGAAAATTGTCCCCGCTAAATTTAGAGGGGAAAATTTTCCGCTAAATTTAGCGGGAAAAATTTTCCGCAAAATTTAGCGGAGAACTTTACCCATCATGCACCGCGCGGTTACGCCGACGCCGACGGCGACGGCGACGTTGACGGCGACGCCGACACCGATGCCGCTCAAGCCGGGAACGGGCGCCTAAGAGCTGCGCTCTAAAAAAGAGTCAATACAAAATTTGGTTGTAGTTCGGTCGAAGACTTGCGAGTTGTCAATGTCAGTATGCTAGCGCATCGGTGAATAATAATGATAATAATAATAGCGATAGTAATAAACTTGTCTTCAGGACACATTCATGAAAGCATGAAAGAAAGATTAGTGGTAAAAATTAATTATACTGAAATAATACAAAATTTATTATATATTTATTTGGGCAGATAGTTGTTCAAGTCGAGGCACGAGTCAGTCAAAGACAGGTAAGGCTGGTGGGACAGCACCCTTCTTATCATAATCATAACTTCCCCACACACAATCAGAATCAAGATCAACATGCAATATCCGCAGTGTAAATTATGATGGAAGAAAAAACGTCCGCAGAGTTGCAATAACTACACTGTGATGCAATATTTGATGATGCAAACAAAACACGAACACACACGCGCACACACTCACGCATAGTTATGCTGTTTTGTTTGATATATTGGAGCAGTTTGAGTTTTTTAGGGAGTCCAGACCATATGTGTTTTCCGGTAGGTCATTGAAGGTTGAAGACACATAAAAATTGCGAACTCTTTTTTCACATTTTGTGGATATATCAAACTCTTTTTTATAGTTCGTGGTTATAGGTTCGGCGGAGTGATCTAGATGCGAAATGGGGTTCTTAAAATGTATGGTTCCAAAAATATTTCAATACAACAGTGTGGACCAGTAAAACATTTATTAAGGGCAAACTTAAAATTATTTTTCCTCTTCAGTTCGGGAAGGTGTACCGTAGACAAAGCTTGAGCTATCATTCTTTTGGTTGATTTAGGAATTGTCGATATTGTATTATAGAAAGAGCATGACACATTTATAACTTTTTTACAAATATATGGCATTATAATTTCATAGACTTGTACGTAGTTCAATTACTCTACTCAAGTTACTGTAGCTGTAGCTTAACTAATTTTTTGAGCAGTTTAGTAACTTTGAATTACATTTTTATTTCGGTAAATAGTGGTTTACTTCAATTACTTTCGCCGAGTAACTTCTACTCAAATTACACATTACTTTCATATTTTAGTGGTTGTTTTGCCTATCCACAAACATTCCTGCACAAAAAGAGATAAGATGTTGGAAGACCAACTGATATTTGCAAAGAGGCGGAAGCATGTGACGTAAAAAAGGAGGGGAAGAAACTGGTTTGGAGATTCCGAAACCCCCCAAAATTTTCACAAGCCCCCCCCCCCCCCCCTGCAACCACACTCCTATGAGGAGCGGGGAGCGAACGGACACAATGCAAGAGAGGCCGAGTAACAGTGGGATTAGCGTTAAAGACTGGCGTTCCTTTGTGCCCCGACGCTCAAGGAGACAGATCCATTTGAACAAAGGGCTGGTCTCGCTTCTCACCAATGTATGAACTCTCGCCCACTACAGGAGGTGTACACACTGCATCCTCACTCAAAGGAGGCAACAAAATGCAGCACTCGCTCTGAAGCTCATGTGGTCCTTCAGTTGTTTGTGCTGTACTCGAACAATCGCGTTCTAATGGAAAACGCAAAGGTGAACTTTTTTGCGTTGCCTTTCCTCCCAAAACTCAGACAATGCAGATGTTCAAAGATTCGAACATCGCGCGAAAAAGCTTAGTAATTCTACCAACGTTTTTAAATAAAAACGAATCAACAAGCTGTGTTGGGAAGTACTCTAAAAAATGGTACTTAAAGTACTACTGTTTAGGAAACTTGTAGTTTACTTGAAGTACACTCTCTGAGCAAGTACTTTTCAAGCAACGTAAAACTCCAGACCTCAATGTACATTCCCCGATTTTGAAAGCAAAAAATGGCGTATCGTCGTGTGAAATCGCGCTCTTTCGAGATCTCATCTGGTCATTTCTCAGAGTGAAGTAATGGCAGTTGTAAGACTGACACCTAAATAAGTGGATGATAAGTTGATTGTGTTGAATAGTTCGTCAGCAAGAGTAAAACAACTACTCTGTGGCGTCTTGACTTTATACAATATTTGCTGCCATTTCCGTAAAAAAGTGATGCACCTCCGATTACCCCTGGAGCAATGCATACAAGTTAAAAACACCGTATAGTTTTTTTTTGTTTTCTGCAAAAACAAAAAACAACAAGAAAACAAGCCGATTAATATTTGGCTAGCACAATTGCGCTATCTGATCAAAACCCGAATACTTTCTTGTTAACATAAAAAAACATATAAAAGTAACTTCAAATGTAATTCACTTTTTTACGGTAATTGGCAATTTTTTCAATTATTTTTCATTTGACTAATTTTTACTCTATTCAAATTACTTTTGAGGTCAATACTCAATCACTTAACCTACTTACTTTTTTGAGTAGCTTGTACATGTCTGTAATTTTATGACAAAGCACTATCAACCTCCATTCCTCAATTCTTAACCTCATTTGAATAAGACACCGGGCAGCAGCTGCAGTCTGCGCAGTCAGATTTATTCATGTTAAGTGGATGATCACATGTCAGAACTCTTAATTGACTATCACAAAAACCGCTTATTTTTTAATATATTTACATCGAGACAATTTATTTTAAGCCAGTTATATAAGCAGCAAGTGTCTTTTGTGGTAGCGTCCTTTCTGGAGCATAGTCAAGATCGAGCGAGGGCAGCACCGCGTTGTCAGCGAATTGGAATAGTTCACATGTGGAGACTGCGTTGGACAAATCGTTTAAAAACGCGTAAAACAAAGAGGTTACTAAATAGATCACTAGGGTCTCCAGCGCTTGAAATTACTTTGCAGCTTCGGATATTGTTTATAGAGACTACTTGACTACAGCCGCTCAAAACGTTCTGAAAAAAAGAAAAGAAGGAATAAACCGTGGAATTTAATTTTTTAGTACTTTTTAAGTAGAATGTTACGACTGACCGTGTCAAATGCCTTTGTCACATAAATAAAAGGGTCACACGCCATTTGATGCCTTTCTATAACAAGATTCAATTATTGAAAGAAATAACAGGCTGAAGCTGAGCTAGTTGGTACATGTTACAAAAACAAAGCTAGTTGGTACATGTTACAAAACAAAAAAAACGGGCGCTGGGCACCTTGCAGCCCATTGCCGCACGTGCGGGTGCAGGCCAAATTTTTGTAGCGTCTCCATCATTAAAAGACACAGAAGTGCCTTTGCGCGCGAGATTCTCGAGGCCCTGGCCATTGAGCAAAGCGCCGATGACAGCGTCAGCATGCCCTCCATCACGGTCAGCAAGAAAGAAAGACAGTTTTTGCAGTGTGGCACCGCCCCGTGAAAGGGAATAAGAGGGACATGTGTCGGCGGTGGTGTGGGGTGGGTCAGGGAGGTGTTAGTGACCAAATTTAGTAATTTAATGTAACGAATTATTTTTATTTTATTTTTATTTTATTTTCATTTCCATTTTTATTTAGTTTAGTAGCGTAACGTAAGGATTTAGGGTGATTCATTGGCATTACTTTAGGTGTGAATCTTTGGGTCAAAGTGATGAAGAAGAAATATAGTCTTAGTTGATAGTCAGCGGTGTGTATGTCTCTGTTTCTCCCTATCTGTGTTTTGTCCCTTCGTTCTAGCTGACCGTTTATTTTGAAAGAAATATTTCAGAAGTTGTGGGTCCGCCGGCCACTAATAAGCCCATATTGCCTAGACGATTGAGCATAAAGGCCATCTAGGTATGACGTATTCGTATTGAGGATATGTTTTTTCCCAAAGGTTACGCAATACAATGTAAACTTGAAATTATACCATAATTGTCAAGTATTTTACGCTCCCCATTTTTGAATAAAGGCTTCACTGAAAGCACTCTACAAATCTTGCGGAATGTTTAAATGAGAAATGAAACCATTTAATATGAAAAGGAGAAGGTATTTTATGGAATCATATATTCTCCATTTGTCTTCTGTACTGATGCCATCTATAGCAGCGGCCTTGAATGATTTAAAGCTGATCAGTTTAGTTCTAACATCAAGCTAAGTCATCTGGTGGAGAAAAGCCGAGGAAACATTTGAGTCTAGAGACCGTGCTGAAAACAGAGCAACTTCACGGGCTGCTTGGGAGAATTTAGCGAAGAACTTATTAAACTCCTCAACCAGTTTCGTTGTATTTTGAACAAATGCTTTCTCGATTCTGTCAACAATTGATTTATTAATCTCCTTGCCTCGTAGTTGATCCACCAATCAGCACGTACGTGATATATTCGAACGTGCTTTAGAAAAACTATCACGTACGTATTTTTGTTTTTCCGAACGTATCGGTGCTTTTAAACAATTTCGTGTTTTGCGAAATTCTGTTTTATATTAAAAAAAAAAAATTTAAGAACGTCCGATTCATGCCCAAAGGGCATCTTTAGTCCTAATTGTTGAGAGAATGTTGCCAGTTAGCCACACCTCTTCATGCCGACGTCTCTTCACAGTGATGACCTTTTTTGCTTGTACCCTGAAGTTCCAATATTGATCTCTGAACCTACTTTAAACATCGGCAAAGCCGACAGTAGATAAACAAAGAAAGCTCGGATCGTTAGCTCTAACCACGTTATCACAATTTGTTCGATCAATTATTTGAATTCCATTTTGTTGTCTCTTTTGGTGATTTACCATTGAGTTGTGGCATATGTTGGCAAGACCCTAATTAATGGTCAGCATGTTTTTGCCCTATTACGGCTGATTTTGAAACTATATTCGAGGCGCGTACATTATTATGATCAAGGCATGACACCACAAGATGATCAGCCTAGACGTTTTTGAGTGGGAGAAAGTTTTAAACCTTCAAGACCAAAGAGCTTCAATAGCCTAAGATAATCAAAAGCAATATACTTGGCGGGTTTAAGGGTGTGAACGTTAAAGTCGCCTATCAGAAAAATGTCACAAATAGACTGCGAGTTATGAAGCATGTCTCGGAGTTCGTAGAAAACTTTTGATGGATTATATAAAGGGGGCCTGTAAGAAACTAGCAACAAAAAGGATCACTTAGAATACGATGCATTCAGTAATAGTGACTCGCATGTAGGAAAATCGACATCAAGTTTTGCAGCACACCAGATATATTTTACATATATAGCAATTATTCCACCTCGAACAATTGTTCTTGTTAAAAAAAAAAAATCTAGGTTCATATATTGAGTAGGGATCTAAGTGTAAAAATTTACTAACTTTGATCCATCAATGAACATGGTTCTAACATTACAAATGATGCCCATCGAACACCATGTGCCACTTTCCAGGATAACGCGTTAATTTCTTCGTCAACTTGCATATTAATTTTATATTGTTCTTTAATACGTTGAAAACTTGAGTTTGGTTTTGTTGTTTTGAATTGCACTGGATCTGCGAGCCAAGCAAAACTATAAAAAGAGCATATACGTTTTTTTCGCGTTGTTTATGATCGATACTTTGATTGCATAATTTATCATTATTATGAAAGACTTTTATGTCAATGCGGATGTTCCATACTATACTCGAGAAGACAAGCGAGATATTATATTTTTGCATGAATGTTTACGTAGTCTTTTTGATACCACAACCCTCACTTCAGCTGTTAGTATATATGCACCACGAGGTATTTTGAGGGTTACTCCGACATTCTCAGTTGGAAAAATCAACATTGTAAGTACAATGATTCGCATTCAACATTTATGTATTACCTTCAAGGTATTTTTAACTCAGATGTTCAGAGGGTTAGGTGGTCTCTAAATAATATTTAACAATTAATTATTTTCTGTTTTTACTCAAGAAGATATTTTGCTGTTTAACCTGCATTTAAGCATCTGTAAATTATTTCATTTTTTTAGAGGGGAGGGTTTGTTTGGTTTTTATGTGGGTATTGTTTTGTTTTTGCTTTTATTTTATTTTTGTACTGGCGCTTTTGTTATTGACTTCGCATCATTACTCAGGCCACCCGCCGTTCATGAGGACAAACAGTAAACGAATAACTTAATTATTGTTCTTATTATTGGTATTAATTGGTACCAATAATTGGTTCCTATAATAATTTGTATTAATATTATTGGCAATATAGGAAGAAGTTCCTGAGAGCAGTCGGTCTTTCCAAATTTCTCCCCATTTTAATAATAAAATCAAATAATTTAGTTCCCGTCTACAGCCGGTAACCAACCGGAGGCTCAAATTAAGGACCACAGAACTTCGCGAGAACGGTCCTCACCCCAGACCAGGTCACCAAGGTCTCCATTGGCACCGGCTCCATGTCAGGCTTCGGCGATTTCACCGTTCTATGCTTTGACTTCCCTCGCCGTACGCCAGCTCATCTAGCACGTCATTCTTCGCGGTGTGCTGACAGTGGTTCCTGTCCAAGCTGTGCGAACCGTCTGCACTGTAATTCGAGTCGCAGAATTTAGGCCACCACCAGTTGAGTTAACCGAGCTGTGTCTGCTCTACTACATCGGTTCTGTCAATCACTGTTAGAGCCCCAGCCAAGTGTGCGCTTCTGTCTGCCTCCGAGCGACTGAGCCTGAAAGGTCCCCATCATTTCTACCGAGCACTTTTCAGTCGTTGCCGGAAACGCCCTTCTGTGTTTATGTGCAGTGTGGTGTCTTCTATACCAGGCTGTTTCTGGTAAGCCCGTACTTTTATTATTCGGGCACTTGTTTCGTCTTCCTCTTTGCTGCCGCTTGTGAACTGGTTTCTCGATACTACGAAATGTCCCCGCCTCACATCTGTGGTGTTTGCAATGTGTCCGTACCGGCGGATGGAAGACATGAAGTGCGCGGAATGCCATAGCGTCCTCCATTTGGGACAGTGTGCTGGTATCGCCGACGCTACCTTTACAACAATGGGTGCCTCAAAGCGAGAGAAGTGGAGATGTAAGTGTTTTCGTAGTGGCGACAGTCGCTCGGGCGCAGGGACTGCGAACGCTGTCTGTCAAGGCGATTCTCTCGCGTTCTCGGCGCAGCTTGCCTCTGCCGACCAGACGCTGGATATGCTGCTTTCTTTAAAAGAAAGTGTTGACACTCTTCTTACACTGCCAGAAATGTTCGACGATCTCCTGGCCTTGAGACCCACAGTGGAATGGCTGCGGACTACCGTTGAAGCTGTTAAGAAGTCAGTTACCTTCCTTAACGATAAGTATGACTCCGTGGTGACAGACCTCACAGCTCAAAAACTACTGACAAAGAACATGGAGGCGGAAGTCGGGACACTTCGGACCACTGTGAAGGAGCAAGCCAATTCTATCCGCCTGCTTCAAACAGAGATCAATGAGCTCGACCAACAACGGCGTCTGCCTAATATGGAAATTCAGGGCCTGCCCTCCACTCCAAAAGAAAACTTGGGTATGGTTCTTTGTGATCTTGCCTCAAAGATCGGCCTCTCCCACTTTCAACCATCTGATGTTCTATCTGCTCGACGTCTACCCTCCAAGAAAACAGACACACCTGGCACTGCTCCATTATTTTGGTCTGCTTTGCATCGGTTCCCCTGAACGAACAATGAATGGGTTGCCGTGGGCGACTGAGGGAACTCAGCCACGTTGGACTGGTACCCAAAATATATTTCATCAAAAACCACTGTCAATCCAACCGCGAGCTTTTCTGGAGGGCAAGAATGAAAGGAAAGGAGGAGCAGTACAAGTAAATTTGGGCAAAATAGGAGACAACACAGCTTTCCTGCAGATTGCTTCCGTAGGGGATATCAAAAAAATTGTTTAAACCCTGGCAGCTACGTATGCGCAGTATAGTAACTTTTTGGACTTTCAGACTTCGCTCGACAAAAGAAATAACATAACTTTTATCTGTTTGTATGTGAACATACGAAGCCTCCGCAAATACTGGGATAATTTTCAAATAATCGTTCGGAAATTAATGTTTCGTGTCGATGTGTTTATTTTTACAGTAAATCAATATTCCGGAGTTCATGCTGTGTCGGTACTCCCTTACAGACTACAACACCTTTTTTTCCACACGATCGAAGCGCAGTGGCGGGGGTATTGCGGCTTATGTCCATTAAATATCGCAAGTCTCTCGCCTCGATTTAATGTTTTATCACCCGGAGGTCATTTGCCTAAACCTTGGTAATTCGAGTTTCTCAATTTCGCTTCTCTGTTTCTATAGACCAGCGGAAAGGGCTCGACTGTTTCTTGGTGAGCTTGAATCAACACTTTGTGATTTCTCTATGCAACACCTTTGTCTGGTAGGCGACTTCAATATCGACATATTAAACAAAACTACCTGTATTATATGTGACTACTTAAATATTTTATCTAATGCTGATTTGAAATGTGTTATTTCTGTCCCTACTCGAGAAGAGATGTTAGGGACCAAATTAGTCTCTTCGTGCATTGACCACATTTCCACACGAACGCCGAAGTCTCAAGTGGAATCTGCTGTAATTCTCAAAAAGTTAGCTGATCACTACTTCGTGGCATGTCGACTAACAGATAATTTAGCGCTCAAATATGAATGTGGAGCTTCACGAAGAGCCCAGATTACTGATATTGTTTTGTTTGACAAATTGGTTGAATCGTATGACTGGAAAGGCTTTCTAGGCTCAGTGAACACTAACAACGTGTATCCGAGGTTTGTGAAGGCAATTAAAAACTTTACCGAATCTGCAAAACCAACTGTAATTTTAAACAGACGTAGACCTAACCATCAATGGCTCAGCTCTAATATCCTCAAGCTAATTAAGGAAAAGGACCTCCTTTGGAAACGATGCCGGAGGTCTGCTAATAATAATGTGCGTCATGAGTTTCGACAAGTAAGAAATAAGGTAGACGCACTTATTCGCTCTGCAAAGCGAAGATATTTCATATCAAAATGTGAGGAATCCAGGTTTAATTCGGCTAGAACATCGTCGCTGACTAATCAATTCTGAGGTACTGGTGCTGCGCGTTCCATTGATGACGCTCTTGAAAAAAAAATTGGTTCACTCACATCCTCACTAGCCGACGATTTCAACAACTTATTTTCCAAAAGTTCTGGCGTGAGTAGAGACCCAGTTGACAATTCGAGCACATTAAGTGATGCATATTTATTTAGCTTTCATTCCTTCTTTATATGAGATTGACCTTCATTCTATGTTGTTTAGTTTCAAAGCAAGCAAGTCACCTGGTGCTGATGACATTCGCGCATATGATCTGCAGAGGAATTTCACACGAATTAAGGATGTTCTTCTAGCTCTGCTGAATGGCTTTATTACTTTTGCCAACATACATGATGGTCTAAAGGTTGCCATTGTAAAACCCCTCTTCAAAAGAGACGTCCAATCGATAATTGAGAAGTATCGTCAGATTTCTTTATTACCAATTTTAGGCCAAATTTTCTAGAAACACCTCTTTCAGTCGTATAGCTTTTTGGATACGAATGAAATATTTTGACCCACTCAGTATGGTTTCATTGCTAGAAAAGACGCGCAGCCAGCCCTTGATGATTTCTTTGATTACTTATATTCCACATTTGAAAAAAAAAATGTTCGCATGTGCGCTTTTTCTTGACGTGTCTAAGGCCTTTGACACTGTTAGCCACCAGTTGCTCCTAAGGAAATTACAACTCCTGGGTTTTCGTGACCCCTTTTATTCCTTACGACAAAACTTCCTCTCTCAACGTTCTCAGCTCGTGTCAATCGGCGGCTTTACGAGTTCTCTTCTTCCTCTTAAGGCAGGAGTGCCTCAGGGTTCAGTATTATCGCCTCTACGTTTCAACATTTTTGTTAATGACATGGCTAGTGTCGTGAATGAATGCACGCTCTACCAATACACCGATGATACTCTTCTTGTATCACGTCATCTTAATTTTCATGACTGTCAACACACTTGAGGAAAATGCTACCCATATAATGGACTGGTTTGCTGACAACATGATGGACATAAATAGGTCCAAAACAAAGCTGGTTTCTTTTCGTAACCCTCTCAAAAGCCACCCTGCTAATGGAAAATTTCTTCACCGATCTAAATGTGATTCGTGTACATGCGCACCGATCGAGTCAGTTAATCATGTTAAATACTTAGGTGTTTATTTCGATTTTGATATGTCGTGAAACACACATATTTCATACGTATGTAGCAAACTACTAGCTGTATCCTGAATGCTTTATGGCAGTAAAGTCTTTATACCAGTTGGTGTAAGGCTGCTAATGCCTAACGCACTTGCTTACTGTTTCATTCGGTACGATGTAACAGTTTTTGGGAATTGTTCTGGTCGCTTGCAAGATAAGGTTGATACCCTTCTGAGAGGAATACTTACTAGCGTTGCATATAATACATCTTTGTCAACCACTAGGGATATTTTAAAGCTCTCCAATTGCCAAACCTACGTTCACTTTATATTCAAACTCTTGTATTACGCAACTATTGAAGTAAGGATTTCGAAGCGCCGTCACTTCACTTTCGCTCATTGCGATGCACCCATCGTTTCAAGGTGCCACGTTGTTGGACCCGCTACGTTAAATTCACGCTCGAGTATTATGTTCCGAGTTTATTCAACACTCCGCCGGACTCAATCCTAGACATCACCTCACTGAAGGCATTGAAGAAGGAACTGAAATGTGCTGACTTGAATATTACTTAGTGCAAGCTTAGTACCGCTACATGCATAGTGAATTTGAAGGGCTATTTTCTTTCTCTATCTCTTTGGCTTAGCTTATGTTTTGCCTCATCCTTTCTCCTTCTTACCATAGTATATAGGTAATAATTTCCTTTCTGCCTTAATATTTTCTATTTTTTTATTTTTTCTACTTTTCCCTTTTTGTGCACTGCATTTTGATCGCTCTCCCCCCCCCCCCCCCTCCTTAACGATTCTGATGACATTTCTATGTCTTTTGTATTTTTTATGTTTTCTTTTACATCTATTTGCGTTCCTCATGTCATGTAAAATAGTTTTGTGACTGTGTTTCATTTTACTTTCTCGGTATTTTTTTTTTCTATTTTTATTACCCTTGACTTATTGTGCTTATTCATTTCAATTTTTTTTACTGTCTGATGACGTTTACGATTTTTCCTTCTGCTTTTCTTTTTCTTAATATGTTTTTCCAACGCCATGTTTTCATGTCTGTATTGGTCTGTTGAAATCGTTTAACATTTTGTTTCCTTTTTTTTTATTATGATCAGCGACATTTGCAAGGTGATGTGCGTGGTGCGTTGAGGGCGGAAGCTTGGAGTGAAGAGGAGAAACCTCCGTGCTACTCCGGACTTTCATCTGCTTCCTCCTCTCCAGATCACACTCCGTTCTTGGCTTGTCGATGTTTATACTTTCATTTTCATCGCTCTAATAGTTCTGATGACATTTGTGTATACCTTTCTGTCCTGATATTGTTTTCCTTTAATTCTTCATTATTTCAACTTTAGCATATTCGCCGATCTTATTGCATTTTTTTAGGGCGTCATCACACAAGACTTTTGCTGGCTTTGATGTACCTATACTTATAAATTTTAATTCCGATAGGCAAATAAACAATATTATATTATTATCATTATTATTCCCAGAACCCTGTCATGCGCCCATTCTATTTTTATTAGCTCCTCAATTGCAATCTATATCGGGTAAAAGTGATAAGACGTGTTTTGTTTTCGCTTTTAATACGAAATGTAATGAGCGACGCCCCTATATGAACACTGAGGGACACTCCTAGCGTGAAAATGACATCTCCACTTTTTTTTAAATTGTCTCAGACTTTACATTGAGGAATGTAGATCGTTATTATTTTAGTGAAAGCCCGTCATGTGCACTTTCCACCATATTACTAGTTTTGAAGAGGCGCGTTTAATTCTTGAGATAAAAACAAAAAACAAACATAAAATCCGGCTATTCTTGTTCGCATTAGTAATGTAGATAAATTTAGACGTCACCTTGTTCACAGCGGCTGACCACAAGCACACCCTTCACAACGTGTCTAACCGGGGACACTAAGAATCAAACACTGTAAATCTTCTGATCATCGAAACCCGTCTCCTATGCAAGACATGATTTGGCAACCTATGCACCGGTGTGGGTGGGATGGCGTCTTCAGTTCTGCACCCAAGAAGGGTACCACATAATGTTCTGTGCGGAGTAGCTGTGCAATTGCCTTTTCAAGACGATTGTTCAATTACCGCCATAGATCTCCAACGCAAAATGGTCTACCCATGGCGATAACTGTGTCCGTGGAGTCGTGTGCATTAAACACGACTCCACGGACACACGTAAAGAAAACTGTGCATTACACAGTTTTCGTTACGTGAAATGTTGTTTGGCTAGGTTTTTGGCATTTCGTAAAACTCACACACATGTGAAGCCTGGATCAAAGCGTCGCCACGAGGCTCCAGATTGATTGGTTGACAGGTGAGAGAAAAGGAGTGACGCGCTGGGCGCTGATTGGTTAACGGGGGAGGTCATATGATCAGATAGATAGGCGAGGAAGAGCTCGACCACCTGTGCGCACAGAGGGAGAGGAGTATAGGAGCCTCTGGAAGATGGACAGGCTGGTACCCGTTAAACTATGTGGTCGCAGGCGCCGTGAACGTAAGCGTCTAGCGTCCGGAAGCTGAGAGCATCGATAAATGCTTGTGATTCTAAATCTTATGATGTATACAAAACAATTGCCTAGCGATTCGCCAAGCATTTTTGTTTGTGTGTGTGTGTGTGGGGGGGGGGGAGGGGGCTGGGAGGGGAAATCAAACTTAAAGACGGCAGACGCACCTGCTTTTCGGTAAATTATACTCCATTTCATAATAGGCAGGATTCCAGCCGACCCTACGACCAGAAAAAGTCAAACGATAATCGCCACAAGATTGTTTGTCCCGGCGCTGGTTGTCTTTGGGCGTGTGCTATCGCCGGCTCAGCCAACCACACACAGTGAATGCGCCGTTATACTGCGCTTCTTTTTTTGCGTGATTGGTTTAGCCGGTAGTCACAAACGCCCAAAGACGACGAATGCCGCGATGATGCACTTTTGGCAGTGTTTGATTGGATCCATCCAATGGTGACGTCGCCGGCGCTCGGACTAACGAGTGAAACAGTGTACACATCAACGCGCGGTTCTGATGTCACACCGGTGCGGTGGCGCTGATTTCGGCATGGCGCATGCGCGGAGGCTTTACTTCCCTCCAATCTGGTGTTTGTGCGCACGTGCTTCTCTCCCCCCCTTGTGTGGGGAAGCGCTTACTTCTTTGTGATCGATGTATGTCTTTAGGCAGCCCATCAGTCCATCGGCTAGAAACTTTTTTTTTGTTCACCCTGTTTCCCGGCTACGAATTAATATATCCGCTATGAGGGACGAAAAAATAACAGCTTGTCATAGCATCGTGGAACAATAAAAAATAACATAGAAGAGGAAAAACAAATATGAATGACATAGCGATTAAAGGGAAGCTACGGAGGTTTTTGAAAAAAAATGAGTTAGAGGTGAATTCTAGCGTATGTTTACCCCGTGAACCCGAATACCCAAACCATTTGCCGCGCAAGTATTGTTAAGCCGAAGAAAACACGAAAGACAATCGCATTACGTGACGTCATCGACGGATCTTTTGGCTACCCAAGTCTAGGAAGGCGGGAATTCAGCCCGATTTTGAAATTGCTCTTAAGGCTCTCCGGCGTGTCGAAATAAAACATAATTGTAATATCTGTTATTCCATAGGCCAAATGAATGTCATTCAAGTGTTTCTTTCTCAAATGCAGAACTGCCCTATCTATCCTTTAAGGCGTGATAATATTCTAGTGGCGTTGTTCGAGCAAAACAAAGTTTACCCACGTATAGGCAGCTCCATGATTCTTGATGGCGTAGCCTGGCAGCCCACGTAGAATGCATCTACATGATGTGGATCCAAGTGACAATGTCGACCATTTTCCCCTGAATGTTTTAGCCGGGGCTGTCAGGTGATCCAGCGACACCGCACCCAAAGCCAGGGATGACCGTCATTTTTTGAAACTTGGTCAGGCAAGTGTTTTTTCCTTTAACCAAAAAACGAGCCAATCGGTTTTCGACAGCGGTTTATGACGTTAAGATTTCCCAATGTGATAACTTGCGTCAAAAACATATAACGCTACAAGCGTGGTTTGTTTGCTATCAAAACTTTAACCACGTATCTTAACATGTAATGATACTCTTCAGATTTTCTTCCTAATCGCTCGGAAAGTCTGTTTGCACGACTTTTGCATCATGATGTGTGATTTTTATGATGTTAAACTTAGGAATAATCAAAGTTAACCTCAAAATATAGCACCTGCTATATACCTCTTTGTCTTCCCCTCAGACCCAACAACTGCTACAAAAAGCTTTAGGTGATAAGGTATATGTAACTTGATAGCATTTTTCGATTTGTCATGTCTTCCTTAGTTTTCTTCTAATCAGGTGATGCGTATATTTTAAAAGACCCCGATTAATATTATACAATGAAAATATAGTATTATAAAGCGGTATGTGACTACAAACATATTTTCGAATAAAAAGCGGTTTTCTAAGTGATCTGAAATGAACAGCAAGGTTGGAATGGGAGAAACGTTTTTATATGGTACTATTTTCTAAATATTTTTAAATGAAGGTCAACATCTTTGAAAAAGCCGACGCAACGTCAGTGTCTTCCAGAGAACGCCTATCCTCATTTTCACTGAATTACATTAACATATAAGCATATACTCTGGTTTAGGGTCACAAACACCTTTTCTGAAGCAGTGCACTATGTTATTTATTGGGAAACGTCACATAATACAAACCTGAAGAAACTCTCTAAAAAAAGGGCTTGCTAAAGCTGGCCCCACTTCGTTGGCACGGCATCCAAGACTCCGCAAGGATTCAGCACGCTTGTAAACTAGCCAGCCCCTCTTACTGGACTCCGTCTCTTCTACGTCGCTCCCTCTACAAGCGATCCTGACAAAAAAGTACACCATCAAAAGTTTGAGAAGCACATTCTAGTGACTTTCAATGATATCTAGACTCTTCTAGGATCTCTATTTTGTGTGGGCTTGGTTCCTGTGGCAGTGGGTGCTGTTGAATAAAACACCTTACATTTTCTGAAGGGCAATCAGCAGCATTCTTTGTTATTTGCTCTTATACCACCAGAACATTATACCCTGTCACTCAAAATCACATCCTTATAGGTGTAAAACTGTTTTGTGTGCACCTGAAGAGAAAGCTAAATTGAGAACGTTTCCTTAATAAAAACAGCACCATGCTTGAACGACTTGGGGAAAGAAAAACGCAGTAAGATATCGGATTCCTTCGCGTCGTAAATGCACTTTTTGCGGCAAAATTCAGCGCCAAAAATAAGCACTTTCTCCGCTAAGGTTACGAGGATGTCTAATGAACCCTGTCTTTGGTGTCCCGTTGACTATTTGACGACAAACGAAGTTTGACGGCGCTTAAAAGGTTTCGGGTAGGGAGGGTCGTTTCGTGTGTTCGGCAACGACGACTGACGGGCACTTAACGGCGGTGCATTGTTCTTGTTCATTACCAGAAATATGACCCTGCCACCTTTCTGATGCGTTGTGGCAGCGGGCACTATAACGACACTGCCCGTCGTCCTATGTAGCACAAGGGTTTTAACGATGCGTGCTGTCTGCTGCGCAACAACCTGCTCAAAATGCGCTTTGATATTTTCAGCGGTTAGATTTTTTATTCTCTTGATTACGTCTAAGAACAACGACAAAAAGATGAGTGGCATGCAGTAAAGGGCGTAACCTTAAACTAAAATTTATTAGAATACACATATAAAAGTTGTAAAAGCTGGCCATGCGCAAAAAGGATACACTTAGAATAAAACCCCAAAGATGCCGGGCGACACTAGTGAATGACAAAGGCTAGGCTGATAAAGGCATGCTACTTATCGGAAAGCGCAATAGGAGGAGCGCTGACACAGACGATCAACCCATGCGATTTATTCACGAAGGCTTCATGTATCTCACTAGTTTTGTATAAAACTCCACACAATCTTAGTTCGATGAAAAGCTGGGTGGCATTCGCGTCTATCACAGTGTACAGCCAAGTAGCCAGACGGGGATTGCCTAGTGGCAGTCTAGTGCTCTTTTATCCTATGATTGACGCTCCTCCCCGTCTGGCCCATGTACACCCTCTATCATGGCAAAATAATTTTCTGTGTGAACCCTCTGGCGCACCCACGGACCTTTCTAGCGTGACGTTTGTTGCACGCTCTTTCTGCCTCTCCTGACTCTCCTTCTGTTTTATATATTGTTTTGCAGAACACATAAAGTGTGTTCGGCGCGGAGAAAACGACAGGGATGCGAAACAGACTCGCCACCTTTTTCAGGTTATTTGATACCTTATGCACAAAGGGCAGGACAACATACCTGCTCTCCCTTCCCGCCCTTTTAGCTTGCTCTCCCCTGCTGAGTTTTTTAATATTTTTTTAACCCACTTCTCGCAACATTGCATAGAACCTGAAGAGGGAATCCAGATTCCTTCAATCTGAATAGCAGGGACTGGTAGTTGGAATTCATCCTGTGAGGACAAGAGTCCTTCAAGGAGACTTTTAAGCACATGGAGGCTATTTCCCTTTCTACAACCTACGAGTGGGCTAAGCCACTGGCAGTATATTTTTCTTAGAGCGAGTCTCGTACGCCAAACACATATGGTCAGCCTCAAAGAAAAGCCCCAAGTCCAAAAACTGTAGCCGCCGAGAGCTTGTGGTTTCATGTGGGAAACTAAGGCCCGCCGCACAGTTCGTAATTATCTCGAGGACTGCAGAAATCCTTTTGTCATTGACCTCTAATGGCTTGCTAGTCAGCACGAGAAATTCGTTCACGTATCATGGGAGACACCTTGAACGGCGGGAACCTGCCCTGCCCAGATGCAGTACCACCTTCGTTTAGACACTGAACCTGGGGAAAAAATTACTACCTGGTTAAGACAAGCATGTCTCAAAATAGATGTCAGTAAAAAACAAAGTTTTTGGCCCAACATTTATGCTGAAACGCCAATTTTTCAATTTGCAGGCGAAAAAAAAAACAACAAAAAACTCTCTTTTGTAGGAGGACGACAATAGAGTTTGTACCCAACTATTATGCGCTCTGAGGTCCAGCGAAATGAGAGTGCATACAAGTTGGGAGTAAATGTTATCATCATCATCATCCCACAGGTGTACAGTTCCAGGTTCTCCCGCAAATAAAAACAAATCGTACTGTAAAAGTATTATTGGGCAAAATATACTTCTTTTCCACGAACATTTTTTTTAGACTTGCCTGTCCTAACCGGAGAGAAAAAGATTTAGTCTAGGTTTAGTGTTCCTTTAATTACGAAGTTACTTAATGCATCAATGTTGTAGGTCTGCGATATGCAGAGGCCACGTAATATGATGTCGAATTTTAAAAGTCAAACTCAAGAATATCACGGTAGCCTTGGCACGCCAAAGTGCCATTAAGGGTTCCGATAGAAGCACAGAGATTGGCCTGCGTGGCTGTCTCCAATGGAAACCTGGCAATCATATACTACAGCATGACGTTGACCTAGTTTGCTTTGTTACGCAGTAACTTAAGTAGCTACAGATTAAAAAAAATGCTCGCACACTTTTTTCTTAACAGTTCAAGTGTGTGCTCACATCATTAGTCATATTACTTATTGGTGTAAATTTGCAATACTGCCCTGCTAGAATTTCAAGAAATAAAGTGCCGGTTGTAAAGTTGGATAAAGAAGAAAAGGCCTTGTTTCATTTAGCAAAATAGAAGGAGATTTTCGTTCTAAAAAGATAATTTTTTTCGACGTTATGAAAGTCAGAATCTCGTCAGCGAATTTTCTTTTTAATTATTGGTGGTGCCCAGAAGCGAGGTTCGCCGTAACATACATGAATGGCGGTGATTTCGTTTAGGGGGGGGGGGGGGGGGGGGCAGGGTAGGAGAGGTGTAGCTAATTGTGCAGTTATTATGCTGCAGCAGACTACAAAAATCGCTTAGTTTCTAATGAATAATCTTTCATTTTTATTAAATGGGCTCTACTTTGCTCGTGCTAAATCGACGTCGGTGGTAACCGATGTTTATGCGCCAGCCTAGACACTGCATCGTAGAAATTTCCGCGAAATGTGGCAGTTTCTCTGTTTAATTTACTTGTGGCACTTTCTCTGTTTACTTTAATACGCCCACTCGATCGAGCTTGTGATGAGGGTACGCTTTACGGTGATGAACATTTTAGAGATCGTTGGCGAAGTTGAAAATCAGTATACCTTCGCTGGAATATATCGTCACGAATGAAAAGGTTATGAAACAAAAAATAGCTGAGGAAACTGAAACGTTTAATGGGGCAAACTTGTTCCCAAATGAAAACAGATAAAGGAAAGCGTCGCAGGCGTCGATGGCGGCGAATCAGCATGATCGGACGCTGGTGCAAGACTGACTCCGGACCGCCACGCGGAGCACCTTTTGTACCCACGTGAGTTTCTGGAACACTCTGCTTACTATATTCGGAGCGTAGAACATTCCTAACTTGATCAGACGAGAAGGTTTTTGAACTTACGAGAACGCGGATAGAAAGAATAAATACATAAAAGCGGATTCCGCTCCCTGGAATCGAAACCAGATTTCCCGCGCGACAGCTAAGCACGCTAACCACTCGGCCATGCACGCTCTCGCTCACCGACACGCGTGGCAATATATACACGAAATTCAGTGTCTCGTTATTTAGACCCTCAACCGCGGGGCCTGAGATTGATCCCCACCTATGCAACAGCAATGACCTCTAGCTTGATTTGTTGAGACTGCTTCAGCGCATGACCCAATGTAATTCTGACTGAAACGTTAATAGAGAGGGCAGGTCTCGCTGCCCTATCTTAATCCCTAACAGCCGAAAAAAGTTTAGTCCAGAATGGGATTTCAAGCCACCGTTGTTCTCCTCCCGCGCTTCGCCGTACTACCTGTAGTACGCCGCAGCCCTTGTTACCCGGTGTTTTATTCACCGTCTTCATCGTGCCCGGTAGGACACTTGAAGACGAGACGTCATTTCGGAATTCTTAAGGTACGGCAACACTGGAGGCGCGTGTGACACGAAGTAACTTGATACGTTGAATTGGCTGCGATGGTTGGAATCATCGGATACAGTTCATCATAAGACAAAACGGAGCATAGCAATAACTTACAAAAGTGAGTTTGACTATTTTTTCACCAGTCTGCACAACCTTCTGGAAAACCAGCGCAATTAATGTACAGGGTGTTTGTTTTTGCTTGAGCCGATTTTCTAAAGGGGGTCAGAGCTAGTCAAGAGCCGCCTTCACCATCTGTTTTCCAGGCTTTGCGTTCATTTAATGATGAAAAAATTGTCACGGCAAGTTGGCGAATTAACTAAAATCCGGTAATGAACCATTTAATTATTGTTTTTAGGGATCATGTTGCAGTAGCAGTTTTGACGGCAATTACTTTTATAGTTCAGAGCAATTCAAAAATTTTATTAAATGTGGCCCATTATGTGTAACTCTTTCGTAAAACATTGAATGGATAGATTTTCACGTTTCTTTGCCCGATTCAATAATTGCGCGCGAAATGAGCACTGCAAGCCCTGCCCTCAATAAACCTTGGAGGAGTGACGCAGGCGTTTATATAAAGCCGTAAATATCCGAGCAGCCTGCCCTAATCCCGTACGCAGACGACACAAGGGACTACGTGACTGGAAGGACTACGTCACTCTTCTAATCATCATTCTGAAAAGCGCTTCTAATCTTTTTTTTGCGCACAATCTTTTAATTGTGATAAAAACGTTGAAATTATCAATCAATAAAAAAAAACTGAAATAATAAAACACAGGTGGAACGAGGGACGACGTACACTTGCTTTCTTTGTTCCTCAACTCAATGAAAACGCTGGGCAGTTTCCATCGATCAATTAGCATCCCTTAAATCGATCAATTAACACCCAAGTTAATTTTGGCAATTTTTATTCTAATCGGCTTGGCCTAAAATAGTATTTGCCATCAATACAGCAATCCAACATAACCGTTGAAAGCAATATTAAAAAGTAAATCAGCATAATTTAATGCATTAGTCAACTTACCATGAGGATTATTCCAAGATCTAACGTCCACTGAGCCTTATAAATATGTGTTGAAGACGCAGCTTGTCTAGCTGTAACCTGTTGTGAAGACATATTTTCAAACGAAAATCAAACGCCCTTTATAACCAACAAAGTACAACACCCAATGTATCAAACGCGTCGCAAAGTTAAGTTTTCCTTTACAATATAGGCCACATGACTAATCACAACCTTACATCTTTTTATGGTGCACCATGGCATTTGCGTTTTAATATGGCCAAGTGCAGCCACTGCGGTATGCTGTGCTCGAATACCACTAGGCGTCAAGCCCAAACTCTCCACCGGTAATTCACTGCAACATAGTCAAGACAAAATTGTTTTTAAAGTTTGTAACTAAATATTAAAATGTTTATGCAGATATAACCATCCGCCGGTAATTGACCGTAAAATAGACGTGGCAAAATGTTTTTTTTTTGTTTTTAGTTTAGAACAAAACAATAGAACTTTTTTTTCGTAGACATGCAGTTACCGGTTGTCAGGGATTGGATTCTAAAGAACATCGACGATAATATTTTTCTTCCAATTGCCACTAGAAAGGCGCATATGTTTTTACGTTTTGGCTTTTTTAGACAAGATTAGGCGAATTGTAAAAGACAACGACCAGAGCTGAACGTTAAACATGTTCTTCAAACGCACAAAACAATATAGATTTGTATGAGACGTTTCAGTTGAAAAACGTAAATAATGAACACCTTAAACATTCGCCGAAACATGCCCAATTTGAACGAATAGCTCAAGAAGTCAATTTTATCAATTTCCCTACTAACTATTTAACTAAAAACAAAAACAAATAGTAGAACAGCTTTCGCGCATTATACTGAAAAATATTTAGGGTATGGAACGTTGCATTTGTTATATATGGGTCCTTTCAACTTGGCTCAAGGCGCGATTCGGGAAAACATATTTTTTACCTCCACTCAGGCGCGATTTCATCACAAGAAAACAAGAACGTATATTTCAAAAGTAAAGTCTGTCAAGCTGTTTGGATATGTTTTGCTACCTCATGTATAACATATTTTTAAAAACAAAATATGCATTACATACCTATGACTGTCTATCTCAAACGGCACCATGACAAAACAGCACACGAGAAAACAGCGCACGACAAAACAGCACGCGTCAAAACAGCCCAGTCAAAACAGCACGTGTCAAAACTACACAGCGTGAAAAGAGCACGGCGACAAAACAGCACGCGTCAAAATAGCACGCGAAAAAAAAGCACAGCGTCAAAACGGCACAACGACAGAAGAGCACGCGACAAAACAGCACGGTCAAAATAGCACGCGTCAAAACAGCACAGCGTCAAACCAGCATGGCTGCAAAACAGCACGCATCAAAATAGCACGCAACAAAACAGCACAGCGTCAGAACGGCACAGCGAAAAAACAGCACGCGAGAGAACAGCACGTTCAAAACAGCAAAGCGTCAAAACAGCACGGCGACAAAAACAGCACGCGTCAAAAGAGCACCGCGTCAAAACAGCACGGCGACAAAACAGCACGCGACAAAACAGAATGGCTTCAAAACAGCACAACGTGAAAACAGAACAGCGACTAAAGAGCCCAGCGTCAAAAGGGCACAGCGACAGAAGAGAACGGTGTGAAAACAGCACAACGTCAACACAAGACATTGACAAGATACCTGAGGTTTGGCGTTTCCGTTTTTTATTATTTTAAGGTTCGGCGTACATTTTTCGGTTTTTACTTCATGAAGAAGTTCCGGTTTATTGCGGTGAATATTTGTAGACTCAAGAACTTCTCGGTTCTTTTTGGTTTATTTGCGAAAACCAATATACTGACAAAAATGCAATATATAAGAGCGTTTGTTTAAAAATGTATTGTGAGTAAACCAGGTACTGTTTCTTTTTTCTTTTTTGCTGCCTGTGGCAGCCGACGCGACCAGTTCTGCAAGACGCGCTGGGGTCCTATCGTGATCTGACGTTCTCATCGTGGGCTCGTATTTGTACACCGGATAAATATGAGCTTCACTACCACTTCGGTCGGAGAGGCATGTATCAAAATCCAGAAATGACAGTATTGCACTCTGTGCGTTTTTTCCACACTTTCACGACTGCGAGCGGTGATACATTTGCGCCAACCACAGAAACGACAATAAAACAATAGTATTTACGCCCTTCGCTAGTAGACAGAAGATAGGAGTGTTAAGAAACGTGCGGAATTTATGGACGCCCTTGATTTTCATTGTTCATTTCACGATTAAACTTTCTTTTTTGAACAAAGAATTCGGCACACACATACCTCTCAGGTGAAAAACCCAGATTTTGTTTTGAAGACTCCTGCGCCCCCGTAGCTTTTGATGAAAGTTGAACCGATCTCGGAGACAAGCTGAAAACTGCGAAAGAAGTGGTCATACGGTCAGTAATGAGTTAAAAAAGGCACGTCCAAATTAGGCACTGTAAAGGAATGGAGCGTCTAGGCCAATTTGTCGAAAGCCAACTCGATGACGGCCAATTTGTCGAATGCGTTCTTATGTGAGCGGAATGCGCGCCCACAGGAGCGTATTCTGGCTATTTCTCGAGCAGTTCCGCTAATTTTGACGGGCAAGTTTGCTGGTGATGTCGTCTACAATAAATGAATCAAACGCAGGTTAACAGCGTGTGATTAATCTCCTTTAAGGACCTGTCAGAAATATGTCTTCATTCGCTTCGCACCTTCCCCTATAAATGAAATCGTGCATGAGGTTTACAGTTAATTGCGGCTGTAAGACGAAGCGGTTGCCAAATAAGATACACTCATCACTACTACATTTCAATTAAGATACGAAACTTGATTGAAATTCATCGTTGCTCACTTGAGCAAGGATGAATCCTTGCTCACTTGCTCACTTGAGCACTCCTTGCTCACTGTTGAACATCATGGCAAATGATGTTATGGGTACATTTGACCTTTGACCTTTTTTGTCTGCTTACTATCCATGACAGAAAAATCTGACAAACGTACCAACAACAGCTTCGCTCTAAAAAGAGATTTGTGTGTCCGACATATCCAGTAGGAGGTCGCGAAGCAATTGCTCCCGTCAGTATTTCTTGTTTTTTTTTAGCCAAGGATTCCAGTTCAGCTAGCTTAAGCATACATTTTATTATGCGGACTGCTACTAGTACTCATTGAAACTGACTTGCAGCCTCGTGAAAAGCTCAAGTGGGGTCTGGACGCGATATTTTGTATTTTTGAGGGGTATCCGGGTTGCGGAGTTTTGTAAGCACTAAAATAGGCAATAAATTGCTTTATAACCTTGCGACAATAAATGAAAGGGTCAAGGAGGTTCGAAATTCTTCGCGCAGAAAGAGGTGAAGAGCGCAGTGGAGGTTGCTACATGCGTGCTGTTTCGTCGCTGTGCGGTTTTCACGCCATGCTGTTTTAGCACATGCTCTTTGTCGCTGTGCCGTTTTGACGCTCTGCCGTTTTGACGCTGTGCTGTTTTGTCGCGTGGTATTTTTGAAGTGTGCTATTTTGACGCTGTGCGGTTTTGACCGTGCTGTTTTGTCGCGTGCTGTTTTGACGCATGCTCTTTTGAGGCTGTGCTGTTTTGACCGTGCTGTTTTGTCTTGTGCTGTTTTGTCGTGTGCTGTTCGTGTCGCGTTCCCATCTCAAATACTCATAAGTAGAATCGCCTTGGGTGAAGCTGGCTACGTCGAAAGCATTCTACTAAAAATAAATTTCATGACTGTCTTCCTATGTAGAAATATAAGTAGAAATACCTTGAGCGGAGGGGCTGCCGAAATATTCGGCACCTTGGAAATGCCGAGCAAAATGCACGTTAGTGGTAATATTATTCAGATATATTTGTTGCGAGTTCTGCCAATGAAAACGCAATTTTATGATCTTTCTCAGAAAGAGAATAATATGTTTAAGCTCGAACATTTTTTGCCAAGGTTTAGCTACACGAGGTTAATTTTGTCGTTAACATAATTTTATTCAGTGAAATGCTCACTTCACAACAGCGATGTGAATCCTTTCAGCAACGCCAGAATTCTATCATGATCCATGGGGTGGTTGTTGCTTTACTTTTTTTTATACCGGAGTAATAAAATATTGATATTGAACACCAATACATTGTGGGGCAATTATATTTTTCCCATCTTTACGATCACCGCCTGCTCACGGGGAAACGTTGATAAAATTGTACGTGTGGGCGTGTTAAAGATATACTTAATTAAGGAAGCCATTCTTTTATTAAATATTAACGACGAAATAGTTCTAAAAAATAAATTTCAAACCAAAATTTGATGCCAACACACTTTAGTTGGAGTTCACCACCCGCTCTAGGCACCCCCCGATTACTACTGCATTAGATTGGCTGTTTGGCTGAACACGTTGGCAACCCTCTTTTCCCCTGTCGCGACTTCCGGTGCTTATAGTCTGCCGTCTGACACCGTCTGCTAGTGGTGCGTGGAGACGCACGGCAGCGTACGGCATCTTCTGCTGTTAAAAGGAACTCCACAACAACCTGAAGCTCACGTAGGACGCACCATAGAAGCTGCGCGTCGGTGTCCGCCTTTGATTGCGTCCGTCTCGTACTCCACCTCCTATAGCCAATTGCAAGCATTGCGCCCGACTGGTGCCCCATGCGTGGAAGTACGTGCAACGTGGACACGAACCAAATTTACTACAACCCCTCAGTTGGGAAACTGCAATAGAGCCTGCTTTAAAAAAGTGGCTCCGATCCGTACTCGAGAACCGAGCTAATGGCGATCGCAACGCCGCCATTTCTTCCGCAGCGTCCACTCCGGAAACTGCACGGTTGCACGTCGAGTCGGGCAAGGGCCGGTGGCGCCATCTCAGCAGGTCTATCTCGCAGTAGCTATGTAAAGCAGCCTTCATGTTTCAACTCGTCGCTAAAGGGGTGAAACGCAGCTTTGAAAAGCTTGCAATTTCACGTACTTGCACGCACGAGCAGAGGAATGGCGGACGCCTGGATGTCCTGCTTGCAAACGTCTGTTGCCGTCTGCGATGCGCTGAGAAACCGAGGAAGAGTAGAAGACGAGAGCGAGCGGGGTCATCAGAATGCCGAGCGAGCTCTGGTTTAAATAATTAGTGAGTAAACCTAAGGCTATCTGCCTAGGTTTCCACACAACTTGTCGAACGTGTAAGAACGCGGAACGTTGGCGTCCGGCGTTTCACTCTCGCATTCGAACGCGTTCAACAGATGCAGTGTAAACAAAGGCAGCTGGCTTTAACGTTACCCGTAGAGTTTTATAATGCACACTAGAGGTTCAACTAGCGCTAGTGCGCTGTCGCATATTGAAAGAGACAGCAAGCAGTCGGAAACTGATTTCCGGTAATGCATTTATTTTGGAAAATTCAAGTGCAGCTCATCCCTGTGCTCGATTATAAGAGCAAATATCACGAATAACTCGTACGTTCTAGGTAGGTTCAAACATTTCTCAGTCACGCAGTCGAAGCATTTGGTCAGTTAAGGCGTTTTATTTCAAATTCGTAGCATTAAAAGTGCTAAAAGGCTTAGTACATGTTTTTATGGGCACTCTCAGATACGTTTATCCGCGAACACGGTGTCGGCGCGTTCCAGCAGGGTCACGTGCCAAAAGGTCACGTGCCAAACGAACGAAGGACATTTGAAAAACCAAGAAAGACGGCATTAACTACGCAGCAACACGGGATGAGAAACGCCTTGTACATGGAGAATAAATTGAAGGTCATTTAAGATAATCGGATTTGCAATAAATAAGTACTGATTTATTCTGTCTGCTCATGAATATGAGCAAAGCGGCTTATTCATCGTTCAAAACATCACCTGCACGCTCAAAATCGTTAAAATTGGAAGGATTCAAAGAACTGGCGCCCGATAAAGCTCACCCGCATAAGACGTAATAAAAAGACACACCTTTCAGAACACACCTACTTTATTCTTTATGTTTTGAATGTTTTAACTGCTCGCTAAGATGCAAGAAGGGGTCATTTTTATATAGTAACAGGACGAGCATATCAGCCTTACAGAAGCTCGATCGGAATGCTGGCGAATCTAAAACACGCTCTACATTCATTTCGATTGCTATTTTGCTTAGAATCGTCAATCGTTTTTACGTACTATCACGATCAATATGAGTGCGAACACCGCTCCGCGTGGCTCGCGGTACTCTGAGTGCCCCCTGATGATTGTACTTTGAAGTATAAGTGCACCTTGCGGTCGAGACGTATCTTCTCTAGCGACCGCCGCACCACTCTGCACTTCCGGGTCGTCTGCTAGCGAAATACGGCTGGCGAAACCGCGAAACTGTTCAGCAATGACGAAGAGCATTTTTCGCAAGCAATATGCGCCAGCAAAATAACTTGTATAGATATGTTTAGGGTCATCGTTTTGATTAGGAAGTTTTAGTAGATTATTCCCATGAAGTCTCCGATAACAATACCCGATACCTCGCCGCGGCGCCCTTAAGCATGCATGATATGGTTTTCGGAGGTATCAAAACAATCAACAAAAACTGCCCATTATTTACTTCAAATGAGTTTTGCGAGAGCAAAGGACCACCAATGCGCACAGGCAAGAAGTTAGCGCAGTGCGAGCGTGGGTAATACTCTTCATCATGGAAAACATCGGGCAAAAAACGACGAGGACGTCCCGTGTGTTTCTTCTACGTCATCGTCTTTTTCCTTTGTGTTGTTTTTTATGATAAAGGATATTACCCACGCTCGCACCGCGCTAACTTCTTGCCTGCGCGCATCGGTGGTCCTTTGCTCTCGCAAAACTCACGCGAAAAAATAATAGGCAGTATTAGTTCATTGTTTTGAGACCCCTGATAACAATATGATGCATGCTTAAAGGCGTCGGCGAAGTATCGGGTATTGTTATCGGAGTCATAAGAATAATCTGCTAAAATTTCCTAATCAAAAATATGACCCTAAAAATATTTATACAAGTTATTTTTGATGGGTCACATTGCTAGCGGAAATTTCGCTTCGTCGTTGGTGAACAGTTTCGAGGTTTCGCCGACCGTTTTTCGCTAGCAGACGACCCGGAAGTGCAGAGTGGTGCGGCGATCGCTAGAGACGATATGTGCCGACCCCAAGGTGCACTTACACTTCAGAGAGCAATCGCTAGGGGGCACTGATAGTACCGCGGGCCACGCGGAGCGGTGTTCGCGCTCATATTGATCGTGATAGTACCTGCCGTAAAACAGAGTTTTGGGTCTTAAATGTGACGATGTTTAACGTTGTTCACCTACGAAAGAAAAATGCTGTAACTCAAGCAAGTAGATTTTTACAATGATACTAGAGGTAGATACTATACGGCATGACCCAAATACCAAAAGTTATCCATGTTATTTTTCGGCAAAGAGAAAGAAATGGTGCTAGGTTTCCCATAGGAATGCACAGAAACACTGCAAACGTGGACTGGATCCTGAGTGCTTTATATTTGCATTCCGGGAGTCGCATAGACATAGTGACAGTTGAACGTCTAGCGTACAATAAAATAGCTCTATAGGTCTAACGATTAATCACTCGAAACAGAGCTGGCCGTTCTGACGTCCCCGCCCGTTGTCGTTTCCTCCTCTGCACCAGTTCCTCGGTGTATACTCGCAAGATGCGAACATGAAAGAAGTGTGGCATTCAATCATGTACGCGCCACGGTCGAATACACGCGTATGTCAGCTTCTGTGGAGGTGTGGTAAAAAGCGAACGAAAAGAAAAAAAAAACGAAGTAAATAACTTTTTCCGTTCTTTCAGCTTTTCTGTTCTTGAAGTTTTCTCACACAGCGACCCCGAGCAAGGTAAGTGCCCGTCATGAAGCACAATGAAAAAGCGAGCTAAAAATATTCGCTCTATCAAGCGAGATGCACAGTTGAAATCTTTAGAGCTGCGGACTTTTTTTAAGAAAATTACAGAAATATACCTGGAGAAACCTGATGAGAGCCGGACACCCGATTTCTTCCAGCCAAATGACTCGCAAATTTTCACCTGTGTCGATTACCTCTCTGTACTTAATCTGCCATCGGAATCACGATGTTCACCCGATGCTCAGAGTAGCGGGACAGCTTTTACTGGAACCGACACATTTATCGAGTTTCAAAGATCGCAATCGAACAAATCCAGTCAGATCCAGCAAAATAGTTGACGTGGGACGCTCTGCTTATACGCCAGTCGTGCTAAGAAAACAAGCACCGGCACAGCGCTTTCGAAAGCGAGTACTTACGACAGTTGGTTGCCGTAAACTACGTCGGTTTAGATCATGTGCCCATCTTGTTGAACGTAAAACAACTCACTCTAATAAAAAAAAGACGATCTCGAGAAGTTACGCGGTGTATAAATCGCGCTCACCGGTAACACCGGTAGCCATGTTTGCTATCGTGTTAAACTGAAGCGGAAAAGTGATCTCGTGATACTGTTAAGAAAACATAATGGCTTCTATATGTATCCTTTATTTCTCAAAAATAAAAAAATAAAAAAGCGGTACGATGGCAGAAAGAAACAATTTTTACAACAAGCATTCAACATGTCCTTCATCTCTTTAACCAATAAAGGACAATAAACGGAGCGTAGATAGGTAGCACCTTTTCATTATTAGCATGGCCAAGAGCAGCGCTACCTCCTCCTAAATTGCGTTTAACGGCGCAAACTCTGCGCTAAAAAAAAAAAAAAAAAACTAATATTCCTGAGGATTTTTGTTTTTTTTTTAGAAATACGTATTTCATTTAGGTCTTTTAGTCATTTAAGTTTTATTTTAGTGTGTTTTCTTAGTGAAGGGTCTAAAGCGCGCTCCAGCCGTCGGAGTGCACTTTAAATATCCCAAACGACTGCAGCTCATTTCCGTTGCGCGGTAGAAGAGCGCACTCCGCGTTCTCCGTCGTCGGAGGTAATGCGCGACTCTGCGCGGAAGCTCGAAGGTGCTCGGTTTTCGGTGAGATGCCGCATTTCCGCTTTCGCGCGCTATTTTCCGTGATGGGCCGCTGCCGCGAACGGTCTTTGCGGCGCTGCGTCGGACTCAGTTTGCCGCATGCCAATGTTGCTGTGAGCGAGATTGTTCACTCGCTCATTTGGTTTGCACGTTGGGACGACAGGCTGCGCAATTTCACGCGCGTTCATTTGTTCACTTGGGCCCTCGCTAAGATCTGAGACAAATAGAGGTTCAATGCACGTCCGATCGTGCCTTCTATGGCCTCAAGCACTGTGACAACAGCCTGTGCAGCGGCCGCCCGGCGCCCGGTTTCCGAGCGTTCATTTCCTTGGAGTTGTGGTCGTTGAATAAAAACTAGAAGAGTTCTTCGAGACAGGGATCATATATACAAAACGCAAGGAGTTTCAACGGTATGAACGCGACCGCGCCTGCCGGGCCTGTCGAGCTTGGGTTATCGTCTCCGGAACCGGAAACTAAGTTAAAAAAAAAAAGAATCAGCGTGAGATGGCACTTCGGTGCAAAGAATGTTTTCTTTTAGATACACTCCAAGATCGTGCAGCCTAGCGAAAACGCCCCTGGTCGGAGCTCACTAAGCTAACTCGCACAATAATAATAATATAAAATACAAATAGAATACAACCTTTAATATGATTTTCATAAAATCGGGTATGGGTAAACTTTATCTACAAAAAAAAAATCGACAATCAATTATTAATAAAAAAAGTCATTCAGCTTCTCTCTAAAATACGAGACACGCAATTGCACGGTGAAAAACGTACGATGAAAGCAGTACACTATGGCCTAGCAGTTCTGCTTATTAAATTCCACACGTAATAAATTGTAACCTTGCAGTGCAGCAACATCATTCGACGATCCCTAAATGTCATTCCAATGGACTAAGATATATATTTTTGGCATGTATTTCCAAGCGGCTCTTATTTCATACGCCACCAATAAATCTCACCGGTGCCATTTTCTCTGTCATCACGGTCGTGCATTTTTGCTATTCCATTATTCTGCAATGTAGTCTTTTTTATTAATTCAATATATGTTTGTTTTTCCCTTGGTTTTGCGTTGACCTCCTTTATGTTCGATATATGCCACGTTCTGGGTCACCTTCAAGCTAAGAATTATTAATCAAACCTTTCACGCGCTCATGTATTCTTGTGCAACCGCTGTCTCTATAGGAAAATGTGTTTATTCTAGTGTGTTTTGACAAAGCAGAATACAAATCACTGTATTATTATTCAGATGTGTGCTTGTACAGCACCCGAATGCATGATTTATTTACTCTCCTTTGTGAACAGTTATGGGGTTTCATAAAATAAAATTCAACAGATCCCTAGGGGAAAATATATTGAAAATAAAAAAAAAAATTAAATTCGGTCTAGTTCGTCTTTTTTTCATAATATAATTGAGAATCTGTATAGGAACGTTCTCGAAACCTGCCACTGCACTACAGACACGCAAAAAATGGTTCGTTCACTTGTGTGCATATCACTGAGATAGAAAAAGAAGCCGTACATGGAGGCAGCTCGCTGTATAACGAAGCCTAGATGACGACACGAAAAAAAAAAAAACACGTAAAAAAATGTTTTCAACATACGCATGAAGTCAGCCATGCTGAAGGTCGGTCTTTCAGAACTGAAGCACGTGGATACAGGTGACCATGGTGTAGGGGTAACAGCGCATAGCAAGGACCAAGAAAAGGAACACGCAACGCGGAACGACCGCTGACTCGCAACAAAATATGTAATATTCAAAAATAGAAAACACAAGCGTTTTAAAAAGCACATCCAACCACAAAAGCGCCACTCAAACTGTCTTGTCACATTAGGGATTCTGCTATCAGTGAAACACTCGCCCCCACTGATAGTGAGAAAAAAGAAATATTTATTTTTTCGATAACGCTTCCCATGTCTGAATGAAACTTTAGGAAGGCCTCAACCACTTCTCTCATCACCTTATCTTGGTGCCTTCCTAATATTGTCACGAATGAAAACATAAACTTGATTATTAAAACTTAAAATTAACGTTTAAAGAAACAAAATGACAAAGACCGCACATACTTTGACTCGACGCAGGGACGACTGCCTCAAGCAGCCATGAGAAGCTCCTTTTGTAAGCTCGCGGAATCTAGAAGTTTGCAAGCTTGGACAAACAACAAGATTCTCGAGTGATCTGAAATATTCCAGTCAAATAAACAAAAAAAGATAAAAGGAACAAGCGCTGGCAGTGATCGAACTCCAGCCAGCGGCGTGGGAGCCGAGCGCGTTTCTGACTCAGCGATTCACACGCTTGATTACACCCTTTTTTGTAACAACGCATCGTGCCGATGCAACGAAAAATTGAATTCAGGACCTTACTTTGTTTCACTCTACGATGGACCAAAGGCCAAAGCTACGGGCCGCAAGGTACAATCACGAGCCACTTAGGAACCATGCGCTATTTTATTCCGACGCACGTATCAGCTGCCTGCGTCTCGAATCACTCATAGGGACGTACGGGTGGTGGTACGAATCCGATAGCGCTGCGTCATTCATAAATTCCACAGTGCAAAGAAAGACACAATATACCGGCTTAGTTTGCAGTGTCGAAGCTATAAATGACCGCTCTACTTGATTCGAAGCATTATTTGCCGCTCCGTAATCACTGATACTCACGCAAGACCTATAAGCGTTCCCATAACTGGGTCGTGATTGGACCTGGCGGCCGCAGCTTTGGCTTTTAGGCCATCGTAGGGTGAGACGAAGTATAGACCGACACGCTGTTTACAAACAATCCCGCGTTTGCCCTCACGAGGTGTGGGCACAGCGCGTGCGCAGAAACCGAATTCGCGTGCAGTGAAGCGTCTGCGCATGCACCGTGCAGTCGACAGCGCCACCGCAGCTGCCTGACGTCAGGGCCGCGTGTTGGTCTATACAACTGAGTATAAAAAGAAAGAGCAAACTACAGAGTCACCTAGAACACATATTTTCACAATTATATTGAGCATAGTTCAGTTCGCGCGGACGACATGACTCACTTTCGGGTCGTGGATGGCGGTGTGAATATACTAATGTTCTGTCGCACAAGGGCTTGCAGTTTATTTGCCTCAGGTAGAGAATAACCTTGAAACCGAATCTCCACTTTAACCGTTCCTTACTGCGAGGATGAATTGGTCGTCAGATCACACTTGGTAGCCGGCTGGAACTGGGCGTCGTGGCAACAAAGATTGTGCCGGCTATCGTCAACAAGTTGTGCGGCTTAAATCAAAATGCGGCCGGCCTGGCGGACGTTCTCGGCTCGTTGGGTGACGAACCGATCGTCATCGTCCTATTCCTCTTCGTGATCGACATTAGACTTGTCGCCGGTATCGTAATTGGTCTCGTCATCAATGCCGTCGATAAGATTGTAGTCGGGGTTGTCGTTGGAGTCATCGTCCGTGTCGGCCTTGGGTTGCCTTCGAAGTCGTCGTCAGGGTTGCCGTCGTAGTCGTAGTCGTGATCGTCGTCAATGTCGCCGTTCGAGTCGTCGCCTGTGTCATCGTCAGTGTCGTCCTCAGTCTCGTTGTAAAAGTCGAAGACATTCTTCGTAATCGAGGCCGTAGTCAGGTTGGTTGTAGACGTAGCGGCCAGGGCCCGTCCTTGGAGTCGCCGTCCGTTTCATCGTCGGCGCCGCCGTCGAAGTCGTCATTATGCCACCGTCGAGGCCACAGTCAGGGGCAGTGTCGAGTTTATAGGCTGGGTCGTTATCGAGGCCATATTAGATGTCGTCATGGATGTCCCAGTTGGTGACTTCCTCGGATATTTTTGGGGAGGCCACCTTCACGGTCGTCATCTTCGGAATTATCGTGTTCACAGGTGGTACACTTCGTGGGCATAGAGTGCGTTACCACGCAGCTCCACCAAATGTCACGAATAATAACATAAACTTGATTAACAAAAGTTAAAATGAACGTTTAATGCCGAGAACTTGAGCCGAGAAACATAAAATAACGAAGACTTCACACAATTTGACGGCGACGGAAGGACAACTGCCTGAAGCAGCCATGCGAAGCTCCTTTCGTAATTTCGATGGTATTTAGACGTTTCCAAACTCAAACAAACAAAACGTTTATTGAGTAATATGGAATATTCTAGTCATGCAAAGTAAAGAAAGATAAAAAGTACAATCGCTGGCGGGGATCAAACCATAGCCAGTGGCGTGGGAGTGGAGAACGCTGCTGATTCAAGCTATTTGCACGCTGCATTATAGAGATCTTATCGAAGGATGGTTTGCACTTGCAAGTCTCTTAGTGCGCCGATAGATGCCCGCCGACCGTGGCTCTTGGGAAATAGTTGTGCTTCCTGAGCCTGTCAATTAAGCATCTACCGGTTTGTCCAAAATAGACCTTGCCACAAGAGAGAAGTATCCGGTATATAACCCACGAGGTACAGGTCACGAACTGTTTGGCATGCTTTTTGCTTCAACTGTTATTTGGTAGCCCCTCTGCCTTCGAATTAACCCTCGAACCAACTTGGCACATTTCCTGAGGAGCGGAAAACACAACCGGGATGCCATACCGACCTCCCACATTTTTGTTTTAAATTATAAAATTCTTTGTGCAGGTAGGGAATCAAAACAGTCCTCCTCCTGCCCACACTTTACTTATGTGGAGAGACCCCTCTAACCCTCTTTACAAGAGTACTAGCAACATCACTCAGCAAGGCCGATGGGAACCCAGCAACCCTCAGTCCACTACACTGTACCCGGAGGCTATCACCGAAAGTGGGAAGCACGAATATTTAAGACCGCATCCAGACACGAGACTGCTATGCCCCTCCCCTCTTGATAATCCTGAGTGGGCGGACCTGTAGTCCAAAATAACATCTTTTTTTTTATAGAGGGCTGTAAGACCAGCACACATGGCTAGTGTCGAAGCGCAAACAAGAGCACTATAAGGCATGCACAAAATACAGTAGGCAAGGTATTAGCACAAAGAGAATCAAACCCCTGAGCGTACGATGCGCAGCGCGACGACTTTACTCGGCGCAACGAGGGTAAGTAAAAGAGTGTGCAAACAGATGGACCATGTATGACCCACGGGAGCCCGCGTGAGAAGGCGATCGTTCGAGCGGGCAGTTAATTGTGTCCTCGAAATCATTTACATTTATCTGGATCACTCTGATAAATTTTGTGAGCTCATGAGTGTACCGTGTGTGCCAAAAAACCAAAACTACCCAGGGTAACGAAGCATAAAAAGAAAACATAACGCAAGCATAATTGTAAGAATGATCGAGTCAAGTTATTTCTATGTATATATGCTTACTCATTGAACATTATGTATTATTTGTAGAGATTGATGCGCCTCTTGCCGCTAAGACTTCGAGGCTGTTGGTGATATGAACAACTTCCCCTCCTCTCTGTCTCAGCTGATTAGCAAACAATTCACGGTTGGTGATCTCAAGCATTACAAGCGACGCCGCTCTTGCCACTGGTGGGGATTTGTAGAGTTACACTACACTTAACTAAAACATAGAAGAGCATCTGAGAAAAACATCCTAAATCATCTGAGAAAAAAATCCTAAAAAACGTTCTTGGGTGCATCTATGAATACCAAAAATATAACAGAAATGCCAGAGGGCATGAATAAGACATCTAACTTGACACTGACGCAAAACGTGCATTCGTCCGTGTAGAAAAACGAATATCCGAGAGTACATTTAGGATTTGTTTCAGTGAGGTATGATCGTGGCTACTTTGTGGGTTTTTAGCGCTAGCCCCTTTGCTCCTGCCTTAGCCTGGCCGGACTAGCGTTGCGAACAATGGCCTGCCCGGTGCCTCGAGGGACGTTTTCGGGAAATGGGGACGCGGCTCGTTTCTCATGCGCTGACGCGTTAACGAAGTGCCGAACTTACTCGGACGTGGAGATTATAGCCGCGTGCACTTTATGCAGAAAGCGAAACTGCCGAATGATCGATGAGGCCCAAAAAGGCGATGCGGGTATAACGTTCAACGCGGACAGAGCATGGCCCTTGGTTCAGATCGATGACAATCGCTTTAGTGTTTATACACCCACGCAGTTTCTTGTCTCCCGGAGGCTTCAGGCCGCTTTGTTTCGGCAAGCCTTGCGAACATGCCTTGCGATCATTTCTTAGACTCTTACGCGTTATAAAAGATTTAAGCAATTCAGGAAGATCCTTACGATTTTCTATTCAACAAATATCCGGTTACTGGTTGTGTCACAGGAGCATTCACATATTTTGTGTTTATTCGTCCCTTCTCGTTCCAGTCTCGGGGTTTTAGTTAATCATGTTCAACCATCACCAGCTCGTTTCCGGCCTAAACTTCTGTTCAAAAATTATTTTAGTATTCTCGCGAAGCAGTACTTAAGCTAAGCACCAGGTAAAGTGGTAATTACATAGTGTATGCCATTACAAGTAGCGGTGTTATGTTGTGGATTATTTGTTCCTTCCTTTGACCAGAAGTTCGGGGGGATTGAAAATCAAACAGCACATCTTTGTCCAGTTTTAGCAAAAAGGGTCTCTCCATAAATGGTCGTTCCGCTTTGGGAGGCCTTCTTAGCTGTCTTGTTCAGCCTCTGCCAGGTTCCCAGACGCCTAGACCTAACGGCCAACTTCACCTTTGCTGTGGCCTAGAATAGCTGACCACACGTCCTTTGCACACTTATTTCGTACTCAACGTCAATGCTTCTCTACGATGTTGTCTTGGGCGGCCCGGTCGCGGTCAGCCAAATATCCCGCGCATGTTTACGAATAAAGCAAGTCGTTTAAGTAAGCCTTTATACTCACACACAAACTTTTGAAGCATTCTTAGCCTGGTAACGATGGATGTCTTTTTTAAACAATTGTCGTCCCACTTCAAGCGTGCTCCGCTTGGTTAGAACTTAGAACTTTCATTTTATTTATTATTTCTACAACCGCACAAATGTCCGGCAAAATGACGCTGAATTTGTGTTTATGTTTCTTGGCTTGCATTCACCCACGTGTGAGCAAGTGCTATTTTTTAATTGTGAAATCGTAGTCTCTGTGTTTCTCTTCCTAGTTGGAAATGCAGCGGGACTAAGAAACCACTGCAGCTCCAACATATGCGCGAAATACGAGGGGCTTACAAAATTCAGAAAATACGAAGGTTGTTAAGCACTATTTTTGAAGAAGTGTATATACAGAACATACATCGCAAACATGGTTTCGCGAAAAGAGTATTTCGGGTTTCTATGTTTTGTTACAAAAAAACAACGAAAATGTTATAGCTTATGCAAGCAGAGTCATAACGGTAACGTACATATTTAATGGAGACAGGTGTTGTTCAACGACCATGGCTGGTAGCCGTTGATCGAACCACAGGAGCACGGGCTCAGCTCGCGCACATCAGAGTTCACGCGCCGGTCACGCCTGCCGGTAATGCAACCACGGCATTGTTGTATTATGCAACAATGATCACTATATTACATTCCTTTCCCCTCAGGTGGGACAGTTCCATAGCGGATGACTGGACGTCGCTCTCGTGCTGATCTTCTGAGCGGCTGTTCCGGCTGACACGCTGGCGAGCGATGGCACAACCTAAGGAACAGGTCTTTCTGGGTTTCGCCTGGCAGGAGATGCTTGTGGTGTTCCATGTCCAGGCGCAGCCGATTGGTGGCAGCTTGACGTCGTAGTCAATGTCAGCTTGAAGGTTGCCATCCCAGTCAGGCCAAGCCTTCCCGAGGTAATCACGATGACGGCGATGAACCTCTCGATTGGCCAGCTGGACCTTGTAGGAGACTGGTCCCGTCTCTGCTACAACCTTTGCTGCTTTCTATCGTGGTCCCGTCGCAAAATTCCGTAGGTAGACGGTGTCGCCTACGTGGAACCGCTTGACCTTTGGTCGATCCGCTCCTGGGCCTCTCGGGAGGTCAGGATGCAGTCTGTCCAATGGAGACCGCAGCCTCCGGCCCATCATCAACTCTCCCGGACTCTTCCCGGTGTCCGAGTGAGGTGTCGTGTGCTGCTTAAATAAAACACGTGAAATCTTGCACTGTGTGTCGCCTTGAGTTAGCTTCTTTAAGGCAGACTTGACTTCCCTCACGATTCTCTCTGCCCTGCCATTGCTCGCAGGATGGTAAGGGGCTGTGTAGATGAAACGGACAGCATTAAGGTTCAGGAACTCTTTCATTTCTGCACTTTTGCACGCCGTTCCGTTGTCCGAAACAATTACGTCGGACAACCCATGTGTCGCGAATAGTTTCCTCGGCGCCGTAATCACTGCAGCTGATTTCGTGGACGGCATAATTTCAACTTCGGCCCAGTTAAGAAATGCGTCCACCACAATGAGAAAACTTTCACCCCGAACGGGTCCAGTGACATCTACGTGCAGGCGGCTCCAGGGCTGTTCTGGCTTGATTCAAAAGTGAACAGGTGCTTTGGGATCGCTCTGCCTGTTTTCCTGGCACTGTTGGCAATGGCGCACAAAGTCCTCGATTGCTTGATCAATTTTAGGCCACCAAATGTACGCCCTGGCAGTCGCTTTTATTGCTGTCATTCCTGGGTGGTTCGCATGAAGCAATTGTAGGGCCTTCCTTGTGGCTTGCTCGGGAATGACTACTCTATTTCCTCAAAGAATACAATCTCGATGCAAGAAAAGGTCTGTGCGTCTCACCTCAAAAGGCGCAAAAGATCCTCCCAGGTTTTCTTGTGGCCAACCCTAGAGTATCCATTGCTTGACTCTTGCCAGCGTAGGGTCTTGCTTTGTCAGCTTTCTGATATCTGCTGCCTGCAGTGGAGGGCACTCGACGGCCTCGAGGAAGAGTACGCCACCTGGTGGCACTGGCTCGTTGACATAGCTTGGTGCTGGAAGGCGGCTTAACCCGTCTGCGTTGGTGTTGTAGATTCCTCGAAACACAAGCTTGTAGTCATACGCTCCCAGCAGCAAGCTCCACCGCAGCATCCTCGGTGACAGGATTCGTGGCATTGGCCTCTCTGTGTCAAAAATACCAAGAAGCGGTTTATGATCGGTTACGATCGTGAATTCTCTTCCCGCGAGATAATGGTGAAAGTGTTTTACACCATAAACTACAGGCAAGCCCTTCTTTGTCGATTTGAGCGTAATTGCGCTCACTTCGCGCCAATGTCCGTGACGCATAAGCTATTGGCACTTCTGTACCATCATCGTTCTTTTGAGAAAGAACTGCACCGACACCAACCGGTGAAGCGTCACACGACAAGAGCAGTGGACGCGCAGGGTCGTAGCGTACTCGCACTGCGTCGGAGCTGAGAAGCCCTTTTAGGTTCCGGTACGCTTTCTCATGCTCCTGCGTCCAAGCCCATTTTCCTTCTTGGTCTAGAAGGTGATGCAATGGCTCGGCAAGTTCAGCTTTCCCTTCAAGGAATCTGCTGTAAAAGTTGACTAGTCCCAAAAAAGCTTGTAGTTCTTTTTTTGTTCTTTAAGCTCGGCGCACTCTTGATTGCATTCACTTTTTCTTTACTTGGGTGAATGCCAGTGCAATCAATTCTGTGCCCCAAGTACTCTATGCTTGTTTTACAGAACTCGCATTTGTCTTTGTTTACCCGCAAAAGCGAGTCTTGCAACCGCTGCATTACTGCTCTTAAACTTTCATCATGCTCCGCCACGGTCGAGCCGAGACAACGATATCGTCAGGATATACGACAACTCCCGGTATACCTGACAGTCAAGCTGTCTACAATACGCTGGAACAATCCTGGTGCGAGAGATATACCGAAAGGAAGTCGGCGAACTTTTTACAGTCTTTTAACGTATTCACGGTGAGGACTTCTGATGACTCGTCGTCAAGTACGAGCTGCTGATAGGCCTGGGTTAGGTCTAGTTTCGTGGATATCTTACGTGACCCTAGAGTGGCAAACAACTCGGCGACAGTCGGTAGTGGATAGACGTTGCTCTTAACCGCCTTGTTAACTGCGCTACGATAATCACCGCACAGGCGCAAAGTTCCGTTTTAGGGGCGAAGCTCCTTAGGGGCTAGCCTTGTCCGTATGACCGTTCAGCGTCCGGCGTCCGGTGCTCGTGCTCAGTGCTCGTGCTCGTGCTCGTGAGCTCACGTGCTCACGCGCTGTGTAGGGCAAAAAAAGGATGAAAAAGAGAAGAAAAACTAGTCCATCGCCTTAAAGGGGCGATGCAACAATTTTTCTACTTTGCGCAAATACCGCTTAGAATGGATCCCCGACGTTAATAACCTATGAAACATACGTTCGTTTTTCACCCCACGCAATAGAAGTCCCAGAAAAAAATTAAAGAAAAAATGAAAGCCGTTTACAACTACCTGTAACGCCGAATTAGAGCGCAGCTCTTGAGGAGGTGGGGAAGGCGCGGAGGGGGGGGGGGGAGTAACGTGACCTCGGGGGGGGGGGGGGGAGGGTCACGTGACCAGGGGTCCAAGTGACCTGGGGGCCACGTGACCAGGGGAGCCACGTCACCTGGGGGCCACGTGCACCATGGGGGGTCCACGTGACCTCGGGTGGTCACGTGACCTCGGGGGGGCCACGTGACCTGGGTGGTCACGTGACTCGGAGGGGATCACGTGACCTTTGGGGGGATCACGTGACCTTGGGGGGGTCACGTGACCTTGGGGAGGGTCACGTGACCTTGCGGGTTCACGCGACCTGGGACGGGTCGACGTGACCTTGCGCCGTACGCCGACGCCGCTCAAGCCGGAAACGGGCGCCTAAGAGCTACGCTCTAAAACGAGTAGTGTTCACCCCCTCAATTCGCAGCCAGAACAAGCGGCCACGTGATCTGTATGCGATTATATGCCGCCAATGTTGATCATAGCCCCGCGCTGGGGATTGCAAAGCACAGGACACGCGCTGAGTTCCAGACATTGTTATGGCTCGGCTATTGTCGTCGTGGCAGCAATTGGACACGGGCCCCTACCCGAATGCTTCTCGGGCTAGTAATTATTACGAGCCCAATCGAGTGACCACGCAATGCTCGGGTCCAATCTATGAACCGCATTCAAATGTATCGTCATTGGGGTGTACTCCGATCCCCACGTTACGTCGTCAAATTTCGCAAAGAAGAGATTGAATGAAAATGATCGCCTTTGTCCTTGAAATTACACCAGTAACAAAGAAGTTTCTTGGCCAGTGGTGTTGTGTGCGAGTATCCTTGAGTTCCCACTAGTGCCAGTAAGCTCGTGTAAAGTGAAATGCAAACTTATTGAATATCGTTGCACCGCTCCTTTAACCACTGCGGCCCGACTGCGGGACGAGTAGGGGGACTCTGAGATGTGGTAGTACCTCAAGAGCTGGGGATGTCATGGATGAAACGCTTCATGTAGCCGCTCAACGTCTATACAGGAGAGGTCGCTGCGGTCAAATGCGTATATAATCGCGTTAAACTTTGCATGCATTGGCTCAACGTTTATAAACGAGAGGGCGCTGCGGTCAAATGCTCAAATGCGTATATAACCACGTTCCATACCACACATTCTCTTTCTGACATGGATGAAAACGAACGAAAGGCTCGGCATGCTGCGGCTCAGCGTCTACGCAGACAAGCACCGCCAGAGCTTCGCCCCAATCAACATCATTCACCACGTGGAGATGCGGTCAATTGCTTTTCTTTCTCACCACGACGAGCGGTGTGGCCCAGTCGGAGTACTGGGTCGGCTCCAGGATGCCTTGCCTCTGCAGGCGGTCTAACTCCTTAATCACATCCTCTCGAAGGGAGAACGGCACTGGCCGACTCTTTAAAACTTGGGTTGCACGTCGTTCAGCTGGATGTGGATAGGAGCTCCCTTGAATCCGGGCAAATCGGCGCGAAAAAACTCGGAAAACTGCGCTGTTAGCCCTTCGTCGGACGTGCTGAGGTGTCGGATGCCGTGTAACTCGATGCCTAGCAGTCGAAAACAGTTTCGTCCCATAAAACTTCTTCCGTGCTGTGCCACGACCATGATTGGCAAAACAGCCTTGCGTCCTTTAAACCTGACGCTTACCATTGCTTTGCAAACTGTAGGCAATGTTCGTTTTGACCAGGTTAACAACTTGGTGGGTGTGCTCTCGATGGGAATCAGTCTCTTGTCTATTTGGCGAAACGTTTCTTCGCTCATAATAGAGCAAGACGCTGCAAAGTCAACTTCCATGATAACTTCTTGTGACTGTATCTTTAATGGCACTAGTAACTTTTCTTCGGTTTCGTGCACCTCGCAGATCGAACAGTGTTCGTCTACTTCGTAAACGCTGTCTCCCTTTTTTGTGTCTCTTCCTTTCTTTACTGCGGCGGTCTTACTTCGGCATGCCTTTGCTATATGCCCCTTCTTCTGGCATTTGTAGCAGAGGGAGTCTTTAAATTTGCACACGAAAGATTTGTGCTTACCGGTGCAACAGTGGCAGTTTCCGCTGTCTGCTTGCCTCTGAGGTTTCATAGTTGTCGCTTGAATTTCACCATCAGAGTCAACTTTACCGCTCTGTAGCCGTTGCTTCCTGATGTCTCGCTGTTGCTGCGACGTTGCCTCTGCAGTGACGGCCAAGTCGTAGGCTACGTCGAACGTCAAGTTGCGTTCAGCCAAAAGCCGTTGCTGCACTCTCTCGGGCGCGATGCCGCAGACGAACATGTCTCGCATAATGATTTCAAGTGGCAGTTGTCTGTCTTCGAAACCGCACTCTTCTGCCAGCTTTCGGAGCGCTGTCACGTAAGTCTGCAACTGTCTCGCCGGCGTGCTGGTCGCGCTTGTAAAACAGGAACCTTGCTTAGAGTTCCGATGGCCTTGGGTGCAGATGAGCCTTGACCTGCTGTCATTATCGTGGTATAGTCTGCAGCTGTCGGTCTCGTCAGCTTCACCAAGGCGACGATTAAGGAGTAGGTTTCTTCTCCGCAGCAACTGAGCAGGACGGCACGCTTCTGCTCAGGCGTTGTCAGACTGTTGGCTACTCAGTACATTTCGAGTCGCTCTAGGTACTCGTCCCAGGAAGCGTTGGTGCTGAGACGATACTCGTTGATACCGCCCACAGCCATCCTCGGGGTCCGGGCAGCGGACGCTTGCCCGTAGTCTTCGTCCGCTTCATCGCCAATTGTCATAGCTTATAAAGCAGAGTCATAACGGCAACGTACATATTTAATGGAGACAGGCGTTCTTCAACAACCATGGCTGGTAGCCGATGATCGCACCACAGGATCACGGGCTCAGCTCGCGCACCTCAGAGTTCACGCGCCGGACACGCCTGCCGGTCATGCAACCACGGCATTGTTGTATTATGCAACAATGATCATTATATTACAAAAACCGAGGGTTGTTTTTATACCTTCAGATTTTAAAGTGATATTCGGTTATATCTTTAAACATTTTTTGCAGATTTTTTTTTTTCAGATTAAGTATTTAAATTGCTTAGATTACGACCTTGAACTAAATTCACTTAACCAATAAAGCTATGAGACGGAAGTTGTATCTCATCACCACTGAAAGCAAAAAAAAAAAATATATGTATCTTGGTAAAAGAACTTAGAGACGTGTCTCTGGTTGCACGCAAGAGCTTTGCTTTGAGGGCGAGAGCTCAATTAGTGAATTTGAGCGCAGACTGAGCACGCGCCTGCAGGGCATGTATTTTGTCACACTCGGACTACAAAAAATCAGAAATGTGCCTACCCCTCCCGGCCTCCGAGAGTTTTAATTTCCAATGAAAAATATTGGCGCACTTGTTGTCGGAGCGTTGTTAGGAGGACGATGATGAGAAGTCGGTCTCCCTCTGTTTTAAATTTAGGCTGAAGTTTTCCCGCGTGCAAAATTCAGAGCAAGCTTCAGGACCCTTCCCATAAATGCATGAAAAAACTATCGGTCGGACGCGCAGAGAGGTCGTGGGGGGTCGAACTGTCATCGCCGTGATGCGAGGCCAATGACGTCGCACTCAATCATAAGCACTGGTCTCCAGGTTCCATATAGCCCCCCTCCCACTCGGCGAGCGAATATCACCGGTGACCGCGTGCACCGGATGTATCTCTTAGAAGAGCTCTCTGGCCTGGACCATGTCTGTCAGCACCTGTCGCCTTTACAGACACACACTCCCGTTTTCTGGTGTTCCGCCGCTTTTTTAAAAGTGTAATATACAACGAAAATAAACGGGAAACACCCGCATAACCTTACAACGTACATGTGCTCATAAAAGTTTTTTTTAAAGCATGACATTTTTTTAAATGCTACATCCCGTCCCAAATATTTGTTCGTCCGTCCGTCCTTCAGTATGAGTATTTTCCGCTAAAGTTAGCAAAGAAAATGGAGTGTACGTGATCTATACACCTTGTAGAAATTTACGGCACGTTACCTATACGTTAACTCAGTTTATCCGCGATAATTAGCGCGAACATTTACGTCTCGTGGTAAAAACATCAATTAAGATCCCCGCTAAATTTAGCGGAGGAGTTTACGTTTTTTGTGACCTAGAGAGCATTGCACTGTCCCTGGTAAATTTAGCGGGGAAACTGACGTTATGTAACCTGAGGTCACGTGACCTACAGAACCATTCAGTTTCCCCGCTAGGTTTAGCGGGAAAATATATGTCACGCGACAAACCTATACTCTACCCCACCCATGTCCCCACCCCACCCACCCCAGCAACCCCACCCACGCAACCCTGCCCCTCTCCTCCCATCCCTCTTCTTTTATCTCCCCACTCCTTCCCCTTCCTAGGAGCACCTCTTAGATGACCCTGGGTGATGTTGCTCCAATGGCGTTCCACAGCAGTTCATGAATTACTATGACTCTAAAGGTAAATGTTGCTGAATTTTATTTAAAGCACCGTTATATTGAATATTGCACTTAGATGTTTTGGTGTCAACTATATATCGACTAGGCGTCTTTGATTTCAGCAAAATAAATTCCTGCTTATCACCTTGAAGCGATCATCATACCCACGAACATTCAAAACTGCATTGAGCAGAACATTTTTACTGAAACAATTTAAAGATGTAACAAAACATTTTACCGTATATCACTGAAGAGTAGTTCACTTTCACCTCCACTCTTAGACAGGCAGAGTTCGCAACGCTGGAAAGAAGCAATCACACATAAAGATACAGAAAAAAAAAACAGATTAGGAAATTTGTTAAAGCATATAAAACTTGGTTCTTGTGTGGTAATTGTGATCCCCAATATAAGGCATCTGAAGGCGAAAAACCCACGAAAAGGACTTTTCTCGTTCAGACGAAAAAGAGCGACCCATAGCCCAAAATTAAACTCCGATATGAGCCTACTTAGCACAGTGTGTTTACAATGGACGGCCGTAATGCAAGTTTCAAGAGCGAATGCACAGCCGATGCACAAAAAGGATTGCCCTACGCAGAAATTATTTGAGCTATATTAGGCTATCATGTTGCTTACAGGCGTCGGGCTGCATTCAACGGTGGTGCCCGTGACGTTTTGGCACAGCGTCCTGTCTTCGCCTGATCAATCCCTGCTTAGTTGACTACACCTACAGACGCCTTTCTGATGAGAGCGGAATGGTTTGATACTTTATTTCATCTAGGGGAAAAGATTATTTATTTCACACAGAAAAACAACCAATCACTAAGTGACCTTTTTATTGATGTTTTTGTTGTTCTATATGCAGTTTCCTCGCTGATCGGGTTAGGTAGAAAGGAGATAGCTGTTCTATAACACTACTCTCAGCTGCGAATTTTTATTGAGGGTGCCGCGATTCACGCAACGAATTTTGCTCTATAATATAAAAGCTTAATAATGTTGCATGATGTTCAATAACGATATTGAGAAATATTATATACGAGTCTTTAACGCGCGTATTTTATGGCTGCTTGTATTAAGAAGTGAGCAGTCTAAATATCTTCCAATGTGTCGTCTAATCCGCGGCGAAGCGGCAGAACTATCAAGTGAAATCAACATGGGAAGCAATCCGTTACAAGTAGCAGATTACTCGTAATCTGTTGCTTTTTAAAGTAGTTTTGTAGTTGCTTCTGTAATTGCCACGTTACTTTTTTTTCAAAATGAATTGTAATGTAATTTCGTTAAAAAATATTGATAGCGGATTACTTTAAATTGTCTTTCTTTTTCTTAAAAAATATGAGCATTGTACAATAACTGGAGCAATACGAGCAGAACATTCAGCAGTATAAAGAAAGCAAGTTAAACAAAATAGAAAAAATCAAAAGGGCAACATAGCTGAAAAGAAAACACGATTTTTGTATGACCGGTCACTAGAACCACTAGAAAAACGGGCAAGGCATGTACGAATATACGAAAGACAAAGATCAAGTAAGGCAACGCCGAGTAGGCTCTCCGTCGCCTTACATCGTGTTTTTCTTCTTCTCCCGGGCAGGAGAAGGCTCTTCTTGTTTATTTTGTTTTTGTCTTTTACACCGTTTCACACTTTCTAACTCCTTCGACTTCTCACGCCACCAGCACAGACATCAAACGCGGACCCGTACTCCTCGTTTCATGGGTTCACAACTCGCGTAACAGACGATGTAGCCTCGCTCGAGCGGGTCGAATTATCTTTCTCTTTGTTGTGCGCCACTTTATTCTCGCACGCTCTTGAGGCACGGCTGAAAAGCGCCCGGCGCGAGGCTAAGAACATTGTCTTCGAGGGTATGGACGATACTTCTTTTGGTTTACTTGTCTGTGCATGGTGGTCGAGTCCGCTCCTCACTTTACAGTCAACTGTCAACATAATAGGGGGGGGGGGGGAGGTTTAGGCCATCTAAGGAGTGCTGACAGAGAGAGAGATGGACCTTGCAAAAGTGGTGTGATCCCCCATTGTTTTGTGAGACCAATGACCACCACTTTTTTGCTCGCTATCCCTCCCCTTCCCTCGCCTCCACGAATATTGCTATGAAAGCGAGAACCGATGAATATTCGAGAACCCGTAACCGCAAATATTTCTCTGTCTGGTCCAGTTTTCCGTCATGGAGTGTCCATCGTTTTATTGGCAATTTCTTAATAAGATTTTCAACATTCAGGGCATTAAGGAGAACAGAAACCTAAAGTTTTTGGTGCATACTTTGTGTTGTGTCATTGAGTCCGAGTCGAGTGTCGTGTGTCTGTTAACCTTATCGTTACACTTTCCTATTTATAGCGCGGCTGCTATCAGTATAAGAGCAGCCGCGAACGTGTCTACGTTTTACTTGTATTCTTGGAAGCAAAGAATAAACCACGCTTCACCGAGTTCTTCCCTTGAAGTTAAACAGTGGCGACGAAGATGGGATGGCTGGGAAGACAGAAGCAAGCACTGTCATCTGCAAGAACAGAAGTGCCTTGACAGAGGACCACGATATGGCTTCGTGCGGCGGCCGGCTGGAGCAGTTCATCGAGGATGGGAACGAAGACTTCGAGTCGTACGTCGATCGGCTGGAGCACTGCTTTCGAGCAACGAAGGTGAGCGACGAGTTGAAGGTCTCGGTCTTTGTAACGGCGATCGGGAAGCAAGCATACCTCACGTTAAAGACGCTGTTAACCCTAGTGAAGCCAGAACAGAAGGACTATGCGCATCTGGCCATGCTCCCGAGGGAGCATTACGCTCCGAAGCCGATGGTGATCGTCGAGCAATTCAGATTCAACCGGAGGGCCCAGCTTGAGAAGGAAACGGTGGTGACATTTTCGGTGGAGTTAAAAAGGCTCGCGGCCACCTGCAATTTTGGGCAGTCCCTGGATGTAGCACTCCGGGACCGTTTTGTCGCGAGACTCAAGGACCAGACAGCCCAAGCTTCTAAAACAGGAAACTCTAGCTTTCTCGGCGGCGTGCGACATTGCCAGAAGCATTGAACTCGCAAGAGCAGAGACCAAGAAATTTCATCCAGCAGCCCCGGAACAAGTGGAGGTGAACGCCGTCCAACGTCTCGCCCGAGACACGAACGTCGGAGCGACTACCAGAAAGGCAACGACTGCAGTCACCACGGAGAGGTCCGAGGCGTCATGCTGTTTCCGCTGCGGAGCACCCCATGCCGAGTCAAGTTTCCCATTCCGGAAGTACAAGTGCCGAGTTTGTAGGCGAGTGGAACACCTGGCAAGGGTCTGCAAAGCAACGTCCCGTTTGGTGGAAGCCGTGGACGACGGTAGGGGTGAGGACAATGTTTGACTGTACAACATTGGCTCTTGCAATGCTAGCAAAGGGGGTTACACTACTGATGTTTGTGTGGCGGGCAGAAGGGTGACAGTGCAGGTGGATACGGGAGCGTCGGTTTCCATTGTGCCTGAACAGTTAAGCTGTACTGGCCGGCATTGTCTCTCGCAAACTGTCGCATAAAGTTGAAAACTTATGGGGGCGCGCCGTTGGACGTATTGGGCAAGTTGATTGTAGCTGTGTAGCACAATGGGCAGACCTTGGTGTTGTCGCTTGTAGTGTTGCGAATGCCGCAGAAATATGGCACCTTGATAATGGGCCGCGATTGGCTAGAGGCGTCAAGGCTAGACTGGATGAGAGTGTATGGTGTTTGTCTAGACAAAGTGGCAGCACTGATTGAAAAATTCTCGGAAGTGTTTGAACCTGGGCTGGGATTAATCGCGGGCAGTCAAGTTAAATTAGTGTTGAAGGACGACACAACCCCAGTTTTCTGTAAACATAAAACTGTGTCATTTGCTTTAAGAGAATCAGTAGAGCAAGAGTTGCATTCGCTCGTAAAGACCGGAGTCCTTATTCCTGGTCAGCAGAGTGAGTGGGCAACTCCGTTGGTCGTCGTTCCTAAACCGAATAACAAAGTAAGGTTATGGGGGTCTATAAGGTAACGCTGAACCCGAACCTTAGGACAGACCATTACCCATTGCCGGTAATAGAAGACGTATTTGTAACGTTACACGGTTGCATATATTTCCCGGTACTTGATCTTTCTACGGCATACCAGCCCCTGCAACTGCACCCGGATTCTCAGTCACTGGTAGCTGTAAGCACGCATATGGGTTTGTTTAAGTATACACGCCTCCCATATGGAATCCCGAGTGCACCGTCTATTTTTAAGGCCTTAATGAACGAGACATTGAAGGGCCTTGAGAGATTGTCGTGATACCTTGACAATGTGTTGATAGCCGGAGAAACGTCCGAAGAATGTTGCCAGAACGTTTAAAGCGTGCTGACAAGGTTCCAGGAGCGCGGTATCAAATTAAACAAATGCACGTTTCTTGAGGCGTCGGTGGCTTATTGGGGTCACGTAATTGATAAGCAGGAAAATCTACGCGCAATCAAAGAGGCACCAAACCCTCAAAACAAACAACAGCGGCGAGCATACCTAGGGTTTGCTGAATTTCTACGGGAAATTTGTTCTGAACATGGCAGCAGAACTGAAGCCACTTCACCAGCTATTAAGTGAAAGCACCAGGTGATATTGAACCGGAGTGGAGGAAAACGTGTTCCAGTAAACAGAACGGTGGCTAACGCGCGAACGAGTGTTGACTTACTATGATCCTGAAACGAACCTCGGTCTGGTATGGGACGCGTCGGCATACGGCGTATGCGCGATACTCTTTCATAAAGTGGGTACTGAGGAAAGGCTCATCGCTTTTTCGCCTAGGACACTTAGCAAGGCGGAGCAAGGCTACGCGCACCTTGAAAAGGAGTCGCTTGCAGTGGTTTGTGGCTTGAAGAAATCTCACAAACTTCTCTTTGGCCGAATTGTTTGCATCTTCTCTGATCTTCAACCACTGGTGGGGATTCTGGGCCATGGTAAGCAGATTCATGCAGTGTCAGCACCACGCGTGCAGCGGTGGGCTTTATTGCTTGCCGCTTATTACTATGTTTCGGTGTATCGCAAATCCAGTGATATTGGAAATGCCGACGCGCTTTCACGGCTACCGCTGAAAAACAAAGATGAGGAGGCAGATTTCATGCAGTTTTCTTCCGGCGCTGGACGAAGCTCCGCTATCGGCAAGAGAGATAAGACGGGAAACGCGAAGGGAGCAGTTGTTGTCGAAAGTGCTGTTCTACACAAAAAGCGGCTGGCCTTCGAAAGTTAGAGGATTTGCTAGTGCCTTATTTCGTTAGACGCAACGAACTGTCAGTTCATCAAGAGTGCATGACTTGGGGCAGTCGGGTAGTGGTTCCATTGTCACTGAGAGGCAAAGTGTTGACAATGTTGCACGAAAGTCATCCGGGGATGACGCGAATGAAAATGTTGTCCAGGGGTCACGTCTGGTGGCCTCGTCTAACGGAAGATGTAGAGCAAACAGTGCAAGAGTGTGCCACGTGTCAGCTGTCACAAAATGCTGCGCCTAAGGTACCCTTGTTGTCGTGGGGTTCGCCTACGCGTAGATGGGAGAGAGTGCATCTAGACTATGCTAATCGCGATCAACAATCGTTTCTTGTGCTCGTGGACCCCCATTCCAAATGGATTGAAGTGTTTGTGATGGGGGTTGGTTGGACAAACTTTATTTAGATGGGGTCTGCGTCATTGAGCCTCGTGGCTGTGTCCCCTAGTCCAGGGCCACACACGCCTGAGCTACTCGCCTAGCCCTATCGAGCAGCGCGAGCTGCATATCGGGCTGTGAGGCGAGCACAGCGGCCTCCCAAGAGGATTGGGATGGATTGGGAATAGGTCGGATCCCCACTCCAACGGGAGTGGGGCAGGCCCAGGTGCAGTGGTATAGGGTGGGCCCTGGAGAGTGACAGCCCGGGCGTTCGTACCGGTCTCTGTCGTGGAAGAAGCGGTGGAGGTGTAGGAGGTTAGGAAAGGAGAGGGTTTGGAGTTTCCTCCAGTCTGTCGCGTTTTGTCGGGTGAGGGATTTGTGGGGAGAGGGGTATGTTCTGCGTGACATGCGGTAGTACTCGGTGATCTGGGTGTACGTATCCATGGGCGGGTTAGGTGGGTTGCGAGTCGAGTCCCTCACATGGTCGTCAAGAGGCCGGTCATGCCGTCCCTCCTGAGGCAATGCCCGGAGAGTCGCGTCTCGGGCTATGGCGTCTGCCGCCTCGTTGCCTGGAAGGGAAGCATGGCCGGGGGTTCATACAATGCGGACCAGTAGTAGTTTGTTGTGGTCTAATGGGGAAATAATTTGTTTGCTCCAGGGGGAGAGCAGACCCCCAGCCCAGGCTCTGCACGCGGCTTGTGAGTTGGTCAGGATGGTGACCGTGGTCGTGTCCGGATCAATGTTTGGCTTGTCGTCTGTGGTCGACATATTCAGTGCTATCGCGCTCTCCTCGGCCTCCGCGCAGGTGGGGGAGCCACGGAGCGAGGCGACGGTTCCGTTGCAGCCGTCCGAGTCACACTGCGACGCAGCGACAACCCGAGGGAGAGGTGTACGACGCCGTGTCCGTGTACAGGGCTTCCGGGTCGTGGTGGTAGCGTTTGTGGAAGTAGCGGACGCACGCGAGTCGCCTACCCTCGTGCGCTTGCGGGTGCATGTTTTTGAGGATGGACATCACCCGTACCTTAGCGGCGATAGTCGGTGGCGCGGGCTTCTGCCGTCCCTCTTCGAGTAGGGTGGTCGGGACTCGGTACCCAAGGCGGTGGCAGGAGGCCTCTGCCGGTGGTCGTACGACCGAGCCGGGTCATCTGCCCGGTCTGCTGCGCTTCAATAAGTTCCTCCAACGTGTTGTGGAGGCCTAGTTGGAGGAGGCGATTTGTAGACGCGTGTTGCGGGAGGCCGACTGCTGTCTTGACTGCTGTGCGGAGCGTGGCGTCCAGCGCCTCCACCTCGCGGCGGCGGAAGTTGTGAAAGGAGGCGTGATAAGCAACGCGGCTCACGAGGAGCGCCTGGACCATCCTGAGGGTGTCGTTTTCCTTGAGACCGCTGCGCTTGTTGGTGACTCGGCGGTTCAAGTGAGCTATCTGCCGCTACTGCCTGCGCAGTACCTGGACAGTGTACGTTGCCTTCCCGTCCAGTTTTAGTTCGAGGCCCAGGATTCTGACGCGTTTCACTGTCAGGACGGGCCGGCCTTCGATGGAGACCTCAATCCTCTCGTTAATCTTGGTCCTGGCTGTACCACGGATCAATAGAAGCCCTGACTTCTCCACCGAGCATGACATGCCGGCCGCTCGGGCGTACAGTTGGGTAGCCCCCGCCACCTCATGCAGCGCTTCCTGGACTTCTCCGTCTGAGCCGCTCTCGATCCAGACGGTAATATCGTCCGCGTAGAGCGCGTGGTGGATGCGGGGGATCGCGTTGTGTATTGTGGGGAGCCCTGCCATCGCTATGTTGAACAGGGTGGGCGAGAGGACGGAGCCCTGGGGGTGCCCCTACCGGTGAGCGGGATGAGGTCAGATCGCTGGTCGCCGAGGCCGAGGGTGGCGGTTTAGTCCGCGAGGAACCAGCGCACGTAATCGTACGTCCGCCTGCCGCACCGTGCGCGGGAAGAGCCGTCAAGAATTGCGTCGTGCGACACGTTGTCTAATGCGCCCTTAAGGTCAAAAGCCAGCACCACCCGGGTCTGGGCCGTACCGCGGTAGTCGAGGACGTCCTGTTTATATGCTGTAGGAGGACGTCCTGGGTGGAAAGGTTCGCCGGAAGCCGAGCATGGATTCTGCGAAAAAGCCCGTCGACTCCAGGTGCGACTGAAGCCGGCGTAGCACCACGTGCTCCATACGTTTACAGATGCACGAGGTAAGTGAGATGGGGTGGAGGTTTTCGAGCGACAGATGTTTGCCTGGTTTCGGAAGGAGCGTGATGTCTTCTCGCTTCCACGACGCGGGCAGTTCCCCGGTCGTCCAGACCCGGTTGAAATATTGTGTGAGGGCCGTGATAGAGACATCGTCAAGGAATTTTAGGAGTTTGTACGTGACGCCGTCCTTGCCCGGGGCGGTGCTGCGCGAGATATTTTGGAGCGCGTTCCGGACCTCTTGCTCGGTGATGTCTACGTCGAGGGGGTAGGGTGTGTTACCGTCCTCATTTGGGTACGGCGCATATGCTGGGCGAGGTCCGACCGCGATGTAGCGGTCTCTGAGCGTTGTCCAGAGCTGGTCGCCGGTCGCGCTTTTCGGGAGAGAGCGAAAAGTTTAGTGATGGCCTTGCTCGACTCGATCCGAGATGTAGAAGGGTCGAGCAATGTGCGTAGCAAGCTCTATGTTTTCTTCGAGCTCAGAGTTCCCTGCGGCTGGTCACATAGTGTGTTCGAATTAGTTTGGGTGAGCTCTTCGGCGTATTCCTCGCCCTCCTGTGTGAGGTGGGCGACACGCGCGCGGAGTTTGCGGTTGTGTTTTGTCTTTTCCCACCTCCTCGTGAGATCGCGGCGTGCCTATACCTGAGATGAAGAAGATGGGGATCGATGATAAGTGCTTTGTCGTTCGCGTAGACTTTCTTGGTCGCCCGTTCGACGTCTGCCTGTAGCCGTTGGACCCTCTGATTGAGCTCGTCGCCGTCGCTGATCGTGTGGTCCGCGGTTGGTGTAGTCGTGCGGATCTGACGGAACGCGTCCCAGTTCACCAACCGTTGCGGCCGGCCCCGCTTGCGGTTGAGAGCGACGGGCACCCGGGTCTCGAGAATGAAGTGGTCCGACCCCAGGTTCTTCCCGAGGTTCGTCCAGGCGCACTCGTCGTGCGTTCGAGCGAGCGTGAGGCCGGGCAGGTGTCGCGGCTGACACTGTTGCCTATCCGAGTCGGTTGGTCGGGCTCGTTTAGGAGAGTCAGACGGTGGACATCGATGGCGTCCATCAGCCATCTCCCTTTTATTGAAGACTTGGCGTAGCCGAGCGCGGGGTGCGTTGCATTGAATTCGCCTAACATCACGAGGTCATCGTCTTTCCGCGAGCGGCGTGTATGGCGTCCCGGAAGAAGTTGTCGAACACGTCTCGCGGTCGGCTCGGAGGGCTATATACGTTTAGTAGAAAGAGTCCCCTATTGTCTCTCCCCTGTGGCAGGAGTTCGAGGAAGACATGCGGCACTGCGCTACTGAGTGTGTTTTGGTATGAATAAGTTTTGGAACGAGTGTGCTGACGCGAGGTTTGTCCTCCACGTCCGTCATTTCCTGACTGAATGCAACGTATCCCGAAAGAGTAGGTACACAATCCGGTCCATAACCACTGTCGCATTCCCCTTGTCGGCAGGCAGAATGACAATGTTCTTGTCGTCCTTGAGATTTTTGATGGCTGCTTTCTCTTCTGTGTCTGTTTTCTGTTCCTGTGGGGCAATGAACTGTGTGAGGCTGCCGCGCTTGCGTCGGTACCCCCGGCAATTTCATTGCTATAGTCGCCTTGCATTTGCGTTGTTTATGATTTGTGTTTGGGAGGACCTACTGTTGAGTGAACTGTCCATCGTGTTGATTGGAATTTTTGGTTGGTTGCAGTGTGGGGTCCGGTTGGAGGTGGGATTGGATAGTTGTTGCTTGTGTGGGATGGAGTGCGAGGGACTCGAATCGCGACGGTTTGTGTTTTGTTGATCATTGCACGTCTTCATAGTGGTGTTGGTTTTGAGGGATGTTGACTTGCGTGGTGGGAGACGAGGCGGGGGTGGGTTCAAGGGCTGGGCGCTGGTACGGGTGCACTCGTCCAGTTTCGGGGTGGTCGCGCACGCTCTGTGTGTCGATTTGTAGGAGGGGTTTTTGCTCTTGTTGGGGGGCATTGCATCAGGGGTCGCTAATGGCGGCCAAGACAAGTTGGGGAAGTTGCTGCACAATTTGTTGCATTATTTGCTGTTGTACCTCCCGCATCACCTGCCTTAGATCTTGTCGTACCTTTTTTATCAGAGCATGTAGCTCGTCGCGTGGTTGTTTTTGAAGCGTTTCGCCTAACTCTTCTATGAGCTGCTTGGCCTCAGCTCTAAGTTCTTGTCGGAAGCGTTCAAAATCTTCCTTGACGTCCTCTTTCATTTCGGTCCTGAATTCTTGCAGGGATTGGGCGTTTCGCTGTTGGGTGTTCGCGAAGGTGTTTTGTTTGAACCCTTCGGTTGCTCGTGTGTCAGTTGCGTGAGCGGTTGTTCGCTTTAGGGGAGGGGGAGTTTGGCGGTGTTTTTGCTCCGTGGTAGTACTGTCAATGTATTGCAAGGAAGAGAGGCATGCGGGACAGGGGGAGTGAGAAGGGTTAGGAGGCCACGCTGCCCAGCTCACATTTCCGCCCTTGTGTCCAGGCTCCGGGGTTGTGATCTCTGGTTGGTTTTGCTGGTCCGGCCGTCGTTGCTGTTCACGCTGTCTCTGTTGGCTCCGCGATCATGTCGAGGACTGGGTTTTGACCTTGTTGACATTGTCGCTTTGGTTGCGTCTGTAGCCGTTTCTTTCTGGGCTAGCGTTCCTTTTGATGTGGCTCGGCTGTCCCGGGGGAGGACCTGAGCTGCTGCGATCATATTCCTTCTCCTCCACGTTAGTGGGGATGGTGGAATCGGGGATCACGCGGTTGTAGCTTGGTAGTTCCGGCCAGTGGTGGCTCGCCAAGGCATTGTATGGTAGCGGTGCGGACGGTGACGGTGGAGTTCGTTGTTGTTCTTTCTCCCGCAGATACCGCGCGACATGTTCCTTGTTGTAGGGGGCCCTTTTGCGGGCTGGGCAGCGAGGGTCGATTGCAGGGTGTTCGCCTCCGCACATAACGCAGTGGGTGGTGCATTCATTGTCTTCCATGGCTCCGCCGGGCGCGCCGTACGTAGTGCAGTGGCTCTGTTCTGGTTTTGGACAGACATCAGTGCGGTGTCCTGGGCCTAGGCACACGTCGCACACTTGCTGCTTCGGCTGGTACGGTCGGCAGGGGTATTCCCAGCCCGATAGATACACGAAGCGTGGTACCTTGATGCCTTCGAAGGTGATGACAACGGTGTTGGTTTGTCCCATCATCCGGCATAGAGGATGTTGATCCCGGTGGCGCGTAGGTTTTCAGTCAGTTCCTCGGCCGTAAGCCGTGTTTCGACACCAGAGATGACGCCCCTGCACGAGTTGTCGGGGACTGCCAGGTACGCCGTAACTTCGTACTGATTGATGCCAAGAATGAGTGCTGATATCTTTTTTACACGGGTAGAGGATTCCATGTTGGGGGTACTCACGACGACCAGATTCTGATCTTGGCGGATCCTTCTGGTGGCTTGGGCCATCTCGGTGGCGGACAGTTGGGCCATCGCGATTCTGGCTCGCGTGATCTTATCTATTGTCCAGGCACTAAAATTGAGTCCATCTCTTGGCCGGATGACCACCTTGTAGTCGTCAACTGGGAGTGGTGGCAGCCTCTTCTGGCGCAGGGCCTGCGTTTGCTTCCATCGGCTTCTGTTTTATTGGTTATAGAGGAAACCGGAGCCACCTGTTCCTTGACGGGTATTCCCGGTTGGCTCCATGGTGCCCGTCGGGCGATTCCCAGCTGCCGTCATCTTGTCAGCTACGGTGTAGTTGTTGATCTCAGCTGCTGATGATTTTTCTCTCTCTCTAGTTGGAGTTGTCGCTTTCGGGCTCGTCGGCTGACCACATCCGTTTAGGAAAATTGATCTCTTCCCTCCTTTTGATGTCGAGGGTCATCGCTTTTGGGAGGTGTGATGCCGTCGCTCAGACCGAGTCCTTCACCGGGATGGTGAAGTCTGCGTTCTGCCTTACACAAGCAGTCCAAAGGTCAATCGGTGTTCGTTGCCATGGTGATGGCTATGAAAGCAGACGGTCTTTTTGCTGCGGAAGAACACTGCGGCGCATCGATACGATGTGCGTGCTGAGGCGCTTCCTGCATGCTTTCGAATGGGTGCAACGCGAACAAAGTGAGTTCGAAGTAAGGACTTAACGCAAAAGGCTGTTTTTCTCCGCGCCTCATACTTTGAAGAGCCTTACACAAAAAGCGTGTCTTTTTGGCCATCCCGTACCCTGATTTTTGTTTCTTTCCATAACATAGTATTAAAGTATCAAAGTGCCCTAGGCTCCAGATTTCAGTTCAGGTAGGCAGCACAAATTTCCAAATGACTACGCATCTTTTCTAACGATTCACAGTCCCGTCCTGCTCCATTCAGCGCATTCGCTCGACTTCAGGTAAAAGCCCCAGTTTATTGGGAAGCATATAAATCTATCGTCCCGGTTGAACGTTTTTTTTAATTTTTACTCAAATATATTGATCTTTGCGTTCAATCATATGTTCATTACTAGGCTGCAATTTTCACCCTTTAGGATAGTGTCCTAAGTGAGTATTTTACACCACCTTAGTAGTTTGGATGACAAAGCTTCTATATTAAGAATAAACTGGAAAAACCGGCTATTGCTAATTCACGTTAACAGTGTCGTGCAATGTACTTATATTTGGGAGAGTGAGTAAGAAGCCATCATTGTTAATTTAGGATAGCCAATCACAACCAAACTTAATTTTTTGTCTTTTTATTGCAGTTATTCAAGAGCGTTTCATCGGTGGAGGTCAACACAGGATCAAGACATGATGCCCACGCCCGAGCCTCCCACTTGTATCAAGAAATGGAGAGGCTTGGGCGCTTAGACACTTTTATTTGCAAAGAAAGTAAAAAGTAAATTTTCCACGCTGGCTTCACTTGTGGGCCTAAAATTTCATTCACTTTTGTTTTATCTTTTTCATGTTGCTACAAGATAGCTTAGGTGCCGCTTCTGAAATTGAGATATTGATATATCTTCTGAGCAGCCGGCAACGAACGGTATTTAAAAAAAACTTGACCTGCCCTTGTTTTTTTTTTTTTTTTTTTTTTACAGAGCTCAATGAAACAGTGGTTTATTGATTGATGAATGTTTCGATAAACCTAGCAGTGTCTGAAGCCGCATACAATTAAAACCGACTCGTCGATAACCGTGAGGATTTCGCTTTGAGATGCATTATAATATATTTGTTCAACATATTGGTCGGTGTTGTAAAAAAAAAAAAAGTAGCAAAATACATTTTTTCGGTGCTCGCACTGGCCGCCGGGTGAAATTTTTGGTGGCTGTATATATGGCGGAAGTTCATTTTATTATTGCTTTTACTTCCGGACAGGCACGCTCCAGGTGCGCCATAATATTGCCACAACAACGATCTAAAATTATAACGAAGTGTCCCACAAAACATTACGTCGTTCATTCATCCAGAGTATCAGCGCGTTCGACGGAAGCGGATCGCATTATACAGTCGGGAGCACAGCCATCGCTCTCGCGTCATCGGAGTGGAAGCGATGAACAAAAAACACACGTAGGAAGCTTCTCATCACGCAGTTTATTGACATAAATATGAGTACAATAAATATTTTTCAGGTCCCTATTGACCCATGTAAGAATATAAAGCGCAAAAAAAAAAAAACGTCAGGAAAAAGAAGAGAGCTAACAGGGCGAGGCGCCTCGTCCTGTTTACTCTCCTCTTTTTCCTGTCGTTTTCTTTTGGCGCTTGATATTCTGACCATGAGCCAACTGGCCCAAATTTCCACTTTGCTGACCCATGTAATTAACGAAAAGGCTCACAACTGTCTCGGTGCGGTTTCGTGGACGAACCGTGCAGGCGTGCCGTGCGCACCGTTGATGGATGTCACCCGGTGCTGCTGCCAGGGTGGCGTGCTGCTCACTGGGAGACACGATCTGCGGAAATTCGAAGTGCGTGTTTGCAAATGTAATCCCTAATATAGGGCTCAGCGGAAGAAAGTACTGTAGTACAGTAAAGCCCCATCTACATCGTACAAAAAGCATCACTTTTTTCTGATGTAAGCAAATTACTTTTTGCTTAAAATTAATCGATTCTCTTTAATTTACCTTCAAGAAATATTTCATCTTGTAACTGCCAATCCGAAGACTGACGCGTCCGGTGAAGTGTATTTTATTGGTTAATATATTACTGAAAAGCTGCCGCGAGGCTGCCGCTGTGATTTATAAGATTATTTTGCTCAAACCAAAAAGAAAAAGAAAACAATTTGTTCGAGCCTGCAATCGCAACCTTTTTTCGACACATGCCTCAGGTGGGAAGCCCTCTACTACAAACATTTTCACTTTTATTTTATTTTTTATTTTATTTACTACATTTTATTTACTACAAAAAAAAATTAATAACGGCTGTCAATTTTATTTGTTTTTACAAGTAACGAAGTAGGTTACTAGTTTATTTAGCTCGAAAGGAACGCGTTTCTTTAACTTGTGATCCAAGCGTTTTTTTTTTTTTTTTTCCGCTGTGATTCCATGGCGTGTTTCCTTTGAAACAGCGGCTGTCTTCAAAATCAGTGCATCATTAATATTTTGTTTAAAGTTTATTTACGTAAATTTGTTTATCCCACTCCATTGATGTATTGAAGTCAGTTATTTACACCGAATTTCCGGTGAATTATTGAATACTATATATATATAGCTTAGTTGTCTCAGCACTGGATGAACGCAAAATTAGTATCGGCTCCACTATAAGGTAAATAATAACAAAACTCTTTATTTTTTGCGGACTTATTTAATTTTGAGTTTAGTCCCCGTTTTCTTTTTACAATGCAAGTTTTTACAGGCAGCCTTGAGATAGTGACATATGCCGTTCGTATTTGGACACATAAGCTTAGTTTATGGCAAGATGTTTGATGACATGAAATGATCTCTGTGAAAGCTGGATCCATCGGATCAAACACATTTGTTTATCAAACTAACTGCTGAAGATGTTACGCCACGCCACTTAAGCAAACTCGGAATTGAAAGCAAAAAAAAAAAAAAAAATTAAAAGCGCCTAGAAGGGACACGTATATTTTTCTCCCAAAAAAAACAATGACGGAATATGTTCGCCTTTAGACGCAATTAGATCAGTGGCACCGCCAATTACCACTGAATTGGCTTGGATGCTCGGCCAAACACGCTCGAAAACCTCGTGTCTCACTGTCGAGACGTCCTGTGCACCTAGTCTCTCTTCTGACAACACCTGCTAGTCGTGCGAGCAGACACGTGGCAGCCTCCGGTTTCGTCTGCTATCTACCACCGTTCTTTCTCGTCGGCAACGCAAACAGACCTGTAGATCTCAAGCTTTGAAGAGCCACCCTGGCGAGAAACATGATATATTTTAGGTCGCGTTTCCACTGTGGGCAGCGTTGCGTCTTTTCAAACGCTCTGTTTGTGCGAGTGAACCATGATCATAAGCCAAGGGAAGCTGACAGACGCTAGTTTACGCCCCTGGAAGGTACATGATGGTACGCTATGACGACGCTTCACGTCAGCCTTAAATGGTCGCGTCTCGTAAACGCTACACTGCCCCCTGGCCGAGAGAAACAGGCCTATAAAACGCGGCCGTGAAAGCAGCGCTTCCGCGTCCGCCCTGTCATGTGTACGTATATTATTCCGCCGCCGTCTAACACCATCTCAAAAGATCGCGAGACGCGACAATTAAAGAAGCGTCCGAGAGTTCCATCGTGCAGAAGCCACGGTGAACAACAAACGTCTGTCAGCCTCTGTTGGTCTGCCATAAAAATGAACCGTGAGTTGTTTGGAAGGTGGTAATTGCTTTGGGTGCTGTGGTCCTAGTGATTCAGCACGCTTCTTATGACGCCTAAAAACGTCCCCGTCAAAATTACTCGACGTCTCAACGTCACTCGCCACAACAGACGTATTTTGAAAGTTGTTGTGAATGATTGCGCCGGACGAAACAGGTGTACGAAAGAATGTTTTGGAAACAAAAAGTAATTCTTAAATCTGAGAAATAAGGGAACGTTTTGTTCGGGGGTCAAAGTAATTTAAAGGGCTAAATAGTGTAAAGCAAATGTGCACATATCTTCAACGTCGATGCGATACGCCAATTCCTGCTACAAACTAAACGAAGTTAATTTAAGCATTATGATGAATATTAGCGGCCTTTCGTGGTCCTTCAATGCCTTCTCTTTTATTAAGATAGTTCGCAACAATGCGGTGTGGTATTCTGCCGGTGCTAGAGATTCAAAAAAGAGACTGTGAGAGGTGTATCTATCTTTTGTATAAAAAGCAGTACAGCAAAATAGTAGACAATAGTGAGAACTTCTTGTGATTAACGCAAGGGATCAATAGATAGAAAAAAAAATTCGAATGTAATCAGAAAGTGCTTCAACAGAACCTTTGTCGGAGTCCCTTGTTTTAAATATTTGAGAAACGTTGAATATATGTATAATATGTTTTCTAACTACGAAAAAATACGGCAAAATAGCTTGTGTGTATAGCTATTTTGAGGCCTAAAGCTATGTCAGTACTGTTTTTCATTCAAATTTTATGCACTTACTCTGGAATTTGAGCAAGTTCGACGCGTTCAAGTACAGAGGGCGACACTTCAAGATTTAACCGCTTATCTCATACAGTTTAAACGCACTTTACTTTTTAAAAAAAATCGTATTATCATAAGTAGACTGCTTTTTCACGGAGGTTCAGAATCGATCTTCAATCCGACGCGACCCAAATTGCACAATCCAACGACACGTCTGCTGAGTTGCTGGCGGAATGTTTCTTAGCCTTGTCTTTTTTATGCTCTGTTTATGTTATACAATACTTAAGTTATTATTCTGATAAAGAATATACACTCCTTCCAGAGTTTAGCGTATTTAGTCGCTCTCTCTCTACAATTAGCGATAAGAGGGGACCCCAAAAAAAAAACGACATGCTACATTTTAGTCGTGGGCCGATGTGTTCTGCGAATCATACAGCTCGGAATGCAATAACTAAAATGTCCTTTTTGCGACACATGCTATTTTTCTGCTTACCACTTGCGGTCCAGTGAAGCAAGCATTTCTGAGAGAAATATTTAGTGAGGAAAAAAATCTAAAGGCTTAAGTTTCTGCTCGATATGTGCAAGCATACAGGCAACCAATATTTTTATTCAGTGGCTTTCAAGATTTTTAGTAAACAACAAAAATATAAATAAATTACAAAATCAACACATAAAAAAACCCACATGTGAGTGGATATCACTTTTTATGTGAGCGTATATTGTTTGAAAACCTCTTCATTGCGGTAGTTGTATTCAAGAGGGCATGAAATGTTTTCTGAGAATCAATAGACCATTTGCTAAATTCCCAAGCTCCCCGGCCCGCACTCGTTCATTCATGGGAACGGTGTTGCTTCAGCTCCCGGTTTCGCGCCATCGGGATGACTCCATATTTACGGGCGTCACGTCGCTGGCGTCAGGTCGCTGACGTCAGGCCGCGCATTATGCCACCTGTTTCCTGGCGTGACCTGACACCATGCACAGTGGCGCCGCGGGACTTTAATGACGTCAGGGGACACCGTGCTTCACGTGATGTCATGACGTCATGTAACGCTAAGACGTCCCGCGAAATTAAGACGTCACGTGACGGGACGTTGTCACGTGACATCATGACGGCACGTAGAAACCAGAGCCTTATATAGAGAGGATTTAGCCATTCATTGGGAAGTATAGGAGGCAAATTAGGAGGCGACATTGTTCGAAAAGCGGGCTGAGCGTGTTCCAGGGCGTCCTTCAGAAATTAGAATGCGGCCTACCAGAAGCCGGAAATAAAACCCTGGCGGTGGTCGCGAGAAAAAAAAAAAAACTTAATAAGTGCGTCGGAGCAAGTCTCGGGGACTGGAAATACGGTGCACGTGATGTTTCAATCACGGCCGCCCAAAATCATGGTGGAAGAGCGCGACAACGGAACGATCGATATAATCCGTACGCCAGGCGGCGAAGGCCGGGAATTTGCCGCCCGAGCGGTCACACTCTGTTCGAGAAAAAAACAGAGTTCGAGCGGAACATTCGTTTCTTACATCTTTCGGCATGATAACAAAATAAATAGCAACCAAAACACAACTTAGATAGATTGAAAGAAGAAGGAAAAAAAAAAAAGACTGCTTGCGGCGTGTATTTCTTATTAGGCGCTGTGGAGGTAGAGCTGGGAAATATGTATCGAGAGAAAGGTTGGATTCCCGTGGCTCATCTTCTATAAATGAATCGAAGACGAATTCACAATCTGGAGTTCGAAGCGGGAACAAAAATATTTTTAGCAATAAATCAGGCTCGGGCTGGGAATAAAAACGAGCTACTAGCCCGGCGTAGTTTCTACTTTTAATTTTGTTTTAGTTCAAGTAAATGGATTAGGCAATCAAGAATATTAGAAAACGCCCTTTTTGACGTTTGTGATAACGTTGAGGTACGTACCCCACTTTTTTTCTTTTTATGATACTTTATTTTACAACCGAGTTTTTAGGACATAAATCTAATCAGGAGTAAAATGTACTACACACGTTTGCAAGTATAGCTTCTGCGCGCCGCCATCTTCCTACTCGTGTGGGTAGATGACCTGACAGTCCAGCATTGCTGAGGCGTACCTACATCCTCAGCAATGCTTGACCATCACACGATACACCCACCCCAGCTGCAAGATGGCGGGGCCCAGAGGCGGACCTTGCAGACGTCTTTAGACCAACTCAACTCGCTGACGTCACGCCACTACGGTGGCGCCACTGTCGGTACTGCGCATGCGCAAACGCTTCACTCCTCCCGAGTTTGGTTTCTGCGCGCGCGAAGTGCTCACAACTGGTGTGGGCAAAGCGGGCTTGTTTGTAAACACTGAGGTGGTGTATAATAACTGCCAAGGTGATTGTGGCATTGTCCAGCAAGAAGGCCGAAGAACAAATCAGGACGATGTGAGTAAAATAGGCCACGCCTTACGTTTCTCAAGCCCTCAGTGACTATACTGCGCCTATCCGAGTGACACGCCAATGCCTCCTCTATTCTTTCAGTGCCTGTCCAAAGAGTCGGAAACCAATGATCCTTTGCCGTCGACGCAGGTTAAACGTTTAGCCACTAGACGCGCCACTGAAACAGAGTCGTTTCGACGGATAGAGGGATGAATTCCATGCTTCCATCGATCCGTTCTGGTTTTTCCGAATACGCGGGAGGTGCACTAGGACCCTACCACCCGCGCATTCCGAAGAACACGCTACCACAAGGAAATAGGCACTTTACAAATTGCCCTGCCAACACCCGTCCGCCATTGCTCGAACACATTGGCTGTGTTCCAAAATTCACTTGAATGAATCCGAGTTACTCCGGCGGATCATGTCACCTGACGAGACAAATAGATGCAACTCTGGACGTGATTAAGTTCTTGAACGCCAAAGTACAGAACATCTACTCTAGGGTAAGATGGAGTAAGTTTTAAACCACGGTCATACTCTGAGTATGTACTGGACACAAGGGTTGCGTCAGAGTTCGACGAGGACCTGGCTCAGCTCTTGCAGACGCTGGCTCGTATTGAAAAAAATGCCGTATGAACGTTTGGTGAGACCTCAAACCTAATCACGCGCTTCGGGCACAAGCAATAGCCATCGCCAATGTTGCTCGATGAACTTTCTAAAAGGGTCTATTTTTTGGCGCTCTGATTGGCTTATTTGATATTTAAACATTTCACTGTTTCTGAAGAAGCAGACGGCATGCGTTTTGGTGCTCGCTCTACAATGAATCTTTTTCACATACCGTCGGCACCAGGCGGTGGCTGCACGAACTAAAAATCGAGGAAGTGACCTACCTGCGCTACCAATCGATAATGGGTGCTACGCTACCAGTTTCTTCGGTCTCCGAGCTGCGGCGCGTGCCCAACGCGACTCTAAAGAGGGGGATCTGTGGCGTCCACCCAAACGTCATGTTTTTCTTTCCGTCCACTTTCTTTTTTCGTGTAACACAATTATATATATGTTGCAATTACGTGTTCTACTCGCTGATCCACAGCCTCCTACCGAATTTCCTTGATTTCTAGTGCCGACTTCCGCCGCTTGGCATCGAGTGCTCGCGCGTGCGCAGAACGCTTCTCGGAAAAGGTCCATTAGGGGTAGCACGACGTCGCATTCATATCCAGATTTCTCGTCGAATCGCAGCAAGTTATTTTTTCTCAAATTAGTTTCAACGAAGAGTTCATAAAAAAAAATGTTCTACGCTTTCTGTTTTCTTTTTTTATTCGAGTTGCATTGGGGCTTACGACAGCCGGCCATTTGATCAAATATTCACGGCGAAGCTCATGGAAAATACGTCAAGCGACGTGTTTCGAACGCTAAAAAGGGCCAAGGCAGCCGAAGCAGACGACGTAGACACAGCGCGTACTGAGAGGGCTTAGATTTAAGAGTCGGGGCCACTGAAACGATAGAGAGCGTTTGCAAGTGCGTATGTTTTGCATTTTCACGTGAGAAGATGGAAGGCTGCGGAAAGGCGGAGACGCTTCCACACGATGAATGCTTTTTTTCCCTTTGTCGCAGTTTATTTTGCAAACTCGACTACGTCACCCCGATCGAGCAGTTGGAAAAACTCTGAAATCTAGGAAGTCACCGGGGAGGCGACTGGTTAGATCCAGAATCTAGTGTTGCCCTAGTAAAGAAGCCATTTGTATGAGAAATTTCTTGTGTAAAATGAGCACATCTGAATCATACAAGACATATAAGACATATAAGAACATATAAGAACGATGTAATAACTATATAAGAGCTATATAAGAACATAAAAGAACCATATAAGAAATATATGTGTTCTTATATGTGTTTTATATGTTCTTGAATATATCATAAAGTTATTATATATTCCTTTTATGGCTCTTATATGTTCTTTTATATCTTGTATGATTCATATGTGTTTATTGGACACAAAAATTTGTCATACAAATTAGATTTTGCAATAGGATGATAAACCGATAAAAAAGTGAAAGCTATAGAATCCAAACCCTACGCGTGATGGTTTTGACGCACCCTGTGAACTTGGTGTCCTCATGCGGTCGCCACGAGCAGTGGAATCGACAGACTCGAGAGGACCTTCTGCCAGGCAGAAAGCACGCGCGTTAGTTGTAAAAAAAAAAATTAAGTACTTTGAAGTGTTCTTATCCGTCGTGTGAAAGACGACGAACAGTGATAGCGAACGAAGTGACTTCGCTTTTTCGGAATGTGCGCTTCAGGATTAGTTGACCGTTCTCAAAGATTCCTGATTCTGAACGAGGTTCACTGCCGAAGATTGGTCGACTTTCGCCAAAAGGCCGGCTGCGTTCGCAGCGCAAGTTTGACCGGGTCATGTATTCAGGCATATATACATATATATATATATATATATATATATATATAGATAGATATATATAAGTCAAAGATGCGTACTGTCGGAGTTACTAATTCGAAGTTTATTACGACGTTTCGAGCGTTAACCGCTCTTCATCAGGTGATGAAGAGCGGTCCCCGCTCGAAACGTCGTAATAAACTTCGAATTAGTAACTCCGACAGTACGCATCTTTGACTTATTAACTTTTCCCGGTCCATTGTTTTTATATTTACTTTACTTCACCTATATATATATATATATATATATATATATATATATATATATATATATATATATATATATATATAGCGCAACTACCTGCCGCCGCAAAGCCCTGTATCGGGCTGCGCGCGAGTGATAAAGTGGACATTGTTCCATAACAGCACGTCTTAGACCGCTGCAACTTCAATGCGCGGGCGCGTTGTCACGTGGACTTTTTTATATCTTGCGGGTTCTCTTTATAGGGTAATAAAAACAAGCGCGCAAGGCATATTGCGTAGGAAACACCTTAATTTGGTGTTTCTAAATGCGCCCTACAACTTCACAATTCACGCCTCCTGCTCTTACACGAACGATTAAACAAATTGCGAATTAGCCTGAATTAACCATACATCAAGGCGAACTAAAAAGAATTATGCACTTTCCCGAAAACGCTTTATAACAACATACAATTGGTTTCACTCTCTCAGAGGGCTCTGCTCTTTTTTAAAATTTGGTAGATGTTATCTTGGACACCCTGTATTTATTTCAAGAATGTGTAATTGTACATATGCATAATATGTGACTAATGTGGTTTGTTTTTTCTGTTGCTGGCCAAATAACGGGCTTGTAGGCCCCTTGAAACTGTTTTAGCAGTTTTTGCATGGGGACCCTCTTTAGTGTACATCTGGAAAATAAGATTTTAATGTGAATTTGAACGTCACAACAGACATATAAACGAAGCGAAATAATTATGTTTTGTTTTTCACATACAAAATAGTTTGCCTAAGAAGTTGGAATGTGATTATATTTTGAAACATGATTTAGAACAGGTACAATTATGTACCTGGTTCTTGAACGTAGGTGAATTACGCTACTTCAGAAATCACCATGAGTAATTTTATTAATCTCTTTGAGTGGCACACGGGTATGCAAAATATTAAAAAATATATTAGATAGATTATACAAAAATTTAATTTCCTCTATGAAATATGGTGTCCCAAAGAAAAACATATCCTAAAGAAATAATATTTCGCTTTTTTTTAATTTTGCGATGCTCATGTTGTGTAACGGAAGGTGCTTCATTTTAGGGATTTTGTTTTTGAACGACGTGCCGAAAAGAGGCACGTTTTGAAATCACCTCTCACTTAAAATAGGTATCATGACACAAATGTAACGACTAAGACTTTTGTGCTTGGGAAAATTTAATTTGTGGCATTTCGTCAGTAATTCAGCAGTTTACAAAGAGGTATTTGTGGGGAGTTCAGTGCAGAATTGCGCCTTTTACTTGAAAAATGTAATGGATTACAATTAGAAATGACCAAACCTCGAAAGTAATGAATCGCCGTTACCAATTACTTTGGGTGAACAATTACGGATTACATTACTCGTTACACTTCATATTACTTTTACGTTACTTTTTACGTACACTTATCAAGAAAAAAACACAATGAAAGGCGATGAAAAGAGGCAGCACCTACTCGGCGTTGTGTTCTTATCTTTGTTCCTCATATATTTCAATATGCCTTGCACGTTTCAATACTTGTTCTGGACACCTGTCATACAACAGATTGTGTTTTATTTTTAAGTTCTTCACTTAACGATGTTTTCTATTTTGTTGAACTTGCTATCTTTATAATTCTGAATTGCCTGCTTATATTGCTCCTGTTTACGGATTGTGTTTATATCTTCTTAAAAAATAATGAGTAATTAAAGTAAGACGTGAAAAAATTTAGTAACAAAAATACATTACAAATTACTACCGCAAAACGTAACGTTGCAATTACAATGTTACTTGAAAAAGAACGGAGTCCTTCCCAAATCTTGTTAAGTCTCCATAGGAGAGATTCCAAAAGGTGACTCTATATTGTGTCTATATGCCGAAATATCAGGATCGTTCCTAATCTAAAATTGGTCTCGCGACCTTAATATTATGCAGGCATTTGTTTTTGTCTCTGAATGTTCATTTTATGATGCACGTACCCTATCTAATCACTCAGCACGAAATATTTTTCTAAGGAATTCAGTGTCCCTTTAAGGCACAAAAAAGCCGTTCCTAACAGGGTGATGTATAGATGAACATATTAAAGGATTCTGAACATTTCTTTCATTTAGAGAGCTGGTTGGCCTAATGCATATTTTTTGTTTCTGTGACCTTCAACTGGCTTCATATTAAATTTGTTTCATGTGCATCTACCATTTTGAGATCTGAATTGCTAAATGGTAAATCTAATTGTCACTCTTCTTTCAAGATAACTCATACTTGGCTATGATGTAAGCTGTCCACAAAATAGCGAGGCTGTACTCAACCCCCTATTTGTTTCGCCATGCCGTCTTACAAGAAAGCACACGCAAAATATTACTGGCGGACAAAAGGGGCGTGACATTGGCGTCATTGTGGAAATAATGATAAGTGTGTGGAAATGGCAAAGAAGGTCGATGTCCGTATCTTGCCTATATGAAGGATTCAGTGGCTATAAACTAACAGAAGCCAGACGAGAAAGCTGAGCCATTTTGCTTTGAGTGCGTGTCAGATTTCACTTCCAACATACAGTTGGCAAGTATATATGTAGAACTAAATGCCGGACAGTGTAATAATAAAAAAAGGAACGTTGGGTATAGAATATCTGACGCATAATGAACAGGAGAAACCTGGGGAAGACGAGCGCGAATTCCACGAATGCAACCCGAACTGTTCCCCATCATCTACACTTCCGTTGTCGCTGGGTTGATACCAGTGTTTCTATGAAAGAAAGATTTGTTGATCATTCTTGCGCTCCGATAAGATTTCAAATAACAATACTGCGCATGAGCGAAGGCAGGAGCGACGTTTCGACTATAGTCATCGGAGTTATCAAAACGATCTACTAAATCACCTGGCACGGCCTTAGGGACGAAGCTGAGAGCACATGATTTGGGCAATATTAACTGCCACAGCCGACACGACATTTTACCTGAAAGACAAAAATGGCTTTATTGGGCGACATGTTCTTTTCTTAATCTATTTTTTAATAAAAAATATTATTTAGTAAGCTGTGTAAGCACCCGTTTCTTAAAAAAAAAAAAAAAAAAAAACACAAGCAATTGGGGACGCTCTAAAAAGTGCAGGCAGACATAAAGAAGTTCATATGCGATCCGAGCCTAGGCTTGTCTGTTTATAGTTACATTTCATTTCATAAGTTCTTTCAAGAATTTGTGTAATAGTTAGTGAGTTTCCGACGCGACAGAAAAAGAAAACGTAGATTGGGGTTATAAAGACTAGCATGAGAGCAATGTTTGAATTTTATATTGTTAACATATACTTATTCTGATATGAAGCGCGTTTTAAGCGCTCGTGACTTCTATTGCAAAAATAAAACGCAAGGCTTAAAGCGGCAGTGTTTCTTGATCAAAGGCAACAAGGAACCGTGAAGTTATAGCCAGGCACAAATACATAAATAAATTAAAAAAAAAAAATATATATACAAGCTTGATCATACTGACGAATCTGGTAAGCATATAATGTACGATAGGCCTTCGAGAGCAGAAGAGAAGGCCACCTGAATAGGAACCGCCTAACGAAGATTGTCTCCTATTTACGACACACGCCGAAAGATGGCGCAGGATGACAGCAGAGCCTGCGAAGCGCGCGACCGCGCTTTCGCGTGCCGCGCGATTAAGTTCGCGTTTGCGTTCTAAAAAATCACCGCCCTGGATACCTGATATGTAAAAGCACCTTGCTCACAATCTCCAGGTGGTGAGTTCGAAGCCTTCCTGAGGACTGAAATCATTTTATATTATTCCCTATGGGCGTAACGCTTTTCCGTGGCTGTTTTCATTATAGACGACTTTTTGAGCCAAAGGTTACAAAGCTCCACGAGAGCGGCTGATAAAACACGTTATCTGTTTAAAAAAACACATCCTCTCTTTCTCTCTGAAACAACAGTTCTCTTGTATTTACTATGAATATCGAATACTAGCCTATTGTGGCATGCTTCAAACGTTCTAAAGTCTGAAATATTTGCCCCATGAATAAGTAAAAAAATTCGATGGTGGGGAAAGGGGTGGGGGGGGGGGGGGGTAAATATCTAGGCGAGCGATATCGACTTTCGAAAGGAGTTTAAAAGCAAGTCGAGGTATTTTCGTTCGCGGTGTTTCTCTGCACTTTAGTGAAACTTGCTGAGCTACATGCTCCAGTGGGCACTGTCGCAGTTCGTTGAGCTGAGGGAATTTAAGTACCAACGAAACAAGTTTGCGGCGCAATTTCCGCCTTTCAGTTATTTATATATTATTGAAGGTGAACCGTTGTATTTTTACATTATTATATATACTCATTTTCATGTTATTGTCTTAGAAATATCAACATTCGTTTTTTTTTTTTCGAAGCTATGTGTCATGCATGTGGAACCAAATATAATTTTTCTAAGTAGTCAGAAGCCCCAATCAGGATGTACACATCGGCAGCTTAAACAAAATATGTTGCGGTTATCAACTTTCTCGTGGCAGCCAGTTGGAATACGGAGTAAGTAATAATAAACATGCGGCAACCAATCGTGCAAAATGCACCGAACGTATTCGTAATAAGCTATGCGATGCTTCCTACGCAGTGGGTAAGTAGAATACATTATTTAGATTGTCATCCGGATTTGTTTTTAATTGATGTGTGTTTAAAAAAAATGCTCGTCACACCAGGTTTCCAGTCATTGTGATGTATGGTAAGAACTCGAGGAATAACACGACAGAAAAAGAGTAGTGAATTAAAATTGAAAGTTTAAATTTGGCGCCAACCATGACTTGACAACGTGGGAAGTTACGTTCAGTGTCGGATCGTATTATGAATTTGTTGTGGAAGTTTCTCTAGGTAGAAAAAAAAAAAAACTAAATCGAAAATAGTCGAAAAAAAACTGGTGAAATTGGTACCCTAGATTATCCGAAGAAACATTAGTTTAGGAGCTTTCACTGTTTTCGTTTTTCTTGATCTGTCTCTAATGCCACGGAAATAAAAAAATTGCCCATTTACGAGTCCTAATGATAAACAAAATCACTGCCTGTGAACTTGTACGTTATTTATCTTTATGTAAACGGAGGACATTTGGTCTTGTGGAAAATTCCGACCACATTGTTTAATGTAGTGGTCGCTCGCTGCCAGAGGAAGAGCGGATAGAAGGCGCACAGAGGTAAATCTGGGTAATCGACTGTGTCCAGAGGTAACGGCACGGAAGAAACAGGGGAGTGCAAAAAAGAACATCGTCGCAACACGAACAAAAAAAAATAAAGACACATTAAGGCTGCACCGGATTCAGAGAAAACCTTACCAGAATTTGCAAAATATTTCTACTACTAATAAAATATTCCGAACTATTTTAGAAAAAGAAAATTTATCTTCTGTACGTGAGTTGCAAAAATCGACTAGTTGAAAGCATATTTATGATTTTTGCCCACCAAATACCAACTTGAAGACTGTTTCCTCATTTTCGTCAATGGAGTAGAAGTATAGTCTCAAGGCCTAATATGAGGGCAGCACGGGGTTAAATGACCAGTCACTTAGCCTTTTGTGTCGTTGGCTTCTGGTCACCTCACTGCTACCGTAACAGAAAAAAAAAAACTAATGTATTTGTGAACTGAATGCAAAAGTAAGTCATCATAAAGATAAATATTTCAGGAAGTCACTCTTTTTGTACAAATATGTTCCTAGGATTAAGTTTGTGCACAAGTCTGTAAAGAGCTCGAAAACGGTTACGTTATCTCTTTAAACAATTGAAATTTGAATTTGAATTTGCAAGGCGCCTTCAAAACATGAGTTACTCTATATTAAAAGAAGCTCCGGTAGAGGAGGAGTTAAGATTGCGCGGGGACATTGAAGTGCGAAGTACTCTTTGGAAATATTAGTGTGCAGACAGAAGGGCTATCTGTCTTTGTCTTTACGCATAGTTTGACCGCGTTAAAACAGTAAGTAGACACGACAGCAAATTATCTTTGCTTCCACCCGCCTATCATTCCAATCAAAACTTGGCGCTCTGATGGCAGCGCGCAAATTCATCTTTTCTCTCTCTCTCTTTCTATCTCTAAATTTTTACAGTATGCTCGTCAAATTTTACTCGTTATGATCTCCAGCGCGTGGCTTTGATTGGCCTGCCTTTTTACACGAACGTTCAAACGATAACTACAAACAGATCACTTTTTAAAAAAGATAACATATTTTATCAGCAGAATTCTACGACGAAACTGTCACGTGGAACCGTCAAGAAGAACCGTTACGAGGGATCATAAAAAAACACGACGCAAATAAACGTCACTATGAACCCTCACGTCACTTTCCCCGCTTAATTTAGCGATAAAACGATGGCAACGTGACGTCAATATTTTCGCTAAATGAAGCTGGGGAATCCCAAGTTTTTCACTGTCGATTTTTCTTGTAAATTTATCGGTAAATTTTGCTTGACAGGACTGTCCAGTTACCTCAGTTCAAGTGGCGTCAATTTCTGCGAGGTGGCTCTGGGAGGTGGAAGTATGCGCTCAACACATTTTATGCTCCTTTTCAAAGTGATCAAGTTTGTGTATTTTTTAAATGTAATTATAATTTTAATGTCTAAAGAAATCAAATGAAATTCTCTCTTTCAGATATAAGGGCCAGCAAGGAACATTCGTTTTCACGTAGTTTTGTATATATACTTTCAATAGTTCTAATAAGTACTTTCGCATATTTCGCGCGCTTTTATTTGTAATTAATAAATACACCTCAAATACCTCCACAAACAAAAAAATTGAACGGAGGTTTAAGTTGAGATCGCAAACTTACAACCACTATTCTACAAACGCCAATTTTCAGACCCGCATTGCAACTACTTATTCATGCCCGAATTCGCCGTTGGGGGAGTTGAAGGACTGTTGAAAGCCTAGCAAACAAGAATACCTGTATTTGTTTGCTAGTTCACTCACTCTAAAAAAAGGTCGTGTAGACGTTACACCCCTTGTCCCATATACGACACTCCAAAACTTCAGTTCGACGTACAGCGCGCTGACGTCGAACTGACTGCCCCAATTTTCCCGAGAGGGTCGATGACGGTGCGATGTAACATATTAAAGAGCTAAAGCACGTATCAAAGTCTACAAAAAAACACACACACACAGGTTTTGCAGTTGAGCCTAGAAAACCCCAATAACGTTTTTTTGCAGTCAGTCACACTTACATTAACTATTTTAATGAGTTGTACAACTCGACTATCAAGCCGCTCGTAAAATTTGGTAGCGTCGGTACAACGTCAGTGCGCTGTACATCCAACTGAAGTTTTGGGGTGTCATATATGGGACAAGGGGTGTAACGCCTACACCCCCTTTTTTTTAGAGTGCTGATGTCAGTTGCAGAAAACTGCATATAATCGGAAACGTCTAAACGAGAACGAATCTAACTTATACGACAAATTTGTCTCAGGAACACAAAAAAAAATAATTTTGAGAAATATAAAATATACCAAGGACAGAATCGATTCTTCTGATTTAATGCAGTTGTAAGGCAACTAGTGTACTCCGTTGAATTTTTAATTTGTGCTCGTTTGAACTTTGCTGTTTATCACTATTTCGCGTGAGGTGCCTCCAAAATATATTTTTCTACAGATGTAATCAACAGTTTATAGACTAAAGAATTTGCCATATTTTACCGTGGAGCTGTTAAGGGCTAGGTTCGCCAGGATCGTGTCCACCAGCAAAGAAATGATGGCACCGAACTCTGGACAGCTACCGCCATCTATGAGCGACGGCGGCAAACAGACAACTGGTTGCCGCCGTCGCTCATAGATGGCGGCAGCCTTTCTTGGGAGGAAGAAGAGCGGGAGAAGAACGAGCGGCGATGTGCACAGCAGCGCGAATGGTTCCGCAACCGCCGCGAGGCCGCTATCGCCTAAAGTTCCACTGCACCAAGCGCATTAGATTCCCTTACGAAAGAAGAGCAGATGGCTCGCCTGGAAAGTCACCGCCGAGAACAGAAGCTAGAGCTCCGCTACTCTTTCTTCTTCACCAGAGTGAAAAGGCTAAACATTTTTTGAGGAGGGACTCAAAAGTATTTAAAACATTATAACATTTTTTTTTTTTATTTTAAGAAATAAATTGTACACTTTGATTAACTTCGATTCAACAGATAATGACAGTATGTAAACAAGTACATTTGACTAAGGAGCTTCCAGTTTACACGTCAATATCTTACCATTTTGGCTCAATAATAGCGCTTTATGATAGAATGGAGCAGTGGCATGGTAAACTGTTTATAAAGTAACGTGTAGGTTTTATGGTCATATTTGTATATTAAATACATTGACTTCTATGGGTGCGCTGCCGTAACCTGCTAAGAGATGGCGCCATTATACGATGGAGCAAATGTGTGGGGATAGCCGAGATTACCGAAATCGGCTTCACCCTATAGGCCGACGACGTGATGTTCTGGGCTCATCACACCTGCGGTTTAAAGGAACAGGGGAAGTCATGACATCATCCACTGGACGTCGTCGAGGCACATCTTTACCGGGTGGTACTTCGTGCCTTCCCCGAGAAGAACCCTTAAAGGGATGCTGAAGCGAAATCTAGATTCCACAAACACGTTGAGGTGGAATCCAACCTCTGCAGTTTCTTGTCTTTAATTTAAGAATTAAAAATGTGTCAGGACTGAATAATCAAGCGTCACGACGAGAACTAAGTCGTCTAAAGTTTCCATTTAATATAGTTTATGGCGACTTGCAACTGGGTGTGAGCCATTACTCGGCATTTAATGAAGCCAAGCCTACAAGAAACAAACGCGATGCAAAATAAATAAACCATTATGTAGAACCTCGTTTCAATGAACTTTCCATCCAAACACAACAAGCGAATACAACAAACTTCCCAAAAGTGCGATCAGTTAAAATTACTAGCAATTTTGAAAGACGCGCGGTACTTAAACACGACTTCGTACAACAGTTGTCCACATTGATTTTTTATATATGTGTTGTTCTTGTTGCAGGTATTGTTGCCTACCTCCTTTATTGGAGTTAATATTGAATGCTGGCACAATAGACAAATAAATAAATATATTTAGAGTCTTTATCTTAGGTAGTCTGCAGAAACCGGATGTACCTTTTAATCTTAGTGATTCAAATAATCCTTATTTGAGACGATTTTATATAAAGGGCCCCTGGAAAAAAATATATTTCTAAAACAGTCTGGATGGGACACGCGTTTCAAGAAATAAATGTCACGCGAAAAAAAAAAAAATAGAGCAATATTGACTGCGAGAGATTTATTTGAAATTCCACGCTCAAAGGGCCTGACATCACAGAATAGTCATTTGCTCTTTGCATCTCAACTTGATAAATTTTCGCTCTTTCCACCTTAACGTAAAAGCGAAGCCGATTCACCTCTTCTCTACGCGCCCGAAATGCCGAGAGAGAAAACAAATGGAAAGGAGGTGGCTACCGACTAAATAGTGTCTCGCGCCGTCAGTATTTCTTTAATTGTTTTTCGCGTATAATTAATTTTTTTGACAAGTGTGACCAAACTAGACATAAAAAAATCATTCCAGGGCTTGTTAAGACATTCGGAAAAGTTCGGACTTCTGAATGAACTTAATAAAAATTCCTTGCCAACTTTAGGGTTTAGAGCCTGGCTTGCTATACCTCGCCCCGATTGCAATTAGCTGAACGTGAATTAGACGAAATGCCCTTTGTAATGGGGATACCATCTACAGAAATTGGCAGGGTAATTTAAAGTTCTCAGTTACTTCGGACTAAATGGATGAGACTGATTAGATATAGCAGTCTCAGAGCTCAGCGCACCGTTTTAACGATGTATTATGTTTTTCATAACCCTTAAATTTTCAAGAAGGAATAGCCTAAACCGCTCTAGAGGATGAAAAATATTTATTTTCTAGAGTCCAGAATCTAATCAGACTAAACTGTTTTTGTTTCAAAGTTATCACATTCATTTACCCGAATTCAAACCTGTGCCTGTGTCATGGAATTCTGATGATAAACTCACTCCGTATTAGACACGATTAAAATATCGCGAACTGGGGCCCTAATCTGGACACTTGGCGAAAAAATCGGCGAGAACTTAGGCGTCTATGATTGGCCGGCGCCAAGGTCAAGTGCGGCGTTGTCCAATCACGGGCGCCGGCTTTCTCGCCGACTTTCTGGCCAACTGTCTAGATTAGGGCCCCTGGACAGGAACGAAAAAAGGACCAAGTACGGCAGGACCGGCGCTGACTTCTATCGACGTTTACTAATCATCCAACGAAGCAATATATGTCATCGTCTCCGAACATAAAAAACACAAAGAATAAAAAAGTTACACACTACGATTATGTCTACCACGCGCCTATCTTCAGATAAAACCATCAAGACAAGAAAATTCTTTATCAGTTGGACACATGGACGGCAAGCTGACTCACTTGTCTTCCGCTTTTGTTTTATAAAAAAATATGTCTATATAATTTCCCTCTCTCTCTTGTCCATTGCTCTCTTTGGGAACTTGGTAGATTTCAAGAGCGGTTCGCACCCACGTCGTTTAACGTGCTCAGCAAGATGACCGCCGAATTTGCTTCGTACCGAAACCTTGTGCTCGCGCGCTCTCTCAATGAAACACTGACCCGTTTGTCTAATGCAAATGCGGCCACAGCTAAAAGGAATTTCGTAAACAACCCCGCTCGTGCAGTTCGTGTAAATAGCCTTCATGTTTTTAGCGAATTGAGCACTTCTATGCCCAATAAGTCTTGGACATGTTTTGCCAAGCTTGCAAGGAACCGAAAAAAGGAAATTGCTGGCATACCTACCAGCTAATTTTTTTTTAATCATACGATGCTTTGTGCATATAAGGCACAACTTGCGCTCTTTTTATGTTGATTAGTTCAGAGTACGTTTTTTTTTTTTTATTTTGTGATCGTTTAGGTTTCTCTAACAGGCCATCGCAAACATTTGATAGCAGCATTTTTGGGTACCCCGCAAATTTTAACTTCCAGAATTGAAGATCGAAGCCGATTGACTTTTTGGGCTCGCAACGTTTTGTGAGGGCCGTCAGTAAGCAATTGGTAGCTATTCCTTGTTTAAAAAAAAACAAAAAAACGTTTGATTGTACACTTTAAAATGACACACTACATTTTTCTTTTTTTTTTGAATCGCGGGTTTTACATTTTGCACAAGTGTTGCTTAGAGAAATTAAGCTGAAAATTTGAAAACGTTATATAACCCTGGTTTGCAATTTCACGAGAGAACGTAAAGGGATGCTGAACCAAAATCTGGATTCCACAAAACACGGCGGGAAAAGCGTGCAACAGGGATGCTACGAAACACCAAAACATCACTCATACAGTAATATCTCAAACAGATGACCGTATTGTTCAAAAAAAAAAAAAAGAGGAGGCGCATTTGACAGATATGTTTACGTCTTGTTTCTCTGAGAAGGAGAGGGAACGGCCTCGCGTCTTCTCCGCCTCGCCGCATTGAGGGTGCGAAGCGAAGAGAGAAGCAAACGAGATAGCTTGACGTCACGCGCCTCGTCGGCGTAGTTCAATCTCGACCTCTTTTTCCAAACATAAGGCTGTCCATTCGAGATATCGCCTTACGAGTAGTATTGCAGGGATTGTAGCGTCCCGCGTACAGCTTCTGCATTGTTTTCTGAAATCCAAATTTTGGTTCACCATCTCTTCAAGTATGTGTCGTGTCAAAAAGTATCGTGATGCCCAAGTAGCGGAGCGACTTCATCGCGTCTTGGCCGGACAACCTATTAGTCCCTCCTTTTCTGAGTGAGTGCTCGGCATAGAAATCCGAGAGGACACCGCTGTCAATTCCTGACTCGAAGGAGCAATAGAAACTTGTAACAAGGCACACAACGTCATCCGCCGAATTTGCAGCTCCGGAGGGTGTGCATCCAATATCATCGCTAAACGACTGTACAAAGCACTCGTGGTGTCGAGAGTTCGCTATGGAGCACGGCATTTTTGGCTATCGAATTCACATTGACCCAAATTAGAAACGCTCAACAACCACGCTCGCGCGTAATCACCAGGACTTCCACACTTCACCCCACTCAGCCCTCTGAGAGCAACGTCTGAAATCAAAGACCTTCGGGATATCGCAGAGACTAGGATGAGCGCTCACAAAAAGCGACTGCAACTCACCCCCTCAGGCCGATGCATTTTGTCCCTTTTTGACAAAACAGGCCACAAAAATTCCGCGCTATGCAGCCACACTTCCTCCATGGGTAGATCCGGTTGTCATAACCAGCACTCGCCCACTGCCCCGAAAGGGCGATGGTCAACAGCTCGCTCGTTGGGGTTACGCACAAATAAAGACTTTCAGCAGCTGGGACACCACCTTCTTCGCTGTAGTATACACTGGCGTCGCATGTCTCGAAGGCCAACAACCAAGGAAGACAATTGCGGCGTTCTTCCCTGTGAGCAACGCTCTATACCACGGCGTCATCTCCCTCCTCCTCAACCAATCAAGAATAGATCCACACCATTCGCCTGTATTTGGCATTAGCCCAGGAAGCTCTGTCCTCCTCCTCCTTCGCCCTCCCTGCGAGCCTCAGCATATTTTAATATTCACAAGAATCAATCAAAGAATGCAAGTTTAGAGCCAGACCCTCCATGCTGGTGGGAAAAATTAAGATCCTAGCATCGCAACTTCGCGGCAAGGGAGTTCACGTCAAGATCGAATGGGTTCCTGGTCACGCCGGTATTCCTGGAAATGAAGAGGCTCATCGAATCGCCCGTGCCGAACTCATCCTCTCGGGCGAGGAGACTAGTCTCTCATATCAATCAGATCACGGATACGCGGCGCAGAGTGATCGCGCTCCTTGCCTCCTTGCCTACAATCGCTAGTCCACCACCCTTAACAATCACGCGGAACTGGACCCGGACGAGCATCGCACTCTCATCAGAAACGAATATCGCATTCGGCTTGAGGAACATCAGCCCGAGGACCCGGACTCTCTTCCGTCGGGGTTTGGTCGTCGAGCGGGAGTCCTCCTGCGCATCAGAACAGACACAACGATCGATCCGGCACGAATTGCAACATGGAGCCAAAACAAGTCCTGAGGCTTTTTCCAGCGGTGGAAACTTGGAGCCCGCTCCACCTTCGTCCACCTTGCCTGGACTTGCCGGACCTGGCAGTAATAGGATCCCTAAACCGGCAACTCGATATCACCCAGCTCTAAGGCTGGACGCGCCCTCGAGGAACAGAGTATGCACGCAAGCGTGTGCTCCGGACCCTCCTCGACTTCTTGTTCGAGCCGGGAGTGCAAGCGCATAACTGACTTCCCTCATGGCCTAACAGTCAGGCGTCCGACCACCGCTACACTCTTTCCTTTCCCTTTCCTTTTGCGGCCAAATAATAAACGTTTTACTGACTGACTGACTTTGTGGGGATGAGAAGCCTCGGTAACCGAGAAACAAAGCGCCTGTCTACGAATTTCAAATTGGATGCTTCTAGTCCCGGCAATACGAAGCCTGCTTATAGCGGAGAAGGTGCCTTTTTTCATTATTTCCAAGAACCCAGCGCAGAAGTGAGCCAGTGCGCTTTGTTGATTTGGTAGGTATACACTAAAAATGGGTCTGCTCCATTAGCTAGGACAAAAATTCCCTAGCATGAATACAAATTGCAAACAAGTATTCGCGTAATTATTGCAGTATTTTTTTAATTATATTTTTTGTCAAGTGAACGCATGAAAAAGACTTCATATGCAATTTAGATATTTTTAACACAGATTTCTAGTTGGTCGTAATACCTCTCCAGTACATCCAGTTCACAAACAACATTCATATTTGGCAAAAAACAACAACAAAAAACGGTGACAGCGACAAAATAAGGTGATTTCAATGTGGTGACCCGACAAACATTCCGACGACTACGTCTATTGGTCAAAGTCTATTTCGCACGACTTACTGATCCCAGGCCAATACGAACTCGATAGCGTGTGCTACTTGCGTCTACATTTGTTTTTGACGTAAAACAATATCTACGGCGCACAATAACAGGGCAATGTGCTTATTCGGACGACTTTATTTATAATGAAATACTATCGGCGCACTGAAAGCAAAAATAATTTATATCAAACTTGTATCTCAGAATTAAAATAAATTGTTCAACTAGTTGATAAAACCTCATATACAGGGTGTTTTTTTTTAACTGCACCAAATGTTTAAATAAAGGGGGGAAACGTTTTATGAATGCGGTTTTCACTGCGTGTTTATATGGCTCGGCGGCCATTAGATGAGAATATAACCATAACTATTATCGAACTAATTAACTAAAATCCGTTAATTAACTTTTTAATTACTGTAATTAGGATATATGTTTATATTATGAACATTGAGGCAGTCATTTGCCAAGACTGTTCTATTTTGTAGAATTCCAGTAACCAGCTTGTGTACCGCGATATTCGTTTACGAATTTTGCACTTTTATCCGGCTAATGTAGCAAAGTTCGGCTATAGTGGCCACTTTCGTGGGTTTGCCGAATTGGGTGGATAAAAAGTCGGATTAAGTAAAAAATTCGGGGGCAGATATCTTGGACCACAGGCACATTACGCGAAGTCTACAAAATGGAACAGTCTTTGCATATGACTGCCTCAAAATTTGTAATTTAAACATATATCCAATTACAGTAATTAAAAAGTTAATTAACGGATTTTGGTTAATTAGTTTGATAAAAGCGATGGTTATATTACCATCTAATGTCCGCCAAGCCATATAAACACGCAGTGAAAACCGCATTCATAAAACTTTTACCCCTTTATTTAAAAAGTTGGTGCAGTTAAAAGAAAACACCCTGTATAATTTCGCCCAATAGAAAAATGAACATGAAAGGGACAGGACATATCTCTCAGGAATAGATATTTTTATCATTACACATCAATCACCAACTTTACACATTTTTTCTTCTTCCTTTTCATTAATTTTTAATCGTCAGTTTCTATACGTTTTTTGTCTTTCTCTGTAAAGGACCAGTTGTGAGTGGCGGTTCTGCTTTGCTGTGCCTTTCATATTCCTGTCTTATTACACTATTGTACATAATATGTTCAATTTCAGACTTCAATTCCACATCAGTTGCGTAAAAACTGGCCTCCTGGCATCTGAATCTCATAACGTGTGGCGTATCTAGACTGGCAGAAACAAACCCTGGCAATTCTTAGATATGTTCCAAAGTGTTTTAAGTAAGCAAAGAAAAGTAAAAAAAGATAAGATGGAGGGAATGATTTGCGATGAACGTTGTATTTTCTACTATTTCCAAATATATATAGAAGCATTTTTCAGCGAATGCATTATGCGGGACGGAGATCACACTGGAAGATCTTTCGTGTCGATGCAGCCCGTTTCCTGATGCGGAAGTTAAGGCAACGAGACATGACTTTACACTGAGCGCTTCTGACTCAGTTTATAAAGGGAGTTTGTTTGTTGTTCTTTTTGTACTGTTTTTCTCGTAGAAGAAGAAATGGGCATCGCAAAGGAGACTGCGAATCGTTGCTCAGCTCTTTGAATATTCAAAACAAAGTAAGGCAAGCGCGCTGCATTTTATATTCCTCCGCTGTCGTCAAAAAACTCACATGCGTCAGTGGATAAGACTCACCAGAGTAGCTTGCGCGTGAATGTGCAATGATGCGGCACGCACACATATTTGGGACATTTACCAAGTTTTCTTTTACGTTTCGTTTTTTTTTATCTACGGAAGGAAATGTTTCGCTCGGATTGGCACTGCAACTCCGTAGTTGAGTAGCATCACATTCTACCCTCTAGTTCAGCTTTGTTTGATACTTTTGATGCTATTTTTGACTGTAAAGGCGTCGTCATTCTTCCATAGAGTGGCACGGTGTCTCGGGAAGTTTGTTGCATAGTCACTTTTCGGGCGATTGCAAACTCGATTTTTGGTGAAGTGAACCGCAAGTCTTTCCTTAAAACCTTTTGGACAGCCGATGGCAGCCGTGATTGTTCAATGTGGCGTAACCAAATCACAAGACAAGTGCTTTTGGTCACAATGTCATCTAAACGCATGAAATGCAAACTATATCTAGATTGCAGTAACCTGATTTGGCATAAAACATATATATGTCAAGAGCAGTCAGACATACCTTTACAAAAAGCCGTGAAAAAGTACTAGTTTAAACGAAATCCAGCAGCAATTAAGGAGCGAGCAGATGGTTTTTTTTTATTACATATAATGGATGGTAACACAGCTTTCTAATATCGAAAATATATCTGTTCTTAAATACGTGTCTGCGTTTTTCCGCTAAATTTAGCGGGAAAATGTGCCTACTATGACCAAACGTCACGGGACGTATGCTCTAATTTATCTTGTGCTCTAGGTTTAACGGGAGATTTGATGTTACGAGACCCGAACACTAACTGAGTCTCCCTGTTAGATTTAGGAAATGTTTACCAAAAGTCAAGCATTTCCTTAGCAGCAAAGCTAATGGGCAAACCATCTTAGGTAGTCACTGACCCTGATGTTTTTTTATCATCTTACAAAAACTGCCAACGCTACCGAAAGTGAGCTGCCTTTTTTTCTATCAATTATTTATTCTGATCTTGAAGGAGGGACGTGCTAAGCATACCAGGGAGGTGCGGCTAACTGCAACTTGAACTCGCGAATAGCTGAGCACGATTCGAGAGCTGAAGTTTGGCCAATCTGTTGTATAGCCTGGGGAAATACAATATTTGTTGCTGGTGAAGCTGTGAATCAACCATATAGAAAATAAAACATGGAAACCAATCTGTATTTGCTTCTTAAAATACAGTTCAAATGTAAAGCCCACAAAAGACAATATTGGCTTGAGCGGGGCGCGACAAATGCCCCTGCATTTTAATTTGAGAATTATGAAACCTGCACTTAAGCTTGCCATTGAAATATACGGGGCATATATCGCAAGACAAATATAGTTACACTCTATTTCAGTAATTAAATAAACACCAGCAATGTACAAAATATGCTGGATTTTGGCGTTACTTATGTGGCGTTGTTAACTACAATTCAACTTGTTGAGCGAGCCGATTATCTAAGAGTTAACTCTGTTCAAGTATCCACATTTTTTACAGTTTTTTTTTTTATATGAGGGTATTTTATCCTGAGTACCCCTTCAGTCAATTCATGCAAATTCTTGGGTAAATAAAGTTTTCTAGCCTTTGTATACTTGATGTAATTAAGCGGTTCAATACGTTTTCTATTCGGTACTAAATTGTTATTTATTTGGTATTTTCTACTTTATATTTGCTGTTGAAAGAATGTTTATAATAATATCATTCTTCATCTAGTCTCTAAAAAGCAATATTGTCAGACATGACGAGGTGATGAAACAAAGAATAATAGAGAGAAGTGAAACGTTTAATGGGGCGAACTTGTCCCACAGCAAAAAAGTGAACAGAAGATAACAATGTCGGCGTGAGAGCACAATCGAACCCAGCGGCGAGACTGACTGCGGCTTGCCACGCGGAGCCCCTTTTGTACACGCGTGGGCTTCTGGAACAATCAGCGTAGAAGGTTCGCCGTGTTGAACATTCGAAACTCGAACCAGCAAACGGTTCTCGAATTTACCACAACATCACATTAGAGTTAAAAGGTTAAAACAGCGCAAAAAACAACGGACAGGGTAAAGGAGGACACAGACAGAGCGCTCTGTCTGTGTCGTTCTTTACCCTCTCCGTTGTTTTTTGCGCTGTGTTAACCTTTTAAGTATGTCTTACCAACTCGCCCAGGCTTCAACCTTAATCACATTAGAGTCCAAAAAAATGCGTACCCGCGGCAAGGAACCGAACCCTGGGTTTCTACGTGGAGGGCACGCGCGATAACCGTTAGGCCACGAGTGCGCTGCCTACTTGTTAAAACTTTGGTTTTGGCTAGGGTCAGTGGTAGGTATAAGGTACTCTCAACTGATGTATTGCTAGACCGTTCAACGCTTATATGCACAACTAATCTATCTTTTATATCTCAAACAACGCCAACAGCCAATAAAACACTTTACAAACACCCTTCTGGATAAGTTCGTAATATGGCTAGAACAGGGCGACGTGCAGCACCTCGGGTCGTGGCTGGCGTCTTGCAGATTGTCGCGTTCCGTCAGGTAGAGCTTCGTAGTTCAGATCGCCAAGGCGTCTGATGATTTTGTAGGGTCTGAAATAGCGTTTCAGAAGCTTCTCGCTGAGACCGCGGCGCCGTGTCGGTGTCCGCACCCATACGCGGTCTACGGGTTGAAAGTGGACGTCCCGGCGACGAAGATTATACCGGCGTGTGTCGAATCGCTGTTGGTCATAAATATTGATTCTTGGCACTTGGCAAGCTTTTTCCGCGCGTTGAGAGATCAATTGAGCGTCGTCGTTGCCATCGTCAGTTGGCACGTGAGGCAACATTGCGTCGAGCATCGTGGTAACCGTCCGGCCGAGTACCAGTTAGAACAGCGTCATTGCCATGGTTTTTTAAAGCGGTGTGTTGTACGCAAACGTGACGTACGTCAACACATTGTCCCACGTCGTGTGCTCTACGTCGCCGTACATAGAGATCATGTCGGCGATCGTCTTGTTGAACCGCCCGGTAGCCCGTTGGTCTGCGGATGATAATCGGTGGTTCGTCCATGGCTGGTGTGACTGAGCCGAAGACCTTCTTGAGTCTGTTGTGCAATGAAATATGACCCGCGATCTGTGATCAGCACTTCAAGTGGCCGTGCCAAAGGAGAATTGACTCGACGAAAACCTTGGCGTCTTGAACAGCTGTTCCCGATGGAAGGGCTTTCGTCTCGGCGTATCGTGTAAGATAATCGGTCGCGACGATAATCCACCGGTTCCCTTGCGTCGATGTTGGGTAGGGCCCAAACAAATTCATTCCGACCTGCTGAAAGGGCGTAGTCGGGGCAGGTATTGGCTGGAGGAGTCCTGCTGGCTTCGTCGGAAGCTTCTTACGTCGTTGCCACTTATGGCACGACCGTGTGTACAGATGGACGGTTTTTGGGAGTCTCGGCCAGCAGTACTTGCCACGAATTCGGGCGAGTGTCCTTCTGTCACGGAGGTTTCCAGCCGTCGGGTCGTCGTGGCATGCTTGAAAGATTTCGTCTCCCAGGCTTACATGAATCACCAGCAGCCAGGCAGGGTTGCTGATTCCGAAGTTCTTCTTAAAGAGCACGCCTCGCCGCAGAACGAAGGTTTACAAGTCTCGGGCCGAGACTCGCGGAAGTGAACTTCCTTGACCTTCGAGGTAAGGTGGTCGATCACGGCGCGAAGTTCCGGGTCGTTTCGTTGAAGTGCTCCCATGGCGGTATCTGTAATTGCGCCAAAAACAAAAAAACGGGCGTCATCGTCGTCGTCGGTGGTGTCGGGAGGAGATTCGACTGGGGCCCTAGACAAACAGTCAGCATCGTTATACTTGCGGCCAGATTTATACACAATGGTGACCTCGAATTCTTGCAGTCGAAGACTCCAGCGAGCGAGGCGTCCTGTCGCGTCCATGAGGTTGGCGGAAGTCCGAGTTCCGGGGATAGCCCTTGGTTGCGACTACTTGATCGGGTCTTGGTTGCGCCTTCGTGGGGTCTTCGTGGGCTTGGTGTCGGATTCGCACTACGGGACCTCGGAGAGGGGCACTCTGCAGGGACATGCGATACCCCGCACCTCCAACAAAATGTCATGAACGACGAGGCGATGAAACAAAGTATAAATGAGAAAACGAAAACATTTGATAGGGCGAACTTGTGCCCAAAACAAAAAGTGTACAGAAGATAACAACGGAGCGCCGCGGGCGTCGAAGTCGGCGTAACAGCAGAATCGAACGCTGGGGCGAGACTGACTCCGGCTTGCCACGTGGAGCCTCGTGTGTACACGCGTGGGCTTCTGAAACAATCGGCGTAGAAGGTTCGGCGTGTAGGGCATTCTAACCTCGACCCAGCAACACGGTTCTAGAATTTACAAGAACATCCCATGATAGTCAACAAAAATGCGTACCCGCGGCAAGGAATAGGACCCCGGCTTTCTGAGTGGAAGGCAAGCGTACTAACCGGTAGGCCACGAGTGCGCTGCCTACTTGGTCAGCTGCGCGCGCGGCAATATTCCTAGTTCTTTATGTATACAGATTTGCACATCAGTTTCTTCACTTAGTTAACCCATATTTGAGCCTATTCGTTTTGATGGGGTCTCTTTTTAGTTGTACATATTTGGTAGTCTCAATATATTTCTATTCCGTATTGAAGTGCGGATTTGACCAGTTAATTGTATATCATTCTTAGTATGGATCGTGAGACCACATCTTGTACGTGATGCGTCGCGCCATTAATATTTCCATTCGTTCTACATACTTAACATGATTTCCTATGTGCATCCTTAGGTATTTGAAATTTTCAACGTATTTCAGCAGTAAGGATGTGAAATTACTGTAAATCTTCTGAATTCAGCAAGGATTCGTTTCCTCTGGTCTCTGAAACATAATACCATATTTTCCGGACTATAGTTCGCGGTCTATACATGTTTAAAATTTTTAAATTTACCCGATGCGGTCTATCTAGAGGTGCGGAATATAGAATGTTTTTTTTTTCTAGACAATTTATGGTGATAAGACGTGAATGAACTTATAAATGACAAAGTATGTTAATGTTTATTTATGTGTGATACAAGCTTCTTAGTTACCAAATACAGCAGGCAATTGTCAAGGTGTGCAGTGCATGATAATGTTTACATTCGGATTCGGCACTAAGTGCGCACTATGAACTGGGTGCGATTTATCTAAGCAAAAATGTTCATTTTTGACACCAAATTTGCTCCCGTGTACTACGCACCGGGTAAGGACTATGGGCCGGAAAATGCGGTAATTGTGGTAGGGGAACGTTTACAACAGTTTGATTTTTTCAGTACCATTCTGGCATGCTATAAATATGTTCTTGTTCCGTCTTTACAGCAACTGCATAATTTTTTGTGCGTATACCATCACTGTATCGTCTTCAAATGGAAAGAGCTCACTTTTTTCATTTGATCTGTGCAATATCGCTGAAGTAGGAATGCAAAAGATGTGGTCCAAGTATTGTACCTTGCGGTACTTCATGTTTGACTGATTTCACTGCTATATTTTTAGCCTGGCCGTACTATCTGATGCCTGTCATTAATGTATTTCTGGAATAAGTCAGGCAAAATTCCCCAAATGTCAATACTGTGTAAGCATTGTAGTAATATTTTATGGTGTATTGTTTCAGAGGCCCAACTAAAATTTTGAATAGGGCTAGAACATATTAATTACTGCCATAATTTCAATTACATAGCCCAAGAGGTCTTCTAAAACAATATTAGTTCAAATTTGCTCCCATAAACCATATTGCCTGCGAGATAATAAACTGTATTTTAAAATATATGTCATAAGTTATTTATTAATAATTTTTTTTAATTTATAATTTATAACCGACAGTATGTATATCAATCTAAAATAAAATATATATTTTTAGTCTGTTTTAGTATTTTGGAAGAACATAGGATGTTTTATGTTTCTTAGGAATATTGCTATTAGAAAATGTAAAACTGTACAATTGAAGTAGTGAAGTTTTAATATGTTGACATGGCATTTAATATCTCCATATACGTCGTTGTTTGGGTAACTACACGACATTATTGATGCACTGGAGCATCCTTGTTTGTAATTTATGTTCAAGCAGCGGAGAGACACTGGAATACGCGCTTGGTGAAGTACTGTTTTTGAGTAACGGAAAGAAAATACCACTTGTGTGATACTTGAGGCTTTTATTTTGAACTCTATTGCTGTGCCTAATTTTCCCCCGGGATATTTCTAACGGCATTGAAAGAGCCATTTGTAAAATAAAGCTTGCCTAAATTAAGGTCTCAAAACGTTCAATCGCATATGAGTTACAATAATGAGTTAACATATTTTGAGACGACAGGCAGCAAACGCGTCACAACTCGTGGACAGATAGTATGATGCTGATATTGAGAACGTTAGGTTTTTCGTGTGCATCGGCACTTGTAGAAATATATTGGATATTTTCGAACCAGGTAGGGGGACCAAACATTTATTTCGGTTTATCAGTAGGTTTTTGAGTACGACCTCTAAACGGATAAAACAACATTTGCGAGAGCGGAAGCCACATTTGGTTAAAAGTCGAAAGTAAATTAGAACATGTCTTACATAGTGAGTCACTTAAAAGACGATTATCACAAGTGCTAGAACCAATAAGGAGAGAGTGAATGGGTTTGCACACTGTTGCATACATGTGAGCTACAGAGCAGGAATAATTGTTGAGCACGACACTACAATTTACCTCGTTACTCAAGAAAGCCTCTGCGTAGGTTTCAAAAGCCATATCTTCACGAATATATAGTAGTGGATGGTGAGGTTCCGGAATATCTGCGCTTCTCAAGTGGGCTCAAGAAGTTGGGGGTCTTGAAGAAAGTTCAGCTGCAACTTGAACACTTCCACGAGTTTTCTTTTTTATTTCTTCTTATTGCTTTAAATCAAGTATTGACCACTTTTCCCCGAAGCCCACTGTGGCCAAAAATATCACTTACAGGAAATAGTGGTTCGGGGCATTTAAGAACATGTGGGATTACGTTTTACTCTGAAATTAATTAGCTCTTGTACGATATTTTGGAATCATCTTCTTTGGTAGCCGATCAAGTTATTGAACTTAATGTGTAAGTTAAAGCGTTGGCGCGATTTTTTTATATGTAATAAAGTATCAATGTTACTGCGAAACACAAACACTACATGTGAATAAACCGCTATCTGGGGAAAGATATACAAAAACGTTCAGTACACAAAGAATAGAGAAATAAACTTCGTTAACGTGTATTTTATCATTATGGTTGTTGTTGTCAGGATGGCCTATTTCCCAGAACCAAAAGAAGCCTGTGTCAATTGTATTCTTCCTCACAGCAAAACGATAAAAAATTCGTCAAAAGTAGCGAAAGCAATAAAAAAAAAGTGTAGTCCTCATTTTTTTAATTGTTTCTATTCTGTCCGTGTTTCTCAAAATCTTCTAGTTTTATTTTTTTAGCAAAAGAACCTTCTACTAAAAAGCAGTAAATAAGAATGTCGAACATATCTCATGGCCGTACGCTCCGTTCACTGGCATTGGAAGAGTAAACAAAACGACAAGTAAAATATATCGTAGCACTAGAGCCTCGGGCGTAAACAACCTCCAGCTTATGCATACAGCGGCGCCTCCACTTTGCACGGCAAGAGAAGCTGGAGAAGAAAAGAGCGGACGTGTCTCACGAAGGCTTATCCGTCCGCCAGGACAACTTTGCGTGTGAGCAGCTGGCGCGCCCCCTGGTGACAGAAAGAGAGCCGAGGCTCAATTTTTCGACGGACCCAACACGTCGTCCCGAAGAAAAGCCCCAGCTTTGATCATCTTCCGGAAATTGCGGAAACAATAAGTGTCGCCACAATTTTGTGGTGCCGACAAGAAGCTTTAGACGCGGAACCCTAAATCCCTTTAGGAACTGCCATCGTCGAAAAGCTCTTGAAAACTTTGAAACAAAACATAGAAATAAAATATGAAAAACACGCTAATAAAAACTTTCGTAATTGAATTTTTATGTAGGCCGTTCGGAATTGAATACACTTACTTTCGCTCCGCTCTGGGAGAGCTACACTGCAACTATCACGCAACTGCGCTTTTGGCGAGCCAGTCATTGCTATTCGCGCAAAAACATTCGCGTATTCCGGTACCTAGAAAGCGTTCGAACCTGAGACTGAGGGCCGTAATGTAAATCTTTTCCTGGTATTTAAAATTCTCACTTGATGCTCCGTATTGTGTGAGCTAAAGGTAGACGGCGTTGTTACACAAGCCATGGCGTTTGACATTTTCCCGAGTCATCTTATACAAAGTGCGTGTTAGGTTTATTTGTATATATTTTTTTTTAGTTTTTCTGGGTCAACATTTATCGCGCTTCATTCGCCTCCGTAGATCGCAGTGATTTCCCCTTCAATCGGTGGCATAGAATTTACCAAAAAAAAATTAAAAGCTTAGGGAGAATAGCACCCTGATGAAATAATTCCCCCCTTGTAAGCTTCTCTACAAAGCAGGCTTCGATCCAAGCACATAACGTGTCTCGAGCTAATCTCATTATGGTGTGCTTCGACGACCCCACATTCACACACACAATAGAGCGATTTGCCAAGAGCACCCTTCGTTTGGCGGGTTTAAATAGAAGAATGCTTCGCAATATGCTCTAACTCTGTGAGAATGTGGCGCTAGTGGTTGAGATTGATCTCAAAAGTTTGAGAACATGACGTTAGCATAATCCAAAGGTATTTGAGAAACGATAATTTCTATATGAACTGAAGTCCACCTAAGCCAAATACCGTCCAACGAGAATTGCCGTTGTGGGTGCCGGTAGCATCTATTTCAGTGAGAAAAGCTTGTCAACAAGAAAGAAAACAATATATTATTTCTTTCGGATAAGCGTGTTTTACTAATATAAATTCCTCGGGCATACACAATGTCAGTTCTTGTTTGGACGATATTGTCACAGATGAAGGTAAAAATGCGATAAATAACCGACTGCAAGTAAATTTGTAATCGGCGAATTTGAGCCACAAGCAGAAGGAGCCAAAAAAACGTCGTGCAAAGCAGCAGCGAGCGTCGACGGCGGCAGCTGCAAGCGGCGATGGTCGCCTTGACTGCTGGCCATCGCGAGAGTGGATGAGTGAATGAAGCGTCAATACCGCACTCGGCTACGCTGCGGTCGTCATCTCAAACATTCGACCTCGAATGTTAGTGAGTGAGCTAGGGCGAGACTGACTAGTCAATGACATTCTGGCCTCCTTATCTTTTACACTCAGGAAGGAGTAAACGCAAAACTTTTATATGCACGGAAATGCGTTTCTTCTTGGTCATGCGCGCGTCATTACCACCCCTTCAAAAGTGTATCGCCCTTATGCAACATTAAATAAAATAAAACGAAGCTAAACCAAATAGATGCTATCGATAAACTGGCTGGTTGTCTGAACCATAAAGAGTCTTCAGTTATATCGAGCATAAACCGGTTTGAGATGCACCACTAGCACCAGCTCGGGTCGCGGTTGGCGGCGTCTTGACGAGAGTGTTGCGTCTGAGAGCACCTCGTAAACTAGCTTTCCGACGCGACACGACGGAGCAGCTCCGACGTAGCGTTTCAAGAGCTTCACGCTGACGCCGTGGCGTCGTATCTGTGTCCATACCCACACTCTGTCTTTCGGTTCAAGACGGACGTCACGTCGGCGGAGGTTGTCCCGGCTATCGTCGACACGTTGCTGGCCTTGGATCCGCTGTCGAGCTAGCTGGCGCGCCTCCTCTGCTCCCTGAAGGGCTGTCCAAACAGGACACTACAACACGCACGACTCCGACAAATCGTGAAAATTGAAGTGGACGCTTCAATTTTTACGATTTGTCGGAGTCGTGAAAATTTTTGCAGGAGTCATAAAAATTTTCACGATCACGATCTTCTCTCCTCGCCTCCTCCACTTTTCTCTGACGTCGGTGCTCGTCAGATTTGACGTCACACGCCACCTGCGTCTGACTGACCTCGCCAACGCCGTCGCGTACCGCCGTCGCCTCTGTTCGAAGGCCAAGGAGGTCCGGCTTCGGGTGGAATTTGGGACATTCCTGGGTCGAAGGGTGCCTTTCGCCCGCCTCGGATATGCTTTCTTTGTCGGATTCACTTTCGTCGGGATGGCGTCCAATGCGGTTCCGTATTCTGAGCGCATAGCTGCCCTGGCGAATCTTTGCATCTTAGGTACATCCGAAATGCCGAAGAGATAGACCCTGATGCACTAACTACATTTGCCGCTGCGAGTGCGCTCTACTTGAAGAGCCTAAAGAAAAAAAAGCGGAGAGCCATCTGCTTGCTTCTACGGTCGAGGAAGCAGGTTGGCGAGTACTCTACCCTCGTGCGGCAAATGTTCCTAGACCCCAGTGGCCAGGACTTCTTCGACACCTTCCGGATGACCAAAGCCAGGTAAGTGAAACTTTTGTTTTTTATAATTTCTAATTTTGCCTAAAACCCCGCTTCATTGCAAGTGCAAGTGTAATAGAAGCTATAAGAGCGAGCTCCGCGCTTTCAGCATGCATACCGAGCACGCGCCCTCGTTCTTGGAATCACATTCATCAGCGCAACATGCTCGTGCTTGTGCTTCGGAAGAGAACCGTGTTTTTCGTCCGCGTGTAACTAAAGTATGCATCGCAGAGAGATCAAACTCCGTGATAACGTGATTCTACCGGTTGGAATAGAACGCAGAAGTTTGAGAACATGACGTTACCTGCATCAAAAGATAATTGAGACAAACAAATTTTTCGGTACGTCCATCGTCAAAACAAGAACTGACGTATCGTCGACGCTTTTGGGATTTATATCAGTGAAAACGCTTGTCAGTTTGAAAAGTTTTTTTTCCCCGTTTATTTTGACAAGTTTTTTTTTTTTTTTACTAAAATAGAGCTACAGGCGCCGACAATATCAGTTTTTGTTTTGACGACATTAAATTTAGGTAGACATAGGCTCATAAAAAAATCCCGTTTGTCACATTTTTTTTTTTTTTTATCCGTAACGTCCTGTCTTCAAACTTTCACGTTCTATCCCAACAACTAGCATCACCTATCACGGAGTTTGATCTCTCTGCGATGCTTAGTTTATTAACCCGGCAGAAGAAAAAAAAAACAGTTCTCTTTTCTCGGATGATCTCGGTATTGCAGTGCGGTTATTTTAGGCCGTAGACAATAAAATAACTACCTCTTGTGGTGTCTGTGGGCATGGTACTTTTGTTGATGTATTGACATTACGATTTTGCAACTTAGTGTATCAAAGTTCTTTGGTTAACACACATCAGCCTCTTGACAGCAGGCAGGTATACGTCTAGACGGGGGAATGAAACCAATACTTCCGTACAGCTGAATAAATGCGTATAAGTACTCTATTTCCACGGCCTCACTATTTCCTAATTTATTGAGGTCCTGGTTTCAACATTTCCCAGGTTACAAATTTTCACTACTCCGACTGACTTGAATATGTATTCGTCAGAAGGGGTTTCCCACAAACATATTGATAGAGCAAGACCCTCGTACGAATGCACTCTTCACTGATGGTAGCAGCTTTGGGATAACATTATCTGCCTACGCGGACGTCTAGCAGAGTGTAAAGTGGCAATTGGAGAATTCATTGACTAATGTCTGTGAAATTATAATTTAAATATTTGCTTCAGCTTCAATTGTAAGTAAAGATCTTTTGTCATTCTTTAAAATATGCCACATCTGTTCTGCCTGAACACGGCCAACAAGCTGGCCGTGTTCAGGATTTCCTCAACGGCGGCGGATGTTGGTTTTCTGTTCGTAGACTTTTCTAAGTGTGTTACTGAGAGTATATGTGTGTGTGTGGTGAATACGCTTAATTTTAAGAGCTGAACTGCCGTACATCTCAGACAGTTACTTGGCGGCATTGTGAGAATATTGAAAACACATTTTGGGTACATAGAGCTCCGTTGCCGCTACTTAGTATGATCGCTTTTTCTACAGCTGCTTGCCCCCAAGCTTGCATAAACGTTGGTTCTTATTTTAACTTTAAGATTCAAAATGCGTGAAAAAATAATGACCCAAACATACTTGGCATACCATTTTGGGTCAGCAGCTCCCACGGATTTGGGCGCGTTAAGGGATGGAAAGCTGAGAGGGCTTGCGACGCTGAAGAGTCTGAAGGATTGGAAGGGCTCAGGGTTTTTAGGAGTTTAAAGGGATGACAGGTTCCCATTAAGCATCAAATTTAAAGGTTTATTTTTATTGGGTACGTTTTCACGCTTGACACGCCACGATAAAAGATAATTTGCAATTAAATGTATCCATAATTTTTCGTAATTCAATTTTCGAAGTCTCAAGCTTTTTTAATACACGCGCTTTTTTACACAGCCAAAAACTATATTGTTTAAAAAAGCAGAGGTATCTTTTTCTAAAGCAACAAATTATTGTGTGTATGTTTATACAGCCGGAATCTCTCTCAGCTCTAGATGAGCAATTTAGCCAGTGCGGTACAACCGCTAACCTGGGGTCTTGAACATGCACCACGCAGTAGCGATACACGACCGCACGCCGGTACGATGCTCATCCAGATCGAAACGAGCAGGGGCGGGGATCGAACTCAGGATCTCTGGGTTCTGCAGCGCGAGCTTTCGCTCCACGTGCTCCGAGCTGGTGTGCGCTAGACCACTCGGCCACCGATCCCCCTCTCTTTCCCTTTTTTCTAAAGTGCATTTTAATACTAATTACTATGACAGTGATCGTCATGGTAATGAACTTATCTATTGTGGTACGAATGATTCTAACCTACACTCTTTTTGCAATACTTTGTAGCATTCTGTTGCGTTGAAAACAAAGGCGAAGTGCGTTTAAAACATTTAATGAGATCAATAGTGAATCAGGTATATAATAAACTAAAAAAAGCTGTTCGTCATTTGGTAGGGTCATGTCAGTGTGGTTTCTTATAGCTGAACTTATTTTATTTGTATCTTTCACTTACTACTTACTTATATAAGGTGTGATCTAGATGTTGAATCTTACTTTCAAATCGCTCGGTAAGCGTAATTGTTACCTTCACTGGAACAAACAAACGAACGTTTGTGTTAGGGAACATCCAATTCCACGGTGACATTATAAAGTCCAGTCAAATACTAAATTCAATCAGCAATTTTTGCGAAAAATATATAAACAAATTTGTAATAGCCATTTGATTTCATTTGCTTTCAAAAAACATTTTCTGTGCCGAGAGATAATAAAACTGTATTTTTTTGTTTACACCCAGCCATATTTTAGCTTAAACTGTAGTTCATATTTGCATAGTAGAAAAATCAAGGTTACATTGAAAGGTAAGAACTTAGTTTCTTGTGAGCTGAGATAGAAATTGACTTTATTGCCTATTCTCGAGGCTGCTCCAGCTTTAAGTTTCAAGCAGCGGGTTATATCGTATGACGGTTGGCTTCAAATATATATTTGAGCTTAAGGTTTCATCTAGTTTCTATTTATCACTTCTAGAGTCACTGAGAGGGAAAGAATCTGAGGAGGTGGCCCTATATACGCACCACCGCTGCCTTTCGAGCTGTGGAACAACGTTGTCTCTCAAAAGCAATAAGAAAATAATGCATGCTCCTTTCGCTCCACCCAGTTAATGTCACGTAAAACACATGGCCTGCTCATACTGCTATTGTTAGTAAATCCCCATCCCGGCCTAAGAGGCAAACACTCTGCAACTCTTCGTGAGTATTGCGCAAGGCGGTAGGTATGTGTATCTTGGGGTCGCGCTTGCTGTGAAGCGCTGCATGACTCACTGGCTGCGACGGTGCGGCGAGCCTGACGGTTCACCGTGGGCCCACTACAGCCGTCTGCAGCTTAAAGGGATTGTCCGGTCAAATTTTGTATTCGAGAAAACAATCAGATATCATTGTTATTGCCTCGAGACTTATCATACGTGCAATATTTGAATTTTATATCCCCCTCTGCGTGAGTAATTGAATTTATACTTCTCCAATCGCATTCTAACGTAAACGCTGCTTTCGTTGGCAACATTGAAGCTCTGACGTCACAAAACACAAAGCCAGCATTTCTGTCTCGTCGTTTGCCTGCGAGTGAACGCCTCAGCGTGCTTCGTATTTGTTGTTGTGCTCGACTTGTTTCGTGGTTGGGTGAGAGTTTTGTTGCGCGGTTGGGTGCCACAACCACCGGGCAGCACATGCGAGCCAAGACATGACGTTCAACACTTTTCTGCGAGACGTGCAGTGACCAGCGAAGTGGATTGTCGCCGTGCGTAGGGGCTGGGTTCCCGTCAAGATCGGGATCCCGCTTATGCAGCAATCATCTCACAGAAGAGAGCTACAAGCTGAGCTCGAGTCTAAGCGGACAGAAGGCTCGTAAGCTGAGGTGTGATGCTGTGCCAACGATATTAAACTACGTCCATCCACTCTTCGCCCAAATCGAATCAATCAATTTGATTATGCAGCGAAACCGAAACCAACAGCTAGGCCATCTGGAAACGATACCAGAAGTTGTATCTAGCACGCGTGCAGCCCGGTTCTGTTTGACCCGCGTGTGAAAATGGAGCGTGACTACGATTCACCAAGCTCGTCCAAGTCAACTGACGACATGCACTTGAACGATTCGCCGTTTGCCTTCGACTAGCGCGGATATCGCCTCCGAGCGAACGACCCGCAGCCTCATCACCGATCCAGTGGATCCGCCGACATGTGTACCTAGGTGCCACTTAAGAGGCGAAATCTGCATCCTTTGCTTTGCAAGCGCCCCTAGTTCGATCGGTGGCCGTCGCTGTTGTGTTTGCGCGAAACGGCATACGTTTGCTCGAAGCTTGTGGCTGTCTGCGAGTAATTTCCTGCTAAAAGGCGTGACTTTGTTTGCACATGCTTGGGAACTGCATTAAACGAACCGTATTTCAGTAGGGTACAGCCTAGGAGACTATATAATTCGAAACAAAATACAAGACATCAATTGACCAACGCTTGTTATCCCGACCATCCGACAAACCTTTGCTGCCTTTGCGTTTTGTGACGTCACGCAGCACCTACGGATGTCAGCCATTGACACTGGCGAAATTCGGGGTGCAGTTTTGTACGTAGGCTCATCAAAGGTTTATTTAATAACGGGAGATCACATATCAAAATAAAAATGACATTTGTATACATGAAGGCTCCCTTGGCGTAACGAGCGCAAGAACTTAAGTACTTCCGGTTTCGACCGGACAATCCCTTTAAGGATCGCAGGGTCGCGATTCGTTCTTTGATGTTCTTGTCCGCCATTGGCAAAATGTCATTGACTGTGGAGCGATAAGATGCTCAGAAATCGCCAAGCCCAGCGTTTTCTTAATTTTCAGTGACTATAGTGATGGCATCTGGGAGGAAGAGGCGCAGTGGTTGTCTTTCATAGTTACTGAGAGGACAAAAACGCCACTAAATGAGTATCAGTTGCCCCACCTCCAGCGCGTGCTCGCTTAATCCAACGCGTCCGCGTCTCGTGAACTATGAGCGTTTGAATTAAAAGCTCATAGTTTCGCCGTTTAAAAAAAAAAACGGCGAAAGGCAATGAGATCGTGCTGTAGGCCGAGCGTTTTAATTAAACGCAATGCCGTTTTCACCTTGTTAGTGAGTATAAGTCTAGTGCCCGGAACGCGTCTCCGACGGGTGTATTTACCGTGCCCTGTACTGTGGCGCTTCGGCTTCCGCCTGATGTCGTGATAGATGTGTCATGTTCTCGCCGGCCGCAATCGTGGTGGTGTCGCTGCAGTGGGTTGTGAATGTGGCAGACCTGTTTTGCTGCAGGTCGCTCGTCGGCCTTTAGAGTCAATAATTCACTCCATTTCCATGAGTTGGAATGCTGCGACGAGCCCGGCATTTTCTGTCGCTGGTAATTTTGCATAGATTTCTATCACAAACCGCCAGGTTCGCAGCATTTATTAGCATGTCATGGCGGCTTGTGTAATGTTGTTTGTTGCCATTTCGGGACCACTTTCGACGTATGAGAGATATAGAGCGCTAAACACAGCATTCAAAGACAAGTTCCAGAGGTTCAATGCTGATCTAGGGAAAAGCAAGAACGTTCTAGACTGGTGACTGGATAAGGCATTAATGCTTGCGCATAATCAACCAATGATACATTTTCAACCCGTTCGGGAGTTCAAAATAAGACAAGGTTCCTTGAGAACGTCTCACCAAGATAGCAATTGCCGGGTGAATCTTGCAGCATTTGCCGTGCTTATCCTTAGAACGCTTTCATTCATCGGTCGTTGCCAGTTTGGGCAAATCAGAACAACTTTTAATTCATTCATTCATTCATTCATTCATTCATCTGTTTATTGTCTTTACTCGTGAACAGCTTGACACCTTGGTAATGATGCGCAACAAATTCACTACAGGTTTGTTAGAAACGTCAGAAAATTTGGATTAAAAACATAAATATCTACTACGCCGTGTGCAGTTTTTGTGTTGAATGCGGGTCATGGGGCTGGTTGGGATTGTTTGATTAAAATGAAAAGTTGGTGAAGTCCGCAAAAATATAATTGGAAAATAAATATTAATAGCAATCAAAATTGAAAATGAATCACAGGTTGTCTAAGGCTTCAAGTGAAACGTCAGTCGATCTCAATTTGAGCTCGGGTTCGGCCTTACATCACCGCGGTGTTTGGTAGAAGACAATACGCTTTTTATTTATCTCTTAGCAGACGGCGTACGGTGCTTTTTTTTTCTGTCTGTGAACGACGCTTCGTAGCAAATGAACCGCGTCCTTCGCTCGCGCTAGAAGGTGAAGTGATACGAACACTGTCATCGTTCACTCCGAGAGAGGTGAATTAGGACTCGGTTTTGCTCTCGCGTTGACCACGATTAGAACCCAGGCACTGCACTATGTTTGGTATTCACCATCACCCTTGGCTGAAAATTTTTTTGATTCTATAAGAACTATTTCAGTAAAATTGGGCCCCATCGTAGCTTGAAATAGTATAAAAAGCAGTGCACTCAATTTCAGCCACTACGTAATGAAAAACAAATAACCGAGTGTCACATATATGATATGTGTTAGTTTTTATAAAAAAGGAACAATATAAGAAAATCGAAATAGACAAAACCATTTTTCTTCAGATTTCTCTTTCACGTAGCTTTCCAGCACAGAATTATGACGCTTCTTTTTTTTCGCTCAAGGTTAAATTTGTAATGAGCAAGCGGTAGCACAGCGGGCTGCAAACATTGCCTTCGACAACTGTCTTCTTCTCGTATTTTAATCATTCTCCTCTATAACGTTTGTGATTATCAGGTTGTGCTATGTTTTATGGGACCTGCTTATCCAACCTTGTGCGGAGTAAGGTAAAAAGAGGTGAGCCAATTGGGAAGGAACGGCTAAGTTGAGAAAGGGCTTTTCCATACCGTATCTATCTTGTCGGTGACATACCAATAGGATTTCCTCTTCTCCTGTCTCTGTAAATGAACCTTTTCGTTCTTCCAATTCGAAGAATCCCTCTTTGTTTCTGCATAATTTACGCCACATCTGGACACACGCGATCGCTTCGGGAGCACTTCAAAATGCACGAAGTGCATACAACGCAATATAACATTCCATCTGTCTGCTAAGATGGCCAGCGGAGTCTCTCCTGCTGCTCCGTGAGCCCTCCTTACTTTATTCCATCCATACAAGCGACCTTAACAGGAAGAAGCAGAGCAAATATATCAATGACCCGGTCCCGAAAGTCGGAAATGCTAGATCCTCGTGACATTCTGTAGCACGGACCATTAGACACGATGGGTCTCTTCCGTCCGCCAATTAAATTACGGCACGGATGCCAAAGGCCAACTTGGAACGAGTCGAGACAAGGCAAACTGAGCCAGTCGGCTTGGAACATACACAAAGCAGGGTAGGTAGGGGCTGGGTCTGTAACTACGGTCCCAGAAGAAGGGATATAACAATACAGAAAACGACGGACGTTTCTTAATCTTCGCAGAACCCTGTAATCAACTGAGTCCCCCTATGGCAAACAGTGTTGAGTCTCTCATTTGTTTCTCTTCTCTGCTTTTGTAGCCTTCGCCGCTCTGAAATACGACCGAAGATAATGACTTGTGCCAGCGCTTGTTTGTTGGGCTTCCCCTTCAGATGGAGATGGCAGAGTCCACTGTCTTCCAGCTACTCACTGGGGCTATGACGTTGAAACGCCGAATTTCAGTCGTAGTACCTAATGTGAGAGCAAGAAAAAGAAACTAGGGATTCAAATGTGCTATCTAAGTGCAATTAGTGAACCAGCTTTTCTTTCTATATTTAGTGGATGTGAGGTGAACCATAGAACAAGCATCCCCAGCTTTACTGTCCATGCGTACCTTGCACCCTTTCTTGCATGCTCTCCGTATAACGCTGTAAAAGAGTAATTCCTGGTAAAAACAACTGTATATCGTAATATTCCAGGGTGTACGAAAATGTAATAGTCATACAAAAGTAATGAATATAAATTCGAACCATAGGTACGTGTACTCTTTGTTCCTAATCCAGATTTTTTTTTTTTTTTGCATTGAGTTGTACGGCAGCACTTTGCAACACTCTTGAACATCTTTCTACCACAACAAAGTAACGTAATATTCCCAGGAAGTGTTACAGCGTAGGACTTACATTGCGCATTTAAATTAAAACTACTATTACCATAAATATGTTATGTTTGTCAGGAGCTTTTCCTGTATTAGCGTCTGTAAGGTTACCCTTTTCGCACTTACACAGCGGTCGCATTGTTGATAAGCATGTTGTGATTTTCAGAATATGACGATATTTATATGCGGCCCACAGATTAGACACGAGCCCCCTGTGAGTACTCGCTTTAGGCTCGTGACAATCAATGCCTCGGCAGACGGCTCAATATAGTCCGACATAACGTGGCGCAGAACGTACGCGCGCCCTGATTATTCCACGTGGACGAAGAGCCCGCACTTTACGGCCCGGTGCCTCGGCGTGGACAGTGTGATCGGCGGCGATTGGCGCGTATCGGTGGCGCCCGGCGTGAAGTATGTGATGCTCTATTTGGTGCCAGTCTCGCCAGACCACAATGCTTCGCGCGTTCTCGCCGCACTTGCGCAGTAGCACCCGGAATCATCGAGCCTGGGAGAGCTACTGACAACCGATGTTTACTGCTACAGAAAAGCAAAGAAACAAAAAGCTAAGGTTGCTCCCAAAAACGTAGAAGAAAACCCTCTCAAAATACATGCCATACCTAAGGTAATCCCATTTACATAAAATGAAAAAAAGTACTATTGTAACTTAACTTTATGTAACTCGTCAAAGAAATGTATATTTGTGAAAACGACAAGGTCACGAAAAATCGTAATCAAAGATTCCCAAAAGATAAAGAAAGGGGAGTTTTCAGAAGAGAATCAACTAAAATGTCAGAGTGGGCCTGGAATCGTGAAAGATCGAGACTGAGGTAATAAAGTTATTTTTGTGTCAAGACCAATGACGGGCGCGCTGACGCAGGCATCCCCACTGAACAGAATGTCTGGTGTCTCGTACAGCTGTCGAATTCTCCTTCCCACGAAGCATTTTACGATTTTCGTGTCGCTAAACAAAGTAGAGCAGTAGCTACTGTTCACATGCAGCGAATGTTCAAACAAACAGCCCACCGGATGATCTCGAGGCTGATGCAGGCGCCGGAACTTTAGACTAATGAGAGGTTTATGAAAAGGAGTAGAGCTGGCATGCCCGACGAGTGGTCACATGCTGCATGACACGTCGCCAGGCTCAGCAGTGCGTATCTACTTACCTCGAATTATTCCTTATGCGCAAGCGCTACGCAGTTCTTGCTTCCATGTGCGGCGGCGTGGAAGTTGGACTGTAGAGAGGTGCTTCTCTGGTGCTCCTGGAGTGGCGTGGCTTGGGTGACTAGTGCCGACCACCGCCGACGGCAGCGTTGAAAACGTCACGCTGTGTCGAGCCCTTCAGGTAGTGTCTCCCGTTCAATCGCTGCGATGACGGAAATTGCAGGATCCTAAAAAAATATGTGGGTCTCAGCACGTAAACTGTGCTTTATCAACCCCAACGCGGGGTACCGTGGCGGGGCTATGATGGACATTAGCGTAATCTAGATGCTTTCGCACGCGCCAGAGTACAGCCGTCATTGCCTCACCCTCTCTTGTCTTATTAAGATCCCGAGACACTGAAACGGGTGTTTACAAGCCTACACAAATGCCAATGCAGGGGAGGACATAATAGAATATAAGATACCAATAATCTGGGCTGCTATTGCAATAATCGAATGAAGTTAACAAAATTAGAGGAAAAAAAAAAAACAACAACTGAAGTTTGGTTATGGCGGCGTCCATGAACAGCTACTGGAATGCGTGTATAATCGGCCCCAGAATATGTGGCCGCTTTTCCATGCTCAAAGCTGAGGGTGTGAAGCCTGTTTTTTTATATATTTATTTTTCCATGACTCTAATATTCTAAAGAAAATAACAAAATCGAATTAGGGATTAACTGAACGAAGGATAGCATAAGACAGAAGAGGAGGCATTATCCTGAGAGTGCTTGATTTCCAATCGTAGTCTTGGTGCGCTCCAGTATTGCATTTTTCAGGTTACGGGTCTGCCAAGGGGCGATCGAGATCAACACGTCGGACCTCTGGGCGTCGCTCTGTAGCAGTGTTGTTCAAGATACTCGACAATAGAATTTCACATATGTTACTAAATGCCTGGTTCAGTAGGTATTTAAAATACTCATCGGGTTAGTTTTTCTGGGGCATATATTTAGCACCTTACAAATTACTTATAAACGTACATCAACTGCGTTAAAAGAGACGTTACATTTTCATTACATAAATTGCACAGACTTTCGTGTTACTTGAGTGGTTCATTTGTAAGCAACAAAAGTAAAGAAACGAAACAGCTGTTCTATTTATGCAGCTCAAGATCAAGAGTAGCATCACATTAGTGCCTTTTACAATGTGCTCATTTTTTTTTTAAACGAAGGAACAAATATAGGTAGCTCTCTTTAATAATCATGTTTCACATTTGCAGCAGTGCCATAATCGTACGTTCGGGTACGTGTGCCGTTACCGCAGCAAAAGTTCGCTCGGAACGGCAGCGGGTCGTTTACACATTTCGCGAAAATATTTGCTGGGTCAGCTCGTGCTATCTTGATAGCCTAGACGGAAGCTCGCATATTAGAGGTTTCAGTTCACGATATTGCGTTCTCTTGCTAATACAACTTATTTTTCGACCGCACTCATTCCGACCTAAGATTAGTGCATGTTCATTATCTTGCTAACTCAGATATAAATTTCGCCCTGAGCAAGAATATAAAACTATAAGCCGATATATTTTTTTTCCTTTAAATGCTATTCGTGTTTGGGTAACTTATTTTCACCAAAGGGTTTGAACAGCCTCGAATGCTTCGTTCAGTGAGCACAGACAAAATCGTCGTAGTAAAGCGGGCCAAAGTTTCTCGCGCGCTTCACCATTCCTGTTGGTATACCCTGTTTCACCGTATGATGTTCAAAAAAGGCTACAAGCGCGAGCTCCTTCCTCTAGGTCATATCTAGGCGGCATATGCTCTCGTGCATGAAGGCCAGCTGCCAATGCTATTAGCTCCCGCTGCTAGCCTTTGCTGTTTTAAAACATAAGGTGAAACGGTGTATTGGTACCTTCAAGCCATATGCCAAGGAAAGTCGTCTACCTCACTCCGGAGTTTTTCTTCAGAACTTCATTTATTTATTATCGCCAGTTGAGTTTTCCAGCTGTATACCTTAAGCCAATGTCCTACTATTAGGTTTTATTGCTTTAAGGGCGTATTTGTATTAAGCAGATGTTCTACATTCCATGGTTAAAATTCGCGCACAAAGTGGCAAAGACAAACGAGAAAGGAACACAGAACACAGACAGGCGCGCATTCACAGCTCTGTTATATTAAGTGAAGAAAAGAAAGATGAAGTTGCCTTCTTGCGAACATTTGACGGTGACTGAACTGTTCACCCCCTGGTGCCGTGCTCCCCTGTAAAAACTCGTGCTTCATCTTTCTTCTCTTCACTTAATATTACAGAGTTGTGAGTGCGCGCCTGTGTGTGTTCTGTGTTCCTTTCTCGTTTGTCCTTGTCTCTTTGTGCGCAAATTTTAACCATGTTCAACGTTTACCAACTCGCCCAGCTTACCACTCTTCTACATTCCAAATTTTTTCTCCGAGCATAGGAACTTGCGTCCGCCAGGAATCGTATTGAAATTCCGGTCGTTGACAGTTGTCTTGCGCTGCTTATATTTCTAAATATATCTGACTACTTCTTTCTGCAAATAGACGTGCTTCGTTTTAATTCTATTATCAACAGCGCGTTAATAATCTAAGCTCGTACCTCCTATAAATCATCATGGTTGATTTCTACTAAACAAGTACCTGATCAAACTATTTTAAAAAAAACTAATTAAACATACGCACACGTCACTGGCCGCACATTCTAGAAGGATAATAGTCCATTTTGTGTTATGGCTTGCACAAAATTGAGAACCGAACCAACCCGCCGCTCCCGTAGGAGAGATCATCTTCCACTGCTGGAATCGCGAGCGCACCGACACTTCGCAGATTGCGGGCTTGTATGCATATTCCGGACATAGCCTTAAAAAGGGCGTTTGGGTACCGCCGTTATTTACACGCTGAGAAAGGAACATACCAGATACAGTCGTTTGCCCCCACCTGTTATACTCCAACGTTGAGCGTAGCAAGCGTGGCGTAGCGCAGCGGACACCGATAATGACTGGTCGCAGATATCGAGTTCCTGCTCGGTGGCCTATTGCCGCGAGCGCAGCTGACCAAGCAGGCAGCGCGCTCGTGGCCTAACGGTTATCGCGCGTGCCTTCCACGCAGAAAGCTAGGGTTCGATTCCTCGCCGCGTGTACGCATTTTTGTTGACTCAGACTCTGACGAAGTTCTGGTAAATTCGAGAACCGTGTTGCTGGTTCGAGGTCGGAATGTTCTACACGCAGAACCTTCTACGCCGAATCTTCCAAAACCCCACGCGTGTACATAAGAGGTCCGCGTGGCGAGCCGCAGTCAGTTTCGCCCCAGCGTTCGACTCTGCTCTTTCGCCGACTTCGACGCCCGCGGCGCTCTACTGTTATCTTTTGTTTCCTTCTTTATTTTGGGCACAAGTTCGCCCGATTAAACGTTTAGTTTACTCAGTTATTTGCCGCCTCATCACTTGTCATTCGTGACATTTTGGTGGAGGTGCGGGGTACGCACTCTATGTTTCTCAACCGTACCCCTCCGAGGACCCGTTCGGCAAGTCCCACTCCAAGTCGTCGACTCGTGAAAGAGGCAGGGCCTCGGGCAAGCCAGCGTCTGCAAGGACAACGCCCTGAGTTTGGACCACTACCGGACAAAACAAAGAAGCTACCGAAGCCGACGATGAGCTCCACGGCCCAGCCGACGGAAAACCCCCAAGCAGCACCGTCCTACGTCTTCCTGCCTGTGGTTCCCCGTGTGCCGACGCCATTCCACGGTGAAATCTGCGAGGACGTAGAAGACTGGCTGCAGCACTACGAACGTGTGGCCCGCTACAACGCGTGGACGGCAGAACAGCGCCTCCAAAACCTTTATTTCGCACTCGAGGGAACGGCAAGACAATGGTTTGAGAACCACGAGGCTTCCCTCACGCCGTGGGAGACATGCGTGGAGGACCTAAACCGCACCTTCACAAACCAACACCGACGTCAACGAGCCGAGGACATCCTTTAAAGCAGATGCCAAGGTCTGAACGAGAGCGTGACAAGCTTCACTGAAGATGTCCTGCGCCTGTGCGCCCGTGCCGACCCTGGAGCCGCCGACGACAAGAAGCTGCGCGTCCTCATGAGAGGGGTGAAAAGCGAGATTTTTGGCGGACTCGTTCGCAATCCACCGACGACAGTAGATGAATTTGTTGCTGAGGCAACGAACATTGAACGAGCGCTGTCGGCCAGGGCGAGTCATTATCAGAGAGCCGCCGGCGTAGCTGCCACCTCATCCCTTCCATCTTCCCTCCCTTACCTCGGCGAAGTTGGCATCGAGAACCTTCGGGAGGTCATTCGGGATGTGGTTCGAGAAGAGCTGAAGCTGTTGCTCCCTTCTCCAGAACGACCCGCCGCAGTTTCAATCGCCGAGGCTGTTCGCGAGGAGGTACACCGGGCCCTCTTGCCAGAGGTCCCCGTCGCAGTGGCTCCCGAACGGCCGGTCCTGACCTACGCCGCCGCCGCCAAGAGAGAACCTCCCGTCACACGTCACAGCACACTACCAGCCAGCTCCCAGACGGAAGGCACCGGCGCCGCAGTATGCTCCACGCCCAGAGCAGCGTGGTGCGAGGAAGACCGACGTTTGGAGGACGGCCAATCGACACCCCATGTGCTAAAACTGTGGTGAAGCGGACCACATCTACCGACGATGCCCCTACCGCCAGCTGGGCCTACGAGGGTTTGCGCCCAACGACCCTCGACCACGTCCTGGAGAGCGACCTCGGGACATCGAGGACTACCTCCGCCGCTCTTCATCTCCTGAGTCGTCTCCCCGCCGGGTATTCCGTTCATCATCTCCTCGACGCTCGCCATCGCCCTTCCGCCGGTCTCGCCGAGACAGCCTGTCACCCATCGCTTCCCGTCGGGAAAACTAGGCGCGGCAATGCCGGGAGGTGGCGTTGCCGATGACGAACGATGCCAAGATCCTTCAAGGTCGTCGGAGCTCTCCCACTCAAACGCCGCAACGCCTCGAAACGACGTTTCTGTAAAAGTGTCCAAGAACCTCAACGTTATCATCGACGGCCACGACGTGACGGCACTCGTCGACACCGGAGCAGACTACTCCGTTTTGAGTGGGAGGCTCTCCCGCCGCCTTCGAAAAGTCATGACGCCGTGGGATGGACCTCAAATACGAACCGCCGGAGGACACCTCATTACACCAGTCGGGAGATGCACTGCTCGCGTCGAGATCCACGGTGAGACGTGCCCTGTGAAGTTCGTCGTTCTACAAGACTGTTCCAGAGACGTAATTATCGGCATGGACTTCTTGTGTGAATACGGCGCCGTCATCGACCTTGGTGAGAACAGACTGACGCTCCGCAAGCCTGTTCTGCCTTCAGAGAAACCCCAAACAACGTCAGCCGCCGTCCGAGTCGCTGCCGACCACGTGAACTTGCCGCCGCGATCAAGTGTTGTCGTACCCGTCGTGACCGATGCAGCTACCCGCGGCGAAGTTGTTCTGGAAGGCAACCTCCAGTTGCTTCTAGGAAGAGGAATAGGCGTCGCACGAGGAGTAGCTGAGCTTCAGGATGGCCGCACTGTGGTCCTCGTGACAAACTTCTGGAATGAAAAGCAACACCTCACAAAAGGTGCAGCCGTTGGCCACGTCGAGGAACTCCGAAACTCCGCCGAAATCGCCGCCATTACTGACGAATCCCCGCCACCTCAGCAAGACGGTACGTCGCCAGCGCAGCTCGACATCGACCCTAAGCTTCCGGACCCGAAACGAAGGCAGCTGATTAACCTCCTCGCCGAATACCGTGACTGCTTTGCGACGTCGTCGAAGGTGCGCCAAACAGCCGTTGCGAAGCACCGCATCGTTACCGAGAACGACGCGCGCCCTGTGCATCGGTCTCCATACAGAGTCTCTGTTAAAGAAAGGCAGGTGATCCAGGAGCAAGTTCAAGAAATGCTGAACGACGACATAATCCAACCTTCAAGCAGTCCATGGGCCTCTCCAGTCGTACTGGTTAAGAAGAAGGACAGGACGCTTAGGTTCTGCGTGGACTACCGGCAGCTAAACGCAGTGACGAAAAAGGACGTCTATCCACTCTCCCGCATCGACGACACGTTAGACCGGCTGCGCCACTCTCGATACTTTTCATCGGTGGACCTGAAGAGCGGATACTGGTAGATCGAAGTCGACGAACGGGACCGAGAGAAGACAGCCTTCGTCACGCCGGATGGACTGTACGAGTTCAAGGTGATGCCCTTCGGACTATGCACGGCGCCAGCAACTTTCCAGCGTGTCATGGACACCGTATTGGCAGGACTGAAGTGGCAGAGCTGTCTCGTCTACCTCGACGACGTCGTAGTGTTTTCCGGTGACTTCGACGAGCACTTGCGACGACTCCGAGCTGTTCTCCGAGCCACATGGACCGCCGGACTCACCCTCAAGCCGTCAAAGTGTCGGCTCGCCTATGACGAACTGAAGTTCCTAGGTCACGTGGTTAGTAACGAAGGCATTCGCCCAGACCCAGAGAAGACTCGCGCCGTCGCAGAATTTCCAGCGCCAAGAGACAAGAAGGCGGTGCGAAGGTTCTTTGGACTATGTGCCTACTATCGGCGCTTCGTTCGAGATTTCGCAAGAATTTCCACACCGCTCTCAAACCTCACGAAGGACGCCGAGAAGTTCGAATGGGCCAAGGAGCAGCAGCAGGCATTCGACGAGCTGAAGCGACGACTGCAGACTCCTCCTGTTCTTGGACATTTCGACCAGGATGCGGAAACCGAGATTCACACGAACGCAAGTAACGCAGGACTTGGCGCGGTACTGGTTCAAGTACAAGAAGGCACCGAGCGAGTCATCGCCTACGCAAGTCGGACATTGTCAAAGGCGGAGAGAAATTACTCCACGATTGAGAAAGAATGCCTTGCGGTCGTCTGGGCAATCACGAAGTTTTGTCCGTACTTATACGGGAGCCCGTTCCGCGTAGTCACAGACCACCACTCGCTCTGCTGGCTTGCGAGCCTCAAGGACCCGTCAGGACGGCTCGCTCGATGGAGTCTAAGACTACAAGAGTTCAACATGACCGTGGTTTACAAGTCAGGCCGCAAGCACAGCGACGCCGACTGCCTATCCAGAGCTCTCGTCGAAACAGCTTCCGGCAGCAGCGACGACGATGACGACGAGTGTTTCCTGGGCGCAGTGAACACCGACGACATGGCCCGACGTCAACGAGACGATCCTGAGCTGCGCGCACTAATAGAGCACCTGGAAGGGGCGGGAGTACCGTGCCACGTGTCTTCTCACGAGTACTGCCGACCTTCGCCATTCGACAAGGTGTACTCTACAAAGAGAACTTCGGGAACAACAACTCGCCGTGGCTGCTGGTAATCCCGACCGACCTTCGGGAGGAGATCTTTCAAGCCTGCCACGACGACCCGACGTCCGGACACCTTGGTTACAGCCGGACACTGGCCCGTATTCGTGAAAAGTATTACTGGCCCAAGCTCCCCAAAACCGTCCACCTATACACACGATCATGCCATGAATGCCAGCGACGCAAGAAACCTCCGACGAGGCCGGCCGGACTCTTGCAGCCGATTCCTCCGCCAACGGCACCCTTCCAGCAGATCGGAATGGACCTACTTGGCCCTTTTCCGCCGTCGACGTCAGGAAATCGCTGGATCATCGTCGCCACAGATTATCTCACTTGGTACGCCGAAACGAAAGCCCTTCCTTCCGGAACTGCCGTGGAAGTTGCCAAGTTTTTCATTGAATCCATCGTCCTCCGGCACGGCGCTCCCGAAGTCCTGATCTCAGACCGTGGATCCTCGTTCATGGCCCAGCTGACGCAAGAAGTCCTTCGTCTCAGCCACACCAGCCATCGTCGCACCCCGGCGTACCACCCGCAGACCAACGGTCTGACGGAAAGACTCAACAAGACCATCGCCGACATGATTTCCATGTACGTCGACGTGGAGCACAAGACATGGGACGAGGTGTTGCCGTATGTCACCTTTGCCTACAACACGGCCGTGCAAGAGACCACCGGGGTTACACCCTTTCAACTGGTTCATGGTCGCAAAGTGACGACAATGCTGGACGCGATGTTACCCCACGAACCGGCTGTCGACGGAAGCGATGACGCCAAGGTGGTTGCCCAACGGGCAGAAGAAGTCCGTCAGCTCGCCCGACTCCGGATTCAAGCGCAACAACGTATCGACACTGGCCGCTACAACCTTCGCCGTCGGGACGTCCACTTCCAGCCCGGAGACAGGGTGTGGGTGTGGACACCGATCCGCCGTCGTGGTCTCAGCGAAAAACTCTTGAAGCGCTACTTTGGACCTTACAAAGTGCTTCGTCGACTCGGGGATCTGAACTACGAGGTGATGCCCGACGGAACAAGAACATCATCACGCCGCCCACCACGACCTGAAGTCGTCCACGTCGTGCGCCTGAAGCCGTACTACGCGCGATAGGACAGTGGACCTTATGTGTTCCAAATGATGTTCCAAATGACTCTTTAGTTTACCGTCCTTTATTTGCTTTGTTTTGTTTTGTGTTGCATCGGGACGATGCACTTTTTAAAGGAGGGAGTAATGCCGCGAGCGCAGCTGACCAAGCAGGCAGCGCGCTCGTGGCCTAACGGTTATCGCGCGTGCCTTCCACGCAGAAAGCTAGGGTTCGATTCCTGGCCGCGTGTACGCATTTTTTTTTACTCTGACTCTGACGAAGTTCTGGTAAATTCGAGAACAGTGTTGCTCGTTCAAAGTCGGAATGTTCTACACGCAGAACCTTCTACGCCGAATCTTCCAGAACTTCACGCGTGTACATAAGAGGCTCCGCGTGGCGAGCCGTAGTCAGTTTCGCCCCAGCGTTCGACTCTGCTCTTTCGCCGACTTCGACGCCCGCGACGCTCTACTGTTATCTTTTGTTTCCTTCTTTATTTTGGGCACAAGTTCGCCCGAATAAACGTTTAGTTTACTCAGTTATTTGCCGCCTCATCACTTGTCATTCGTGACACTATGACATCGGAGTACAACAGAGCCTGCGGCCCAAGTCTCGTTCTCAAGATCGGGCTTGGGATTGCGCGCAACGCGCCTTTCCCCCGCGCATTTTAGATTTAGCTTTCACCGCTTTTTCTAAGGTTGGTACGCCGGTACTTAACGTGTCGTGAATATCTCGAACTAAACAGGAGTGAATGCCATTGATGATTACATTGATGCATTAGCCAAAAAAGTTTGTGTAAATTAGTGAATGAGCCGAAGTAAACATTTACTAGGACTTACTAGTACATACAGCGAGGTGTTCTATAACTATACAAATATTTAAATTAATATAACGATGACATCCCGAGGATGTTCTTATGCTTTACAGATATGTTAAAAAAGGCATAAAGGTTAAACTAATAAGGTCTGCGTAGGTGGATTATACGGAATGGGGACAAACTAGGGAGCTGATCATCAGAATCGGTAGGATGATTAGTTACACACAAATATTGCTATTTGTGTAATTGGCAAAATGCTAGCGGTGTGAAAACACAGATGATAAAAAAACGAGAAAAGCACTCGAGCGCGTTTTGGGACCACTCTACTTTAAGGTAGCATACTTGTTTGGGCTGAAGAGTTATCTTTTTTTTAATTTTGGGCCTTAAAGTGCCTTATAAAGCCAACTTAAAGCTAAACTTTGCTTCTCCCGCAAGATTCTGGGAATCTTCGTCCAATTCGCCAAATAAGTGTGAAAGTTTGGCTTCATGTCAGGTTGTCCGGATTTCATTCGGCAACTCTAAGCCTAAATTGCCACACAACGCCATATTTAGGTTTGACTGCTCGTTCTTCGCTTTGTACGTTGCCTCTTTTGCTCATATCTGGCTTTTGGACAATTATGGGACAAGTAAAGAAAAAGCCATAAACACGCCAATCGAAAGTGCTCTGGTACAACCTAACTCCTTGGAGCAAAACCCAATTAGGCCTAACTTGGGCACATAGGATTGCGAAGCGAGTGCCAACTTAGGCGTATTTTCTTGCTTGTTACCTGAGCTTGACATGTTGCATGAATGGTAAGTTTAGTGCACCACAGCGCGTCCCAAGCGTCAAAAATCTTTCTAATAGTGGCATAATTAGTAGTGTTTGACGAAGTTTAGCAAGATTTAGGTTAGACAAGTATGTTTATTTTTAAAATCCTACGTGCGCCTGGCAGTATAACTCACCTCCGCAAACAGTATTTATGTAGCATTCACGCTTTTTTAAACAAATATGTAAAATACCATACACTCTATTGCAACGCAAAAAAGTGGAGCGGAAGAATTATGATATTATGAGTCGCCATGTAGATTAAGGAGAACAAAGGGGAAATAACTTGGGTCGTTTTTTTATGAAACTATATTGCAAAAAAATAACTTATTTAATGTCGTCGTGTGCGCGTATACTTGAGTCCCACGCACATCAGTGCCAGCATGCTTTTCTAAATTGATAAACATCGAAAGTCCGAGCGTAGGAGATGCTACGAAAGAAAACTGGTAAAACGCCAGCTTTCTTAAAAAAAAAAAAAAAAAAAAAATATATGTCTCCTGTTCATCAGCTTTTCGTGTACTTACGAGAAAACGAGGCTAAGTTGTTTCGAGGGTTTATATCTTTAATAGTTGGAGGGAGTTGACTGGTCATCCTATTTTAAATGGCGAGTCTTAACTGCGTTCTATTCGTTTCCGTAGAAGTGGATGAGAACACAATTGTGTCGAACCATTTCGTGACCAGCATTTGACCAGTGAACAATTTCGGTGTTCAAACACCAGCCACAAAAAAAAAGACAACATAAAATATAAACCACATCCAGAAGGCTTAAAAGCAAAATGTCTGAAGAAATAACAATAAAAAAAAAACTCTACCATGATTAGAAGCGAAATGTCCAAAGGGTGCTCACTGTACTTTTGTTTTATATTCTCGACATGTCTGCTGGGTATATGTCAGACACATTCAAATATATGCCAACGGACAAGTTAGTGGGATATTTATCGAAGAAGCCTTTTTTTTAAATACTCGTGTGAAGAGATGTAAACACTGTCACAACCGCCCTAACATATGTTGATACAAACAATTGCTCTCTCACTAGATCATCTTTTTCATTGACAGGAACTCTAATTTTAAACTAAATGCACATTTCTGGCACGAAAAAGCAGAAACCTTTTAATTTGGGCCTGAAATAACCACAACTTAAATAGAGTTTTGACAAAAGAGTAGTCTGCTACGTTGAGGTGACGATTACATTTGGTTTATTACAGACACATCCTAGTTAACTCCAACATGCACATAAAATCATCAAGTGGTTTTCCAGTTTTATGTGACACTTGCAGCGCCTGGTTTCTATGTTATGCATGTTTTATGTGTCGACGCGCTTGATCTCAATCAGCTGCGCCGCGGGCAGTGCGGACATTACCAAGCCGTGTTAATTAGAACTTCAGTTCAAGGACTGCAAGCAGTCCAGGCGCACGAGACATAAATTGCCACCGAAAAGGGGACTACTAAAGGCCACTTTCCGCTGGGACCTGCAACTGGCGTGGTGTGGGACGAGTCGATACGTATAAGTAAACAAACCGCGACGTTGGAAAGTCGAGGCGATTACGTGCTGTTATCCATTTAATGATGGTGATTGTAATTAAGTCCCACGTGTGTTGAAACAATTGTGACTATTTACAGTTCCTAGAAAACAATCTTTATTACGCAGTTCAACATATATAAAGGATGGTGGTTGCCGTCGAGAAAGTTATTGAGAAGTTGGGAAATCGGCATTTTATTTGCAGTCATTTCAAGACTTCACAGACAGTGTATCCTTACATTGTTGTAAGACTTCAAACATAACGGGAGCCTACTTTCCAGCTGCAACCTTATATAGATCCTGTCGCTGCTAATTTTGGAATAATTTTGAAGACCGTGAAGGGTGAAAAATATACTTTACCAACGAGTGGAGCATGAAATTCGGCTTTGAGCTTGACGCTAGTAATTTAAACGTCATTATGACGTTCTTAAGTTTAACGTCACGTTGAGTATGGCAGTGTAGGCGTTATCTACTGTTGAACCGCTTTATTGAAGGTTGAAGGTGTAACCTAATCTAGCTAATATATATATATATATATAAATTGCAAAGTGCCTATTGAATAGCTGCAGACACTGCAAGCGCTGATTTTTTTATTGCCAGCTGTAATTACTCCCAACCGAAATTACTAAATAGAAAACTACTGAATCTTAAAAACAAATTCCAAAAGAACAAAAATATAAAAGCAAAAATTGACTATGAAAATTCGAATAAATTAAAAAAAAGACGGATGTCAAAACTAATCCTCAAATAGCGGACAATATTAAAAAAAAAAGTTAAATTCCGGCATTTTTAGCGGATAATGGCATCTGCGGCGCATCAATTTCTCTCACTTTTTGTTTTTTAGAAACGTTTCAGAGACAAGCTACGTGCAATTGAAAATCAATATAAAAGAGCGCACTGCTAAAACAGAAAAGGTAACGCAAAATAAACGTTTCAATTACCGAAACCGAGAATATGCTCGTCTCTTATGAAGAACATGGCGTCATTCAGGTTCCTTCCTAAGAGAGCGGAGGCTCGTTTATCCGCTCGGGAAACAAGACACTCTCATTGGATTCGAACTATGTTATTGCTTTACACTGCGCATTTCTCATCTATGATTCTTCCTCTATGAACCTATGAATTTCGTTTTCTAGTTTTGCGTTGAATGGTGATATCATCATTTTTTTGTTTTTGTTGTCGCTATTATGTTGAACCGTACTTTCACTCTGGTTCTCAAGATACGTCGCGGCAAGGGGTTGTCTAGGTCATTGGACAACAAGAAAGCTACTTTTTGTTTAAATTTTGGGCACAGTCTGCAGGATTATGGCTTTACGTGGGCTCCTACTGTTGTAGGTGCCTTATTGCACAAACAGCGTTAAAAAAAAAAAGCGGAATGATTTCTTGAAAAAAAAAAAAATAGAAAGAGCGGTAGCTGAGTTTTAGCGTATTTTGTCCCGTGAGTGTGAATATCACAAGCCTCTGCCCAAACGTGTCAATAAACTATAAAAAAAAACAATTTTTTGAGTGTGACATCAAACTTAGAGGTTTCAACCGTCTTGCGCTTGCCTCTTTTCAGGGAACGCGAGCAGTGGTTTTCACTGCTTGGATAAAGCTTGCGGAAGACACGGAAATATTCGGATTTCTCTATAGTACGCCACGATTCTCTCCGCCCGCCGAACGCGCCGAGAAGGCGGGGCTTCAGCGCGATGTTGAAAGTGCTGTTATGTCTACTTGGCGGCATCAATCTGAAATATGGCTTTTATATTCGTAATTATAGAAGCCAAACAAAGATGATTTCAGTGTTTTTTTTTTTTTTTTTCTCATAAACAGAGCTGCTTTGGTTTTCCTTTCAGTTAACTTTTGCATAGTGTCTGATTCATCTTTAGTTTGGATAATCTAAAAAAAAAAAAAAAACGTTTGGCGCTCAGTGTATGCAGCGTCCGGCTTCATACTACAGTACAAACAGATAAAATATTTTACTAAATTTCGCATGGCTTCTAAACACTGAACATTCACTGTACCTGCCTTTACGAACATATGTCATTATTTTGTGATCGTGAACTATCAAAATACTTTCCTAGAATTACGTTACTGACGCGGATGGGCCTACCTAATGCAACTTTAATGCTAAAAAATTCAGGTTCATAATATTTTGAAGAGTTAAAGCAACATTAGAAAACATAAAAAACGCCGAAAACAAAACCCCCAATTATGAAATGCAAGTAAAAAACGCAAAAGGTAATCAGAAAATCAAAAGTGATGAATTATAAATTGAAACAAGCATTTGTCATTACAAATATTACCAGACCTAGCGTGCTATAGTCTGCAGCAATATAGGAACTGTAAAAAAAAAAAACTCTTTCCGCATGAAAAAAAAAAGCTTTAACTCAATACGTAGTGACAAACCCCTCGTGAAACGAGGAGCCGCTGGCAGATGCTTTTAACTTTTTTTGACGTCATAAAAATTGTCCATTGGTGCTTTGTTACTAATGAAAGGCATTCAAATTTGCCAAACGGGGGAGCGTCAACTGTAGTTTTATTTTCCTCCAAGTGACAAGCATAATGATTTGCTTCCTCTGCGCTCCAAGGCAGTTGTGATAATACTAGTGGGAGATTCTTGTACTGACTCATTGGCTTAAATTGCTACAGGGCGTTTTCAGATAAGATCGAACAACCATGTCCGGTGAAAATTTTTTAATTTTGATGAAAAAAAATATACTTTGCTGGCTTTATGCCCAGAAGTATAAAACCAATCCTTGTTTTCGAAAAAAAAAACATTTTTGTCTTTGCGAGACAAATTTTTAAGCACCCTCTCAGTCTCGTGCACGTTTTGCGTATCGCGCGACGTTGACATTTCGGGCGGCTTCCCCAAAAACACTGTTCTGGCTACGGGTCTTGAAATATTCACTGAAACATTAGGCACAGGAAGGATTGACAAAAAGTATTTATCACTGAGTATTAGGCTAGTTATTTTGAGAAAAAAAATCGCAAACACGGCACAATGCGCAATAAGGCTCTGGATTAAAGAATATTTTTCTCCGTATCTGTAAAAGCTAAGGATATTCAAACTTTTCCAGTGTGTTGCCTTGTATATATTTCATCTTTGCGTAAAATATTGTTGTCCTGGATAACGGGAGAAATTTACAAGAATTGCTCACACGGGAGCATTTAACTAAAAATGCATTATTTTGAAAATCATTTTAAAAAAAAGGCCATCTTTAATTTTCTTTAAACTCTCTTAAATTAACGTTTATAATATGTACTAACTGAGTCTGCAAACACGTGATGCAATATTTGTGTAGCTTTTAAATTATAAAGCGAGAAACATGGCCAAATTGACACTAACGCGGTTGCCATAAGTGGGGCGTGCACATACCCGTTCTTCACAAATTTATTATTATTAAAACGTGTAAAAATACTACAGGGTGGTCAGGAAAAGGCAAATTGACAACACAGAGTTGTACGGTAGTTTTGAAGGAAAAATTCACGATTCCTAATATATTTTCGTACAACCGGCCCAAATATGCCCTTGGGCCGGAGTGATCGAGGTGCGCCACCCTGTAACCTGCTTCGCGGTGCCTGTTTCAACAGCCGGCGTATAGCGTCTCCGCCTACGTGACGTAAAGGAAGCAACCGGAACGACTTTGCAAACAGATCAGCCTACAACCTTGGCAGTAACATGATAGAGGAAATAGGGCGCGGCAGAACCTGAACGTGCGCCGCCTGTGAGCTCCAATAGATCCGCCGCCGTGGAGGGCCGCACAACGCGTAGAAAATAAAGATAGATAAAAAAAAAGGAAAAAAAAATTGCGATTGAATGAGATTGACTGTAACTTAATTTAAAGACAACGGTTTGAGAATCGTGAAATCCAATTTGGGTATGCCCATGTGACCTACGTAAGTGATGGTGCAACAAGCCACTTAAGAACAAGTACCAACTACATGAGCTGCAGCGCCACAAATACACGTCAGCGAGGTGTATTTTTTTACAGCTTGACATGGAAAGGGTGCCTGTGATTGAATCGGGGGTCGTTTCAAGCACCAGACAACGTTGTAGAGCCTCCGACAGCCCACCAAGTCGGTGATGAAGTCGGCGTCAGAGGTGGTTACCCCACTGAACACTAAACTCCGAACGTGAAACTAATCCACCTCCCGAAAGCTGACGTCAAAGCGTTCAGGGACATGAAAGCAAAGGACTGGGACTCTGTTTCCGTTGTGCGTGCAATTCAGTCCTGTCACTTGTGGTAGTGTACGCGGTCCGACACTTCGCAACCACAGCTGTTTTAGCAAGAACAGTAGCCGCAGAAAAAATATATCTTTAAAAGTAAAGTCTCCTATGGCTGCCAAAAGCAGATCGGGGTCTCGAGCTCGCGGTGCCACTGAGAAGAAACGAACAGTTATCGCTACAGGCAAACCGGAAAAAAAATGTTTCTTTTCGGGGCGCCAGGAAAGCATCGTGACCGGCTCAGGTCAGCGTCCGGCAGAAAGAATTCACGCGACAAACTCCGAATGTGCGCACAGAATATTGATTAATTAAACTAGTTTCAATTGTACCACTTTAAACATGTGTTCGTTTTTATCACTATTTAAACGTCAGCAGCCCAGCCTCCCCACAAAGGGCAGGCTCCGAAATTCACTGATCCGAGCAATCTGTATTTAAATTGTTGACTTGTGCTTCAAACTCACCTGTAATTGTTTGTATCAATTCTAATTTTTTACGAATTCCTGTCACACTGCTTTCTATTCACAGACGTTCTACACTTTTCGACCCCTTGCTTGCCCTTGTTTGAAGCTGGCAACGTCATATCTTTCGCCACTCCCGTTACTTCAATTCTGTATATTTAAAACCCTGTGAAATAAAAAATAAAAAAAAATAATATATTGCAAAGCATTTTTGAAGGGCCTGTTAGGACAAATTATGAGCCTTGATCTGTGAAAAGTAGAAGAGAAATTGCGATGGCCTGCATTTTAAACTGATTTTTTAATTATTGCAAAACCGGTAACCTGTCTAAATTTCAGTGTATTTATTTTAGAGAGGGTTTCGTTTTCAATTTCAATGACAATTTATGCAAATATAGAACAGACGCGTTAAAATCATTTAAAAATTTTGAATTTCCAGTCTTTTAAGATCCGGATTCATAAAGCTCTGAATTGCCTCGTAATCGAGAATACATGTTTACCTCCTTTTATTTTATGTAGAGTATCTGCACAAAAAAGTTTAAACCTAAGACGACAACAGTTTTTCTTTAATAAATATCAAAAGGACGGTTTCACGATACAGTCATGTCTCATTAATATTGACCCCGTTAATATGGATACCCCGCAATATGGACACCACTTTCGGGGACGAACTGGGAAAATACACGCATTTTTGTCTCGTTATTATGGACAACTAACATTATGGACGACTTTTTTTACGGGAACGGAGTTGTCAATATTAACGAGACAGCACTGTAGTCTCAAAAACGAGAGCGTATACCGACAGCAACTTTGTGATTTTTTTTCCTCAAGAGAAATTTTATTTTCCGCAAAAAAAGTTTGAATATGTTTTTGCGCTTGCACAACAAATAAAGCATATATCCTTTGCTAAAATTAAAAAAAAAGAATGTCGATCCGACATGGTTGTTCGATCCTATCTGAAAACGCCCAATACAAACAATCTCAGTCAATCGGAATTTTTTTGCTTTTAAGTATCTTTTATTTTCTACGCGTTGTGCGGCCCTCCACTGCGGCGGATCTATTGGCGCTCACTGGCGGCGCAAGTTCAGGTTCTGCCGCCAAGGTTGTGGGCTGATCTGTTTGCAAAGTCGCTCCGGTTGCTTCCCTTACGTCGCGTAGACGGAAACGCTATACGCCGGCTGTTGAAACAGGTACCGCGAAGCATGTTACAGGGTGGCGAACCTCGATCGCTCCGGCCAATGGGCATTTTTGGGTCGGTTGTACGAAAATGTTTTAGGAATTTTCAATTAAAAAATACCGTCCACCTCTCTGCTGTCAATTCGTCTTTTCCTGACCACCCTGTAGCATTTTTACACGTTTTAATAATAATGAAATTTGTGAAGAACGGGTATGTGCACGCCCCATTTATGGCAACCGCGTTAGCGTCAATATGGCCATGTTTCTCGCTTTTTAACTTAAAAGCCTCACAAATATTGCATCATGTTTTTTGTAGACTCTGGTAGTACATGTTATAAACGTTAATTTCAGAGAGTTTAAAGAAAATTAAAGATGTCCTTTTTTTTAAAATGATTTTCAAAGTAATGCATTTTTAGTTAAATGCCCCTGTGTGAGCAATTCTTGTAAATTTCTTCCGCTAACCAGGACAACAATATTTTACGCAAAGATGAAATATATACGGGGCAACACACTGGCAAAGTTTGAAGACCTTAGCTTTTATAGATACTGAGAAAAATATTCTTTAATCCAGGACATTATTGCGCAATGTGCCGTGTTTGAGAATTGTTTTCTCAAAATAACTACCCTAATACTCGGCGATAAATACTTTTTGTCAATACTTTCTGTGCCTAATTTGTCAGTGAATATTTTAAGACCCATAGCCAGAACAGTTTTTTTTGGTCAACAATGTCAACATCGCGCGATAAGCAAAACGCGCACGTGACTGAGGGGGTGCTAACAATTTTTTTTTTTTTGCAAAGAGAAAATGTTTTTTTCCGAATACAAGGATTGGTTTTATCCTTCTGGGCATAAAGCCAGCAAAATTTATTTTTTTCATCAAAATTAAAAATTGTCACCGGACATGGTTGTTCGATCTTCTCTGAAAACGCCCTTACAGTGATCGATGTTGCTGGCACCCGACAGGGTCTCCCTAGAAGAAAGCACATGCTACAACGAAGACGCAGCAAGCGTAATTGTTGACGTCGCAAAAAAAGTATGGGGGGTAACGGGCACAGATCTGAAATGCTTGCTGAAACACAAATATTAGAAACAATGCGTTAACGTCCCGACGGCAGGAAACCGCCCTACTCATTACGAGTGCTTTTTTTTAAGTGGTACTCTTTCATGCTTTAGTCTACTGAAATGAACAGAGTGGCAATTAAGTCGACTGTTGACTCCATTAATGTGGATCAAATCCGCAGTTTTTCAAGCCAACTTGAGGGCTGTTTAATGTAGTTAATCTATCGACATCAAAATATTTATAAAATTGGGCTGCTGTGTAATGTGAGCGGGCTGGTTTGTAGTTAAATGATGACAATTCGGCATCACGCGAAGAATATTTTTTATATATACATAGCTAGAGCTATTTAAAATACGCATGGGGTATTGTTACCAACGAATAATTAAACTAAGACAAGGTTGTTCACGGATTTTACCACCTATTAATTTTGTTTGGGGATAGATATAAATATGTCTGCTGCAGCTTGAAACGGCAATATGTACTTCGGTTCTCAAAAAAAAAAATATTCTCATCTATGCCAGTCAGTGCGAAGGCACCATTTTTCACTGCTAAACATTTGCACACCTGAACGTTTTGTTGCCTAAGATGGCGTCAATAAACTAAACTCAGTATAAGGCCCAATACACTTGTGTGGGTTTGGAAGTTATTGATTTACTCCTATTTGGCAGCAGACTAATGGGAACATATGGGGTGCACAAGAGACTATCATTGCGACCAATATTCGCATCCTTATATTTTGATCTGTTGCGGGGTTCAATTCTTCATGTGGCGATGCCTGAAACATAGCAGCTCGGTCTTTATATACATAGTTATCGCTTCAAACACGCAATATTGCTTTCAATAATGCTCGGCTAGATTTAATTCCAGATAAAATCCTCAGTAACTTACCACCCACTATTTCATTCTGTCTTTGTGTGCTCACGTCGCTCGAGGCCATTACCCAGGGCTGGTAAGAAGCGCTCGCCAAAACACAGCCAACCACCAAACGGCCACGTTGATCACTTTGCCATCAGCGATGCTGATAGCAGGCCGCAGTTGCTCGCTCAAGCGCGTCAATATCCAGTGAGCCAGCGAATGGGCAATGCTCCGGGAATCTTTAGCAACATCAGTGCGCTTTGGGAAGCGGGCCGAACGAGACACCGACCGAAGCTTCGATCCGTTGGCGAGCAATCTTATCTGCCACCGCGGCTCGAGGAAACCGCCCTCAATTGTGCACATAGTGGCCGTTTTGAAAGTAGCCTCGATGTAATTTTCCCAGAAGTGCACATTTACTGCCTCGGTGTTTGTGTGGACGCTGGGGCGGACAAGCGAGTGGCCCGAAATATCTTATTTACCCCAAGCTGCAGCCATTCCATCGACGAAACCCGAACATTCCTCATTTACGGGCGATCGCACGTAAATCCAATCATTGTGAACATGTAGATAAGCTTTTAACACATACTTTGTTTATAGACCTAATTGTATTCGAAAAGTGTAACGCTCGAATAAGTCGAAAAAGCGTTACAAGCTGGTCAAGGCAAAATAAAGTATACATCTCCCATAGAATCCAATGGTAAAGCATCCACAGCAGAGAAAATGCATAATTATACTTCGTTTCACCTTGTGTCAAGACGCAGCTGACGCTGCGAGATGGTGGGTCCATTAAACAGCGTCAGAAGCGCAGCGTCATGGTAATCGTCAAGTGGCTGAACGTGTTTCATCATCGGAGGTACGATCACGTACAAGAAAACTCCAGTGACTTGCGTTTTTCAGAATGCTTCATTGGTCCCACCAACTCGTAGCGTCGGCTGCGTCTGGACTGAAAGTTAAACGATGTATATAAACAAATACGCATACATAGTTTAATCATTTCAAGCAGAAGAGAGGGCAAGCAATAACAGTGTGATCGTGCGCCCCGTACAAAGAACGCGCGATCGTCTTTGAGCAACCTTCAAATGCAACCTCTTAAGAAACAAGATGTCATATTACACGCACTTCGCACTTTTCGTCTCAATTTTCTCAACCGTCCGCACCCATTTCCTTAATGCAGCCGTCTCACAGAACCCTATGCGCAAAGACGCCGGTTGTCCATGAGATTTAGAAGGAGACACTGGAGACACTAACCGGATTACTGGCTCTGTTGCCAGGGGCTTCCACTAGGCCAAAGTCAGCCAGCGGGCCGGCTGAGTCCTGCTCCAGGTGGCGCTGTGAACACCGCCTGCGTGTATCTTGCTGCAGCCGTTTTCGAAAGCGCTTTACCAGCTTGAGAGAAAGTTCGGCTTCTTCACAGAACCGGTGGAGGTGACCACAGAAGAAGAATGGGAGTCTGTGACTGCGCAAGAGGGTTCGGGAACAGGAGCATGTGCAATGGCTGGAGACAGCCCGGACAAAGTCAACCCTGACAATATATTCGGAGTTAAAAGAGGAAATCACGGCAGAGACGTGGGTTTAGTGACACAGCTTGGGCAGCCGCCTATCGTTCGAGGCTCGTGTGAGTGCCCTGGCACACTGCTGTACAAACAGAACTTCGACGATAATGTGCAATCGACTGTGTGCGGAGTATGCGAGGTTGAGAGCGAAATAACGGTGCAGATCATACTCCATTGTAGCGGAATACGACCATCTGCTACTTCTCCCACCGAAGAGGCGAACCTACTGCACGAAGGTGTCCCGCCTCTAGTGAAAGCGCTGGGCTTCTCGGTAACAACCGAGAGAGCCGATTATACTGAAGCCTTTTGGAAGACCATTGAGCAGACGAAAAAACGACTGGAGGTTTGGTGGCATCAAACACTACACAGGGGGCGCTGCATTCACCCCCAGGTTTGGGCACGATTAGTCTAGCCCGCCCGTCATAAAGGGAGCAGCCACAGTATCATCGTTATCATCACCTGGAACTATCACTATTCTTCTGTAGGTGGACACGTCGCCCCCCCCCCCCCCCCCCCTGCGTCACCCGGTGCTTTTTCTTCTCTGGAGACGTCGCGTCCAGTCCAACCCTGGTACGAGGTGTCCATACTCTCGGCCCACCTGCTGCCGCTGTGGAAGCGTAATGCATGCTAATGTGGCGGCTCTACAATGTGGCGGCTGTTGAAGCTGGGAACACGGCGAATGAGAAATGATATCGCCTCACGTGTACCGGCAACTCTCAGCATCAGCAAAGTTATGGTTTTGTGGTGCTTGCCGGCTGCCCCCCTTTCACGATTCGCTTCTTGTGCTGCCACAATGATCAAGCCCTTCTGACGTCACACGAGCCCCCACCCTCTGTGTCCTATGTATCTGTGCACACTAAATGAACTGGCATTAATAGGTTATCCACGTTTTCGTAGAATATCTGCCGTAGTCTAAAAAACAAGATCGTGGACATACGGTAACTTGCTTCTTCCCTTCCACCGTGTTCATAAATCCTGGTACCTCAGACATAGCTTGATGCAACTGTAACCAAAAGCGAGCGACTTTATCTGCATATACCGTGTTTCGCAGGGACGGAGATGGCAGACGTGGAGGTGGTCTCATGGCGATCAAATCGAGCTTCCACATTAATCGAAGTTGTCGCCTTGAGCAAAGAGACCTCGAAGCACTTCTCGTCGAGCTGTTCCTTCCTCATGGAGCCATCCTTGCAGGATGCATTTACTGCTCGCCTTCATCACAAGAAGCGGCCTATCAACTACTCGACGAGTTCCTGGAATTAGCCGCAGCTAAAACCTATGCGAACATCCTTCTTTTGGACTACTTTAACACTCACATCGACTAGAGCTTTTACGCCGACCCTGTCTCCCGCGACCATCAGGACGACGTCGTTCATGGGCCTAGGATCGCTGCTGGTCTGCTGCAAGCATGTCAACAGCCGACAGGCATGATCCGGGACGTGGCACCGATATTCCTTGATTTTCTATTGCCTTCCCATTCCGACACGCCTTGAAACCGCTGAAGTATCTGAAGGCATCCGCACAGATGCTCCAGACACCTCTTCAGCGCGATCTCTGACTGCAGACGGGGCCAGGTACATTCAGTCAGAATTCACAAGTGAGTCAGTACAAGGGGTATCTACTAAGTCAATAACTCTCGCACACCTGGTCCGGATGGCAATTCGTCAAAATGGTTCAAAGTGGTCTGCTGGAATATTCTACCAACCGCTTGCAAGTTGCTGTAAGGTCTGTCCGACAGCGGAGTCGTCACAGAAATGTGTGGACGAGCCTTGTTCATCCCACTGCACAAGGGAAAGGTGAATACAGGGAATGACCCAAGGCATTACCGTCCGTTGTCGATCACTTCAATAGTCTGCCGAAAATGTTTGAGAATAGTTAATGACAACTTTCTTAACAATACCGAAGAATCCGTCTACCTCTCTGAGAGTGAGCGCGGATTTCAGAAAGTATCGTGGTTGTGAGTCGGCACTTGTAACCATTACTCATTTCTGCAGTGACAACATGAAGATGCAAGACTCTACAGAACTAATACAACTTGTCCTAAGTAATTATTTTGATACACTCGACATCAAATTTCTGCTTGAAAGTCAGCAAATTATGAAATATGCAGTTTCATAATCACCTGGATCTCCACTTTCCTCAGGAATCGCAGCCAAGAAGCTGTACCATGGGGCACGATCTATAGAGACAACAATCACTCCAGCAGTGCCACAGGGTCCAGTCCTCGGTCCGACACTCTTCTTCCTACATGTGAACGCATGCCACTCAACGAAAAGTGTATCTTGGTGCAGTACGCGGGCAAAATATTGATTGCTGCGACAGTTTCGTCCCAGTCTGATGCGCAACACCTGCAAAACTCTTAGAGGAGGTAGGGAAATGGACCTTGGGAGAGCTCATCCGCTTGAGCACATCTGAGCTGCGTGACACGCTTCTGGAACGTAAAAAAGCACGACATCTCTCTTTACACCGTAGAAGGCACTCCGCTGAATGCCTCAGGTCACTTGTTCATCCTGGGCCTCAGGTTTGCGCACAACTTGGACTTCTATGCACAAATCTCCGGTGTTGTCTAAAAGGCCCGCAGGACGCTGGGCTTCGTAACTCCCGTTGAAAGGCCGGTTAAGCCGGCGGTTCTTCATACACTATACTCATCCTTAGTTCTGCCTTTGCTGAAATACTGCTATGCAGTCTCGTCTTCCTCTCAAAAAGACTTAATTGAGAGACTAGAGAGTGCGCAGCCCCGCATATTGCTTAAAATCGGTGCGTGATTTTCAGGAACGACCAACAGGTGGTACCCTGCAGGTATGGAAGCCCTTGGCTTGCGATTCTTTGAGCAGAGACGAAGAATCGTGCAAATCCGTGTGCTCTGCCGACTTCTTGACGGATCTATTTCGGGGACACGCCTGTCCGCCGTCAGCAAAGGGTCGACGCAACCTTAGCTTATCGGTGGCAGGGCTGCTCGACACAGCAAATCCCTCCTGCCTGCGGCCACTAGAGGCTTCCTGTCCGTAGTTAGGGCTGCGTTTAGCCCACTACTGGCTTTGCACGAGGAGTGTCGGAAACTTTGTAGAGTATTTGCGACTCAAGTTCTATCGGGCGTGCCGTCTGTGACATAATCTTTACTTTCACCTTTGTCCTCTCTAATCAATACAATGATCATTGCATCAGTTTTATTCCAGGGTGGATTTCTTCTGGCTAACAGATCACACGGCGGCAGATTAACAGTCGCTCTAGCGTCAAGGCTCGTTGATACCCTAGCGACTTCTCAGAACCGTGCGCCTTGAAACCCCTTAAAATATCTTGCGACAAGAGAACACACTGGCGCCACCTATCGGGGAAGCGTGGCAAACTTGGCGGTCCCATATATTTATATCTTTTCGCGCATCATTATTTCTATGTTGGCTTGCAAACATTTTGTCATTGTCATGAACAACCGCTTCTCATAGGTAGGACGTATTGACTACGCAGATACCGCGAAACATGCGCTCCAGTCAAGTGCAGTTCCAGAGTCACTGGATATATAGCGCAGCGTGCCGGTGCGTTCTCTAGTCGTAAGGAATTTTGACGGCATTTAAGGCACTAGGTTATAAAAATGGGCATGTCTGTGGGCGGGCCTTGGGGGTTTAACGCGATAGCGTTTAAGAGCTCGTGTCGCTGAAAATCCCGCGTCGGCGTCGACGTCGGCGCCAGCGTTGGTAGGACGGAAAAATCCTATTATGCAACAAGCGCAGCCACGTGTGAAGTCACACGTGACTGTGACATCATGACCCAGTAGTCACTTTAATTTGTTTTCCAAATATGGGCGATACATTTTCCCGCCAAGTATAGAGGCAAATTTTCACGCTAAATTTAGCGGAACGTTTTCCGTCAAATTTAGCGGAAAATGCTCCCGCCAAATGTAGAACATTTTACCGCCAATTTTAGCGGAAACTTTTGCTCTTAATTTAGCGGGTCAATAGCGTGATTACGCCACAGCCACGTGTGACGTCACGCGTCACGTGATATGATGTCGCACGTGACGTCATATCATAACACGAGACACGTGACGCTGGAGACTAGTGCACGGCCACACTCTTGCACGGCTTGGGACCGACGCGGGTTTTCATGAGAAGGTTTTACGAACAGGGCCCGATGACGCTATCTTGTTCCACTCCTAAAGGCGATCGCTTAAAGGGGCGCTGACACACCACGGGTCGTATTTTTTATTGTCTAAAACGATGCAAGCTGTAGTCATAGACACGCAAAAAAAAAAACCGCACCGCTCCTCGCCTCTCCGCTTCTTTTGATTCGTGACGTCAAAAATCTTGTAATATAGGAGCTTTGTAGGCGACGTTTTCTATAACATTTATTAGCGGCAATCGTAAAACATGTTTTTTTAATGCAATTGCAAACGCACTACGGCCCTTGTTTTTTGAAGTACCAAAAATCGAAGTCCGGTGTGACGTCGCCTTCTGTAATCGTATCCTCCCTTGGAAAACATACCGCCTGGGCGGGCGTCACCTGTGGCACGGAATAAAATCGGTTTTTCTCGGTCCGCCGCCGCACTTATATACCCCTCCTCCTTTCCTCCTCGCTATGGGTCGCGGTGGCAACAGCACGGAGTCGTGAAAAAAAGTGGACTCTCAGGACTCCGCAATATTTGACGTCAACGCACCGGCGCGAATCGCGAGGGAACTTCAAACTCGGCCTTTGGAATTTTTTTTTTTTTTTTCTTACGTAACGAATGCTGAATTCCCAAGTTTTGATTTTTGAGGCTAATGTCCCGGAATCGTTTCACTCGTTTCGGATAATAAAAACAATATATGATTTTGATGTGTCAGTGCCCCTCTAAGTGCCCCTTCCTTGGCACAAGCCAAATACAGGGGTAAGGAATACTTGCTGAAACCCTTGCCGTAACCGGTGTCTGCTCTGTCCGCTCATCGGTACGTAAGTCCTGCACGTTTTCTTGCGTTTTCTACGTCACGTTTGCGTGCCACAATTTACAATCCCAGGCGTGCAGCCTTCAGCTCTTTGGTTCGGCGCAATTTAAAATAGTTAACATTAGGTAAACAAGATACACAAGTCAATATAAATACATTTTTCCTCATAATGTTTATAGACTATGCGATCTTTATCTCTATTTGTATAATATACTTGTAATACGTACTGCTGTATTAAAAATAAAGAACGTTTCAACACGGTCATATCTTTTTATTCTCAAAAGCAGAACGATTCTTCTATAGACAGAAAACAACCATTTTTGTTGGGTGGCGGTGAACCGGGCTTCAAAAACAAGAAAAGGGGGCGGTAGTTCGCGAGCTAACCTCGGTGGTGTCAAGAAAAAGAACGTACATACATAGTGTTTCGTCAAAAGCAGCGAAGAAGTCAATGGAAAGTTTATTCTTTGGTTTTGTAGAACATGTCAATTACTTTTCAATCTTGTCATAAATTGTTCATATCATTGCATTTCGTGCGGTCAGTGTTTAGAAATGAGGCTGAAATACAGTCAACACAATAAATAGTTAGGACATTTAAATAATATTCGATCAGTTTTTAGCGTTTAATGAATTTATATAAGCTTCATACTCTACTTACCCCATGAGGCCAAAATACATTAAAAGGTGCGGACATTCTTCATTTTGTATATAACCTCTTAGCGACAGAATAGTGCACACATTAATTTGCGGGATGTAATTAAAGTAAGACAATATGTAGGGTCTTTCTTTTTCGTATTTTTATATGTTTAAAGGAGGGAGAGTACGAATCGGATGTTTTTTTCAAGATGGTTAATGGGTAGAAATCTTGTTTTTAATAAATAAATTCTGGAACTCGAGTTTTTAGGGTATATTAATAATATAGTTTTTTTTTTAGGACAATGTAGATGATTGCACTGTTTCAATATTCGAAATGTATTTTTTAACTTTCTAGTAATTAAAATTCACAGGTTACAGCATTGTAACTAGATATAAAAGCTTATTTGGGCAATACTATTTTGCATAATCGTTATTGCTTACATAATCTTCTGCATGCGAACATGGGCGTACCAACCGGATGGGGGGTGCAAGGGGCATACCCAGGGTAACGCCCCCCGGCCCTGGGGGGGGGGGGGGGGTTCTGGTTGGCCCCCCCACTACTAAACAAGTAGGTGCGCCACAGCATGCTCACCATCTGTATGTTCATCCTCGTCTTGACTAGTTTTTGGACACATCTGAATTGAGAGAAAGTTATTTCTCCATCGCAGCTCATGCGTACGTACAGCTGCAGTGCGAAAAATTATCTCTTCGATTCGGCAGGAACAAATTAAGTGCTATTTCTTTAGAAACGAAGTTGTGATAGCCGTTTTTTTTTATCTTCCTTTCTTTATTCGTTGCAAAGGCAATGAAAGAAGTGCAAATTATATTTGGCAGCAGAAAAAAAGTTGAATTTTGTGTCCCGATCTATGTCACAGCAGTTCAGTGAAGCCAACATTATATAGTTCGTTCCTGAGGTCTCACACTAGCCCATGCGCTCCTACCGAAAACATTGCTTCCTAGAAAATATTTTAAATACGAAAGCATTAACTGTTTCATGGAGTGAAGCCGGCGTTGTCTGTAGCAGCGAAACGGCACCTAAATTCCCATTGGCTCCGACGCGTCCTGTGCCTTTGTAGCAATAGTTTCATCTTTGATTAGGGGCCAGCGGAACTGATGGCGGCGCAGCGGGAGGGGGACGCGGATATGTGCTGACCTGACGTTAGGCCAAGCGTTAGGACTAACGTTAGGCCTAATATTTCGTTTTGAGGTCTAACGTCGTCAACCGGTACCCGGAGCTAGTGCGATGAAAATGATGAGAAGACACGTGATTTCGGCACATGCCGCGCCGAGCTTCGCACTCCCGCCGCTGCCTCACCCAGCGACGCAGCAGTCACTAGCGAGCCAGGGCGGTCTGCGGGGCGCCCCTCCGCACTCTCCTGCCGTCGACGAGAATGCTTTCGCATTCACAACTTATAAAACGTGCTTACGTCTCCTCGAATGTGTTTTAATGCGAAAGCATTAACTGTCTCATGGAGCGAGCTGACGTCATCAGTTGGAAGCGCAAAAACGGCTCCTAGTTTCCTCGCGCCTTCAGTTTCATTTGCTAGCGCGCGTCGACGGGGCTCCCATTGGCCGCTGCGCATGGCCTCCGAAATTCCGAACCCCGCGCGGGCTGGTACGCAGCAAACGACAAAGGGAGCGGACGAGCGGCTTGTATGCTTTCGCATTTACAACTTATAAAAAAATGCTTAGGTGTACCTCGAGCTTTAAGAAAATTAATTAAAAAAAAATAGAGTTTAATTTTAAAATTTGAAAAAAAATCGGGTGTACATTTTAAATAAATGTTTTCTAGTTGTGAAATACCGAGAAATTGATTGTTTTACCCCAAAACGAAGAACACTATTTATATACTTTCCTGAGATATTAATCTAACTTAAGAATGGACGTAAATATACGTCCCAAATGAATTACATCTCAAACAATCTAGATGTCATGCGGAAGTGACTGAAGTTTCGTGTAGAGCTTTTATACTGGTTTAGAAGTGGTCAGGATTAATTCCTGTACCCGGTTCTTTATGCGTGCAGGGAGCTCTTTTTTAATATTGAGACTACCGGCAACGTCCCAGATCCACGTGGTGTTGCCTATGCATGAACAGAACTGACCTCGCAGTGCAAAAGTCTTTGAAAAATTTGCAGTATTCTCAATCCGGCCAAAACTAGCTGCGAACAAAAATAATTGAATTCAATAGTTTGTATTTGGACACTTTTACTAGGGAAACAGGGCAAAAGGTAGATTGATTGTGCGGGACGGACAATCAGGACAAAATATTTTGTACATAGTTCTGCAATTGTCAGTGCTTTTCTTAAAGGGGCCCTGCAATCATAGTTAAGCGTCTACCTTTTCTGCGGTTTTCACATCTCTTTGGGGTTCGGGCAAGCCGGCGGGCACGGAGTGAGTAACTAAATATCAGTGCGTCATATTTTAACCGGTCGACGCTGAATCCTCCTCCCCCTACTGGGGCGACCTGCGGTGTCGAAAGCGCGCGATACTTGACGTCTTTGGTCCTCGGCTTACTACTGGTCATTGCCGCTAGAAGCTTCTTTTTAGTCGAAATAAAAAAAAATGTATAAGTGGCGCGAACCGTTTCAAATATTTATTAAAGTATTTTTTGTTCACTAATTTAGATCAGAAAAGAAACAAATGCAGTTTAGAAAGTACGGAAACAAGAAATGACCCGTTGACATACACGCCATTAAGCGGGGTAAAAGGCGGCGCATGCTAGAAGGGTGTAGTGCGATCAGGCACCGACGAGTGACGAGCGTAGAAAGGTCCCGGATGTACGCGGCGGCGCTGCGGTCGTATGAACTGGAGGATCCGACCTGCTCCGAGCGCTCCCAAAGCCTTCGGCGATCAGCTTTGGCTTGCGGTTCGGCCTTTTGTCGTTATGGGAGCGCGAAGTGGCTCCCGTTCTGAACTGATCTTTACCCCGTGTTTGCTGTAATTTGCGGCCAATGAAGTGTCATGCCGAAGTAGTGTTTAATCGCGCAGCAAATGCAATAGCGAGCCGCCTGGCTGCCCGCTTCATACAGCCTATCCAGAACATGCTCTAGTGGCGCCCGCTCGAGCCGTCGACACGGAGTGCGGCAGCCGTGAGCGCTCGCTGAGCTCACTACCCCCCCTCTAGTTCACGGACACTCAAGCAACCAAGGACGTCATAAAGGAGGCTATTTTTTGCTTGTTTTTGTAATATTAATTGCCCATAACTTTGAAAATAAAGCGAAATTTGAGAAAGGAAAAGTTTCATTAAGTTTCTACGTTCAGTGTGCTCAGGTCCGGTGCAAATTAAAAACCAGTAAAAAAGTCCTTGCAGGGCCCCTTTAACACTTTGAAAATGCAAAGTGAACCCTGTAATAGAAGTCATAGCAAATTAATACAATCTCTGAAAGTACTCAACGCGACATGATAGAAGGTACTGTTTTACACGGTGCCTGAAGCTGTGCTTTGACGCACAATCTCAAATCATTTACATAACGGCTAAGTGTGTTTTTAAGAAATCTGGTATCAAGTATGCTAATTGGTGATATACATAATTCGGCTTAGACCAAGGCATTAAAAAAGAACAATGTCGAAGATTGTGATGTGCATTATTAAGAAGAAATGCGTCAAAGAACGGGATTGGCCCCCCAAATATTTGATTATACATATGCATTGAAAATGTAAGAAGAAATAAATGGCGGATGGTAATAGAACTGTGCTTAAAATAACTGAGCTGCGTGGTCAGTATGGTGTAGAGTTTCTACAGAACGCAATTTTGGTTTGTTTGCTAAAACAGCATATTACAATTTATTTTAGTTGAAATCCAAACTAGTAGAGATTTTGGGGATGAAAATGCGCTAAACTATAGTACAACTGACGTTTTAACCTGCAACATTGTAATTTTGTATTGCATACCAATATAACTAGAGATGCTCGAATGAATGAACAAGCAACGCAAAAACATTTGTAGTGTTTATAGACACAAGTTTTACGAAACGTTTTTTTTTAAAAACACGTACGCAAGACATCTGTGTACAAAATAATAATGCTTATTTTTTATCGCAGATTATTTATTGCATTATCGCAGGAAGCGTTGCATGAAATGTATGTTGGCGAAATAAAATATATTTATTTTAGTGTCATCCCGTTCATTTGTGTTTTAGTAAAAAGTGTTATCTTTAAGTTAATGTACTTTTCCTCTTTTACAGTTATATATCACGGTTTCATTTTCTTCATAATATGCATTCGTTTCTGTGTGCCTGCCCTTTATGCAACAGTGCATGTATGTGTAGCCGGTGCACGCTTATGTTGGCCCCGGGCTGTTTAGCGGCACTGGAAAAGTACAAATAAATTAAAGAATAAATAAAATTTATTTTATGAGATTCACCCCTTGACTGTGCAAAAAGAAACATAATTTGAACAGCAGTTTCCTCTCGCTATATTCTACTACCCTGTGGACATGGTATAATTTTTTTTAATTAATTTATGTTTACAAAGTAATCTGTGATAATTATTCCAGTGGCTTCATGGTAACATACAAAAAAGTTGAAACGCAAATGTTATTCACCCAAGCTTCAACGAACATCATCACAGTGATTTGCTGAAAGTAACATTTAAAACCACTCCTTCTTGCCAAAGATAAATCAGGCGGCATCTATTTGTAGACTTTCTAGAACACCAGCGATGTGAAATTTGAAAAAGGGTGAACACCACCAATGTAAAATTTGAAAAAACAAAAGTTGGTTAGGTAAAAACAGTGAGAATAGATTCATTATTCAGTAAGATGGCTGCCAAAAGAAATTTGCCTAGCCTTGTTTATACATTTTAATGACGTGTTCACTATTTTTTGATCGAATTCGTAAGCATATGCACAGCAACATGATTATGTTAAATAAAGTATCACAGGCTGGTGTTGTATGTGTCAAGCCTACCTGCAGAAAAAGCATATGGCCATGTATAGTGGATATTTTCTGTAGGGCTTCGGCCTGGTAAATATAGGCCGCCGACATTTCTTATTCATGCAAATAGTTTTGCTACGCGGAGTGTTTTGCGCGTTACGCCAGGGAAGCGACTGTGGCGTGGCTAGAAGGGGCGGGAAGTAGGCTCCTACGTTTCGGTGCTTAGCCTAGACTTGATGTGTCCCAAGGAAAACGGTGCTACTCATGGAAATCAAAACCATAGATATTTTTTGGAATTTTTACATCGGCCTTCAGTTAAGTCCAAACGCCTGCTCGCAGAGGCGTATTTTTTAACATTATTTAACAAATTATGTTGATAGTGAAACTTGCCACTGATCTTTGAACACGGAGACCGTGAAGTATTCTAATATAGAAGCGGTAAGCTACTGAACAATATAAGAGCTATGTAGAACGCAAGGTCTTGGTACAGGTTCTGTTGTAACAAAAGTTTGAAATACGTACTTGTAAAAGGTCTACCATTTTTGAAACGTGACTTGATCGAAGTTTAACTCTTTCCCTCCATTCTGAAACCTAATTCTTTAAAAAAATTGGAGATAGTGAATGACGCAGCTGAAAATATTTTTATCACAAGTGCAAGCCTGTGACCTAAGCCAAATGTTTTACTTGCTGAGTGTACCTTTACAGCTTTCATTTATGTGACAACGGTTTTCTTAAAGCTCATCGTTTGCTGACTCAATCAATTTTATATTTATCTTTTTTGGAACTACAGAAATAATATTAAAACTTTATTTTCTGGTAGTGTCCAAAAGCGGCCACGAGGGCCTACTTATTGGTACACTATAAACAAAATAACCATCACATTAAAGATGCATCTCTCTGTTGAGGCACAGGTTAATCAATACTAGTCCACAAATTTAACAAACGCAATACACATATATACCAAGACGCTACAATTAACACAAAGCGCTAAAATAAAAAAAAGCACAATGCTAGAAACGCAAAAAAAAAACTTTCACACCTTATAAATGCTTCACCATATTTAAAAACTTATCTGAGTAGATGTCAAGATCAGGAACAGGAAGCTCGTTATAAAGGTGCTGGATCCTAGAAATTGGCGAGGCATGGTATGGTGCATTTGGGTAAAATTGCAAAAACAAATCTACTAGCACAAACGGTACATGAAAGTTCACAGATGATAAGTGTGAAATACTATCAATTCTATCACAGATGACTTTATGTAATTAAACTTGAGGAAGAAAACGAGAAGGGACGGACAAACACAAACTTCCAACTTCCAACTGGTTGTCCGTCCCTTCTCGTTTTCTTCCTCAAGTTTAATTATCCCTACCAACCCGCTCGTTCTGTCCCGACTTTATGTACAAACGATAAATCACGAATGGTACGACGTTTACTTAGCTCTCGTAAGTTAAGATATTTAAGTAGTGATTCGTAACTATAATAACAACGACGATTAAAGTATCTATCCTATGCTATTCGAATCAGACGCTCCTGAACTCTTTCAATTTCGTTGCAGTGATTCACGGAAAAGGAGTTCCACACTACGGAACTGCATTCATGTCTTGGCCGAACCAAGGAACGAAACAAATGAACCAAACATCTGTTACTCGAAAACACCCTCGTCATGTGTGAAATCAGCCCCAGTACACGTAGGGAAGTACCCACCACTGAAGTGACGTGTTCTTTGAATGAAAGAAGGCTATCAACGATAACGCCAAGGTCACGCATGGTGGTCACACGTTGAATTATTGTCGCATTCGGTAGCCTATATTGAAAAACAATCGGATCTCGCTTTATGGACAAAGAAATAACTTTTCTTTTTGTGTGTTAAGGAAAAATAGATTAGATGAGCACCACACTGACACACAGTCAATATCCTGTTTTAGTTATAAACAATCGTCTAAGCCACGCACTGAGAAATAAAGCTTGATGTCGTCTGCGAACTGTAGAATCTTAGCACTCTTGACAGCAGAAACAATATCATTTATAAAAATTAGAAAAAGGAGAGGGCCCAAGTTCGAGCCCCGTTGAACGCCTGACGTTGAGAAGAAAGGATCAGATAAAATATTCAAAATCAGAACTTCGTTTGTACGCGAAGAGAGGTATGATTTAAACCAAGCAAAATACAACAGACTTCAACCATGCAACCGCAGTTTCGAAAATATCGAGACATAATTTACCGTATCGAATGCCTTCGACATATCAAAGTATACAGTATCAACTTGCCCTTGGTCAAAAACGACCGGAGGCGAGTAATTGAAGATTGTGCATAGGTTAGTTTTAACTGATCTCCCCCTGAAGGAATCCATGCTGCGCAGGATAGATTTTTGTTTTTTTGAGGAAATAAAAAGAAAGTCACCTTTCCACAGCAATTTCAAAAACCTTCGAAAACCCACACAGTAGAGACACAGGCCTGTAGTTGTTCATGAGGCAAGCATCTCCCGCCTTGAATATCGGAACTATAATAGCTTCTTTCCATTGCTTCGGGAAATACCAGACTGAAACGATAAATCGAATATGTTCCGTAAACTAGGTGTCAGAAGGTCCCCGCAACCCTTGATAATAAAACAAGGGACTGAGTCAGCACCCAAGGACCGTTTAGGTTTGAGGCTCCCAATGGCTCGCAAAACTTCGTTATCAGTTATATCGCAAAAAGGAAGGCTATCATGAGTGTCGATAGTAGAATCACCATGTTGTACCGAAGGTGAATGCAAGGTAAAACATGAACTAAAATGCCCTGCAAAAATATCTGCAACCTTCTGACTTGAGGAATGGTAAACGGAATTGTCATGCTAAGTAATTCCCTATTTTTTTCACGTACATGCTGTTTTGTAAACTTCCAAAATGCATCGGGATCACGCATCAGACTGCGTTCAACAGATTCCAAATGAATCGCTTTGCCGTGCGCGTACAGCTTCTTTACCAAGGCACAGTAAATAGCGAACTAACTATAGGAAACCTCTAGTCCCGATTTCTTATACTGTTTATGACATCGCTGCTCTTTTTTTCTAAATACAATTTTAATTCGGAAGAAAACAAATATTTGGATGCGAGAATGACTTTTTTTCGGAATATATGTGTCAAACGCATGACGAGTAACCGAAGTAAGGTTTTGAACTGCTGACTGCACGCAAGGCTTTTGCGTGGTCGTCGTCCAGTAATAATGTGCAAGGTATCCATACAGACTCAGATAATCGCCTCTTGCGAAAATTGAAGACTGAAGACTTGTTCTTAGTATTAATAAGTAGGGACAACCGACAAGAGGCGGTAAATTAAGGGTGGAACTCGTCAACACTCACTAAGGGCTGAAGAGCCGATCGAGAATGTAGGTGAGCTAACAGGAAAAGGTCAAGCAGATTCCCCGCATTATTTTTAAGGTGATTTAGCTGGTGAGGACCAGTTGAAGTTTATGAAATCAAGTAAAACGAAGGTTTTCCCTGTTGTTTCTGAATTAACACCAGTGACGAGACCAGAAGCCCAGTCTACACCCGGAATATTAAAATCACCCAATATATGCACTCTAAACTTGCTAAAGTCAATTTTTGCCTGGATCTCGTTAAAATGGTTACTAAAAGACGTATGCTCCTACAATGGGGGAAATATTAGTTTCCATTAAGCCAATTAAAACCATCCTTTTTCTGCAGCTCCACCCAAGCACATTCATCATATAGCTCCAAGTCGTATCTTTTGTGTGAGTTTATGCAACCGGCAATCGCAACTAGCACTTGGCCTCCGTACTTCTGTCCGGTTTTCATATAGTTTCTGTCACGCCGATGCACATTGTAGGTCAGGCACGTAGCCAGGGGGGGAGGGCCCATGGAACCCGGGCCCCCCCCCCCCCCCCCCCGAAATCGTCCATTTTGCTGGAACCTCCTCTCCGCCCTCATCCTCATACAGCATTTCGTCATGCCCCCCCCCCCCCCCTCGAACCAAAATCCTTCCTACGTGCCTGTTGTAGGTTGCCGGAAAGTATTCTTTATTGACAAGGCTATCATTTAGCCACGTCTCAGTTATACGTATAATATCAGAAGCAATGTGCAAAACATTTACAATGAATTCATCAGACTTCGTACGTAGTCCTCGCGTTTTCTGGTAATAAATGTTAATCATGTTATGGATGCGGAAAGCCTGACATAATGGTACGAGCTTCATCTAGCCTCACAAAAACTCATGGAAAAAGCAGCCCTCTGGCCAGGCATCAGGCGTGTTTAGTACGTCAAACAGATCCGGTGACATACCAAGGTTGAAATAAGCATAACTCGGAAATCTAGGCTTTAGCTTTGTGCTGGTGATCGTCTTTCCTCCCAGAAAAGGCTCGATGACTGCCTCAATGTCCTTCACAGAGGTGGCGGGTGACAAGCGGGAAAAAAACAGAGCCCTGTCATAGAGTGGTCGAGGCACAGACACTACGCTCAAGGACTTTGTCGTTCCCACCGATGCCTTGGTCCTACGCCGCGACTTTACCATGGTAAAGCCATCACTAACTAGGTTCAACGCCTCGGTACACCGGATTTGTATCTGGGACGTCGACACCATCAGCGAAGTAATAAAAGCAAAGATATTTTTTTCGGACTGCACAATCTATGCTTTGGACTGCACATAATGCTTATTAAATATTACTTTCCTGCAGGGCATGAAGTAAGTAGTGGCCATAGTTAGATGCAATAGCCAGAGTGCTCATTTTACGATTTTAACCGTAAAATCAAATCTTATACTTCGGAGGCAGAAGAATATATTTTAAATTTAAATATCTAAATCTTTTTTTTTATTTCATATCACCTTTAGACATCGTATCACTAGATATTCCTACGTTCTTTGCGAATTTCCTTCTGGAAGTAAATAGAGTCTCATTGGCGTCAGTGGCGCCACTTATTCTGTTTTGTTATTACAAAAAGGTTTCCCCAATAAACGTTTACTTATTTCTGTTTATTGCGGAGTGGTCGTTTGTAATCCGTGGCATTTCTGATGGATGTGCAAAGTAGAGGTGCGATGTTGGCACTATGCGTTTTATGAGTAACTTAAATGTGTATTGGTACAGCATAGGTATTTTACTCACGAGATCTGGTAATGTTTGGCTGGCCACATATGTATGTTCTTGCATGGCTCACGGGTAATTTAAAAGTAGCTGTATATTGTCATTGCTGATACATGATACAAAATCACTCGTACCTATAGTTTACGTTTCTGAATGTTTTATTTAGGCCGCCACTATTATTTTATGTTTTATATTATCTTTTCTTCATATTTTGATGTAAAATTGTGTACTGCAATGGTCTAATTTCAGTAACGAAATCAACGTAATTGGAGTAGCCTTAAAAGAATGCGTAATGAGGCTTAAGGTATATTTTTTTTTTAAGTTTAGGCCCTAAACATTTTGTTAAGGTGATTTTCTGACACTATCGTCAATGTAGCAGGTATATGGGGATAAGCATGAATACAAACAAATTCATAATGGCAAACAAAAGACACAAGATAAAAAAATATATACACATATTGCTGGAATAAAACGATCCTCGCGGGTTTTATCGCAATTCATGCTATGGTACACTCGTTTTTATTAATTACTACAAAACAAATAGATGCACTGCGGACTTACTGTTGCGAAAAACAACGCTTTATTTGTTAAAGTTCAGACATGTTTTGTTTTGAAGTAAGAAATTTCAAAAGGGTGGTGAAGAGCAACTGGGTTTTGACGCCTGTCCTTCGTGACATTTGTAATTCGAGCTTCATCCTAAATATTAGCCATATAAGCTCAATAAATTCTAGAGTATTGAATGTAAATCTAGTAAGAAAATATTTAAATTGAAGCTTATTATTTATATAACGAACGCTTCTTAAATATTCCGAAATCTAGAACTGCCGCGTTCATTCATCTAATGTTAAATAGGTCCATAGTTGTTTGTACATGGCTTTCGCGTGACGTCAGTCCGCCTGTTTTTCTGGTTGCCAGAAGCGCCCTGTTAACCCAGCGGAAGCTACTCTTTCGCGTGCGCTTCCCTCCCATTGTGTCTGGCTAAGTTGCGTCAGTTCAGGCTATGCATAGTACGTATAGCGACAACGCGGGAAGTCAGTTTGGAAAGTTCCGCAGCTTCCACGGCGTTTCTCGACTGCTTTCATTTTTTTTAGGCAAAGTTTTCATTAAATACAGCAGCAAGGCTCATCTCTCCAGATTACACTTACACACTAACCACGCGTATCAGCGTTATTTTATCAGCTCTTGTGTGGTGAAGCGAGCACTAAACGGGACCAAGGCGAGCACAAGATAATTATGAGAAACCGCTTTGACCACACTAGGATTTTTGTTCCCGGACGAGATTAAGTGGCATCAATCTACGTTTCGCCTTATGTCTTTATTCAAACAGTAAAATTGAGAAGTCATAATTTGGTAGGTCATGTCATTAAGGCTCGAACAAGAGGTATTGTTCAGAATTGGCTGTCAGAAATGCGCGTTATTGCCAAAATGTTCTTAGGCAGAAAGATGCAAGTAAATAAAATACAAATATGGCAAATATCGGGTTAATATATAATGGGGTTGGAGTTCGCATGTCGGAAGTTAACATGAAGGAGAATGAAAGGCAGACGAGGTTGCTTCCCATCAGCTCTCAATTATTATGAAATGGATTCCAGTATACGAAGAGGGACTTCGAGGGAAGATGTCTGAAAGGTATAAAAGAGTTCAATGGCTAATTGTGCAGATAAGCTAATGCAACCAAAAGCTATGGAATGTTCACGACAGGCAGAAAAAACAATTATTTGAAGTATTAATGAGAAATGTTTAAAAACAAGACTAGCTAGACAGTTTGGAGTAGCAAAAAATAGATTCAAATAGTAAGACCTATATCATTCCCAAAATTTTAAGCCAATATATATATATATCGGTCGAAGATGATTTTAATTTAAACGAATTTGTATCTTTACATTTATTTTGTATTGGCTACCTTACAGATGGGCTGGTGGACGGCAATATAGTGGGCTTCGTATAAATTGTTCAGGCAGAAGGTAAACTTATAGCGTTATGAATAATATAAATTAAATCATAAATTACCGCGTCGTTTGTTTTTATGAAATGTTTTAAAGGCGTAACTCCAGTCATCACATCTAGATCCTTGATTTTTTAATGCAACTATTGTCACAAAAAAAAACTAAATTTAAAAGCAAATACCGCGGACTTATATAACAATATCAGCAATTTATAAGCGTTTCGTCTCCTATGCGGGGGGGAATCATCAGTGCAGCCTAAGAACAACACGACTAGCCATCAGCAACCAAACGCTCGCTTTGTCCTTCTCATCATCCGTAGCGCTGGTTCGGACGACTTCTTTGTTCACTGCATAGGGGAGACATCATCATTACGGCCCTCATTTCAACTTTTGTTTTCTTCCGTAGTAGATATGACGTTAAATGATGACTTTAACCTATTTCAGTATGTCAATGTGCACGTCGGGGAGGGCACCGCGCCCCATGGAGAAATAGTGCAACCAGCCTCTGCTGCATTGCGCGAGCTTGGCGCGAGGACAGCGCAGCAGAGGTTGGTTGCACTATTTCTCCACAGGGCGCGGTGCCATCGGGGCCGAGATGCGCTCCAATTGCAAACCGAAACTTAAAAACCCGTTGAAATTGTGCGGTTTTTCAGAAAGCCGGTGAAATGCTGCGCGTGCCTTCTATCGTTCTACAATTTGTTGATTTTTTTTTTTTTTCGATGATGCTGATCCGATAGCAGAATAAATAATATATTTTATTCTGCTTGTTTTTCTCACTAGTGCATTAATGACAGTGTGCAAAGTTTTTGTGCAGAGATGTGAAAACTTTGATTTTGCAAGGTGATTGGATCGCTTTAATCGCAATAAACTTCTATTTGTGTAGCAACCTAGTTATTGTCTTCATTGAGAAATATTTGGATCCAGTCATTCGTGTGTTTTGAACGCGGGCATTACGACCTTTTTTTTAAATTGTTTTGTTGTTTTCACGCGTTAGGGCGTTTAAAAAAATTTAAAATATTTTTTTTTTATATTTCTTTTAGCTGAGCACCTAGTATTGTTAGTTAGTATTAAAATATAAATATATTCTACTCAGAGACTATTTAGCTAGCACATACCACATCTTGCGAGATAATTCACAAATAAAATATTTAACCGGTTCAAAATATGGATCCTTGAAACATATATGCATGAAGAAAGCACAATTTAATGGCCGAGTTCGCAAATATCCTAAACAGTTCATAACTATATATTACTAAATGCTGACGGCGGTTCCGTTAATTGTATTGTATTCCCTTTTATCAGTGGATACATCATCCCTTTTTATTACAAAAAGTGTTGATATTAAATTAACTACCGCAGGTATAGTGCATTTTGCCTAATAAGCTATCACTCTAGAAAACTTTTAACCAAGGTTCAACTGAGTACCTACGTAATATTGAAGTTGAAATCTCACGACATCATCTCGTTAGCCAACACCGAAACCCGCAGCCTTGCAACTGAATAAGTGTATATCTCTGGTGCGCTTTGAGTCTGTATACTGATCGCTAAAATATCGCAGAATTGTCTTCTTGTCTTTGTAACTTGATTCGTGCTCAGGTGTTCTTATATGCGAATGCTTTAAATATCGTCAGCCGCGGAGAAATCAAAAGGTGTAGAGGGCTCGCTGCCTTCTATGTTTTTTTTGCATGCACACTGCGACTGAAAATCTAGAAAGCTATTTAGTTGTAGTCTGCATTTGTTTCAAATATCCTCCAACTGAAGGAGTCGTTCCTTTTATTTATAATGTAAACCATATTCCCCAAGTCGTGCCTGGCTGCCACCTCATCCAAAGTCTTAAAAGCCAAAACTGTTCATAAGAATTCTTTCATTTTATTTTTACGCAAATTGAATAGAAAGGAAACGCGTTCTTATATTCATCGTCTTTAAATTTGACAAACAACTTTCCAAATGTATTTTGTGAATGAAATGTTGATTGAATATAGATGCCCACAGTAGCGCAACGTGTTCATTGAGGTACTGTTTTAATAACGATACAAAAATAATTATTTTTTTTCCTGATTGCGGCACCGTTAAGTGGAGTACAATACCTCGCTTATGCGCGTCATAAACAAAAAAAGACATCATGAAAGCTCTTGCTAGTCCTAATTCTAAGAAGATGTGTAGTACTTCAGCATATATCTATTTGTGTAACAGATATGCAGTAATGGAAACATTGGGTTCTCGTGTTTGGATTATTTGAAGAGTGATAATAATGAAAACGATCAATAATGCACCAGTTATCATTGAAACTCAGTTGCATGCGAATATTACAATTCTGCAACGCATTTGATACACTAGACCTGAGCGACAAATGCATGGTAATCTTCACAAGCGTACCGAAAGAACGATTTTTTCTTTACATATTTACATATTTCCGGGCGTGCTGCATTTGCTCTTGAGTGTCAGGTTGAATAACCGTAAATATTTGCATTTTCCCAGGATGAATTCAGTAATGTACTCTACTTTAAAAAGTTCAATTTTGAATTCATGTTGGGCACTTTTGAATTCCTTGGGAAACGCAGATTTCCGGTAAAATATTATTAAAATAAAGAAACCAAAGTAATGCACTCTCACCTACAATTTCAGAGGTTACTTTAAAAAGATTCTATACCACACGAAACGTGAGACTCCTGATTTGTATTCTATGGATTACCTCTGAATTATTCCATGCGTTCAACCGTGTATATATTTCTATATTTGCAGCTATGTCGTGACTGCATGCAGAAAAGGCTTAACTCCGAGAGCTCTACCTAATGGTATACAAACGTCCAGTAACACAATACACAGGTCAACACGTGTCTGCAAAAAACACACGAAGGGATTTTTTGATAATATTAAGATATCTCACTGTGCAGAAAAGTGTTTTGCCCACGCAGGTCCCTCGGTCGGTGTAACGCTTTCAGTTGTCGTCAGTAAGCTTGCCAGCGCTTCACGGAGATTTATGCAAATTGGCATTTGTAAGCGACACCATTATCATCAAATTTGCGTTTATTTAGGCAAAAGTGCCACAGAAGAATTCCGTTTCAACGGGTTGTAGCTTTAAGTTGGACTTGGCGAAGCAAACGCAAAAGTTAATGTTAGTTGTCAACGTGCTCCAGTCTGGAACAGAAGCTTTACTTTTTGTGGATGACTCTCTTTTGTTGATTTAGTTCCTGTGCTCCCCGGTAACACCCATTTTTAAGTCGCGTAAAAGCAAAGTCATGAACAACCGCATATAAATCCAGTGTCTTCCAAATTGTTTTTCCTCTTTTTTTTTCCAATGGAGCAGTGACACTAAACCCTGCCGCGAAATTCAATCGGTTTTTCATCACCCCCATCGTGCTGCCAGGCAACGATGTCATAAGCTAAGGAAGCACATCTTCCCAAATACACTGCTTTGACGATTTATTATTCATTTTCGCGGCTTGTTTTACTTCTAGTGTTGTTTTGCTCCTCGTCGCTTATGCTTAACAGTGCTGAAAGCCTGAAAAAAATAATGCTATAAATGCTAAATGTCTTGGCTATACTCGGCAACCAGATTACTTTTTTATATTGAAGGCCTACTCACCCGGTTTCAAAAAAAAAACAAAATTTGGCGCTGCTTTTTTTTTTCTTGGCCGGGTGGATACTTGAGATCTCTTGGTAACTTTATAATTCCAATGATATGTATTTGTATGGTACAAGTAGCTGACACGTCTGCTTTTATGAACGAAGGAAATTCAGGCTTATGCCGAATTTTTCGCTTCCTTCTTTGAACCGACTATAACATAACTTAGTGCCCCGCAAGATTGGGTTAGCGTGCTCTAAGCTTCTGTTTTGTGTTGTGTTAAAAATACAGGAGGACGCTTAAGCTTCAACTTTATGAGTGGAATGCAATAGCTACACATATAAACCCCGCTCGTTCCCAAGTGTCTACGTGACCTTATCGGTTGCGTGTCTGGCTCGCAACAGAAGGGTCGTGGTTTCGAATAGCGCCTCCGCCTAAAATTGTTCAAATGTTTCATTTAAGGAAAATAAATTACTTGAGAAGTGGAATCATTTGAGACATGCGGCAACTTTTAATTCGCAAGACGTGTCATGTTTTAATCACTTTCATTCAACGCGTGACAGTACGTTTCATGTGAGCGTTGCGGGTAGTTCGAAATTCCCGCCATAGGTCATGTGGCTGTGACGTCTAGACCCTATCGACCAATCAGGTTTTTCTCGGATTTTCTGTTAGGCCGTCTTTCTGGCACGCCGGCCTTTCAGGCGCGCCACCGAGGCCGGCTAGGCACGAGCACATTAAAGGTATCGCTTTAAAAATGTAAACATTGCTCCCAGGATGAACGTCTTGTCTACATATCGCAACAGGCAATCGTTGTACTTGAATTAAATAAATAAAATCGTCAGCCTTACCGCACTCCTCGTGATTGACAAATCTTTATAAATGTAACACAAAAATATACCTATAGTTCTTACGATATCGAACAAATAGTTGAACGAGGTATGGTATAACATTAATTAGAATTCGCGTACTTAAGCTTGATTGGTTCAGTTTTTTTTTTTTAAGAAATGTTCATCATAAATACTGGTAGCTAGTTCTAGACGCTAATGTTATCTCTGTGATATGCTTTAGTTTAATCCTCATTAATGAAGTGCTTAGAAATACCTGTAGATAAAAGGAATTCGTGCAATATTCGTACTCAATATGTAATAATTAACTCGTCTTACAGAAAAAGTTTCTTTTTCAAACGTGTCGGATTCGCTCGTTATGTACCATAAGAGAAAGTCATCTTATAATACTACAGCCATTTGCAATGTTATATTATGTGTGGTTTACAAAGTATGCTCTACCCTCGATTCAACTGCAAATGTTAGGTCAACGTAACCCTTTGCCCACACAAGTGCTTGAATCCTATATTAGCAATATGTATATGTATATATATATATATATATATATATATATTGTCACAAATGACAAGCGATGAGGCGACGAAAAGTGAAGTAACTTAAACGTTTAATGGGGCGAACTTGTGCCCAAAAATAGAAAAAAAAGGAAACAAAAGAAAACAATACAGCGTCGCGGGCGTCGATAGCGGCGTAACAGAAGGATCGAGCGCTTGGGCGAGACTGACTGCGGCTTGCCACGCGGAGCCCCTTTTGTACACGCGTGGGCTTCTCGAACAATCGGCGTAGAAGATTCGCGCATAGAAAATTCCAACCTCGAACATGCACCAGAGTTTTCGAACGGACCAGAACAGTAAATTGCAAGAATAAATAGAAGACGCGTCACACCCAGGAAACGAACCCTGGCTCTTCGCGTGGGAGGCAAGCACGATAACCGTCAAACCACGGCCATTTGGCCAGCTACGCGCGACAATATTTACAAATGCGGTGGCACATAAAAATTTGTAAACGATAATTAACTAAAAAACTGAACCTAAACAGAAAACATCGAAACGTAGATAGCGTGCATTACAAAATAACACTATTTCTAGAACACCGCTGATAACAAAGAAGACATTCATTAAACAAATTTCCACACAGGCAATATCTTTGAAGCACGTAACACATACGCATGTTAGAACCTTACATTTTAAAATATTAATTTTCAAACATTCTTAAAATTCAAATATATTTCTATGTCTTAGATCGTTCTGAAGCGAGGGAAAGTGAGGAAAAAGAAAGAGAACAAAAGGACAGCATTGTATACTATGACTCTCCTGTCTACTACCAGTTATCCTTCTTTATATAGGAATGTTATTTTGTGACATCTTTTAATTTAAGTTAAGCGACTAGTGTTTTTAAATTGTAAGTGCAACGCTTTAGCTTGCTAGCCCGCATAAGAACGAAACCGTGGTAAAATTTCATCACAATTCGAGCTAATTCGTGTTGCTAAGAAAATCATAAAATGAAGGTTGACCATTACTCTAAGAACGGTGACTCGTCTAGCGGAGAACATGATCTCTCTTTTTGCACTCTAGTAAGCTCAAAATAAATTTAATTAAATACCTCGATCAATAGAGCAAAATCATTTCATCAAATACTAAGGTTATGCAGACGCCATGAAAACGCACTCAGGCCAAAGCACGCGCTAGCAAGGGTGCAGAGAGGTCTACCCCTAAAGAACCTGACAATCTTCCCAGACTGCGAAACTCTCCTCCCTAAATCGATCACACTGGGTAAACACTTATCTTGCTTTCTCAGCCCCAACTAAAAAAGAAAAAGGGTCAAAACCGATTCCTAATATATTGAGGCCGATGTTAGCGTCCGTCATTCCCACTTCCTATCGGGGGTCAACATCGGGTATAGTGAACACAATAGGGAACGTGCCGTTCATAATTAAAGCCTTCGTAGATCGTACCTGCCAATGTACACAGTACCACTCTGGGGATGCAAACAACACAACGCCATCCGTACGGGCAGAAGCTTCTGCCGGCGGAAAGGAGCCGTTTTTCTTTGCGTCTGCCATGTCGGCTTATGCATCCTCTCTGACATCTGCTTCCCAAAGGACTACTGTTAAAGATAGATGGAAACGAAAGTTCCCCCGACAGAACATGATACTTCGTTCACTCCTCTATCCTCCCAGGCACTAGCGAAGGGATGTTTCCAGTAGGGTGATAAGTCAGTTTTATTTCGCAAAATTATGTTTGATGGATGACCTCGGAGACCATTGAATGTGGCAAATGGCCGCAGATAATGACGTTGGAAGATTGCAAGGGATAATCTGACTTCAGTGAAAGTTCACTTAAGTAGCCACACTCCCTGTGTGACCGTGCACTTGATTTAATTTATGTGGTGATTGCTCTAGTGTCGTACCTCTTGTTTTCTGTTACTTGGCGGCAGTGTTTATCCACGCAGTTGCACCCGAGATCCTAAGAGGGACGGCAGAGTTGCGCACCGTTAAAGTAAGTAATGGAAAAAAAGAAAGCTGCGTCAACCACAATGTGTACAAGCTGATTTACGATAAAAAGTGTGAAAGGCTATGCCCCGTAAAATTGTACAAGTTTTTGTTGCAAACACAATGCCGCAGGTACAATAAACACCTCTCCATGCTTAGCTTCAATTCGCAGGTTCCAAAATTGAGCTAAATTGACTTTTACTTTTCGTCGCTCTGTAAAGGGTGTCACGAAAGAAATTGTACACTTTTTTTTACCGCAAACATAAACTAGGCATCGCCGAACGCTCATTCTCCACCCAAAGGTAGCCCTAGAGGCCACAACCAAATGCCAAAGTTTCAACCCGATCCGATAACTTAATCAAAAGTTATTAGTGATTTTCAGAAAATTTCAATGGGAAAATGGCGGCCGACGGAGTTTTCGAATACATGGGGCTCTATGGCACCAGAAACCGAAAACGGGCAAAAATGGGTTCCATTTTCCCATTAAACTTTTCAGAAAATTACTTATAACTTTTGCATAAGGTATCGGATCGGGCTGAAACTTTACCATCTGATTCTGACCCCTAGCGCTACCTTTGGGAGGAGGATGAGCGTTCGGCGATGCATAGTTTATTTTTGCGGTGACAAAAACCCTGTAAAAGTTTTTTGTGACACCCTGTAGATGCACTCCGTAGACGGCAGTGATTGGTCTAGCGTATCCAGGAGTTAAACAGATGCGAATGTACGTTCTTTCAGCCACAAAAATGGACATTCTTAAGACAAATCATATTTTTATTGGCTCTTGATGTTAGTGCAGCAGCTAGAATTTCGAAATTTTAATTATTCTTGGCGTAATCGCAACGGAACACGTAATCGTTTTATTTCAACTCACGGTCTCACTTGGGGTGGTGTTCTTGGTCTGTTTCCATATGTGTCCCCTGAAACATAAAATCAAATATCATAATCTAAACTTTGAGACAAGGAGAAATAAAATAACGGACAGGAGGACACAAAAACTTAAACGAAGCTCAGTTTATTCGGACAGGAACAGCAATTTATAGTCGTCCCCACAAAGAGAAAAGAGGGGAAAAAAAAAAAACACGCGGTTGAAATTTGCTGGAATCAAGCCAGTCTCATTCACATTCACCCAGACACAAAACGACGAGCGGACACCGTCGCCATTCTAGCCGGGAGGATAATCCCTAGTCAGGGCTACGTGAACCGAGCAAAATGCTGCGCTCTTCCTGTTCGTTCAAAACTATGCTCCGAGTAAGTGAGGGAGAGGAGAAGACGAGGGCACGCGGAGACGTTAGAACACAGAGCTCTGACTCGACTGATTAGGGTGTACTGCTAAAGCTAGGAGCATTTGTCTCAACTGCAGTCTTCGAACGCGTTAGAACGCGGAAGGACGGCGTCCAGCGTTCGACTTCCGTATTTAAACGCGTTCGACGAGTGGAGCGGATACAAAGGCAGCCCTTGTCCCTACTGCACGTGACGAACGCGTTAAAGCGAAGAACGCCGGCGTCTGGCCTATTGCTCTAGCATGCGAACGCGTTCGAGGAGTGCAATGCAGACAAGGAAGCTAGCTTTTAGGTGTACCCACTAATAGTCCCAACCAGAGCTCGGAGTTCCGATGTCCCCGCCCGCTCTCGTCTCCCTCTCTCTCTCTCTCTCTCTCTCTCACTTTCTCGACGTACAAACAAATGGCTGACCCCGACTCTGCGACGGCATGTCTTTTTGTCTTCACTCTTTCCAGTCCGTGTGGAAGGCTATAAATTGTTTTAGAGCGCAGCTCTTAGGTGCCCGTTTCCGGCTTGAGTGGCGCCGCCGTCGGCGTAACCGCGCGGTCCATGATGAGGAAATTTACCCGCTAAATGTAGCGGAAAATTTTCCCCGCTACATTTAGCGAAAAAAGTCCCCGCTAAATCTAGCGGAAAATTTCCCCCTAAATTTCACGGAAAAATATCGCCGCTACATTTAGCGGAAAATTTTCCCCGATACATTTAGCAGAAAAATTTCCCCGCTAAATCTAGCGGAAAATAGCACGTCAAATCCGTGGCACCATCCTCTCCTACGCTTGCGCGCTCGCCGCAACCTCCGCTAATACCGCACATGAGGCAAGGCCCGCAGGTCTTCGCATTATAGAATCGTGTATCCGTGACCCACCCCAAGCAGCAACCACGCTGAAGCTCGACCAGTACACCCGCGAGGCAATGGGCGTGTTACATCCAAGCTCCTTTACTCCTACCCCGACGCTTCGACGCTCCGACGCTTCACCTTCATACTGCGAGCGCAGCAACTGAATGGCGTATGGCGTACAGGAGCGCGACACACCGAAACTATCGGCGAGCCGCACGAGCTCCTTCCGACCGCATGGCTTTGAGGAACCTGGCATCTCGTGGTTACGGGTGGCAGAAGCCGAAATTATTTCGTCGATAAATTAATTCAGGCTTGTGTGGAGTGGCAGATTGTAAAGTAAAAGACAAGGTTAAACATATAGAAAAGGGCAAAAAAGACAAGGAAAAGAAGTATACAGGACAAGCGCTGACTTTCAACTATACTTCGTCTCACCCTACGAAGGACTAAAGGCAAAAGCTATGGACCGCCAGATCCAATCACGAGCCACTTAGAAATCGCGTATTGCGCTTTGATGCGCGTATCAGTGCCCGCGTCTCGGATCACTGATGGGGATGGGCGGACAGTAGTTCGAATCGAAATAGCACTGAGTGACTCAACAATTTTACATCGCAAAAAAGAGGCTGTTTGCAGTGTCGAATCTATAGAAATGATGCAGCGTTTTTGGGTTCGGAGCATTATTCGTCCACCCCTAATCAATGCTAGGCATGTCACAGTGTAGCGTGGAACGTGATTGGACCTGGGGGCCCTTAGCTTTGGCCCTTAGTCCATCGTAGGATGAGACAAAGTATAGTTTTACTCAGGAAAAGCAAAGATATATATACACACGACAGGCAAAGCAGCACCACATAAAAGTTGACTCATTTTATGCACGATTATTCAAAAACTGAAACTCATTACTATGAAGTACGATAGAAGTGTCGCTGACACATGCCGTCCCACTTTTTTCGATAAAGAATGCTTCCAATAGCTCTCGAGCGGCCGTCTCTCGGCTTCTACCCAGAATCCTTTTCTGCTGAAATCGCGGAACGCAGCCACACGGGTTGCAATGTATAGGCAAATGCGAGCCATATTCTTTTTTACTGATAATGTAAAAAATAAATATTACAGAAAATTATAAGCGTCTTTAAACTTTTTGTTTCTATTTTCTAAAACATCAAATCTTCCATCAAATCTACTATGGTGGCGGAAAATGCTTACTTCGTGGACTGAACTAGGAGGTAGAATTTGTTTCATTTTCGAAGTGAAATTGAAAATATCACAGAGAGGCAGACGCGTGTGTCTTGGCCGTCGACGTGAGTTACCATGCCCCCTGATGTGGAATGCAGGGAAGCGTGTTCGCGGCGAAGTACTCGCCAATTAGCCGGCGCTGCGTGGAACCTATATTGTTGACCTTAGCACGTGAAATCCGTATGTTTCGCCTTTAAAATTATATTGCATTTTTTCGGTGGCTGCCTCGTAACTGTAGATACGGTGTGCCTCCGCATCTACAGTTGTTGAACTACTCCACTTGAAATTGACGCCTCCAACAGCACACAACACTGAAATGTAGATATAAATTTGTCGTCTGGGATTTAAATGAGATATATATTAGAAAAATTGTGCCGGGGGGTGGGTGGGGGAGGTAAATGTCATAATTATTTTCGTGAAAATAAACCCAGTAAATATGCAGACGGTCCCTCGCGAAGCGTAATTATCTTACCTTTTTTACGATGAATTCCTGTAAATATGTGTGCATCTAGGTTAGACCTTCGTTATTTACCAAAACCGTGCACGTGTGAAAGACAAAACGCGTCGTTTCTATCTACGATGACAACCCTGAAGAAACTCCCTCGCAAGAAGATTCCTTTTTTCTTGGGTTGAGGCAGAGTGAATACAATTTTTTTTTATTGAGAGGTCGACTTATCTCATAGACGAAATTATGCTCTCCTTATGCCACTGAAAAGCGTTCACGTTTTATCGGACATCCGTCACTCATTCGTGTTTTCTTCTATATATTTATTTGATCTACCATTTATTACTTGGTTTTGTTGTTTTGGCTCCGCGTATCGGATGTATGAATCGCGCGCTGGAGACGTGGGAAACAAACGAGAGTTTCAGTTCCCCAACATTTTCCTCCTGCAATTGGAGAAACTAAAAATAAATTCGTGTTACTTGCAGAGCACGCAACATATTGGCCTCCGGTTGTCGCCAGTGGTGAATTTTAGCGTTGTATCAGAGTAAAATTCAGTTCTTTTTTTTTTTCATATTCTTGGCAGGGCCGAATGTGATTATTCAGGGTGTATCCTTTTAACCTGAACTGTTTTTGTAAAAAAAAAAGACGCAAAAGATGCACTAACGCGGTTTGTGCAGATGACTTATCACACAAAGGGGACATTATATAGAGAGTTAATCATCACCAAAAGTGCGATAATTAATTGGAAGTGGTTAATTATCTTTCTAAATAGTGTAGATAAACATATGGTTTTAATTAAAAACTTCCTGATTGTTATCAAAAACCACTAAATCTGTATATTTTAGAGAGATTGAGCACGTGGGAATCGAGGTGGTATGCCACAGTTATCTTTCGTCCTATAAGCGGCAAGACCGATTCACATGGTGCGATTTTGCATGCGATTTGGAAACTGCGACGTTGAGGACCGAAGCCTCCACCACGCTTCTTTTTGCAGCACGAGTGACACCGCACCTGCGAAATCACAAGTAAGATCACATCATGTAAATCAAGTATGACATGATGTGATTTTGCTTGTGAATTCGGAACTGCAACGCCGTTCGTGCAACAAACAAACAAAAAAAAAAAAGAAACGTGCTGGTAGCTGTGGTGCTCACCGCCGCACTTGCGAAATCGCAAGTAGAATCGCACTTTGGAATCAGGTATAAAGCTTTATTCTTTTGGCAAAACGCAGATGATAAAATAGGTAAAACGCGCGTGAAGTATCCAAATATAATGCATTTTCTGGACCCACGAAAAGGAGAAACGCCCACCAATTGTTTCTCCAAATTGCTAATTTAGGGGTATTCTATGACACTCAACAGATTTCTTATCTAATTAATATGTTTAATTCCACTAAATAAAGGTGCGTCAACAAAATTTAGTTAATTATCGATTTTCTAGTGACAATTTGGCCATCTATATTATGTTCCCCGGTCGTATAAGTCACCTAAAAAAAAAAACGCATTAGTGTGTATTTTACTGCTTTGTTTTTAAAAATCTGTTAAAAACATAACATAACTTCCTATTTTTTTGCCACTATTGTAATATCTGTTAAATATTTAAACTTTATTCGAACTATTTGGAATTCTTCCTTAACACATAATTACCGAAGCAGAAAGCTGTGACCGCCCGGAAAACGCAAAGTGTGAAAGGGAATGAGCTGAACGCCTCTAAGGTCCGGCGTCATTCAAATAATAATGCGTCTTTCTTGCTGCACTCAAAATGTAGTGCGAAATGAATTAACTTTCTTGTAAAGCATGAAATGCTTTTTGACGGAACCCCTATTTCAATTTTTTTTTGTTAACCGTTCATCCGTCTGTCCGCCCGTTGGTACATTTCACGCTCCATTTAGAGGGGCCAGTTGGTATGTCCCATGACCTAAGCACAAATTGAGTTCTCCGCTAAATTTAGGTGGAACATTGATGCCACGTGACCTGACGTTACATGACCTATATGTCCAATCCAGTTTTCACGCTAAATTTGGTTGCGAAACTGATGTCACGTGATACGACGTGGGGTGACCAATGAACAAATTCAGTTGCCCCGCTTAACTTGGCGATGAAAGTTATGTCACGTGACGTCACGTCGCGTGTCCTGAACACCAATTCAGTGTTCGCGCTAAATATAGCGGAAAGACTGACTTCTCGTTCCGTGACGTCGCGTGATCAACATCAATTCTGTTTTCCCGCTAGATTTTGCGGGACATTTATCGCCATGCGAGCTATGCAACACGAAACTAGTGATTAGTATCTTCTGAAAAAATAAATAAAAATATCGCTCCTTAAATAGTGCATTTAGAGCATAATAGTACTTTGCAGATAAATGTCGGTGCAATTCTTTTCGTTAAGATATTTGAGTTTCGTGTAAAATATTTTGGGGGGTAATTGCCCGGCACACGGTCTTTATCTTTTTCAGGTCTACTGAGGGTTTGCGTTTGCTGCGGCAATAGATCTTGTTTCACGGCTGTGGATAATTACCATTTTCTGGTCGGACTTAATAATTTAAACTTACTGATTGTGATGCACAGCTGTCAGATTGATATTAAATTATCCACATGATGTCCGTAATATTTGAAAGCAGGAAGTTACTAATATTATCTTCACAACAAGGAATTGCTAGCACCTAATCGCATTTCTTGTGGCCATATGTAGAAACCGTCTTTAAACAATCGGGACATTCGCCTCACCATAGAGGCCCGTCTTAATTTACGTACCAGAAAACGAACATTGAGGCCAGCCCCCATCTTCGACCAGCACTAACTGCCGCTCATTCACGCCATTATGCACGTATTCCGAACGTCGAGATATCACAGTAGAGCGAGGTATTGGGTCCTACCGGCGGACCACCATTTGCCGCCAAACAATCTATCATGAATTAACCTACTACAACTATAGGAACCGTGTGGATCTAATTCAAACCCCAACCAGGGTGCCCCTAGCGGCAAACGGGTCCGTCGCATCGGGGAGCGTCTGCCGGTCGCTGCGTTGGTTGTGCGTTTTATAGCGGGTTATCACTGTAATTTCTGAAATGGCTATTCCGCACCAAGAAAGCCACAACAATTGCAGCGGGAGCGGCTGCAACAGTACGTACAAGGGCGCGCACGTCACGAAGTTCCACGGCTTCCCTTCGAAGCCGTACGAGGCGGGGAGCCGCGCAACCTGGGTGCGACTTGTGCGTCGATGCAGGTAAGTGGCATTTCTTACTTTGCAATTCGCGTTTTGCTTTAAGCTGCTGACGAATAATACAAATACCTTTCTTATATTTTAGCGACGATAGAACAGCATAGACACCTACGGCAGACTCTAAAATATGCAGCAAAGACTTTACCGGAATTAAGAAGCGGAATGCAGTCGCTTACCCTTGGATGTTTCCATCGCGGAACGGCGCGAAAACAGTCGCCCAGTTATTGTCAAGTTGATCCAGAAAGTAATGAACGTACATTATTAGTGCAGTCCACTCAACGCCAGCCAAGAAAGCTTTCTCACCTAAATACGCAAAACTCTAATTTTCTTTTTTTTTTTTTTTTTTTTTTTGCGGGCGCGCTCAATTTTGTCTGCGGAGTACGGCGCGCCGTGACATCCACTTGTCAGTCGAAACGGACCTCCTTCACGTCGTACACCCGGCCAGATTCACGAAGGAGTTTTTCCTTCGTCATATTGGCACCACGGAAGAAGCTTCCTGGATTCGTAACCACTTTAAACTCCGTCGTAATCACCACGGGAACACTGTCCGTTGTGCTGCTCGTCGCCATTGCTCCCCCACCGGATGATTTTGCACCGGCTACCGAAGAAGTTTTCCGGATTCGTAATCGCCTTAAACCCCGACGGGGACACTGTCCGCTGTGCTGTTTGTTTGTCGCGATTACTTCCCGCTGATTTTGTGCCGGCGGCATCGGCTACCGATGATACTTCCCGAATTCGTAACTGCCTTAAATCCCGTCGTAATCACGACTGGGACACTGCCTGCTGTGCTGTTCGTGTCATTGCTCCCCGGTGATTCTGCGCCGGTTACCGCTAGGTGGCGGCCAACAATAGGCGACCGCCGCGACGCGGTCGACATGCTCGCTTCCTATACGCATAGTAATCAAAATGCTAGAGTTGCCAGATCAATCACCACACCTTTGCATAGTGCGATTGGAGGGCGTGTAGCCTAGCAACACCGCATATAAATGTTGTAGGTGTGGTTATTTGGAGAAACAAAGAGAGATTGAGCTGTTGCATTACGGGCTGTCACAGCTGCGTCTCAGCAATATAGAAATTCAAAGCCACTTTACGTGTTCAGTTTGCATGAGAAGGTTTAAGTGCTACGTTGTTTTAGCATGTATTTTCGATTTCGTGTGCCGTAAGCTTGAATGCCCTCTTGCGCGTGGATAATTACTTTCCTTGCAAACCATGCTTTCGTAAAAGAACATTCTACCGTTGTTGTGTCTGATCATCTTGGTATATCAAGCAAAGATAGAGCTTGACAACGCGTCTTGTGATAAATATTCTTGTGATTGTTTATCACAATTATTAGAACTAAGTACCTTACCTTTCATAGTCATACGGTATGTTTTTACATTATCTTCTACCTTGACGGCAGAGACCCGGGCTAAAAATCATACACTTTCTCGAGTCCTCGTAAGTACTTAGTCATTGCTCTATAATGAAGAGTTCAATTCCTTTTAATAATTTTTATTTCCACGAAAAAGCTTTTGTTTGTCGTCCGCTAAATTTTAATGGCTGCTTTTAGGTGTGACACCTACTACTTCGATGTGAGTATTCAAATAATCAACCTAAATAACTCCATGCGCAAAAAGAGGACGCTATCATGTCGCACATGCCCTGATGGTTGATTCTGGTGATATTTGCAGTCATGGGCTCACATGTCTCAACACTTGTCGGCCGTCCGAAGCTAAAAAAATGCATGTACCATTTCACTTTGTGAAGGGGGATGGCCAGCGAAGCTGCTTAGCACATGACGCAGACGTAACACAGAATTTTGAACAAAGGTACGAACTATCGCCGACCCGAGGAGCCGGAGGAAAGTAACACGTGCGACGGAACCGCCATCCCGAGAGAGGGGAAAAAAGGAAACTAGGCAAGAAAGCGCTTGGAACGACGAAAAAGAGAGAGGGGTGCGACCGTAGACATGGCCGACGCGGGTCGCGCAGCGGGAAATATTTGAGAAACTTTTATTATCTTCCTGAGAGTCTACTAATCAACTAAAAATGTATATCCAAGTGAGGAGACGTATACGTTTTCGCATAGAATGAAGCGTTTTTGTATCAAACTCGGGACCTGAGTTTCGTTCACGCACATGAAGAATCCACGGAATCCTTGCCATAAACAGCTTTGCTGTAAAATATGTTTGTTTTCAAAGTTTGGGTAATAAAAGAAAAATAACCTGAATGGCATAACCATAGTAACCATAAAAAATAACCACTGGTAGGGTAAAATCCGACTGCACGGACAAGAGCGCTGACTTACTGCTACATAACTTGTGGCGACACCAAGCATAAATACTATATGCGTTACGACAAAAACAAGTCGTGTAATTCTAAAATTATATGCGCGTAGGGGACATTATGTCATTTAAAAAGCAAAGCTCCCTATTCGACAGTTAGAGTGAAGGGGTGCTAATATATATTTTCTAAGTTTCTTTTCCACAATTTTCTCTAATTGTGGCGCATGTATTATCTATTCTTGCTGACAGCACCACTAAAGTTTAGTTGTAATTAAGAGCTCTTTTCTCTCAGTCTTCGTTTCCGGTTAGTGACGCTCCGTTCGTTTGTACTTTAAAAAAAGGGGCCTGCGATAGACGACCCTTTTCAAAAGTGCACGCCAGTTGGCTATCCGCCGTTGTTTGGGCTCGTACTCTGTGCGATGTACTGGAGCACGATGGCTGTGTCGGCTTTCGGCGAGGGCTCAGATGTAGTCATTCGCTACTTGTTCAAAATGAATGGATGAATGGATGCTAACGGCTGTACCTTTTATATCGTGCGGCAGCTTGCGCCACCTAGCCTAGTCAAAACATGGCGACCGCCAATGTTGCTTGAGGGACTTTTGAAAAGCGTTCATTCTTTTTGTACATGACGGTATTTTTTCACAACCTTTTACTGGTTCTAAATGATGCAATACGTTCATTGTGAATACATACACTTTCTCGCAAGTACCATTAAAACAACCTAAATGCCTGCTGAGTTTGGGAAATTGTTTTTTTACAATAAAATTTTAAAAAATCGGTAACCTTTTCCAAACAAACAAAAATAAGATGACCCTGTCCTTCGCGAATCAAAGCTACGTACAAGTTTCCGTTGAAAAAAAGAGAGACTTATATTCACGATTAGATACCTCAAAAGTGTATTTTTTGGTTTCCCGCATCGATACGTTTTTGGGGCTTAGCATGGGGGAATGCTCGAGGCTCTGCAGCTACAGCGGCGAGATATGTGACACCACTTCAGCTCAGTGGAGCGAGTCACCCAGGACGACTATGCAGATAAGTTTGATGTTCGTGTTATGATTGAAAGTTGCAATGTCTGGTAATATAGGCTATTTATCGCAGGAGGCGTAGCCAGACATGTGTAAATCTAGTTTTAAATGTATCCCATATGTATTTAAAATTAACTGAAAATCTCTAAGCGTCTTACCGATTCAGTTGAAATGGAACATTTGCATTAGTCTATACATTTAAGAATCACCTTACTCCTAGTCAATTAAAGTATTTCCTGTCATTTTGTTAATATTTTTATGGGCTAAGAATCTAGAACAAGAATGCGTCTCTCATATTTACGTATTCGGTATCAGAAAACTCGTGAACCATGAGATATTCAAAACACAACGTCCCCAGTCATGCATTGCATCGCGCAACGACGTTTAGTTGTGTCCCAGTACAAAAAGATTCCCTCTATAGTAAACCGGAAGTTATATGTATTTTAAACGAATCCCTGCATTTATCCTAGGGAAAGGTGCCTTGGACATCTCTATATAAAGTTCTTGGTTTCCCTTCTATTCAATACTATTTCCCCTTTAAACCAAGTTTCCTTGTAGCGTTTCTTGTGCTGCACTCTCCCTTCCTTCCCTAGTTTCCCGGAAGAAAATAGGAACAATCACTAACTCAAATGTACTGAAAAAACTCGGTGATTGGCAAGCTTTAACGTATGTTTACGCATAAGCACAATAACACCATGGCACTCACCATTACGATTTTATGCTTAAACCACGGTTAATCTCACAGCCCTTGTTGCAGTCTAGGTCGAAACAATTCTCTGCGGTTTGTCGTTGGCCGAGCATTTGGCATATATCACTGTGACTGGAACTCCCGAGCGTTGATGAAAAAAGTAGATTTAAGGTTTTTCAGAGTTCTACTTAGTTACAACATCTTGAGCCGTTTTGTGTAGTACATTAGTATTTAAGGATATAATGATATCTATAGTTACTATGTGCATCCAACGTACCAATGTAAGACGCTGTTTTTTAGCATTAAGCAAAACATGAGTTTGGAAGTTCGAAAGCAATTGGACATTTGAATAGAAATGATCTAGTTGAATAAACATTCCAAAGGCCTAAACCAAAGGCCCTCATACTGCAACAATAATTAAAAAAAAAAATACCGCCAAACTATACAAAAACATGCTTCAATGTATGTTCCATCTGAAGTTACACCTCTCGTCACTTTATAGTTTACACTAAAATGAAACACACAAAAGCAACACAAAAACACAAGGCAGGTGATTTAAGACCATTTAACCAAAGATCAGAGATACCACACAAACAGAAATAAGAAAAATAGGTCAACGAAGCCTTAAGATTGCGTAATACGTGTTTTATGATACATAATTCACAAGATGTCTCGCTGGGGATGTATATTATTTAATTTTTTTATTTCAACGAATATTCCGTCCGCACTTTAAATACAAAAGCGTGTTCTAAAAAAAGGTCAGTAAGTTAGAACTTTGGCAACAGAGAAGCGCAATTGAAAACCCGAACGCACACTGCATTCCTCAAACGCCACAACCTCAATAATTCACTCAAGTTGCACTCTCGATGCGGGAGTCCGGGAACGGAGCTCCAGGTTTTATTTGCCTCCGTAAACACTCCATGTGCGTCGTCTTGACTGGCGGAAGATACCGCCCAGACGGGAGCAAAATGGAGGTAGAACATTTCGAGGCTGAATGGGCAGTTACGTTGTGCGTGAGCGCAGGTGTTCCCCTGAAAAGAGAGGTTGCAACTTCCGACGACCCCGGATACCTCTCCTGGTCCGAGGCCCTTTGAAATTTGTTTGCTGTCAGCCTACACGGTAAAGGGGCAGTGCAACGGTTTTACTGTTGAAAGGATTGCCAGTTTGCATTTTTTATCATGTTTATCCAAGCCCAAGTTACCAAACACGCGTCACCTTTCCCCGAAAAACTGTTATTCTGCTGCGTAATCGCAAGGCAAAAAACGAATTATTTGCCAATCTGCAGCCGCCTGTGGCGGCTACGGGAACTAAAATGACACCGTCTCTGGGGGTACGCGGAAGTCAACAAACCCTGTCCCCCTCCGCTGCTACACTCGCCGTCAGCCCCGTGGCGAACCGTCCTTTGTGTCCATCGCACGCCGCGACCTTCGACGAGGCTAATCCTTTGAAAGTCGACAATCGCCGAGGAAGCGGCTGGGGTCTCTGAAGAGAGGGCCCAAGGGGAAACCACGTGAACCCCCAGAGTACGTCACTCGAAAGTCGGCGTGGAGAGTTGAGAGGCACTTCGACCTTCGATTTGTTTCATTTTTTTAAAATAAGAACTAGCGCTCGCAAGAAAATGCGGTTTTCGGTTTTTCGTTTCATAGGTGACGCAGATTAATTTCCGCAGTTAATTGGCCAAAGTCTGAAAATTGTTGCACTGCCCCTTTAAGTAGATTGACAGCAAATCGTCCACACGTTGTGTTGATGATTCGTTTTTGGTAATTGGTCAACTATTTGGCGTCACCTTAGACGCCAACGAAAACAAACGAAAAAATCAACCAACGACTTTCTTGTCCACTTTCGCATGCCTATTTGTTCTATGTTTAAATAAAATGTGTAGATATAGCTAATAAATCTGAGCAACTAACTTAACTGCAGGGTGTCAGAAAAAAAAATAAAGTTTTTTTTTTTTTTTACCGCAAAAATAAACTAGGCATCGCCGAACGCTCATTTTCCGCCCAAAGGTAGCGCTACAGTTCACAACCAGATGCCAAATTTTCAGCCCGACGCGGTAACGTATTCAAAAGTTATATGTGATTTTCTAAAAAGTTCAATGTGAAAATGGCGGCCGACGGAGTTTTCGAATACATGGGGCTCAATGGCACCAGAAACCTGTGTTGCCAGATTGGGCTATCTATAGCCAAAATGGGCTACATCTTTTTCTAGTTGGCGTCAAACTTTCGGGGTTGGCTATGGGGCTATTTTTGGGCCATTTCTAAGAATGCGGCGAACTTTTGTCGAACGTCAGGTTTGACGCCGAACTTTGAGGTTCGACTATTTAATTTTCAAACTTTTAATCAGTTTCGAAAAAAAAAATTGTTTCTCTTTTGGCTAGTCGAGAGGAGACAGGAAGGAGAGAGGCTTCAAACTTCTACAAACTTCGGGGTTTTCACAATGCGCAGTGAAGCAATGATTGCAGAGTTCAAGCGGTTTCCCTACAGCGCAGTGGAGCAAACCAAACCACAGGCCCGGTAGCACGTCTTCAACCCGGACGCATATGTCTCTGCTTGGACGTAAACTGAACTCTTCAAATGCTCCTTTGGTGCCCATTGCGAGAATCTTTAGGCACCCAAGTTTGTAAAAATGAGAAGTCCGCAGTTTCACCGCTAAACAATTGAGTACCTTCCAGTCGTCGTCCATCCCAAGAAAGGACAACACAATCAGCAATATCGTGAACCAGAATGGGGGACACTCATATTCTACACTCACACACAAAAAAAGAGACGGGTGGGATATTGGTAAGGACTTTAGATATTGGGGTTCTGGTTTGAAACTCCCAGTGTTATGACTGCTCTGCTTCTATATTTTGTTCGTTTATTGTATGATCATATCTCCCTGGCTTCACATTAAACCTGTCTTTGTGTGTTTTGTACTTCTGAAAACCTACGAAGAAAGGGCCAGTGTTGTACGAATTTTCATCCTTCCGAAGCTTTTTTTATTTTCTTCTTAATTCACAAGTAACGTAATGTACACAAAATGTGGTGTATCTGAGGGTTGAAAAAGAGAATGTAACGTGTATTGTACGAGTGTAAGAAATTGTCAATATAAGGTTCAAAAACTATTGTTTTTAGTCTTGGCTATTTTGGCTGTACTTTTTTTTTTACGGCTTTGGCTATATTTGGGCTATACCTCCCAGTCGTTTGGAGGTTTGTTTGTGGGACCATCTGGCAACACTGCCAGAAACTGGAAACGGGCAAAAATGGGCTCCATTTTTCCATTGAAATTTTTCAGAAAATCACCGATAACTTTTAATAAAGAGTCCGTTCGGGCTGAAACTTTGGCATTTCGTGCCCTTTCGCGCTACCTTTGGCCGGAGAATAAGTGTTTGGCAATGCCTAGTTTACTTTCACAATAAAAAAAAAAAACTGTAATTTTTTGTGATACCCTGTATATTGCAAACTATCTGTATTTATATTAGTTATATTAAATTTATAAGACGAATGCCTACGTAAAGTACTTCAAGGTTCCGAGTCAAGTATAGGTTTGTTCAAATCAAAACTCACAATAAAAAAGAGCGAACGAGTATGGTCGATACGTCGCTCTCTAACGTCGCTTAGTTAAGACCAAGAGTAAAATACCGGTGTGGCATTGCCGAAGCAATGCAGTCGTGATAATGATCAATTAATATTTTTCAGTAATGGGAATCAAAATTTACGCCCGAAAACGTAAATATTGTCACACTTTAAAAACTGACTGAATTAGAACGGCAGGTAAGAGTTTTGTTTGTACCATCTCCAGCGCCTGCTTCCTATTGGAAGCTGGCGCTTGAGGCACACAAGTCCCCGAAGCATTATTGAAGGTATACCTTCATTAATACTTCGGCGTCTTATGGACCTCGAGCATGCGCGCATATCCACTACAAAGTGGAAGACAACGAGCCCGTGCTGGAGGTCGGGCGTGTTCGAAAGGGATGCCCTGCCGTTTTCTATAGTCCCTTCACCCTTAAGCTGCGACTAGAAGCTTCTAGTCTCAGCTTAACGGTCTAGAAGCTTCTAGACTAGAAGCTTCTAGTCTCGGCTCAACGGTAAACAGAGTATATACGGGACGTCGGAACACCGAGCTCTATTTGAAATGATGACTGAGTAGGCGCGAAGCTAGCTGCGTTTGCCTCTACTCGCTGTTCGAACGCGTTTGAACGCCTACACCAAACGTCGGACGCCGGCGTTCCGTGTTCGAACGCGTTCGAGGATTGAGTAGCCACAACAGAGGTAGCTAGCCTTTTGTCTACCCACTAACCATTGCAGCCTGATCTCGGTGTTCTAACGTAACCGCGCGCTGTCTTTTCCTCCTCATTATCAATTTCCACCCGTATACGGAAATTTAACACAGCATGTGCATGAGTAGTTCTAGAGGACGACCCACGGTCAGGGACGTTTTCTTATTCAGAACATAATATTTATTCACTATTCAATCACGAGCAGATCGCGTAACTATTTACGGTTATTTCTTTTTAAAAGCGCTGGACACACAAAACAAAACACACAGCCCTACTTCAACCATCGTTAACTTCAGAGTCTGACACAAATTTACATTTGTAACTCATACCAATATTGATGCAAAATTCAATGAATGTATTCTTGCGATTCTCCGAACCTTCCAATTGATCATGCCGTATCGAAAATTAAAAAAATACTGAAGTTTGTGTAATCGATAACCTGCCCTTTTTACATATAATCATGGTCGAACGAAACCTCTACGAACGAGACAGGCGGGCCTGAGCATGTCGATTTTGCCTCCGCGTCAATATTTTTGCGATATTGCTTTGTGTGCGACGGGTGCAATCAATGAAGACGCAAAGAACGATGATTGAACTCATGTTTTTGAACGTATTTAGAGGGACAATCACAAAATAAATGTGAAGTATACGACCCTGATATTTCGTACACGACACTGCTAGCGCGACTACAACTCCGCGGCACAGGATTAACTGAGCCGCATTGAACGCCTGCGCATATGTAGGCTCTTTGTTTTCGGGCAGCTGAACCGACACCTGAGGATGGTTTACTTTAATGTCACTCATCAAATATTATGTCAATCGCCATATAATTCTGGAGGGAGTATTTGTTTTTAAATGCCGGTTCGATCATCTTAAATGGCGTCTACGCAGATAAACGTTCTGGTAACTGGCGGTTACTACAAAAGCCCAGAAAGTGAATATAAATATAAGACAATTCCCAAAAAGGTACACAAGTGTTTCTTCGTGTATTTGTACACCTGCATATTTTTCTTTCTATTTTTGGGTTCCCCAGTTTCCATGTCTTTTTTATTGTTAAGAACAACTGCTTACAACCAAGACAAAAAGATAAAGTAAGCAGGCACTAACGAAGGTCGCAATTCTTTTTGAGGCATTATTTTAAAGCGGGATTGCGTTTCAACGGAAGCCAACTCGAGTGTTGTATGTGCGCCTGGCGTTGTGTTTTAAAAAGTTACGCAGTAGAAGAGTTGGCCGCCACCAAAACTAAATTGCGCTAGATGAGTCTATGGCTCGCACACATTGGTGCCCGCGGCGCCGATTATTGTACTTTTTGTGTAAACGCGAAACGCTCTTCGGCTAGGTGCTCAGCAGGTCGTAAAGCGTGAAAAGCGTTGCCGCCAAACCCTATGCCGATTGGTTAGAGGAGGACATCACGTGGCCTTAGGGGTAGGCGAGGAGGAGCTCGACCACCTGTGCGCACTGAGGGAGGGGAGCTCGAGTGTATGGAGGGCTCTGGAGGATTGACAGGTTGATCAGCCCTGCATTCGAGAAGCTCAGAGTATCGCTGCACGTTTGTGATGCTAGAACGTTTCATACATGCAACACAATATATTTGCAGTTTACCATAACTTTTAACGTGAAAGCTTCGAATCCTCTGTTTTCAGATTATGTGAAGCCACAAAAAGCGTTACCGCGACTCCTAGCGCTGATTGGTCGGGGGGACAGATAGGAGAAAACTTTCTCACTGCGCAGCTCCCGCCAACACAGATTAACTGAAAAGAGCTCTCCCCCCCCCCTCCCCTTCTAAGGGATTGGATTTCTCGGCAACGAAAGCAGATGCGTCAGTTAAACTAACACGTACATATTGGGCTCCAAACTCGTCACACAGAAAGTTGGGGCCGAAGTTTACGGAGCACACCGATGGGGATCCTGGCGATGACTTCGCGCTTTTGTCGCCTGCGTCCAATTTGCGCGATCTTCAAACTTTCGGTTCCAACTTTGTTTTTGACGAGTTTAGGGCCCCTGGTTTCTTACAAGCTCTCTGATGAAGAACGCCACGAGCGGAGGCATCTGGCTCCTAGGGCCAGCCGCGCAACACAACGAACTGCTTCAGCGAACAAAGAACGAACGCACCAAGGACTCGAGGGATGACGGAAAACGGAAGAATTTCGACTCCCGCGATGAAGCCAAGCTCAGCAAGCTCGGCGTGCAGCTCAACGAGCTGCTTCAGCGAACAAAGAACGAAAGCACCAAGGACTGGAGGGACGACGGGAAACGGAAGATTTTCGACTCCAGCAAATACGCCAAGCTCAGCAAGCTCGGCGTGCAGCTCAACGAGCTGCTTCAGCGAACAAAGAACGAAAGCACCAAGGACTCGAGGGATGACGGAAAACGGATATGTTCGACTCCAGCAAAGACGCCAACGTCAGCAAGCTCGGCGTGCAGCTAAAAAAACTGCTTCAGCGAACAAAGAACGAAAGCACCAAGGACTCCAGGGATGACGAAAAAGCGGAAAATTTTTGACTCCAGCAAAGACGCCACGCTCAGCAAGCTTGGCGTGCAGCTCAACGAGCTGCTTCAGCGAACAAAGACGAAAGCACCAAGGACTCGACGGATGACGGAAAACGGAAGATTTTCGACTCCAGCAAAGACGCCAAGCTCAGCAAGCTCAGCGTGCAGCTCAACGAGCTGCTTCAGCGAACAAAGACCGAAAGCACCAAGGACTCGAGGGATGGCGGAAAACGGAAGATTTTCGACTCCAGCAAAGACGCCAAGCTCAGCAAGCTCGGCGTGCAGCTCAACGAGCTGCTTCAGCGAACAAAGAAGGAAAGCACCAAGGACACGAGGGATGACGGACAACGGAAGATTTTCGACTCCAGCAAAGACGCCAAGCTCAGCAAGCTCGGCGTGCAGCTCAACGAGCTGCTTCAGCGAACAAAGAACGAAAGCACCAAGGACTCGACGGATGACGGAAAACGGAAGATTTTTGACTCCAGCAAAGATGCCATGCTCAGCAAGCTCGGCGTGCAGCTCAACGAGCTGCTTCAGCGAACAAAGAACGAAAGCACCAAGGACTTGAGGGATGACGGAAAACGGAAGACTTTCGACTCCAGCAATGACGCCAAGCTCAGCAAGCTCGGCGTGCAGCTCAACGAGCTGCTTCAGCGAACAAAGAACGAAAAAACCAAGGACTCGAGGGATGGAGGAAAACGGAAGATTTGCGACTCCACCAAAGACGCCAAGCTCAGCAAGCTCGGCGTGAGCTCAACGAGCTGCTTCAGCGAACAAAGAACGAAAGCACCAAGAACTCGAGGGATGACGGAAAACGGAAGATTTTCGACTCCAGCAAAGACGCCAAGCTCAGCAAGCTCGGCGTGAGCTCAACGAGCTGCTTCAGCGAACAAAGAACGAAAGCACCAAGGACTCCAGGGATGACGGGAAACGGAAGATTTTCGACTCCTGCAAAGACGCCAAGCTCAGCAAGCTCGGCGTGCAGCTCAACAAGCTGCTTCAGCGAACAAAGACCGAAAGCACCAAGGACTCGAGGGATGGCGGAAAATCGGAGATTTTCGGACTCCAGCAAAGACGCCAAGCTCAGCAAGCTCGGCGTGCAGCTCAACGAGCTGCTTCAGCGAACAAAGAACGAAAGCACCAAGGAATCACGGGATGACGGAAAACGGAAGATTTTTCGACTCCAGCAAAGACGCCAAGCTCCGCAAGCTCGGCGTGCAGCTCAACGAGCTGCTTCAGCCAACAAAGAAACGAAAGCACCAAGGACTCGAGGGATGACGGAAAACGGAAGATTTTGACTCCAGCAAAGATGCCATGCTCAGCAAGCTCGGCGTGCAGCTCAACGAGCTGCTTCAGCGAACAAAGAACGAAAGCACCAAGGACTTGAGGGATGACGGAAAACGGAAGACTTTCGACTCCAGCAATGACGCCAAGCACAGCAAGCTCGGCGTGCAGCTCAACGAGCTGCTTCAGCGAACAAAGAACGAAAAAACCAAGGACTCGAGGGATGGCGGAAAACGGAAGATTTGCGACTCCACCAAAGACGCCAAGCTCAGCAAGCTCGGCGTGAGCTCAACGAGCTGCTTCAGCGAACAAAGAACGAAAGCACCAAGAACTCGAGGGATGACGGAAAACGGAAGATTTTCGACTCCTGCAAAGACGCCAAGCTCAGCAAGCTCGGCGTGCAGCTCAACGAGCTGCTTCAGCCAACAAAGAAAGAAAGCACCAAAGACTCGAGGGATCACGGAAAACGGAAGATTTTCGACTCCAGCAAACACGCCAAGCTCAGCAAGCTCGGCGTGAGCTCAACGAGCTGCTTCAGCGAACAAAGAACGAAAGCACCAAGGACTCCAGGGATGACGGGAAACGGAAGATTTTCGACTCCTGCAAAGACGCCAAGCTCAGCAAGCTCGGCGTGCAGCTCAACAAGCTGCTTCAGCGAACAAAGACCGAAAGCACCAAGGACTCGAGGTATGACGGAAAACGTAATATTTTCGACTCCAGCAAAGACGCCACGCTCAGCAAGCTCGGCGTGCGCTCAACGAGCTGCTTCAGCGAACAAAGAACGAAAGCCCCAAGGACTCGTGGGATGACGTAAAACGGAAGATTTTCGACTCCAGCAAAGATGCCAAGCTCAGCAAGCTCGGTGTGAGCTCAACGAGCTGCTTCAGCGAACAAAGGACGAAAGCACCAAGGACTCGAGGGATGAAGGAAAACGGAAGATTTTCGACTCCAGCAAAGTGCCAAGCTCAGCGAGCTCGGCGTGAGCTCAACGAGCTGCTTCAGCGAACAAAGAACGAAAGCCCCAAGGACTCGTGGGATGACGTAAAACGTAAGATTTTCGACTCCAGCAACGACGCCAAGCTCAGCAAGCTCGGCGTGCAACTCAACGAGCTGCTTCAGCGACTGGTTACATCACAGCAGCCCACAAGCACGTCGTGACACTGGGTGGTGTCTTGAGTTCAACCAACGCCGCCGAATGCTCCCAGAAGCACACAACAAACGATAAGTTCGGCGTTTCGTGTAACGTCTTTGAGCGCCTGTCGCTTCAATCGCTCGTATCGTATAAAGAATTCTACAAAATCCTTGTTCGGAAATTCTCCGGTGAACACGTCACAGGCTTCGTCCTCTTCAAGCGAGATAAGATTCAGCGCCTCTTACGCAGAAACGGTTTCAAGTAACAACCAAGCCTAACTCGCCACCGCTGAACAACACAAGCGAAAGTTTCACCTCACCGCGCATCCTTTCTACGAAGATCCGACGGCAAGACCACCGAAGTGAACAAATAGATGTATCGAAACTTTTCCCGCAATTGTGCTGCTTTGTGAAAGTCTTGGTTTAGCGCAGTGACGCTGGACACTAATACGCATTACAATATATCCTAAAAGTTAAGCACTGGATCACAATAGCATCACTAGCGCTAAATCAAGAACGTTTCACGTAGCAACATATTTGCGGGGCAATTTGCGATAAAGTTTTTTCTTGCAATTTCGCACCTTTAAAAGTTTTGTTTTCTCAAGTTATTTAAATCTTTTTCGTTTAAAATTTTTAAACCATCGCTATCACCAAAGCATTCTATATTTAAAGTATCGGTCTACTGGAATTGTGAGAACTGAATGACGCTAGCATAAGGTCGCTATTTTAAAATCCCAATAGGTATTTTGAAAAAAGATAGCGTACAACACACCTAGTCAAGGAACGTGGACAAACACACAGCAAGTGCAACACTGATATAAAAGGTGAAAGTAGATACTTAATTCTCGCCCCTTTTAATTCTGGCCAAAACGGAATGCAAATTTACGGTAATGTTTTTACAAACTCACGTCCTCTTGAATACAAAATGTGGAAATTTTACTGAATAATGAATTCATAACAACGTAGCGGTTTCTTATGCAAAATTTGCTTTGCGAAAGTGATAACGTTTCTTGTCCCTGCAATATTAATGTACTTGTAAGTTATACAGTTTCCCCTTTGGGATAATGCCACTAATATACAAAATGCGCCACCCTGACATATTATATCGATTTTATTTCAGATACACAAGCTACTGCATACGCTCGGGTACTCTTAAATTGCAAATTAAAGCATATGCTAAGTCAAAGTAGCGAGAGTGAAACTGAACCCCAAGCCGCTCCTGCATATAAAAAAACAATTACTTTCTTATCTTTGAATCGTAATGTGTCCTATGACCTATGTGGGCGGCTTTATAATAAAATGGAACACAGCCAACGTTTTCTATCTGAAGTGTTTAGAAAAATACGTAATGAAACCGTTCATGATTTCGACAAAAGATGCAAATGCCAAACTGCCTTCCTAGCGCTCGATTACTGAATTCGTCGAAAATGCGAGCAGCACTTCATTCGGGAATAACTAATCTGCCGCTGGGAGTTTAATGGTTTAACGCTGCCTTGAAGGCATCGTTTAACGCTGTCTTTGTCAAATCATTGGGGGATTACACCCTATTGAGCATTACTTCAATTCCATATCCATGGTGCGCGTAGGCTGCTCTCATGTGGTCAGGCAAGATGTTCAAATAAATAGATAAATTGAAAAACCTGAGCCTCAACTTGGGCTGAGGTGAAATGAAATGTAAAACTACAACGGGCCCCTTTCATGTCTTCGGACGTGCGTTGAGCTCGGCACCATCGGTTAGCCTCAACGCTGAGCCGTTTTTATACCGATTCCTTTCAAAATTTATTAAATGAGTGCACACTTATCCGATTTATTTTCTTTTCCTCAAAATTGAGCGGGTATTCATAAATTATAACAATACACCCATTCATGTTCTGCCGCTAAATTTAACTGTCGCGCCTCTCTGGACGGACGACAGAACCACTCTATTGTGTGTCCCTAGGTATGATATTGCGTTTCAAATTAAAGACAAATCGTTCTTATAATTTTAAGTACTTCGAAAGGTTGCAAGCAAAATTTATGCTCGACAAAAATCATGCCATTAAAAAACAAACGAAGCTGTGCTTAAATGTTTAGCATGTGGCGGCTAAAATTCTATTTCGATCTTGTTTTTGTTTTCTATTAATCCTTGGCGTTTACTGATTTGTTGCTTGTTAACATCATACATAGTTCATGTGTTTTTTATTAGATCATAACTGCTGTGATATGTAAGCGCCGAAGTTTGTCTGGTAAATCAGTGGTTCTCAGCCATGGTTGTGTCGGGGACCCCTTGCGGACCGCTGGCAGTGATGGGGGACCCCTTCCAGCGGGGGGGGGGGGGGGGGGGGGGGGGTACGTAAGTAATTTAACACGTCAGGAGCATGAAACAGGTGCCTTTTATTGCAGTCGTAGTTCCGGAAGCAGGTTGCAAATTAGTCACGGCCGGACTGAACTACAAAAAACGTGCCAAATAGAAAAAAACACATTTTGTTGAGGGTCTCGCGGACCCCAGAAGTGGCTTCGCGGACCCCCATTTGAGAACCACTGTGGTAAATAAATAAATGTAAAAAAACTTAAGGCTTGGGGAGTGTCGAATATCTAAATTCACCCCACCACAAAGGAGAGTGCTGAAGTTGTTGGTATGAGCATAGTAGGACAATCATGAAAGCAAAATAGTGCACGGAATAATACCCACCTTGAGCTTATTAAGACGCCAGTGAAAAAACGCAAATCTGAAAAGGTGACTGCACCCAGCGAAAAACCATGCAAAGAAGAAACGAGGGGCGATACCACCCGTCGTAACTAACACCGAAAACTGCCGAGGCTTCGAGGCCGAATTATTGAAATATTGATTGAAGAATTATTGACAATTTAGGCCACATCGAACATACACCACCCTCATTCGAAAAATACAAGTTACTGCCAATAGAACTTGTCCTCTCACATAAATTGGCGATCATAATTTTTGACCAGATCAAGCATGATGAGACATATTTTTTTTATACTTATCTTCATAAACCTGCGGAATACGATCTCAGGCGTACAAATTATACAAAACAAAATGTTTGACCGAACAATGAAACTCAAAAACTAGATTACCAAATTCCTGACCTACTAGATATACACTCAACCATTGTACAAATCGCACAGCAGTGTAGAATAATCCACGCGTTCAGGAAAATGTCAAAACATATGTTCTTGAAGCTGATCGCCTACATTAGATTATCGTAAGAAAATGTGAATTTTATGTGTGCTTATTGCAAATATAGTGCCTTCAGTATTTCTCCCTCTTATGGTGTTATGAAGTGTTGTGATATGTTAATGTCAGACGTGCGTTGGATAATAATATTGATGATAACGATGTTAATGTCAACGAATGAAGTTTCCTCTTGTTTTTGTTCCATGATATTTTCGTTTTGTTTGTTTCTATTTCTCGGTTTTCACTGTGACGCATTGCTTATGTTCACATGTTTATATGGATCCTATTCATCGGAATGGTTCACGGATGTATGTTTATTTTAATTTTATTGCTTAATTATTGTAAGCTGTTTCTGTTGACTGCTATAGAGTGTGTGTGTGGAGGGGGGGGGGGGGGCGGCCACGTCTGAGGGCTTTTTGCTTTCTTTTGCTGCAGCCCCCCAGACACATGTATGACACATGTATCGTATGTCTGGATTAAACTATTCTATTCTATTCTATGTGTCAAACCTAAAAAAGGGGACAATTCGTGCAGTTCCAAATAGAGACCTTTTCAGCGTTCATTAAGATGAAAGAAACGTCAAGGGCAGACTTCATTGGCCGAACGAAAAAGGGCATTGACAAAACAACTATCGTTGTCAATAAGGTTAAAGATAATATCCCTTACCAAATGTTGCAAAAAAGCACAAAAAAACACGTTCTGTCGAACGTAGCTTTAATGCAATTTTCCTTTCTCGCCTAATTTTTTGCGTCGTCGGAATAGCATGTTCTTATTCTTTTCAAACAAATACAGTGCTTGTTATTTTCCCGCCTTTGCAATATTCGACGGCCAAAACACAATATGTGCGCTTCAAGTGAGTCAATAGTGCGGTCAGGATCGCCCGTTCGCTGGCCTACCGATAAAGTCAGCTTAAAATTTAAAACCTATATTTCATTGCGTTTCCTGCTTGATAAACTCATACATGTTGAATGTTATGCGGGTGTTTCACGAAAGGTGGACAAATTCGATATTGCGAAAACTACGCATCGCAAGAAAAAAAGGCTTGTGTCCTTTAAGTCTTGGGCCAGGGGCCTATTTAGAAAAATTATTAAAGTCCGGGATAATTAGAGTGATAATTATTTTCGCGTAATTAGTTTTTTTAATATTCTGTTTAAGGGCATGGTTTCAATTAGAAAATTGTTCAGCATCATCGAAAAACACTAAATCAACAAATTGCAGAACGATCAAAGGCACGCGAAGCATTTTACGGCTTTTTGAAAAACCGCAAACATTCTACGGGTTTTTAAGTTTCGGTTTGCTATCGGAGCGCATCTCGGCCCCGACGGCACCGCGCCTCGTGGAGAAATAGTGCATCCAACCTCTGCTGCGCTGTCCTCGCGCGATGCATCAGAGGCTGGTTGTACTATTTCTCCACGGGGCGCGGTGCCGTCGGGGCCGAGATGCGCTCCGATAGCAAACCGAAACTGAAAAACCCGTCGAATTTGTGCGGTTCTTCAGAAAGCCGTAAAATGATTCGCGTGCCTTCTATCGTTCTGCAATTTGTTGATTTAGCGTTTTTCGATGCTGCTGAGCAATTTTCTAATTGAAACCATGCCTTAAACACAATCTTAAGAAGCTAATTACGCAAAAACAATTAAAAACTTAATTTTACCGGACTTTAATAATTTTCTGGAATAGGCCCCTGTCCCAGGACCAAAACGACACAAGCCCTTTTTTGTTGCGACGCGTAGTTTTCGCAATATCCAATTTGTTCACATTTCGTGAAACACCCTGTATATGGGTGATATCATCTCAAATCTTGCAAGAAAAAATAATAGGCCATCAAAGAATTCCGAAAAAATATATATGTTGGTTGAAAATCTCTGACAAAAAGAAAACGGAAAATTATAACTATGGAACATTTTTTGTTTTTGAGTTTTGGGCTTCGAAAGAGTAAGTAAGTCTGGGCATGCTTGCACTATTCACGAGTGATACAAATTTGAGCCTAGAAATGTTTGGATTATTTTTTTTTCACAACAGTTATAACGTTTTTCTTACTGCTTTAAGACTTTGTATAGACGGGCGAAAGTTCTATAAAATTGTTCAAAAATATACGAAAGAGTCAGACAAAGAGGACGGACAGGACAAACATGTTTCGACTTTCAACACATTGAGGTCTTTATTGCCAGGCCGACAAGCAACGAGCAGCCGAAGATTTGGGGAAAGGGTTAGTGGGAAAGATTAGACCAGCGAGAGAGAGGGGGTGGAGAAGAAAAGGGGGGGGGGAGCAAAGTAAAGAGCGAAGGGGGCGGGAAAGGAAGTAAGGGAAAGTTGGGGGCGCTTCGCGTGGACAGGTGTCTCGTCCCGAAAACTCTCCGAGTCAACGCCCGCCAGTCCGGGCCGTCAAGGTCGCCAACTCCGGCCCCAGCAAGATCATCTCTCTCTCCGAGAGCAGGAGTGACGGCGACGAGATTTTGCGCGGCGCTCTTCTCATGGCAAAAGCCTCCAATATTTCCCGTCCTGTACCGGTTCTTGTGCACCCCCAGGACGCGGGTGGTGGGGAAAGCGGGGAACACTGGGCGCATGCCCTGAGGTGCACCAGCATCGGGTGTTGCGAGTCCGCCTCATCTTTGGTGATCTCCCGCTGGTGCTCTCGTAGTCGGTCATTGACGCAGCGCCCTGTCATGCCTAATGTATTTGGCGCCACAGGAAAGGGGCACCAAATATACCCGACCGGTGGCGCAAGGGATAGAGGGCGCAACATGCTTCTTAGAGCAATCGGTCTTCGGGGCGGGACGTTGTTCGTAAGGCGGCACATCGTGACCAGCTTGAACGGACATGTGAATCCGACTTCGGTGTCGAACCGTCGGGCGGCTGCTTTTAGACGGTGCGCGGTGTCGTGGTTGTATGGGATGGCTACGAATTTCGGTCGAGCAGGTTTCTGGGGAGCGGGTCTTTCTGTTATTAGTCTTTTCAGTGTGGCCGACAGCAGGTCGCGGGGATATCCGGCCTTTATCAGTCGGCCGATCTGGACCCCCAGGCTGGAGGCCGAGAGGTGATGGCAGGACTTGGAGCGGGAGGACGAGATCACACTTTTTACGATCCCCGCTTTGACCGTCTTGGAGTGGTTGCTGGAAAATGGAAGCAGAGGCTTCTGTGAACGTTGTTGGAAGCTACAGCAGATGCCCTCCACCCAGGAGATCAGGCGAAACTCCAGGAACTGCAGACCTTCTGCTGAGGCGTCTTCTCTAGTGAAAGTTAGGCCCCGTGCATTGTCCTTAAAGACCTGCTGGATAGTAGATGCGGAAACACCGGAGTCGTGAAGCACAATGTAGTCATCGACATACCTGTATACTTATGTTCCCGGGGTCACGCAGTCGAGCTGGGTTCTAATGGCTTGGTCGACAAATAAAATATAGACCTTACTGAGCGTCGGCGCCAGGCTTCCGTCGTGTTTTATGAGGGTGGACCGGAGGTAGACGGCGCTGAGCTGCAGGAATGCGTTGAGAGAGATTCCGGACTCGTTTTGGAACTTGACAGGGCCTTGGTATGTGATCGCTTCTTCTACCGAATCCAGGAGAATTTTGATGTCAGGACTGTAATACATGTCTGTGATTTAGAGAGAGAGCATCGATATCGTTTTCCCTGAAAAGTGGAGAAGTTCTATAGCTGGGATGATCTCTTGTGAGTTGCCGACACGGAAAGGTTGATCTAGAGGGATGTTCGTCAGATGTTTTTGTAGGAAGAGGGCGATCGGCTTTTGCCAGCACCCTCTCTCCGTGACGATGATCCTGAAGGGGGTCTCCGGTTTGTGGGTCTTGGCCGTGATGAAGACCGACAAGTACTGCTTTGAGGGAGCCGAGACTTTGGTCAAAAGAGAGGTGAGGTTGTTGTTGTTGCAGATGGTCTTTGCTTCCGAGCGAACGGAACCGGACTCTTTCGTATATTTTGGATCTATTACCAACGCGCTCAATCCAAGTTTATAAAATTGCGTTTTATTTCATTTCATAAAACACAAAATCTTGAATATTGCAGCTTTGATATTATTAGGCCAAGTTTCAATCGAGCTAACTTTCAATGTACAATTATTTTAGGCATAATAGACATAAAAAACAAAGCATGTATCTATGGAAATTCAAAACTCATAATATTGTGAATTTAGGTATAGTTTGTATAAAAAAAAACAGTAAACTTGAAAAAAATGCTAAATATACAAACTATTTTATCCGATTTTTTTTAAAGGTTTTATGCGTTCTTATATATGCAACATATTTTTTGACATATAAGGTTTCGTCATATTAAGCATTGCACTTGAAAATTATATGTACGTGTACCTCCATTAAATGATGAAAATATATGGGTCGGTGCAAACTCTTTTACGTAATTTTATATATATATATATATATATATATATATATATATATATATATATATATATATATAAAATTATATATTTTTTATATATATATATATATATATATATATATATAAGGCCCGCGCTATTTCCGAATTGCGGCAGTGACGTGGCACGTCATCTCAGCTTGCAAATGTCGGAAAGGGCCCGTCTTCCAAGATATATACACGCTTTCAGGCAGCTGTGCATGGGCGCCGCCATAACCGACCTTCAGTTTTTGTTCCCTCTTATTCCGTTCGCTCCACTTCATCATTATCACAGTAGGTCAGGTCATTGCCATTTTAGATTCTACCGCGTCCTTCTCCCCAGCATAGGCCGTTGTGGAGACTCGTCAACGCCCGCTTCAGTGGCTCGGCATCTCGGTAAGACAAGAGAAGGTCGGCTATGGCGGCTCAATTTGGCGCGCGCTGAAAGCGTCTATAGGGAACCACTTTAAATCAGCAACGGTTGTCGTCTCCCCAGTTTAGCGAATTCGAAACTAACAGTAGTACACAGAGAGCTGGTCAAAAATTGAGTCCGCCGAAACCAGTGGCCGGGATGGTCTAATCGGTTAAGGCGTCGCCACGGACAGGCGAAGGTTGCGGGTTCAATCCCCACTCCTGGCCCAATTTTTCGCCAGCTCTCTTTCCCTTTCCCTTTCCCTAACTTTAATGCAATATATTCAATAATCACCTTCTCCCCTCTTCGTTTATTATATATATATATTGTTATGAAGGTGAAGACCTCGACGGGGCAGTGGCGCGGACGACCATCTCGCGCCAGGCCCCACGTGCCGGCTTGGCTTCCATAAATCCATTGTTTGTACTGTACTGTCCTTTCTGCTACCAACAGTGTCACCCTAAGAGTATGGTGGAGGTGCGGAAACATACTCATCTCCTACATTGAACATCGGCGCCGCTATGATATTTTCAACACAGCAGCAGCAGATTAAACACCAGCCCATGGCTCCGTCGGCCAGCCCCCGCCCAGACGCAATGACAAGCCGAATAAGACGAAGCCGCATCAGACGAAGCCCACAGATGATCCCCCGCCCCTACCCCAGCCCCTGACCTTCCGACGCCTCTCAGTGTCCCCCATCCCGGAGCGTGCCGTCGTGTGGCTGGTGAATAGGTATGTGATGCTGCGGAAGAGGCCGACATTTAACGTCTTCATCTTCACCCTGGCTGTCAGCAGCCGTCCTTTGTTCTTTTTTGTGTGCCTTTATAAATGTGCTTCATCTTTTCATTTATTCACCTACCTGGTCGGCCGTTGTCGTCGGAGGCAGTACTGTTATGTAGGTGAAGACGACGACGGGGCAGGGGCGCGAACGACCATCTCGCTCCAGGCCCCACGTGCCGGTTGGCCTTCATAAATACTTTGTTTATACTGTAATCTCCTTTCTGCTGCCGACAGCATCACCCTAGCAGTATATATATAGATATATATATCTATATATAACTGGGAAGAAAAAAACCCTTGGTGAAAACAGCAACAACGGACGATTTAATCTTCGACGTTTCGGCCAGAGTCCGGCCTTCGTCAGGAAGAATTTTATCAGATGAACGCGGGTGGTATTTATACATTGCTACGGTCGAGTCCAAGTTTCAGAAACGGCGGGATGACGGTTGAAGTTACAGATGGGCAAGCGTTTATACAATGCTACGGTCGGGTCCAAATTTCGGCGGGATGACTGTTGGAGCTTTGGTGAGAGGGAAGCGTAGGGCAGTTTGTATCCGGGTGAAGAAGCTTGACGGTCGGGGCCAAGTTTCAAGGACGGTGGGATGACGGTTGTAGCTTCTTGAGAGGGGGCGCAGGGTGACTTTGTGCCCGGGCGGGCAGGGGTGACCTGAATGATAGCGTACAATGGACGAAAGTTAACGCGCAAACTAAAGTGCTGTCTCAAAAAAGAAAAAAAAACCCGGCACGGTCACTTGTGTTGTCTCGTGGGGCATGCATGAGTCAGACCTGAAATGAAACAATGTTAAACGCAGAAAGAAAAAAAAAAATAATATTAAAATCTGCAAATAAAAGAGAAAAGTTGATGGTCCAGTTCTGGCCACAAACACAGTACCACTGCTAACAATAAGGTCTGGGACCTAAAAAATATCCTCTCATCGCTGTTGCTATTCGTATGTTAACATTTTAATCGATGCCAGAGTACCGGGGCTTTCATTTATTCCTTGTTTAATTGTGTTGAATCGGTAAATTAGGTTGGATTCCCGCTGTTCACGTTCGCGATTTGATTTAACTCCAGATTCTAGGAGCGTTACTGACAATTTATCAAACGAGTGTTTTGGGAGAGCGAGATGTTTAGATAGAGGCAATGTCGGAAGATTTATGGCGTGAGATTTGTGATTATTAAAGCGCAGTATAAATGCCGTTCTAGTCTGCCCTATGTATTGCATTTTACATACATTACACTCGAATAAGTACACGACATTCGACGAGGCACATGTTAAGTGCCCTTTAATTTTGATCGAGAATTGCGAGTGCGTGCGGCTGGCCGTGTTTGTGTGCTGAATCTGTTTACAGATCAGACATCCTGGGTGCATGCAAGGCCTACATTCGTTAGGTGGTGGCGATGAATTGATCCGAGAATTTACTAGCGCGTCTTTGAGGTTACGCGATCGTCTGTGGACTACCCCAGGGGCGGATGGAAACGCGCGTTTAAGGCGCTCGCTTTGTTCGAGAATGTTATAATGTCGTTTTAAGATATTATTTACATTAGGATGGTTCATGCTATAAGTTAGATATAGATTTGTGCGTTGTGTGTCGCTTTGCGTGGGGCGCGGGCTGATAAGGTCTGCTCGGTTCAGTTGCTTGGCTTTTCTGATTGCATCGTCGATTATACGGGGTTTATACTTTTGTTTTTCTAGCACCGACTTTAAATTTTGGCTGCTCGCATCAAAATCTGTCTTCTTGGAACAAATTCGTTTGAAACGATGAGCTTCGCTATAGGGAATGCTGTTCTTGCAGTGGCGTGGGTGGTCGCTTTGATGATGCAGGTATTGCTGTCGATCTGTTGGCTTACGGTACAGGCTCGTGGCGAGTTTACCTTCGACTATTTTAACGTTGACGTCTAAGAAGTTTATTTCGGTTTGAGAGTACGTATGTGTAAAGCGGATGCTCGGATGAGCAGCGTTTTATCGACCTATGAAGTCCACCAGCTCCTCCTCAGTATTAGACCAGACCATAAATATATCATCTATAAATCTTTTGTATATTAACGGCTTTACGGGGCATTCAGAAAGGAACTGAGATTCTAATTTTCCAATGCATAGTTGGCATAGTTCGGGGCCATTTTGGTGCCCATCGCGGTTCCGCTAACCTGCCTAAAGTATTTATTGTTAAATTCGAACGTGTCGAGTTCTAAGACAAGCCTCGCTAGAGTAGCGACGACGTGTCCATCTGGGGTATCCGGTTGTTTGTGGAGTTCGTACATTTCAATTAGAGAAATTATTCCATCATCGTGTGGGATATTCGTATACAGCGATGACACATCAAGTGTAACCAAATACGATTCTTTTGGTATGCGTAAACTTGATATTTCCCTTAAGAAGTGAGCTGTGTCTTTAATGTGCGAATCGGGACTTGTAGGTATATGTTTAATTAAACTGTCTACATATCCTGATATGGGTTCAGTTACTGTACCTATTCCGGATATGATTGGGCGCCCTGGGTTACCAGGTTTGTGAATCTTAGGGAGCATGTAGAAGCGGCCCATGGAAGGTTGTACCGGTTTCATTAATTTATGTTCGTTAGCGGTTATTCTGCCCTCGTCTAGGAGATCCTTAAGGACCGAGGTCACAGTCTGAGTGTGGTGCACCGTAGGGTCACCTGCGAGAGGTTCATAAAACTTTGGGTCATTTAGTTGGTGGTATCCTTCTCGAATGTATTCAGAAGTGCTAAGAATCACAATTGCTCCTTCTTTATCGGTTGGTTTTATTGTTGAGTCTGTCCTATTGCTCAGGGTTTTTAAGCTAGCCCTTTCGGATTTAGTGAGGTTATCCCGATTTCCCGCCTGCCTGCGATATTCCCGCATAATGTCTTTTTGCACAGCGGCTATGTACAAGTTAAGACAATCGTTACGGTTAGCCTTTGGCGTCCAGTCGCTCGTTGCACGCTGCTGAGAGGTGTTGGAGCTAGAAGGTCTGTCCAAGAAGCTAGAAGCTAGAAGCTAGAAGCTTCTAGCTTCCTGGAGCTAAAAAGTCTGTCCAAGGATTTTTTTTTTTTTTTTTTGAGGCAGCACTTTAGTTTGCGCGTTAACTTTCGTCTATTGTACGCTATCATTCAGGTCACCCCTGCCCGCCCGGGCACAAAGTCACCCTGCGCCCCCTCTCAAGAAGCTACAACCGTCATCCCACCGTCCTTGAAACTTGGCCCCGACCGTCAAGCTTCTTCACCCGGATACAAACTGCCCTACGCTTCCCTCTCACCAAAGCTCCAACCGTCATCCCGTCGAAATTTGGACCCGACCGTAGCATTGTATAAACGCTTGCCCATCTGGAACTGCAACCGTCATCCCGCCGTTTTTGAAACTTGGACTCGACCGTAGCAATGTATAAATACCACCCGCGTTCATCTGTAAAAGTTCTTCCTGACGAAGGCCGGACTCCGGCCGAAACGTCGAAGATTAAATCGTCCGTTGTTGCTGTTTTCACCATAGGTTTTCACCACCCTGCCTGTTGTATATATATATATATATATATATATATATATATATATATATATATATATATATATATATATTATGCTTGTAACGTGACCATGGTATTCACGATATACTGTATATACAATTTAGTATAAAGGAGGCATGAATGGTATGTTATAATTAAATAAAGGTTTAAGCCCATGTCTAGTTAACTCATAAAATATTAAGATTCACATTTTTATCTTTTAAATAATCTGATTGAAATATTTTTTTTTCTATATTACAAACATACAAATTAAGTGTAACAATCCTCTATGTCAAGTATAGAGACGTCCGACCGGGACGATGTCCGAAATTGAACTGGGGTTTTATTCTAATCATCTCGCGCTTCAAACTCCGTTCCTTTCACTAGATATCTCTTAGCGACACGTGGCCACATGTTTCCCTCAGGAATAAAGGCTCATAGGCTTGTATTCTGAAAAACAAAAACCCGACAACTCTGACTAAGGTGTTGTGAGTGATGTGCGCATGGTGTTTGGCGGGAATCCGGGTCGTGGGCTATGAGCGATGGAGTCCAAAGTTGCGAGTTGTAGAAGCGATGTTATGAATGTCACGAAACATGCTTGATATGTCAACCAGAAAAAGGTGGTACGCTAGTGGTGAGTGTGGGGCCAGCGCTATCAAAACACGCAGGTTTTATGCGGTCGGTCGATTCAACTTCTTCGCGACCATTCATGTCCAGCCTGAATGTTTTGGAAGACCGCGCCATAACCTTGTAGGGGCCATTGTGAAGTGGAGGGAGGCCCATATTGATTCCTTCCTTGCGTAAAGATACATGGGTACAAGTCGCAAGGTTTTGACTGGTGAAAACCTATTGATACGCTGGTTTGCGTGGTGGCAAAGTTTGCAAGCGACGAATGAAGTTTCGTAACTCGTCGAGATAGTGGTGAGGGGAAGGGGCGTTGGCGTGGTCCGGTGTTGGAATAAAGAACTCGCCCGGTAGACGTAATGGTGAGCCATGCACCTGCTCTGCTGATAAAGAGTTGAGGAACTCTTTGAAGAAGAGCGTAAACCTAGGAGCACCATGGGTGTATGGTCTACGCAGTTAGCTCAACCTTCACGCGCTACGATGGCGGGTTTGAGCTGCCGATGAAGGCGTTCCACCATGCCGTTGGCAGAGGGGTGGTAGGCAGTTGTATGTGTGTGGCGAGTTCCTAGAAACTGTGTAAATAATGAGAATAAAGCGGACTGGAACTGTCGACCTCTGTCTGTTGTGACAAGGGATTGACATTCGAAACGGCAAACCCATACGTTAAGAAAGGCGCCGCGACTGTCTGTGCCGCAATGTCTGGGATAGGTGCTGCTTCCGACCATCGACTGTAGTGTAGCCTGTAGTTCCGACAGGGTCCCAATGAACATTAGAAACGCAGACCATATGACGATCCGTTCACTTGATATAACTGAAGAAGTTATAGACAACCTGTTATTACCAGGAAGCGCTACCAGAGCTAAAGCTCATGTGCCACCGCCATTAAGAGCCGGCAGCCTTTACCAATCCTTTCGCTTCGCTGACAGGTCTTATGCCGTCCACACATCCTGTATCTCATATCAGTTTGTTGGACAAAGTTAACCAAAACAGAGCGCGGGTGCCACTACTCTTTTCCTCACAGCAGGGGAGAGGAGGAGGAGGAGGAGAAGAGGCAAGAGGAGGACGAGGGGCATACCCTCCCCTCGGTACCCTCCCCTCCTCCTCCTGAAAGCGGCGTTCTAGTTTCGAATTTCAGATATTTGTAAAAGTCTTTAATTTTTTTTTGTTTTAATCATCTTTCGATGGGCGTTCGCTGTCTTTCTCCTCTTCAACTCAGTTTTTCGAGCTAGTCGTTCGGGCGTGCGGTAGGGGTAGTTTGCCGTTTCCATCTGGATGAGTATCGTACCTGCGTGCAGTCGTGTATCAGTACTGCATGATATTAGTTGAAGACTCCACGATAGCAGTCGTACGGCACTGAATTAATTTCTCTTTTACAGAGGGTAACAATGTCACCATACATTTGCAGAACAAACTCCTGCTGTCTCTGAATCCCTAAGGAATAATTTGTTTCTGTGGGTAGTTTGCGAGTGTGGTGCACGCTACCGTAACGGTGTCACTGTACGTGCTGCCTGATTGGCTTCACATGTGAGTACTGTAATTTGGTAGTGTTTTCTAGCGCCTGAATAACCACTTAATTTGCATTGAACAATGTTCATGGTAAATAGTCAAGATCAGTAAACGAAATTAAGCATGCATTTATTTTACTGCCCTCGTTTGCGCAGCACGGCTTCTGATTACCTTTTTTAATGCTAATGAGAATAAGTAATCTTTTCTTCTTTTTAATGACTAAAGTTTTAGACTTTTTTTTATAAAACCGGTTTAAATGGCTTGTTTTAATTTTTGGCGTCTGTTGCGACTCGCAAGCTTTTTACGCTTAATCGCATGATCGATGCCTGCAGTGACACCAAGTTCGAAAAAACGATTTGTGCTACTACCCTCCCGCTTAGTACAATGAATGATTCAATTAAGCTTTTGCGCACTTATTGCAGTTTCCGCAGTTGATAACATCAAAAGCTTAATGCTGTTTCTTTACAGCAACAGAGTGTGTTTGTCATGTGCCATTTGTTCAGGTTTAGGAATAAAAGGAATAAAATGTTGGAGTTTATATTCCAGGAGTGGGAATACACCCAATGTTTTCATTCCTAGGATTTGAAAGGAATTGAATTGTTGGAAGCTCTGATTCCCCGGAATGGAGTTGGAATGGATTGGGGGTAACCATTTCGCAACACTGGTCTGCACTAAATAAATAATCACGACAGTTATCTTAAAAGGGAATGCTACACTTATAGGGCTAAAATAAAGTAGCGGCATTTCTATCTCCCTCTGTGCCCTTGGAATATCCCTTGCGTTACCTCTTTCCGCTGAAAAAAAAAAAAAAAGTCAACGAAGCTTACGAGAACCTTGACGGTACTTATACCTCAACAATAAAATGAAATATAAAAAAGGCGAAATTAGGAAAGACGCGTACATTGGCGAAAGACGAAATCAAGCGCCGAAGCGGCGCGATGCCATCAGAATAGCATTGCGCAGCTTCCTATATGTTGTTGCTAAATTATATACAATCCAGTTAGCTTTCCCCACAAAAGTCGGCGGGAATTTTGAGGTCACGTGATTTCACGTCTAGCGACCTACACACCAATCCAGTTTTCCCGCTAAGCTTAGCGGGAAATTTGATGGCATGTGACCTGACGTCAAGAGGCCTACACACCAATTTAGTTGTCCGTTGAATTTAACAGAAATATTGACGTTATGTGACGTGATGTCTCGTAAACTTTACACAAATTAAGTTTCCCGTCTAAATTTGGCGGGGAATCGATGTCACGTGAGCTAAACAAATTCAGTTTCCTCGCTAAACATATTGAGAAAATTGACGTCACGTCTCCTGTACACACGTGACACAGACACGAAAACGATATCCCCACTAGAAAACTAAACGCTACGTGACCTGAGCACCCAGTTTCCAAGCTCAATCTGGCGGGGAAATCGGTATAAATAAAGGGTCTTAACTCACACAAACGAGGGTTTGATAAAGTTTAAATCATTTTAAGCAATCGCACCTTAAATATTCCATTTAATGAATTACAGGACTTTAAAGATAAAGCCCGAGGCCAATATTGATTTTTTAATGTGCCACACGAACATTGAAACATAGGTGTCAGGACGACGATTTACTTGTTCCACCGCTTGGGGCCGACAGTTTTTGCGTCCTCAGTACGATTTTACGTCAATGCGTGCACATCGCATGCTTACGCAAATGAGACTTGCATTTAGCGACCTCATAACAGCGTTCTATCTACCATCTGCCAAACGTCGTAGTAACGTGCATAGTGTTTAAGATAACTAAGTACTTATTCAGTTCTCCACAACTAATTCACTTGAATTGTAACATTAAAGTTGCGGCGACATTAAGAATCTTGGGGACAAAAATATATAGAAAAAAAGTGATTTCTAGAAGATTTAAAGTGCCTGGGAAATATTGTGGTGTGGTGCTGTATGCATTACCGTCACACGTATGGAAGCGAGAAAGTGTAGAGAAATGCCCGCGTGGAAGTAGGATGCATTTTCGGGGCAAAAATGACGCCTTGTTACAGGCATAAGTAGAACAAATTTGTTCATAGCTTGTGGAAGTGCCCAGCTTTTACACACGCTTGCCTTGTCGCTGTTCTTGTGGAGTCCATATAGGAACAAGTGGTCATTCCATTCCAAAACGCAACTGGGATGAGCCAAGAACATTTATTGGAACTGTTCCGTGTCTCGCAGGCGGCGGCGATGTGACCACATCAAGATCACGAGTGTGTAAAGAAAAACAGAGTTTATATAGGTTATCTAATGGCCTCACACCTCAGTGATGTGTTCCTCGCAGTTTGTGGAACTACCATCCAGAAATTCATAAGAGCACCCCTAATAGAGTCCAGCATCCGGTATGTTATTCGTTTGTAACACAGAGGTAGAAGATCTAAGCAAAGGATGGCATAATTGTGTTACGACATGCTATGAACACAGCTGCGCAAGACGTAAGTTTACCTATAAACTACCTGTAAAATATTTCCATCGAATTCCGTGTTCTCGATTAAGAAATTATAGGGAGGCACACATGTTGGAGGTATCGAGGTTATTCCTGCAAATGGTGTCTGGCTTATTACTTTGAATATTCAAAAAACGTAAAACATGGGGTCCCTACCACAGAGCTAAGATCCGCTTTAAAATATCATGCTAACATGAGATTGAGAAAAACTTTGATAGGGAAATTTCTAGATTACTTGATGCGGGATATCCTAACATATCTCTGTTTGCGGTATGCGAAAATATTTGCAAGAATGTGAAGCGCAGTCCAGTAGGAATTGACCGAACAACAAAGAAGTCAGGAAAAATAAATAGGTAGTTCCATATTTTCATGGCGTTACTCACGAGCAACAAAAACATATAGCAGGTCGGCAACGGGCTTAAGTTGCATGTTCTTCGCTGAAAAAGGCATATGTAATGTGCGGCAAGGAAAACAAAGACCAAAAGATTAAAGCAGACATGTGTGCACAGCACACAAAACAAAACATGACGATTGCCAAAAAGATGTCGTCTATAAAATACCTACGCATTAAGGTAAGTGCTATATTCTCCAAACTGGGTTTTCTATAAACCACCAACATGCTGCATTTTTCAGAATCCTAACAGCAGAACACCTTGTATCCCATTGTCGTGAAAGCCAATGGGAGGCCAAATTTTTCGAACTCGCCGTCTTGGGCAAAGCATAAAACAAACTTGTCCGTCAATTTTCTGGAATTTATGAGAATTGAGATGAATGCATCAGCGCCCTTTCCGTTGAACTGCACCAGAAAGAGACATAATCCTGTGGGAGGCTACGTGTTCACCACTGATAAATTAACACGAAAAATGACAAAATCATTTATTGCGAGTGCATTGATAAATGTGAATAAATTTTCTTAAGCGATGATGAAGATGGAGATGTGACGAGCATTTTTTATAACTTTTGTGCTAAATGTTGACTAAATAAGATTAAGAGGATTACTGACCAGCATCTTTGATAAATAAAGATTAACTCTAGATGAAGGGAAAATAAGAGCGTTAGAATACTGCAGCAAGAAGGGAAAAATAAAAGCCGGCATTACATAGTTTCGGGTCCAGTGGTGTGAGTGCATAACTATTTTATGTGTATTTTGTTTTCTTTATTCAGCTGGCTACTTCCACAAGGAAGGACACGCAAATATTTAGAGAGTTGGCCTATTCGGGGGTTTTCAAAGATAGCCACCACGTTTCTAATGGCAACTTTATGTTAATTTTTTTCTAATTAAAACCGAAAACTCCAGAAAGAACTAAAGAGCTAAATTTAATATAGCAAGTTATAGCCTAATTATTCTAAACACTATTTTCGTCAATGAACAGGTTCCTTACAGTGTAATTTTATCGGTTTAAATCCTGTACATTCGAGCGCATCTTTCACATAATATTTTTCACCCATGTTCGTTAAATACCTAGCGTCACCGACCGCAGATTTTGTAGTGCCGTCACGGCAGCAGACATATCAAAGGAACTGAAGCACAGCGCTGAGATCAAATAAGCTCAACCGTGTAAATCACTCCGGCTTCCTTGTCGTCGCACTAAGCACAGCACCTTTGCTCCAGGTAGTTGTAATTTAGCCTCCACGCTGACCCCCGATTTTCAGCCGTTAATGGCATCTATATACTTTTATTCAGTTGTCTGGGGCTAATTGCTAAAGGTTGGTTGCCTGAAGACATTTGAAGCGACATACTGCTTGGTAGTTCCGCTGGCTATCTATGTAATGACTCATGAATCATCAAAAACGATACGTCAGACACTTGTTTAAAATATATGACTTTTTCAAGTTCTAAATAGCAATCGCGTTCCGATGAGCTTCTTGAACTTGTTTGTGAAAACGCTCCGGCAGAATAGTAAGTTAGGAGTGGAGTAAACTTTGCAAGAAGTTTTCAACTTCCTCCGTCTTGTACTGTGATAGACAAAGCCAACTTTTTTGCAGGAGCATGCGGTCATGAGCTATACGCGCGCGTCATAATAGTGATGAGAGGAACCCCGCTAGCCGGGAGCCAGCCGATTGCGAGATTAGTGGCTATGAACATAGGGCAATCGGGCGTTGCTATATTGATAAAAATAATATTGCTCTATTCGAATCGTACCCTAGAACAACCAATAGGTTATAATGTGGAGCCACACAAAATACAAATGCACAACGATGTCTGCCACTGTTACAAAATACTGTGCGGGTCAATAGCCGAAAATACGATATATAAATAAAGCTCTTGTTTAAAGACTAAGAAATCTGAAAGAAACATCAACGTGGGGCGACAATTCATTACGTCAATTTTGCATCCTCACCAATGGTGACAATATTGATTGCACAGAGGGATAAATTAAACTCGTTCCTCTAATAGCACGAGCTGGCACATGAAATCCCTGCGATGACACCAGTTCATTATCTATATAGCCGTGAACAACTTTACGTAAAAGACAACATCACAAGCAGTCTGAGGCTTTTACAAGTTGAGCAAGAAAAGTTGATTTCGAATGACTTCATAGTCATAACATGCTCTCTAAATACCTATCCTAAGCAATTCGAACAAATCGTTTTTGGACCCTTTCGATTCGCTCTGCATCAGATGCAGTCAGCGAATTCCATGCAGCACTGCAAAACTCGAGTCTAACTCTCACCAAGGGGAAAATCAAGCGGACGACACATAAATAGTTTGAAAAGTTACGCGTCACTCGTAATATCATTTTCATCACCCGAAAAGCTCGCGCAATAATCTGGCTAACATAACGTGAAAAAGAAAGGTTGCTTTTAAAATAAAAGCCAAGGTCACGTACGTATTCAACCCGTCGAATACTACAATTGCCAGGTATGTACGGGTATGAAAAGTTTTTGCGTTTTTTTACACACAGTGAGTATATTCATTTTAACTGGATTACCCTATAAAAAAATATCAGATCACCATTCAGAAATGCGTAATCGGTCATCTGGTGAAAAAACGGAGACATCTTCTGGTGGAATTCTCATAAAAAGCGTGATGTTTGCCCTCATATAAAAGCATCTGCGCATTCTTTACGCATAGGTTGATATCATTGATAAATACAAAACAAATATGTGGCCCGAGGTTACCTAGGTGACACTAGGTAACTAAACGTAAAAATAAGTAAATTTAGGGGACTCGAGTTGCGGTGATAGCTTTTTCCGAGTTGAGATTCGAATACGTCTGTGCTTAAGTATGGCTGATGACCACTTTAGACTATATGTTTTTGTTATAAATTTTTGTACATATAAAGATGAATATTAAAAAGCTAATATAATGTTACTAAATGCACAACTAGTTTTTTTATTAGGGTAAGGATTTGAGAAAACAGTCGAGAAATATTTGAGAGGTATAAAATATGTGGCCTTCTTTTTATAGAGGATGTTCGCAAATTTCTGGTGGCCATGGCAGGGGGAGAGGAAAAGTTCCGGTTCTACGATGTTAATAAGGTGTTTGCGTGGGTGCGCGACGGCTCTCGGTTCCCTAGCCTACTGAAAAAGAATAAACGTAAAATTCGAATGGGGTGGCATGTGGTCGTTCCATCTGAAATTAGAGCAGGTTGCCAAATTACAAACCCGTTCAGGTCATTTAGGGTTATTGGATAGCAGACACCCGTTTGATACCGCCACTCGTTCGAAACGTGTACCCATTCGATGCGGGTACCTGTTAAATATTGGCACCCGTTCCATACCGGCATCTGTCTGGTACTCTTCCTTTTTGAGGAAAATCCGTCTTTAGCCATAATAATATGAATATATATATATATATATATATATATATATATATATTTCATTTTATATGTCTAAAACAGCTCATGGCTCTCTGTGTGGTACACAACACATTTTCGGGCATAACACAGGAAATCATACCCCTCAAAATAAATATAGACATAACAAAATGTGCTGAATGCAAAAAGCATGCAAAAGTTTACAGGACCAAACCAAACTGGACCAAACCCTCAATATTGCGACTAAAAGTTGACATGTCACTAAACATATCTAGATGTGAAGAATCAATCTTGTTAAATTTTGCTCGCATTTATATCAACACTGATGTAAAAACAATGAGCGGGTAAAAGGGGCTTTGACTACGGCTAGAACGTGATGGGGCATGGAAACAAATCGAGCTTAATAAAACAGCAGTCGACGATCCCATTCGCAACATTTTACAAAACAAATATATACCGATAACGTCATCTATCATGCAGAAAAGATAAAGCGAGGTTTGTAAGCCGCCCTTCGTAACTATAGTACCACTTACTTCTAAAGAATCGATCGTAAACAATAGCGATAAAACGATTTTTAACTCGCTTGATAGACCATGATGTGGTATGACTTAAGGAATTCCAAACAACAAATCCAAACTCAAGTTTTGAGAGAACCCGACTGGAAAACAAGCGAAGGCAAAATGCATGAGAAGAAAATTGTCTGTTGAATCGAGAAAGTGCTCCCAAGGTTCTGAGGGTTCATTACAAGTGAGAAACACATGGTAATTAAAGTTCAACGCCGTATCTATAAAAACTCAAAGATCGCGAATACCTCTGACACGCTCGATGACGTTGCTGTCGAGAACATAGCAGAAGACAAGTGGGTCTCGTTTTCTGCTAAGACTAATTGTTTTTTCTTTAGTTCGTTCAGCAGAAAGTTAATATCGTGACACCCCTTAGGGACTTCGCACACACCATTCTGTAAGTGCGCACTCAGAATGCTAACGTACTTGACAAAACAGTTTGATATGATATTCAAATAATAGCACTTTAGTATTTTTTACAGAAAACAGAATGTCATTAACAATGTACAAATATAGAAGATGGCCTAAATTGCTCCCCTGAGGCACACCTGAAGATGAAAAGAAGGGTTGGGACATGAATCTTGAAACAACAACGAACTTCATACGACTGAAAATATTACTTCGAATCCACAAACGTACGTCGAACAGAGCCGACCATCATCCAGTTTACACAGAAACATATCGTGATCTACCCTATCGAATGCTTTTGTCATGTCAAAGTATATCATGTCATATTGTTTTTGACCATAAAAAAAATCGTACAATATAACCCAGAATAGTGCACAAGTTTGTTTCTACTGACTTTACTTTGATAAAACCGTGTTGTACGGGAACTTTGTTTGATGGAAGTATTTATAAAGACGTTCGTGAAGCGTCAATTCAACGACTTCAGATAAACTTCGCAGTAAAGACATTGGTCGAATAATTTTTGTCTATGGTATGATCACCAGATCTAAAATTTAGCACTATGACAGATTGCTTTCAGATAGACAGAAATTGGCCCAACTGTAACGACAACTTTAAATGTGTAACAACACCGGAGATAAAAGCTCATCGCAGCTTTTTACGATAAAACTGGGTAATCCGTCTGCGCCAGCAGACAAATTCGGTTACAATTTTCTAATGCATGTTTTTATCTCTAAGTCATATATGCGGACAAAACCAAAAACATCCCGTGTTTTTGCGCATGATAAAACAAAATTCGCGTTGGATTGAGTAGAAAAACATGACTTGAAATGCTAGGCAAACATTCTCAACTTACGCTAGATCCGACGTTAAGTCGCAAGAATCATCAAAAATAGGTGCACAGTCAGCATGTTTGTTTCTTTGAAAAGTTAAAAATTTCCAAATGTATTTTGGGTTTTAGTACAGAGCAGACTCGGTCTGGGATACATGGACTTTTTCGTTACTGTCGAATAGCGATTTTGCTAAATGTAATACTCACCAATCTTTAGAAATCATTTTTCCCAAGTCCGCTCTTTAAAATGCCTGTGATAATGCAATTTCTTTTGTAAACAACACATCAGTTCCCACGAAAACAATGAAGGGTATTTGTTTGGCAGTGAATTACGCTTGGGAATAAAAAAAAAATCAGGGCGCTCGAAAGAATTACAATAAACGCTTCAGTCTTTGAGTCGACACACGTGTTTCTCAGAATTGAATTGCAGGCATAACTTTGTAGAAAAGAATACAGTCTCAAGTGATGACATTTGAAGTATAAGAAGTAACTCTGGCTAAACAAAATAAGCTGACCAGGCAGAAAGAAACGTAAACAACAAAAGGAGGTTGATCATTTTCAACACGTGTTATAGGGTCGTCGACTGTACAGAGACATAAATGTGTAGTCATAAATGGGTCGACAAAGCGCACGCAAATAAATAACCGTTGGCACGTACATTGGTACACACATTTATTATAAGTATGTGGCAAACCCCAGTGGATACGAAAGTTACTCATTCGATGGTGTCCGTCGTCGAAGAGAGACAGCCCCCATCATTCCGTCACCAATCAAACAAATCTTTAAATAATGTAAAGTGGTGAACACCATAAAGTACACGAGGGAATCCGGAAAAATGATTATAATGGCGCGACAACCTATTGAATAAACAGTGCAATTAACAAGAGCAAAGAGAGGAGTTAATTTCAAGCAATAAGATTTTGCGTTTGGCGTGTGGCCGAGGCGCGTATGCCTACATGAGATTAGACGAATCTCAAGACACGTCCGACGAACATTCACAGTCCCACTTGTGCCTTGTAGCTTGCGATGCGTCCAGCTTGGTTAGCCCAAGGACAGAGCCGACTAACACGCACACTCTCTCTGCCGTCTTGTAGATTGCGCTGGTTTAACGTTGGATATACCTTACTTTCGCCTCTCGTCGCTCCTTGTTCAACTGCCGAGTGTACTCTGTCGACCACGCACATTGTCTCTCTCCTCCACCCAGCGACCGCTTTACCCTTCTCGGAGATTTTTCTTGGTGCTCCCAAGGTAGGAGTCAAAGAGCTTTGAAAGTTTGGCAACGCTGAGAGACGCCGAGAGAGAGCATTCACTGGCGCTCTTTATCTCTTTTCTCTCCCCCTTCAAACCAGTTTGCCACACCGCTATGCGGTGTGAACAGATCGCATACGCCTAGGCTCTACCATGTAAACCGTCTGAATGTTCTGTGAATAGTTTAACCAAACCGGTCAAGCATTTTCAAACTGATCTGCCACGCCGCTTTGCGTTGTGAACAGAGTTGAATGCGGCTTCGCTCAAACCTGCGAACAGGTTGAATAGGTCGCGGAGCAGTTTGATCAAACCGGTAGGTAGGCTGGTTATACGACTAAACGAAGGCTTGAACCTATAAGAGGTATAATTCACGAGCACCGGTATAAACGTGTTCGAATTTTATTTTTTAGTAGTGTAGCGAAGAATTGCGCTACAGAGGCGCTCTAGGTATTTTAGAGTGTCGTGCTCTTAAGTTGACGGTCCGCACGGGTACGAAAAAGTGTCAGAAGGGAAGTTCTTTCGGCTATCGCGAGTAGAGGGACGGCACGAACGCCACAGAGCCTGGGTGATCGCAGGAGGACGGCATTAGAAGGAGGTGCTAACCTGCTTCGATTTGCAGCCGACATATGGTGTAACGCGACAAACGCGATGATGCGATGCGGGCGGCACCACGACCGACCCAACTTTGTACAACGATGTTTGCCAACCGGTCCTTTACGCCACGTATAGAAGACATTTTTTTTTTTACCATGGAGAGTTGCGGCAAAGAAGGACGTGACAACACGAATCTCTCCAGGGTTAAAAACAAACGTCAGTATTTAACCAGCTCGTGTGCATCCTCGCTGTAAAGTATAAATATAATGTGGCACGGTACTCAAGGAAAGCAACCTTGAATGCGAAAGCAAGCAGTTCGAGAATTAAAAAAAAAAATTGTGCATTACAGAGACTTGCGTCGCACAGAAAAAAGCGTAATAAATAGCATCTGAATATTTCCTGCTATAACCAGGACCCGAATTGACCACCTTTGAGGGAAGCTCACAGCGTATCTTCGGCGCCAGGGGTATAGGTATGTGCCCCTCGCGGATGCCTTGCCGTTCACGAAGTAATTGAACGCGTTTAAGGACTTGTAGGTTTTAAGTCGTTCGTAGGCATATGGACAAGGCGGCTCGAAACGGTAGTTGTGAAGCTACTGCGCCCACGATACCTTCGGCAGACTTTTCATTGCTATGGGGAACAAGTGATCTTTCGTTTCATTAAAGCGATCAATAAGACGTGTAGATTTCGTATAAATGAATTTCATGAGGTACCGCGTTGGTCCTCGGCAATGAGACTCTTTAAGCACGCGCTACTCACTGCGGGACCTAAAAAATAAGCAAACATTTTAGCCAACTGAAATAAGTATAATCCCCCCAGAAGTTCGGCAATGTTTGTTTTTGTTTAGCTCTGCACAATTAGTATACACAAAGTCGAGGGATTTAATCCCTAGCAGTGATTAGGCTGATATTGATGGCATCCACGTTTGTGTAAACTATAAATATATTTTGCTCTTCTTGAGGTCTGATATTTTCTAAATTATTAACTGTGGAGCTATTTATTACCGTTAATTTGCTTTCTAAAGTGCCGTGATTCTAGTCATATCCTGTGTATAAACTCTGGTAAGAGCAGAGGCGCTGATAACTTCTAGTATAACTTAACCCTTTGACGTCACGCGGCACCATAACTTCGCGTAACACTAAATTCACGCTAAATCATAGCGGGTACTATTTCCGCTAATTCTAGTGAATAAATTGTGCCGAAACCAAATTATCAGACTCCGTTTCCGCCATATTCTGCAAAAGATTCGTTTCCTACATTTGGGATGGAAATTGTGACGCCATGTGAAGGCCCGGTCTGTGGCACAGTTACGTTACAGCGATAATGTGATTTTATACTAAATTCGACAGGCCATGACAAGCGCAAAATATAAACACACAAGCGATTTGCAGCGATAACTTGCAAATAACAGCCATTCCCGCACTATATCTTTAAAAAGCCCTTCACGTTTTTGTAAGTTGAACAACAAAACCTTTATTGTTTCATAAAAAGCTGAATTAAGATAACAAAAACAAAATGGAGTAAGAATCATATCTATGTTATAACCTGTCCTGCTCCAGCTGTGTGTTCGCGAAAGTTTGCGATAGTGAATTCTCTCACAACCAAAAAGATTTCTGTGTCGTTTTCGTTTTGAAAGCTCACCGCTCCTACCTCCTTTTTGGTTCAAATGTCGAGGTAAATAGCCCCTTGGACCGCTGTTTCTTGTTCCGCTTTCCCCAGTAAATCCCTTGGGGATTTCGAGGGATCCGGCTGACGATGTCTCAGGGCTTACGAACGCTACTGTTGTTGCAGAGCATCTAATTTACTTTGTTTTTACCTACAGACTTGCTAGGTCTTCTGAAGCTTTTGCAACACCTCTTTCGCATTGTTTAACACAGATTTTGTTTGCTATACAGGAGGTCTTTGGCTGCTATATTATCTAGCGTTCGCAGTATCCTGTAAGGAATATTTATTTTGCTAGCATAAATTGGGAATAAAGTAGCTTTGTTATATAAGCTAAAATATTGTGTTCATTTTATCCAAATATATCTATAGTTTTGCAGTTTTATAATAGTTGGCAGGCGCGAGCCAATTCTCTACATTCAAACTTTGATTTGAGCTAGTTGGTTCATTGTAGGTAGAAAGTTTAAAAGCGCTAGCAGACAGGGACGATAGGAAATAACACAAACGACAAGGACAGGCGCTAATGTCAACTGATTTATTGCAAGACCATTTAACGCTTATATGCACAACTCATCTGCCCTTTTACGTATTAAACAACTCCAACAGCCAATAAACACCTCACAGACACCCATGTACATTAGTCACTTCTTTATCTAGTAGGCTAACAGGTGGCGCGCTGACGCACTTGTAAGCGAAGGAAAAAAACAGAGCTGTAGATTAAAGAGGCTTTCTTTATTAAAAAGAAGAATGACAAGTGCGTCAGCGCTCCATGTGGTAGCCGACTTGATAAAGTCGGCTACCAGATGGATGTCAGTAAAGTGTCTAGATGGGTGTCAGTAAAGTGTTTTTTGGCCCTTGGCATTTTTGATACGTAAATGGGCAGATGTGTTTTGCATATAAGCGTTCAAAGGTCTTACGATACATCCGTTGAGAGTAACGCCTGTCTTTATCGTTTGTGTTCTTTTCTATCGTTCCTGTCTGTTTGCGCTTTCAAACCTTATACCAAATTTTCTACATTGGGTTCCATTTTTTCGGCATATATATGCGGAACTATGTCTTTAACCATAGCCTTAATGGGTGTATTGCGAATGTATAGTATCGAACCAACAAACTGATGGAAAAAAAAATATATTTCCAATAATCAGGGCAACGAAGAAACACACCAAAATATGAGTCTTCCTAGAAGCTGCGAGCATAGAGCCCAAGTCTTTGGAATATAAAAACGCGTAATGCGGCAACATAATTTCAGCAAGCTGTTATGCAAACAACCGAAAATACAAGTACTAAAAAAACGAACGAAAACGTATACAAATATTTATTCTAGAAAATCTAGCTTAATGCGCTCCGTCAGCTCGGGAACACGTACGTAAACACAAACTCTGTTTGCACAGATCAAAAAGAAAGCTGCGCTAGAATTACGCACAAAAACATCAATACGCAAATTTGTGAAAAAAAAAAGCAATGGTGCTCGTCTGTTGCGTGCATACCATACCACTGGTGTGGCCATGGACGGGCTGCCGGAGCGTGATCGAAGTTGCACAGACGGAACGTCGTTCACGCGTGCTTTATCCCCCGAGTATTCGTCGGAGCTGCTGAAAAGTTTATTCGTTGCTAACAAATGCTGGCGGTTACGTCGCTATACTTTTCCGTGTTCTGTAACGACCTGGCAAGAACTACGGTGCGTCCTTTTGATTACCTTGGCCTTCGCCGCCCAAGTATCGCCCTGGAAGATGCTACATTTTGTAAAGGCGGAAGATGTCTCATCGGCTGTGTCTGCTGACGCTTCAGCGCAACCGTGGGTGGCCTCTCGTTCAAGTCCGAAATCGTTGTCCGTAGCCACAAACCTTGAAGTAGCTCTCCCAAGGACTTGCTGTCTTCCATGGGACAGGATCTGTAACTGAGCAGTCCAATCCTGAAATGTTTTTATTGCGTTTTTTTATTATTCTTTTGACAAATTGTAACCCTTTTTACGCCAGGCAATTCGATCGGGGAAACCTTCGGCTTGAAGTTGTTTTTCTTTTAAAATCGTAGTCCTTTGCGAAGGTCATGAATTTTTGGCTTTAGAATTGTGGCCCATTATGTGTACACACTTCTAGTGGTATGCCATATCTGGCAAACTTAGCACTCAGTTTATCAACAACTGTTGCGAATGAAGTATTGTGCAGCAGTGCTACTTCCGGAAAGTTTGATAACGCGTTATACACGCACAGGTATGACTTCCGTTACACTCAAAAATGTCGGCACCGATTGTGCACCATGAGTGATCAGGAACAGGACGTCTCATGAGAGGCTCGCTGAGTTGTGTGTATAAGCGTACTTTTTGCAAGCTGGGCATTTGCTTCCCAGGTTGTCGGTGTCTTCATTAAGACCTGGCCAGAAAACTATGCGGCGTGCTCGTGATTTGCACTTAGTAAGATCCATGTCCCCATCATGTATTCTGCGCAGTATTTCCGGGCGCATTCTTTCAGGAATAACAACCGGCAGTTTGATACTTTAGACCGATGTTGCGGATAAAAAAACAGGACGCGGGATGGCCAAAAAAACGTGCTTTTCGTGTAAGGCTCGTCAAATTATGAGGCGCTGGAAAAATTCAGCCTTCTGCGTTAAGTCCTTATTTCGAACTCTTTTTGTTCGCCTTCCGCCCATTGAACAGCATGCGGGAAGGGCCTCGGCGATCGAGCACCGGCGGAGGCGGTTGATCTGACATACCGCGTTCGGCTTTGGCTAGCAGACGGCGTTCGTAAAATGGCGTCAGCTGTTGCTGGCTTCACGCGGCGGTACCGTGCGTGCTTCCATTCATTCGGCGTTCGTTGCCATGGTGACGGCGAGGAAAGCAGACGTGCGGAAGAACGCTGCGGCGCAGCGATACCAGGTGCGTTCTAAGGCCCTTCCCGCATGCTTTTCAATGGGCGGAAGGCGAACAAAAAGAGTTAGAAATAAGGAATTAACGCAGAAGGCTGAATTTTTCCAGCGCCTCATAATTTGACGAGCCTTACACGAAAAGCATGTTTTTTTGGCCATCCCGCGTCTTGTTTTTTTTATCCGCAACATGGGTCTAAAGTATCAATCTGCCTAACAACCTTGCAACCTTTGAGCAATAGATTGTTCATAACAAATATTTCCTCTTAAAAGAGCCTAAGCTGTCGCTCGAATGGTCCTTCGTCTTTCATGTATTTTATTCTGCTCTTTAAATACCTGCCGTTCCTCGTTTATCTTGCCAACCACAGCTGAGTCGGCTCGCTGACCAGGGAGGAAGCCACACTCACGGCATGCACTTCGACGTCCTCGTTCACCTCGTCCGTGTGGAGAGAGCTGATTGGAGCCTGCAAGAGCATGTCAGCCAACACCACCTGTTTTCACTGTAGCCGCGCCGGCATATCGCCAGTTGCTTTTTTCGAGAGAGCAATCGGTCGACGGTGATCGGTTTCAAGAGTCACCTTACGACCGTAAACGAAGGGATACATTTTTTCACACCCCATACCTCCGCCATCGCCTCTTTTTGAATCCGCCAGTATCTTGTTTGGGTGCCAGTTGGTACCCGTGAAGCGTAAGCAACTATTTTTCATGACTCACCATGACGCGGCATGGGAGCTGACCCATTGTCATTCCTGGAAGCATGCGCAGTTATCTTGGGGTCTCTTTTAGGCTCAAAAATGGCCAACACAGGCTCCGCGCGGATGCATTTGCACAGCTAGTTCTATTACTTTGCATGGTTTTTGCTCCACTCGAATAGTGCGTCCTTCTTTATCAGCTGTCGCTTTAGTTGTGTTTTTTTTTTCGGCATGCGCGGGCAAAAACGTTCAGAAGGTATTAACTACACCTAGCATTCACAGCACTCCTAACTTGACCGAAGGTGCTGCCATGTCAATCACGACACTCACACTGGCAGGCTTGGTCGTATGCCTGCTTCGGAAATAACGTCACTCAAGAAGGAAATTTAAGTGATTTCTATTTCGCACTTTTCTGCGGTAAATTTAATACCTGCACTGCGCGCAGCTTCAAACACCGCTTTGAGCTTATCATCATGTTGCTGTCATCTGGCCGCCCCTATCGAAATGTCGTCGACATAAGAGGGTAATCCCGCCAACGCGTCAAATATCTTACTCATGGTTTTTTGGAAGACTTCCGAGGCAGACGCGATTCCAAATCGCAGCCTAGAAACGATAGCGGCGAAAAGGAGTCGTGCATGTGCAGATTTCTGAAGTTTCATCGTCAAGTGGAAAACGGTGGAACCCTGAATTTTCGTCTAAGCGAGATGAATATATTGCTGCCTGGTTCTGTGCCTCGTTGTCTCCTCGCCGCAGCATCTCATAATTTTCGCGCTTCAGAATTCGTTTACTATACTAAGGTCGATGCACACTCTTAGATAGCCATTCATCTTAGTTACAATTACTAAGCACTAACCCCGCCAGTCGGTTCTTCGACTCTGGTCACAATACCGGCCTTCATCATTCGGTCGAGTTCTCTTCGGAGTGGCTCTTGTAAGGCTTGCGGCACACGCCGGATCATCTGGACGACGGGAATGGCACATTCTTGCAGTACCATTTTGTATTGGCGGTGAAGACACCCAGTTTTGGTGAAAACTTGAGAAAACTTTTCAGCACTTGCTCACTGTTGTTCGTGCTCTCAGCATTGCTTGAGCGAGTTGGAAATCCTAGTAGTTCACTGGCGTGTAGGCCCAGTATCGCTTGGTGTCCTTTTCTTACAACCAAAAAATATCAATGTCAGATATGGTGGCTTTCATAGCTGCAGCGCTGAGATGCTTGATGATTCCTATGTCGTAGGAACGTAGCGCGGATATGCTGGCCCTCAGCTGCATCCCTTTGTTGCAACTTTCTGTACATGCAGTACGGCAGAAAACTGGCTTGAGCAGCAGTGTCCACTTTGAGTTCGAGCTCCCTGTTCGCAACTTCCTAATGGCGCTCAACACCGTTTACCCAGACGTCGAGAATCTGAAAAAATCGTCGCTGTTTTTGGTTTCGCCCCTATTTATCTCGGCATCTTGCTTTTGTGTTTGCAGCGAACAGCAAAATTATTCTTGCCTACGCATCTTCGACAAGTGCGCCCAAACGCAGGGCAGTTTCGTGGACCGTGTCTTCGGCCACACCTACGGCACTTCAAGTGGCTCGTCGTTACTCGACTGCGTCTTCGCGGCGTCGACGTGTCGTTCTTGTGGTCTGGAATTGTCCCTTGCTGCCTGTGCTTCGATCTTTGGAGGTGTCTTCTCTGCGTCAACATGCTGCTGTTTGCCCAAAGCTCGTTCTGTAAAGCCGTCAGCCTGGCCGCCTTGAATGTTTGTTCGGCATTGACCATGGTCAGCGTGTTACCGCGCAGAAACTTGTGTCGGCCTTTGTCGTTGATTGTTTAAAAAGCAATCTGGTCCTATATTGTCGAGTCATTCATTGTGTTGAAGTTGCAACTAATGTTGCTCTTGCACACGTCGGCGAAACAGGTAGCGTTAATGTACCTCGTTTAAATGCGGTGCGCAGTACCCGTCAAACTTACCGACGGCGTTGGCATAACATTGCCGGTCCTCTTTCGCACTGAAGGCGAAATTATTGTACACCCTCAAGGCGTCGTCCCCAGCTACGCTTTGCAGTAGAGCGGTCTTTGTGGGCGCTGGAACCGGCTTCCCGCCCGGCACTGAAGTAGTCAGAAACAGCTCCAACTTTTGTTTGAAGAGTCGTCAGTTCTTTATGTCACCATTCAGCTGCAGGCGTTCCGGTGGTTTGAAAAATTTACGCGGTTTCTTCTTCACTGGTGGGCAGCATGCTCAGCCACTTCTGACATTATGTTTCGTGTGTGAGACAGAGCTGACACGGGCGAGCACAATCCAAGCAACAAAACGTATCAAGATGTGTACAGTTATCGCTTTTATAACATGTAAGTGAAAGGAAGAAGGAAGATAGGAAGCAAGACATATATTACAAGCTGCGCGCATGAATCGTGACGGTGCTGACTTTCGCAAACCCGATCCAGCAATAGCCTGAAGGAGATTGTGTCGCAGAAAAGCCGGCGTCGGTGGGGTGCGCTAAAATCCAAGATTGGCTTATCGGGCAACAGTGTCACAGCCACATATCTTCGTGCGGAAATTTCAAACCACCCACAATGCTCGCGTGAAACGCGACGTTACGCGTGAATTGAAAGTAATTAAAAAACATGACAAGCATTACGAATTGAGGGTCCCCACTTGTCTGAAATGATTTTCCTTTACAAATTAGTTTATTGGCCTTTAAGAAACATTTAAAGTATATTAAGTGGCATCGAACCCACGAGCCAGACAAGCTACTGACTAGGCCAGGCAGTGCACGCTTGCCCGGCTTGGGAAGGAGCAGGAGTTTATATGTTGATATGTTTCGCTATCGCGCTCCACTCTTAAGGGTTTTCCTGTAATTTTATCAATTCATTATATTAGAAAAACGTAAGCGTCACAGAGGGAACATTCATGAAGAAGACTGGTTGCAACTTTGCTTTATTCAATACTGCCACTTGTACTGCATCAATATTTAGTTTTTATGTGAAATTTAGATAAGATAGTTTGCAATATATACGAGGCTAGACAAAGGAAATAGGATTTTAACGACCATCGTGCTCTTTTATATCAATAATATAAAATTTCATTATTAGAAAGACAGAAAACAAGTTCATACACAAAGAATGCTTGCTATTTTTAAGCTCTACAATACCTCATAAATATGAACCTTTTCATTGGAGCTCTTGACCGAAACGTCTAGTGTCAGTGTTTTTAGAAGTTAACTGTAACAGAGTTTTTGGAGAACGTTCCTATAACTCCGATAAAGACACCCGATAACGACACGATGCAAGCGCCAAAGCGTCGGCGGAGTATAAAATAACGTTACCAAAGTTCTTGGAACGATCTGCTAAAACTCACAGATTAACGTATCCACAAATTAAACATCAACATTTTATATTTTCTTACGCCGTGTTTAAGATTTGATACGTATATTATCAGAATATAAGTTATATATTTACTAATTTAAAGATTTTGCAAAGTTTACAACACCGAAAACGGTCAAAACATGCTTGAAATTTGTGAATGCAATATTTTATTCTTTATAACTGTCCAAACGGTTACATGCGATATTAGGTGTGCCAGTCGTGAACATTTAACTTTGCTTAACACGTCAAAAAGAGTGTGAATGATGTATCTAACGAATCGAGGCCTGAAAACAGAAAGGAATCAGCGTTAGAAAAAACAAATGAGAAGAAAAATATTTTAAGATTACACACTTTATTTCTCTTATTATGACGGTTTCCAATTGCGCATAACATAATGATTTTATGAGAAACCTTTAAGGAGCAGGACGTTATATATATATATATATATATATATGCATGCATGTATGGGTGATTTCCACTCAGCTCAGGCACAAATTTTGGGTCCAAATTTTAATTTTTTTTTAAATATATGTTTTGAGGCAATTCCTATAATAAAGAAGACGCAAGCGGCAATTGCGTTGGCTTTTACTTCTCAATGTATGGACCGATGAAGCAGCCAAGGTGGAAACTGACGGCATTCCAGTTTATCGGGGGTGCCATATTTCCCTCAATGCCTTTTCCCTACTTTTACGCTACATCAATAAACCTTTTTGGGAACACTCTAAACATATGCTTTTTTATGCTAATTAAGCGTCTAGGTTATAACATTCGTAATGTTTTTGTTTTTTTTCCTTTTATTTGTGAAACCGCCTCTCTGCGACGATATTTGACGATGTTCAGCAAGCTGTGCTGTGAGACCTAATCAACATATATTTGCGATCGTTAGATCACCGTAAAGCTCCAATTAAGCTCTTGCTTTTGAGTATAGTTTGAATATTTTGCGATAAGTATATAATGCGCTACATGTGCCTGAAAAAGGAAAACATCGAAAAAACTAGCAAGTTTGGAGTCTATTTTCTAAAAAAGCACTTTTTGTTTGTTTTATTTTTTATTCACATTTAGCTAATATAGTAGTCTATCAGGAACTACCAACAAAAATTGTAATATATTGTTTGTATGGCCGCTATTAAGACTCGAATTTCGTGCTATGAGCGTTTTGAACGGGACTTCGCACAGGCGCTCTGCTGAGCAGAATTTTGACCTATGTAAGGTTTTCCATTTATCGTTAGCAGTTACCTCAATATCCAACCATAAACACTAATAAAAGTTGGAGTAGTCTTTAAAAAAAAAAAAATTTACTTCGAAGTCCGTATCCACAAGTGCGGGCACAGCGCTTACTTCCTCCCAATAGGGGGAATACAGATCGTTAGGGGATTCCTCTGGGGCCTTTTGCTTTCGCTTTGAGTTTGAAATACCGAACTTGATATGTAATTGTCATATTTTCTTATGTCAAACAGATATGTAGTGCATATACATATGTACGATTTAGTATCTGACGCCTAGGAACTACGGTTTATTTTGTGCGCGTACGGACGCTTTCGTAAATTAACGAGCATTTCGTAGTGTGTATGGCTTCAAACGTGTTAGTCATGTGTTTAGGTTTCATTTCTATTTTCAGTGATTCATGCCGGGTTACTTAGACTTTTTCTACTTGACTTAAGTTTGTCCGGGAGTCTAGATGTTACGCATCTTCTCCGTCAATACATAGGGCGAAGCTCACATACCTTGTAAATCACGCCAGTGCCAAGTAAATAAATATTGTTAGGAAAAATATTTTTGCTTCACTGGCTTTTACGCTCTGATATTGAGGAAAGTACTAACATTAAATAGAAAACCTTGGATATGTCGAAATTCTGCACAGATGAGCGGAATTTTGATGATATATATATATATATTATACAGTAGTATTATTCTAGAATAAGCAACATGCGACGTTACTGAGCGTATAAAAGTTTCAGGGCTGGGACTCAGGCGAGTGATATTTAAGACAGTTAATCAAAAGGTTTTTGAGTTATCGAGACAATATTATAAAGACCGATTCTTGTGCTTTTTTATTTTTATCGCCGTTATTAGGTTGTTAATATTGTAACGCTCTTATGTTATAATGTCATTCAGAGTGAACGCGATACAATATTTGACAATAAATTGCATTCATATATTTCGTGCTTGAATGCATTTTGAGTTTTACTTAAAGCTTCCTAACACCCTAACACTGACCCCGTAACGAGGCCGAGAAGGGGCAGAAAAAAGTAGAGGAAGCAAAACAGAATGCCTAAAGTGAAAGAAAAAAAAAGAAAAGTGAAGGGGTCAGATTTCGCGACTTAAAAAGCAGAACGTGTGTGGCGTTTCCCAAGGGTCATGCTAACGCATTCGCAAAGAATCCACCAATCGATCTTGTGATTTTTATTAAAATTTGTAAATTTTTATTGCGAGCTTTTTTGTCGAACAAGTATATCAATGGTTTCTAGACGTAATGACAGTTAGCGTGTTTCTCCTCTATACAGAAAGCTGCCAAATAATCGAATTCCAGAAGCTACCCCTCAACATTGTACACACTGTTGGAAGAATCCCGGCCTATGACGTCATAAAAATAAACGGCATGTTTACTTCATTTGTCAAACCCGTTTGAATGCGCTAACATTACGAGGTGGGTGGTGCTCTTAGTTCAGCTGGTGCCTAGAGCAAGATCACACATAGTATTTCATGCCTGGATGGGTCTTGCTCCTTGTTCATTTGGTACCCAGGGCAGGGTTTTTTATGGAAACATTACATCACACCATTGTCTCTTTCTTATGGTTCCTTCGTTTCCCTTTAGGAACATCCGGATACAAAGCTTTTGCGGTGAATTTTTTTAGTCACCAAGAAAAGGGAAGTGCGCTTTCCTACCCTTTCCACTTCTTTTCCATCCCGGTACTCTTTCTAAACCATCTGTTTCTTTTCCTGTCTTTGTTGCCCTTTCCACCCCTCTCCACCCCGCTCGCTTTCTCGCACAACCTGCTTCTGCTGCTCCTGTTCCTGCGTGCTGGGTCTGTAGCTAAGACAGCAGCACACTCGTCTTCCGTGTCGGTGGCCGGTGTTCGAACCCTGGCACCAGTTGCCATTTTCTTTTCAAGATTGTTAGGAGGTTAGGGACTGACTGACGTACGCACTTCGTGATTACGCAACTTGTGAGGTTTTTTTAACCCTATAAAGCAACTGCTTTAATAGATATTCTAACTCTGGCGGTGCGCATATCTTGATAGATACTTTCAGGCACAGGGCTGCTACGAGTAAAGCGTGTAATTATAGCTTTCACCATTAGTTTCCTGCTTCATCTGCTGGGCTTCTTATTTAGCGGAATATGCACCGGTTACCATGTTGAAATACAAAGTTGTAAGGTTGGGCGACAAAAACTAAAGTAAACGGTCTAAGCATAAATACAATAAAAAGTATAGCCAAGAAAGAAGTTGAACTATTCGCACGGACCTCCTGAATTCTAGGGCATTCGAACCGGCAAATACAGTTATTTGCTCTTTTGCCCCACACTCAGCTACGTCAAAATTCAACATGGCGGCCACAACAAAAATGGTCTAATCTGACGCAGTAGCGGCGAACACCACCAATAACTCATCATCCTCACATAACAATAGCCGAGCCTCAAACATTTTCGTGCAAGTAGCTACACTAAATGTAATATTACTTATATTTGACAATTATTTTTTCAAACAATATCTGATGAAACAGCGCACAAAAAATTAACCTTTAAAACTGTGACCGTCACATGGCTCCTCGCCCTTTTTATTGCCTAGGTTTCCTCGGGTGTGTTAAAAAAATAACAACGTTCACATCCCTGTGCAAGCATCACGTCAACGTATAATTTCCGACATACGAGATATCTGCTGCTTTAATAATCTAGGGCGGGAGCTCACGAAAAGGAACAGCTCGGAAAATTTTGTGCTTTTCTCGAATGTCCGACGTTCGGCCATCCAATGTTTTTGATTAAACAAGAAAAACTATACAGGCAAAGTAAAAACGCCACAAAACGTTAACCGTATTCTACAAGCCATTGGAAATCCGACATGTTCCCGCGGAAACATCACCGAATAGAGCCTGCCCCGTCATTGTTTTCGTAGTGAGGGAAAATTGTATGTGGGGTAAGGAAGAAAATAAAAAATTGAGCCCGCAATATTGCAAAAGAAGTTCACAAAAAGATTTTTTTTTTCAACGCCGGAAGTTTTTTTCTTTTAGTGTATTGAAATTGAAGAAAACGAAAAATTAAGTAAAAGTAGCCAGAGAAACATTGCCTTCCTTTCTAATTATTTACTTTATTTTTATGCGGCTTACACCGATAACACGACGTAATATCTTCAGGATGCATGATCCCACAAAATCGTTGGCAGACAAAATATGCTAGTGTTTATTTCCAACCAAAATTATTGAGTCTAGTTGCGATTTTTTGCGCTTTAGCTATGAGCAGTAGCGGCGTTCAGTCAAAAACAAAGAGATGCAGGCAAGGCTCTGTTATGACTGCACTCTTGTATTATATTTATTATAAAATAATAAAAAAACACTGTGGGTCTACTTTTTATACAGCTCAATGTGGGATATTATCACTATTGCTGAAAAACCCAACAATCGACTTATTGGGCACAGAATACGGTTTGACTAAACTACATTATTTGCGCAGGAAAAAAAAATACTAGTGGTGTGTGCATAGTGAAATTAGCAGCTCGGACTTAATTTCAATCGAATAGGGCGAAATAGTTGCCAAGAATGAAAATGTCAAATCGAATACGAACAAACAATAGAATAATGGCAATACTCGCGCGAAAGAAACAAACAAAAATCGTTTACATATGAAAACAAAAAAACTTGTTTAATATTTTACAGGGACACACGGAAGATATACTATGATCACTGAGAGTTTGAGAAGCGTAGGTCATGACGAGTTCTGATCAGTTTATTATTGCTGTGCAGCAATTGAGATTGCCAAGTTACACGATAAGAACGCCGGATAACGAATCAGGAGGCGAGGAATTGGGTGATTGATGGATAAACGAATTGCGCTTAACTGTTTTAATTGGACGCCGTCTAGCGCCACCTGGCACTGATACTTCGCTCGACTCCGCGGTGCGCGAAATGTTGGCGGATAAAGGCGGTCCAATGAGCATCCGTTGCATGCATTTAAAAAAAAAAATCTCACATTAAGGACGTAACGACTGAGAATAGCATTAAAAACAAAAGAGTTGGGTGTAGGTCAATTACGCCAGGCAACTGGATTCAAAATGGCGACGTGCGTGGTTTCAGTGTTCTCGTAAGGTGCTTAAAAGAAGCTGGAAGCAAGACTACTTCATTCGGAAAACACAAGAAACAAATACTTTGTGTTGAAATGGTTTGTTATTCGATAGTACCGAAAAGAGTGTGGAACCGCAAAAACCGCACCGAACCGAAAACCGGAACCAAACCGTTATTTTTAGCTGCACCGAAAGTGAACCGAACCGAAAAGTACTCCGCCATCTCAGTACTGAACCGCAACTGAACCGAAAAAAAAAGTATAACGACAAGCGATTCAAAACAATTCACAGTATCTTTTTTAATTACAAAATGAATGCTTGAGAAATATAAATTAGCAGATGTATTTGTGTGTAGTCAAATCGTCATATACCCAATTGCAATGAATTAGGAATTGTGGGTTTTTGTGGCGCCTTTGTATTTCCCCTATGATTAATCATGTGTCACGTGCTCACGTGACGTCATGATGTGAAGACCTACTGTCACGTAATGTCACCTAACGTGGACACGTGACGTAGTCACGTGACTTACTGCATCAAGACGACTTAAATTTAGTAAGTCACTTGATTTAGTTGCATTCTTGACACCATGATGTCATATGACATCACGAATTCTCACCGCGAGTCACGTGGCACCGTGACGTACTCGATTGTCATCAGCCCGAGTCGAGTGCTCGGGTACATGAAAATCAGCATCGCCAAACATTCGAGTAAAGGCCCGTTCACACACGTGCAACCGAGTTCGACCGAGAGAGACCAGAGCCTCTTGCGACCGCGTAGGACCAGATGCGCCGCTACGTAGCAGGTCCTAAGCGGTCGCAAGAGGCTTAAAAACCGTATTTTTTTCTCTCGGTTGCAAGTATGTGAACGGCGCTTAATGGGTCGTCTTCAATCAAAGATGAGAATAACCGAAGCCTAACAATGCTTAAGCTCAACCCATGCTTTATTCTTTGCCAACCCCAGTTCATGACTATTATGAAACCTGACGGTATTTGATTAGCGTCAGATCGTGTGGCCTCTTATTCGAATAGCGAGTTGAGAAGGGAAAAGCTGTTGATTTCCTTTATTTTTCTGCGTCTGCCCTTGAGCAGTGAGAAACACTAATGGGTGTTTTTGCAAGTTATGAACCTCAGGGATTAGTTCCTAGCGGTATTTACTATATTTAGCAAAAATTGGTGAACAACCCATTTCACATGTCCACATCATTGAGGCACCAAACATGTTTTTGTTTTTGCCGAACTGTCTTATAAAGTTGTCCTCAAGAATAGAAGCATCGAAAGGACTAATCGTGACTTATTAATCCGATGATAAATAGAACTACAAGTGTGTACGTGAAAGATACCTGAAAAGTAATACCCAGTGGCCTCGGAGGGACCGCCGAAGTTGGTAGCCGATCTAAGTCTCACATGAGTGTCGTTCTTAATTTGTACTTAAACTTTGGCCACCTCTGTATTTTGTGTAAACTTCGCAGTTTTGGTGTGAAAAATAAAATAAACGGAGGATTGCTGTTAACTAATGACACATGAATGTAAGGTAATACTTATCTTTCACATTGTGGCATTCGTGAGCTTAAGGCTTTTGCCGCCAAGCGCGCAGTTTAACACATTATAAAATTTCAGAGTAGCGTGCGCAAAAGCTTTGCAAACAAAAAAATAGCGTCGTCGCCACTGCACGTGCACCAAACTCTAAACGCGTTCTCCCTTTTTAGGGAGCTACTATATCTGCGTAAGCTATTGTTCAGAAATTGCGTGCGTACGAAAAATCTTTGCGTTTCTCCAAGGAGGATTTTAATGCGCGAGATGTTGGCTAAAGTCAAATATGAGCACAATTAACAAAATGGGGGATCCAGGGCCACTGACATCGTGAGCGCGATTCTGGTGGCATGATTTTGGGTTGATATTTTCATTATGGAATCATATTGTACTCCTACGAGAGGCGAACGTCATAAACGGTTTAAAAGACCCGGCATGGTGTTTAACAATCGCCGGCAACTTACTGCTTGCCATGCGCGAAAATTCCTCTGTGAAGCTAGTGGTGTGCAAAGTTAAGTAAACGGTACTTTTCCTGCCGATCCGACGCGAGCTAGGTGTGTGAGAACTTGGATGGTACTCTAATCGTCCGTTTTTCCCAACAGGTAGCTTACCGCCTGTTGCACGATCGGTAAGCTTGGTGCTCCGCCGAGTTTCGCACGTGCTTCGAGTCAATTTTTATCGGATTAGATGTTTTCCGTGGTAATGAGCAAGTTTCTAATTGGGAACCTATGATTATATTTACAATATAAAAATAAAGTAAGCGGGTTTAGGCATGTTACAAGTTATCGTGAGGATTAGCCACCTATATCATGTTCCTTTAGCCTTATAAGTCAGCGGCGCAAACTAAATTAGTGTACTTGTTACAGAATCGTTTTATTGTGTTCAAATTAAAATCAAACACCTTGAGTAAAAAAAAAAACGCAAATGAAGAAATTATGAGACTATCTGTTCGAATAAGTTCAGCCAATTAGCGTCGTCTGAGCTTGAATTTTTTTTTCATATTTTACCTAATTCCCGAGGGCACGAGTTAAGATTATTGCGTTCTTCGGCGTAACACTTCAAACAATATTACTATCTAAATGTTAGGTTAAATTGACTATGATTTATAGCCGCATTAAAGGACCACTGGACTCGTGTGGGCACTTGCGGGGAAAGATCATTTATGCTCCAATTTCTATTTGATGTAGCGTAAAGCCTGTAAGTCGCAAAGGTCGCCTATAAATTTACTGAAATAAAAGCCAACGTTGTATAAGCTCAGGTATTTTTAGTTTATGGAAACTTCAGGAATAGCTACGGCTCCCGGATGTCTCGTGTGCTTTTGCTTTGCAAACATTTTGAAGTTGTTGGTGAACTATTGTTCTATGATAATTATACATAACTTGCATCCAAGTACTTGAAGTGTAGCATTGTCCAGATTTGTATCCACTGAACCGTACCCAATTATATCTTAAAAACGGTTCGAACACCACGGTAGTGTCAGGTTGAAATAGACACACTGCCGGCAGTTCATTCTCTACTGTTACCCAGTGAGTGTCAGAGGCGGGATGTTGTTTTGCCAGGCAGGTCTCAGTGGCTCCGGTGTTTTTTACAAAGCGAAGCTGTGTTGGTCACTCTCGGTCAAATTACGGCTCTTCTTCAGGTAGCGACGCACTTGTGGAGGAGCAGAAATATTTATTCTAAAAAACAACCGCACGTGTGCGCATTCAGAATTAATACCTTAAATAATTCCAGGTGACCACCAACCCAAAATTAGATTACAAACAAACAGCTATAAATACATTTTACCAGTGAGGCTTTGCCGCAAGTATTTCAACCTACGCCACACCAATACCACCGAGCTTCAAACGACAGGACATCCTTTATTCACTAAATTCTTCCCGGAGTGGTCATCACACCTATGGTCATCGCTGAGTAGCAACAACGGGAATCCTCCTATAAGGACATTCTACAGCACCCCAATCTTCTTCGCTTATAATTGCACTGCAATATACATCGTAGAGCCCCCAGCTAAAGGTGCGGTGATAGCTACGTGATCCTTAAACTAGTCATACCCCTATTCCTTTTACATGATCACTCTCTCACTCATATTTCCGAGCAAAAAAATTGCATTGGCTTAGCTCGGCTATGCCAGGATATACGTAGCGTGAGCTTAGGTTCAGCTGGCTGTTCTTAGCTTTCCTGGTTGTCTAGGATTAGCTTGATTATCATGCTTACTGCTGCTTCAATGACACATACACGGTATACGCATTATGTGACTACTTCGGGATCCGATGAGTCAAGCTTCTCCGCTCTTCTGCGCCGCTGAGCAGCAATTTCGCTCTCCTTCTCCCTGGCTATAAAACACTGGCAAACGCCCCGCTATAAGTATACCCCCACTGATGCCTCTGCGCATGCGCACAAAATGAGAGGCGCTATCAAGCGTCTCCGGTGCAGCGTCAGACTTGGCTACTGCGCAACGGAGGCGCACAGCTGGGCACGCGGTGGCGCCAGTGCGTCTGCCGCGGCTATGACGTCACTCCTCTTGAATGCGCAGACCGCCGAGGCGCGCGCGGCGGCGGCGGAGCGCGCAGCGGCGGCGGCTCCGGCGCGCCAGCTGTGCAGCCGCCTGTGGCTCCGAGGCGAGAGCGCTGGCCTACGGATCCCCATGCGGCGGGTTTGAATCCCGGCCGAGGTGCCCGCAATCTGACGGAGGCTTATTGCGGAGGAGGCGCCGTGTAACCGAGCTTTCGGTTGCACGTCAAAAGATTCCCAGGTGATCCAAATTAATCCTCAGTTCTCCGCTGGGGCGTGCCAGATGCCCGTCGTTGGTTTGGCACGTAAAACCCACAAATTCGACATTTTTGCGCCAGCTGTGCGCCGTGTGACGTCACTGCTCGTCGCGCATGCGCAGCACGGCTCTCCAGGAGCCACGCGAAACTGCTCAACCTCGGCCAGTGTAGCTCACGCTACAAAACAAAATCATACGTCGAAGCATAGGCGGTTGATTGGTGTAGAGAACACGTAGCTCCCACCTCACGGTCATATTCTGGGTAAACGGAGTATAGTACAGTCTCCGATGAAAACCCTGCAACGTATGCGGATTGTTGGCAACTGACGAGGGTGGAGAGTTGGACGAGTTGGTGATCCTTAATGGTTCAAAAGCGCAACAGGACAACGAGCAGAAAGGAACAGTACATCGCTGTGTCTGTGTCTTCCGTTCTTTCCGTCGTCCTGCTGCGCTTTGTAACCATTCGCAAGCAAACTGACGATATTAAAATTAGCGGATTCCCAGGGAACCCCAGTTAGCTCGGAAAACGATCATCGACTTTCTTTCTTGAACTGTCTATTACTGCTCATTACTTGAAAAAATGTAATAGATTACAATTACAAATTACCAAGCCTCAAATGTAATGAATTACCGTTACAAATTACTTGAGCTGAAAAGCAACGAATTACTTTACTCGTTGAGTTACAAATTACTTTCACGTTACTTTTTACGTACACTTATCCAGAAAACAATAGAAACAATTTTGATATTTTTCATAAATTATTTAGCAACAATACTTCTCATTTTTAAACCGTCCGTATTATGGTAGTCCTTGTAAAAATAAAATATTGTATTTAAGAGAAAGAGTGTACGTGCACTCTTTTCACCTGTTAGCTAACAAGGCACCCAAAGCTGCAACCACACCCGCCATTCCGCTTGTGTACGGCCTCCGGAAATGATCCCTGGAATTGTGCAGACAAAGCTAGCGGTGCGCATGCTCAGTAGCAGCGTCTACATCTGCTACGGGATTCGGAGCTAACGAGTCGATCTATGAAAGCTCCCGCCTGACGCGTGTGTTTCGCCTGTTATTCAAAAAAAAAACACAAAAAAACTTGGTTCTAACGTTACAATGTATAGCCAATGCAGAATGCAGGTGTCCGAGCTTACTTTGATGCGTTTCCGTAGATTAGAGTTTGTTCTTCTTGCTGATGACAATGTGTGTTTTTTAGCGTTAGCTACACTGGCCGAGGTTGAGCAGTTTCGCGTGGCTCTCATAATGAGCCGTGCTCATTATGTGAGCCGTGCTGAATATGCGGAGCGCGCGGCGGCGGCGGCGGCGGCGGCGGCGGCGGAGCTCCGCATAATGTGCACGGCTCGCTTAATGAGCACGGCTCAATATGAGAGCCACGCGAAGCCGCCGCCGCGCCCGCCTCGCCCGTCTCTCCGGTCTGCGCATTCTAGAGGAGTGACGTCATAGCCGCGGCAGACGCACTGGCGCCGCCGCGTGCCGAGCTGTGCGCCTCCGTTGCGGAGTAGCCAAGTGTGACGCGGCACCGGAGCCGCTTGATAGCGCCTCTCATTTTCTGCGCATAAGCTCACGCTACGTATATCCTGGGATAGCCGAGCTAAGCCACCGCATTTGTTTTTAACAAGCAAAGTATATGCTGCAACTCTAGGTTTCCCTTCTCCTTAATGCCCTGAATTTTTAACACCTCATTAAGAGATGGCCGTGGAGACGACGGACACTCCATGACCGAAAACTCGACCTCTCAATGAAGAAGTGGCGGTTCCGGGTTATCGATCGTCCATCGGTTCTTACTTTCATACCAATATTTGTGGAGGCCAGAGAGGGGAGGGCATAGAGAGCGAGACAAGCGGTGGCCATTGGTCTCACAAAACAATAGGGGGTCACACCACATTTACGTGTTCTCTCTATATCTCTTTCTCTCTCTGTGAGCACTCCCTAAATAACCTACCCCCCCCCCCCCCCCCGTTATGTTGACAGTTCACTGCAAAGTGAGGAGTGGACTCGACCACCTTGTCCAGACAAGTAAACCAAAAGAAACATCGTCCGTACCCACGAAGACGATGCTCTTAGCCTCGCACCGGGCGCTTTTCAGCCGTGCCTCAAGAGCGTGCTACAATACAATAGCGCACATCAAAGACAATTAAAATTCGACCCCGTCACGCACGGCTACATCGTCTGTTACGCGAGTTGTGAACGCGCGAATCGAGGGGGTACGTACCCGCGTTTGATCTCTGTGCAGGTGGCAGGAGACGTCGAAAAAGTTGGACAGGGTGAAACGGTGTAAGAGACAAAAACAAATAAACACGAAGAGCTTTCTCCTGCCCGGAAGAAGAAAAAAATGAAAGCCATCTATAACTCCCTGTAACGCCGAATTAGAACGCAGCTCTTGAGGAGGAGGAGGGGAAGGTACGGAGATGGGGCTATGCCCTCCTCCTCTCCTGCTCGCCCCCATTTAGGGGAAAAGTTCCCCGCTAAATTCAGCGGAAAACATTTTCCGCTAAATTTAGCGCAACAAATTCCCCGCTAAATTTAGCGGGGAAAATTTCCCGCTAGATTTAGCGGGAAATTTTTCCGCTAAGTTTAGCGGGGAATTGTTTTGCTAAAATTAGTGGAGAAATGTTTCCGCTAAATTTAGCGGCGAAACATTTCCGCTAAATTTTGCGGGGAAAATTTTCAGCTAGATTATGGGGGAATTTTTTCCGCTAAAATTAGCGGGAAAAGTTTCCCGCACAATTTAGCGGGGAAATTTTTCCGCTTAATTTAGCGGGGAAAATTTTCCACTAGGCTTAGCGGGAACTTTTTTCGCTAAATTTAGCGGGGAAATTTTCCCCCAAAATTTAGCAGGAAAATTTTTCCTGTAAATTTAGCGGGGAATTTTCCGCTAGATTTAGCGGGGACATTTTTCTGCTAAATTTAGCGGGGAACTTTTTCCGCTAAATTTAGCGGGGAAATTTACGCATCATGCACCGCGCGGTTACGCCAACGCCGACGGCAACGGCGACGCCGACGCCGACGCCGACGCCGACGCCGACCCGACGCCGATGCCGACGCCGACGCCGACGCCGCTCAACCCGGAAACGGGTGCCTAAGAGCTGCGCTCTAAAACACGATGGAAGGCAACGGAGAGCCCACTCGGCGTTGTCTTACTTGATCTTTGTCTTTATATGTTTGTACATGCCTTGCCCGTTTTTCTAGTGGTTCTAGTGAACGGTAATACAAAAAATCGTGTTTTTGTTTTCGGCTAGTTTTCGCCTTCCTGATGTTTTCTTATTTGTTGAACTTGCAAGGTCTCTTTATGCATCTGAATGCTCTGCTCGTATTGCTCCAGTTACTGTATTATGCTCATATTGTTTTAAAAAGTAACGAGTAATTAACGTAATTTGTTACCAATATTTTGTAACAAAATTACACAAATCACTTTCGGAATAAAGTAACGTGGCATTTACAAAATTACTTGAAAAAGTAATTGTGCATTTTGTACGGATTAAAAGTAACGGATTACTTGTAATCCGTTACTTGTAATGAATTACTTCCCAAGTCTGTCTATTACACTGGTGTAGAGGTCGAGTACTCATCTGCTTTCGGTCTTTTAATAACGTTTTATCAAAGAATGTAAAGTCAAATGCACAAATCCGCCGATATTCAAACACGCCGCCGGCGGCGCCCAGTATTCTGTTGCCCTGCTTTTCGGTCAGATGTGCTTAACGCTATCGAGGGATCATCGACAAATTTCGGGCGTTTTCGTTTAAGTATTATAATAACATGAAAGCAAAAACAATATAAATAACGTGTCTGATCATAGATATATATATATATATAGTTTTTAACCTAAATTAAACATTTTCTCACTTTACAACGAAGCTCTAAAGAGCAGTATTAAACAACCCCAAAGTCGGCCAACAAGAGGTAGAAACAATGTTTGCGATGAAACAAAGCTTGATGTATCCACAACCCGCTTTGCAATATTGGTTTACTCTTTCAATACATTTTAACCTATAAGACCACATCAATTAGCTCATGGTTTACATTTAAAAGTTTTGTGTGACCTTAACCAAAATTTTCTTTCTAAAAAGCAAGAAAGACTGGGCAGGACGGAAATAACGGTTAACAATCGGTACTCACATTTCGCACGAGGAAATATCGATGATATAATAAAAACAAAGAATTGCAAAGAAAAGGCGTTCCGGATTTGAACACTTTTGTAACCACATCGATCGGCGAACCCACAATCACGGAGTTTGAGAAGGATGATCATAATGATGGAGGCTCCCCCTCATCCACCCCCCAAAGAGGGAGCAGTGCAATCGCCCACCCAAAGATTCCTTTTCGTTTCTTTCGTGTGGTACTCTCATCCCATCTTAGAATTTGCACTTTCTTACCTGTGGCAAAACATAACTTTTTTTGTGTGTGTGCTGAAATTCATTGAAAATGGGTGCGGTAGCCTGACAAGAAGGTGTGGTTGTCTGGTTTAGTGAATATCATAATTTCAATTTCTCTTTTTTGTTAAGGCCCGTTCACACTCTTGCGACCTCTTAAACCTGGGTTCCTTAAAACTTCTTAAACCAGAGGACACACTGGCGCCATCTATTGGGTAGCAGTGTAGCTCGGCGGTCCGGCATATTCTTTATTTCTCTCGCGCATTATCCTTTCTTTCTTGGCTCAAAAAACTTTTGTCAATGTTATAAACGAGCCTTTCTATGGGTATTACGCACATTTGACCTCGGAAATCCCGCAAAACCTTCGCTCTTGTGAAATGCAGTTCCAGGGTCACCGCATAGATGGCGCCACAATGCCAGTGTGTTCCCTCGTTCAAAAAAAAAAAAAGAAATTAAAAACTTTTAAGAGATCTCGTCTCTCTCAATCGTACTCGGTCGCAAGAGTGTGAACGGGCCTTTCTCCTCAATCTGGAATCTCCCTCAATTTCGGCGCCTTTACATTTTGCCTGAGAGCTAAATTTCAGGATCCATTCAATCAGTCAAGGCTTCAATAACGAAAACTCAGATATATAAAGTGTTTTATTGCAAGTTACAGTTCACAGTTCTGAAGTAATTATACAATCGTTTTCCCAGCCCCTTTACCTATTAACGTATGGGGACGTTCGTGAAGTGGGTGGCTATTAACTCATGCTGTCTTCATTTGTTTTAATTTTGGCTTTCAAGAAAACTGCAGTTGGTGAAGTTTGGAGTCATGAAACGTTTATTCAGTCGTGTTTCAGAATACAGCTTCCGTGTTAATTATAACTTAATTACACCTTCAACAAAAACGTAATGTGGTACAAATGTGAACGAGTGAATGAACATAAAAAAATGTTCCTCTCTTCGGAGTACCTTCTTTTGGAGGCCGTGATTCCTGCTGTTCCTTCTCAAGACTCATCATTGTTAATCACAAGAACAAAACGCACAAAGACTGAGATTTTCTCCTCAGAGCGAAAAAAAACAGGTTCCTCTAAGGATTCCTCTGGGAACCGAAATGAAGCTCCACCGATGCAACATGTTTGACTGTTCTTGCCTATTGAACGAACCTAATTCCATTATGACGTGCTAAATTCTCTATTACCACCTTTACCTTTTATCTGACCTCCTTACCAATTACTCATTGATGTTTTGGTCTTCTTCTAGTCGATGTGCTAGTAAGTCAAAGCGCGAAGTCTAGTTGCGCAAATTCAGGAGAAAGCGGTTAGTCTTAATTCGTGGTGTTACCGTCTCTGTCTCTCAGGATTATTTTCCTATAACCCCGCAATACGCGGTCGAGATATGTGAAGTTGCGTCGACATATCAGTGAAGATTAGGCCACAGAACCGCGGTCAATTAAAGCCAGAACATATAAATATTGCACACCAGCTTTTTTAATAATAGTATATTTAAATTGAATAAAAAATATGTTTACAAATTTTCAAGATGTATCATGATTTCTGTACTACGCCGATATTCTGGAGTTAAAAATGTTGTGACATTGTTTCGTAAAATTGTTTAAAGCGACAGAGATATTGTAATTCTTATATTTTACCAATGACAAACTAAATTCCTACGATAATTGTTTGAATATTCATTCGTGGTGACCGTAGTATCCCCCGCCCCCCCCCCCCCCTAAAAAAGAAACGCCTATTTTTAGCAATTTTAAGGGCCTGTCTTGGACCAAATACGCATTTGCTCTAAGGCCTCTGTTGGTGCCCGAGGGCTCGTCTTTTGGTGCTGCTATGGCTTTTCTGAGGCTCACCACATAATTGCCAAAGTGACAAGCCTGAGCCACAGTTGCCACGTGTGAACCGACAAATCAGCTGTGAAGCTTTAATCGGGCACTTGAAAACCTAGGCCCAAAGTCGCGATGTGAAAACGAAACTACCAGAAGTGAAGCCTGCCACTGACATTTGTTTGGCGATTTAGTCCCAAAGATGCCAGATGAGAGCGGTTGCTGCATTTTATTGTTTACTAGTGGAAATGAAGTGTATTGGTTTCTCCCTTTGTTATTTTTTTGTGAATACACCTATGTAAGCACCTTTCGAAAACTAAATTCAGCTGCGTTCGATACCTTTTAATGTTTGTTTCGTTTTTCGCCTGCAGTCAAGGGGTTTATGTCATGTTGGATTTATCTCTGTCTATACAGTGGTCATCACGAAACTTTATTCAAGGGATATGTAATGGAGTAGAAGGCACTACACAGGCAGTAAAACATGTAGGGAGAATACTAGTTTATTAAACATACACATATTTTTGGACGGGCACTACTAATCCATACCAGTCGCTCATGCCTAAGCAGTAGCAAGCAGGACTCGTCAAATATATATGGGACTCTCTATACACGGTGCTTAGTTAGTATTTATGTAATTCAATGTGCAAGCTTGTAATATCTATTCCCTGAGCATGTATATTGTACTTAAATATAATTTTTTTGCTGCACGGAGGACACAAAACAGGCGTGTATGATGCTTCTTCTGAGACGTGTTTGTCGAAATAACAAACTCAGCGGGTTTAAACGCTGTGCGCTTGCGTACATTGAAGCAACTAACACAATATTAGGCTGTTTTGTTGAAAAGGTCTTTAATCACACGGAAAAGAAAAATGAGGGCTAGGTCAGCTGGGCTTTAGCCGTTGGTGCTGTCCCGGGACAACACGGACTGCTTAAGCGCAGCTGACCTGGCCCAATGGTAGGTATACTGTTACTTCATAGATATTTTCAAACAAGGATAAGGCCAGCTTGAAGTTGAGAGACCAAAAAACGTGAAAATCAGACAGAAGAAAAAAGCAGGAATATTAATGGACCACCAACTACGGTTTTAATGCTTCTTCCTCCTCATAAGCCTCCACTATCGTCTTTTTTTCTTCTCAAGATGAAATACCCAGACAATTCCATACAATTCAAGAGTCAAATGAAATGAAATAAAATTAAACGAAACGAGAGCCACATACATTCCACTCAAAATCCCAGTTTGGAAAAAAAAATCTCGCACTTTAGCAGGACGTGACCCGCCACAAACACTGTTTTTCTTTTGTGGTTGGCTTCAGTGGGACGTGACACACCGCAAATACTGACATACAGCAAACAAACTGCAAATAAATCTGTCAGTTGATTGCCGCACCTATAAATGCAGTGCAGCTTTCAGCGGCTACACCATCCTGGCAAGAAGAAAAAAAAAAAACCTATGCACGAGAGATGCTGGAGACAATTGCTCTCGAATTAAATGAAGAAACATGCATCACAAAATACATACAGGATTTGTCGGGCAAATGTGCTGTTTTTTTTTGGTTTTTTTTTTAAACTGGGATTGTAGTTGGAATGTACGCAACTCTCGTTTCTTTTCATGTAATTTCATTTAATTGGTGAATTGTATGGGATTGTGTGTGGCACTCAGAACGATAATAAAAGTAGCAGTTAATAAAGGTTCAAGAGGAAGAGGAATTAAAACCATAGTTAGGAATCCAGCAATATCGCTGTCTTTTTCTTTTATTCTTAATTTTTACGTTTTTCGTTTCCAAATTTTAAGCTGGCCCAATGCTAGTAATGCACCATTTAGCTAAACTAAAACCCGCAATCTCGAAACACAGTTTTTGCAGGGTTTAAATAAAATAAAGAAAATATAACCTGAAATATCTCTGCGAGACTATATTGCTTTTTTTTAAATACTGCATTTTATATCATAACTGAGTACCATATTAGTTATAGCGTTTTTTTTCCTAATCTGGATACGTAATGGGAACTCATTGTAATAACTCAAAGTAACTGATATGTACGCACTTTTACCACACTCAGAGAAGAAGGAAAACCATGTTGCGGCAGGGAGATGCAGCTGACGACAATATAAAACCACCACTGTAGTTGCACATTGCATGGTAATTTCACATGATACTTCACAGAACTAACGTTACATAAGTTTTGATTCTGCCAAAAATACTTCTGCTGAATGCAATTTTTAAAAGTTTTTTTTAGCCAGAGTTTTGTTTTAAAAAGTAACTAGTACACTGTAAAAATCTGATCGTAATATAGCTTTTAAGGGTTCTTCGGCTTGTCCATATTTTGCACCCTAGAAAGTCCTAGAAGGGTTCCTCATGAAAACCGTATGCGTGCTTCTTTTAGGCTTCTTTTTTGTGCGAAAGAGTTGTTCATCTTCTAGTTGCTTCCCTAGTTCGCCAGGGGGCAAGAGTGTTTTGGGAGAAACCCTACTTTACGAGCTGAAAGCGTTCTTGCGCTTTCAGCTCGTAAGCTTTTTGAATGCGTTGTTATTATGCAATAACATTATCACTCGCTGCGATGAATTGGGATCGTTTCTCCTTAAAACCCACACAAAAAAAAAAAACAAGTACCAGAAAACCATATCCCAGACAAAAAAGAACGTGTTTGAGGTTCCATTTCCCCAACAATTTCAGTAGTAAACGATGCGAGCCGCTATTACTGTTATGGTCTCTATTTCCCGAAAAAACTGGCTTGGCTGGAATGCGTTCACTTATTGATAGGAACGGCTCTCAAAATAACGTACATGATTGGAGGCATCCGGGAAGGGGCCGCCACATGGCACGGTGTCGTTACCGTGGATCGAAGAATCGCTGATCCGTGCCGGTTCGGCGATGCACGATATTTGATGGTGAATCCGACAGCCGGGTGGGGACCCCGGATCAATGTGTCAACCATAACCTAGAACCTCAAACTTGTGCCTTTACGCTCCATCTCAGGATCTCCAACGTCAGAAATGCAGTAATAAATAGTAAATCTCCGGGTCGTATATGATTTTTGAATTTTCAAGCGAAGGTACAATGGTAAAGTGTATGTGGGATCAATGTAAAGGGCCTCCCAAAGTCCCTTAAACTTCGACAGCTGCCTTTGTTTAACTATAAACGGCGAAATTTTGGGGTCTCTTCAGAATGAAATTCCAATGAATAATTTTATATTTTTATGATAAAAGAAATTTATCAATGAATTACATATATTTTTTTTTATAATCTTGTTAACACACAAGTAATATACGTGCGTGTTTCTAAATTTTACAACACCAGAACCGGTTGAACTAGCATGCTTTAAATAATACGTCTTATAAAGCCGCAGATATAGACAGAGATAAATGACATTTGAATATTTCCTGCAGATACAAGCTCCAAAGTTCCCTGCCGAGTGTTTGACATGGAAGTAAAACCTCTGTCGGTTTACAGAAGATGAGTTTTGGTGGGACCCCTACTGTATTACATGGCGAAAATTGGCGTCAGTAATACGCTTACACATGGTCTTCGATAGGCCGATATCAATATAATTCTGGGGGTACGCGTTAACTAAATAAAATAGCTTCACATCTGCTCTCTGATATCTGATTTCGGGGATTATTTTCTGATGGCCTGCAGTGAAGAGTAGAAAATGAAGAATAACGAGAAGCGTTAAGTAACCCTACAAACAAAATAGTGTGGGCCGTTTACAACAAGCCAAAATTGAATTGTGAGTCTGTAAAGCCGCCTGCCTGAAAACGCGTGGTGCCGATCTCATAAATTCGTATATAGAATCGTCCACATTGAGAATGTGACTGTGATATTTCGGGCTATATATGTTAATGTAATCAAACATTAAAACACAACCCTTTGCATAGATATCTTGACCCAACTTCATTAAGCGTGAGAATTGCTTTATAAGGCTCTCTTCTGAGCTGTTCTGTACTGCTTTCTGCAGTACTGTGAGGCGAGTGAACACTAACAATTAAATGAAATAGGGGAGAGCGGGGGGGGGGGGGGGGGGGGTCACTGGCTTAGCATGCTGTGCACACTAAAGTAGGCTACCCTTTTCCTTTTGATTAGACCTTCACTGGGACACTGGGGTCAAAAAACGACGTACCTACTGTGTCAGCAAGATTATAATTTCTTCACCAGGCTTTTTTAAATGTTTAATTACAAAAATCTTTTTTTCTTTTAATATTCAGTCACATTCTTCATAAGTGGTTTGCGACGAAGTTCTTCCTAGTTTATTTAGGTTGTAGCATCATGGAAGTATGTTCCTATTCAACTAAAGCCTTTGACTTCAAGTCAGTGTTGATAACGTAATTGGTATTATCTTGTTTATAGGGGGTCAATGTTTTTTTTTTACTTTAGTGCTCATAGCTATATAAATGTTGTGAAATGTAGCATGACCTAGTTTGTATACCTTTTTAATCCAGAATGCATTATAAAGAAATCCATCGCCGGCTCTGCAGCCATACTGAGCCGCAGTCAATTAAATTTACCGGGTTAATGTACTTCAATCATTAACGAGATTGTATTAATACTCACGGTGTCATATGGTTGGTGCAACTATGAGTCATGTGATTATGTGACTGGTGCACTACGGGTCATGTAACCATCTGGCCTGCGTCAATCTATACCCCTCCGAGTTCACGTCACTTAGTCACTCCGTGATGTTACGTGATGTGGGGTTAAGTGGTTCATGGTGCGAAAATAATTTTTTTTATGTCGTAGGTGTTGGTATTTTCAGCATGGTTTGTTCAATAAAAAGTGCATAACACCGAAAAAGAATCATGGTTTAAATATGCCACTCATATACACCAGGCATAAGAATATTTCAAGCAAAAATAAGGAAGGGCTCCAATCCATGCTGTGAAAGTAGTTGGCCAGAGAAGATGTGAAATCACCTGCAGCGAATGCCACGAGCCTTATATAGCTTGGCCATTCATTGGGAAGTATAGGAGGCAAATTAGGAGGCCCCATCCCTATTGAAAATCGCTCTGATGGGATTTCAGGATTTTTTTTTAAGGGTGTGAAGGGGACTTTAGGAATTTCTGAGATGTTTGAAGGGGGCTCCAATATTTCTTGGTGGGTTCGCTCGCCCCGTCAGAGGCTCTCCTGAAATGTCTGAATTGCCCTTTACAATGCCTTGAAATGTCTGAAAGCCTGTCAAGAACTTTTCTAATGGGGTCGGGAAAACCTTCAGGCTTCTTGAGATGTGTGTGAGCAACGGCTTAGGTGGAGAAAACACATTTCGGAGAATTAGAACATAGCTGCCAATTGTACGCGACGGGAAAAAATAAGTACTGTAAACGACTTAATTTCGCGGGCTCAAATTATCGCGAATCGGGCCAAAGCTGAACGTTTAAAATTATTCGCGGGTTCTAATTTTTGCAATTGAGTGTAGCTTCCGTAGCGTTCACATATTGCCCGAATCGTTCGAGGGACGTATTTTTCGGCGAAATGTAAGCGATTCGCGAAATTCGCGAAAATTAGGTCCTCGCGAAAAGTTTGTCCTTTACAGTACTTGCAGAATGCCGATCGTATGTGTGTACGGTCCTATTTGTATTACTGCTCTTCTATCAAATATGATGTGGCTCCTGGACCTGTATGTCACTGCCCGGCTGTTCGGTCGCCAAGGAGGCCACTGAGGGCGACCGCCCCATGTGGAGAATTGACGAGGCGCCGGCCGAGTGGTGTTGGCCGAGCGGCGTTTTGAGGCGAACGCAGTCCTGTCCGCTCGAGACGAAATCCGTGCAACCATAAATAAAAAAAAAAAACAAGCCGAGAGCAGTGCGTTTTCCAGGAACAGGGACGCGCACGGGAGCGACTCGTTCCGGGAACCGGTTCCTCCGGGGGAAGGTACCCAAAAAGCAACCCGCATTGCGCCTCTCCGCCCGGCGATGGGGAGAGGGTGCAGGGCTGCCTGGCCAGCGGCCGGCGGGAGAGGGTGGTGTGAGGCATTTTCTTTCCACTCGTGGGCGGTTTGCTTCTTACCGCTGTGGATATCTGGAACGGACTTGTTTCCTCCAGAAAGGTGAGCATGGCTTTGAGAGCTCGCCCCTTGATCTGTTTTGATCCGTGCAGTTTCTTCCTTGGTTACGCAGGTGAACTCTAGTTCGGTGTTGGGCGCGCCTTCAGCACCGCTCGAGCGCCATCGTGTTCAGCGCATTCAAGGAGATGGTGGCCGGTGTTGGCTTACACGCTGCAAAGCCTGGCAGTCGGGGTCAGCGTCCCACCGCATGTTGTGCCTGCGCATCGGGATTATGGCACTGTGGGTCCTGAGACGGTGGATGACGGCCGCTTTCCGGACTTGTTCCTTGTGCCTCTTCGTCCGTTCGACCTCAGAAGCATCCAGCGAGCGAAAAATACGCCGAAGACGCCGGGGCGATGTCATCATGGACGAAACCGTGAATGTGCTCAGGATTTCGCAACGGCGGCGGGTGCTGCTTGCGAGTTCGTGGTTTTCGCAAAACGTGCTTACTGAGACTGTGTATGTGTCCGTGAGGTACACCTGCTCGGTTTTATTAGCTGAACTACCGTACATCAGGAATATGCCCAGCGGCATTGTGAGTACTTTGAAAGATATTTTTCTTTGTGATAAAGAAGTCAGTTGTCCCTATTTGATATGATATCTTTCGTCTACAGCTCCTTGCGCCGGGTTTGAACAAACGTTGCTTTTTATCGCGTTTTTGAGTTATAATATGTATGTAAAACTAAATGCCTGCAATAAATTTTCAATAATGTTTTGAACTGCATTTTTGTGTATGGTTCACAGTCATTTGGGCGTCTAAAGGGTTGACGGGCTAAAGGGTCTGACGGGTTGAAGGGGTGTGGGGCTAAAGGGTTTTTCTATGGGGTATCTCCCTGAAGGGTTTTTCTGAAGGGTATTTTGAAGGGTTTTGAAGGCCTGTGCGGTCCCATAATCCTTCAAGGCTGACGGGCCCTTTAGAAATATTTTCAATAGGGATTGGCCGAAAGCGGGCTGGGCGTGTTCCAGGGCGCCTTGACGGATTCGAACGTGGCCAGCCAGAAGCCGCGAATAATACCCTGGAGGTGGTCTCAAGGAACCAAATTAATACTTGCGTCGGAGTAACTCTCGGTTACTGAAAATATGGTGCGCGTTGTTTTTCAATTACGGTCATACAAAACCAAAATTTAGGAGAACAATCGACGTGATCTGTTCGCCAGACGCCGAGGGCAAGGATTATGCTGTCTTTTCCATGTCCGAGTGGTTAGAGGCCGTCTGAGCAAAACAGAGATTGAGCGGCACATTCGTTTCTTACATCTTTTTGCATGATCATAATCGAAACATCGCGTGGCTATATTTTCGACCAGAAAGAGTTACTCTATTTAACTCTTACGCACTTATTAAAATGTTTCTCCCTACCGCCGCTAGGAGATTCTTTCCGGCTTCTGGTTGGCCAAAGGAGCTTGTGAGATTTGTATCTGCGTCTCAAGGTCGCCCTGGCTCTGCCCGCTTCTCCCATTGACAAAACTCTCTCTACACACGGCTCTGCGATTGCCCACTGCACTATACCAAATGATTGACGAAAGAAAAGTATAGGCACTGCATTAAAAGGTTTTATGTATAAAAGGCTAGTGACGTCACTCACTACGACGCAAGCTGCCTCGACGACGGCAGTTTGCGCAACAGGAATCTTTACCGGAAAACGTATGCTGTGAGCGCAACGTGCTTCGCATTGTTAGCAAGAGCGCCTTGTCATCAATTAAGTGGTTCGGATGCTTGTTTTGTGCTTGCTCTTTAGTGAAACGAATGTTGTGCTTATGTTGTATACGTGATATGCACTTTTCGCTTCAATCGCTGAAGTTTTTTTTTTTTTTTTTTTCCCGCGAGGACATTGACATGAAGTAATCCGATCTACGAGTCATATGCAGCTTTTCTGTAAAAATCTGCCGTCCAAACGGTAGTTAACTCGCAAAAACCGATCATTTTTTAAGAAATATCGCCCGACAAAACACAGACAACTACGAAAATGCTTCTCACTCCTATTCGACGTTATATGAGAACGACAATCACCATGAATTACACATAACGCAAAACAAGATTACAAAACTAAACAACATAGAGCGTAGTACATCGGTAATATTGAAAAAAGTTATTTACCTATACATGTATATCAATCTTTAAGTTTACGTCACAAGAGTGCCATAGCCTGTAGCAGAACATCCACGCTGTATTATTTGCTTTTTGTTTAGTGATACATTGGCATACGTACTTCTTCCAGTTGAGCGGAATTATAACACCGATACTAGGGAGATTTAGTGCATGCTTTGGGGCGCTCCGATAACGATTCCCAATACATATACGTTGCATGTGCAAGGTGCCAGCGTAGTATGGGAAATATTAAAACGATCTAATTCAACACCGTGACATCTCAACGGCGATCTAAATCAGTCCCATTTTAAGTCTCACTTCCGCACTTCCTTCCAATTGCCTATTCCGAACCTTCTTAACTGCTTTCAAAGTTAAAAAATGCCATCTCCATCTAAGTCGGCAATGCTTATACCCGACAAAAAAAAAATCAAGAAACAGCCGCAGGCTTCCTGTCCGCAAACAATTCGGGAGCTTGACGAAGCGAAAGCACTCGCCACATTAAGCCTGCCTTCACTGCATCACCGAGTAGCGCCAGCGTACTTGGCAATTAAGGAGCCGATCTCATTCTTCAGGAAAGGACTTGAAAGCTTTCTCCTGTTCCCACGGAGACCGATTATAATCAATCAAAGGAGTCCCCGCAGTTGTAAGGAAAGCGGCCGACTTAGAAATGGGGTGAACAGCATCCACTCGCTGGGGAAAGATGTGGAGTCCCACTGTTTGGTAAAGATTGGAGAGCTGCCTGCTCATCGCCCTGAAAATAAATATTAATTGGATGACTACTCTCGTTCTGGGTGCGGGATGCCCTTTCAAAAGCCACTTGCCGATTCTTAGAAGGTCGGTGACCACTAAACACTGGGAGAACAACCGGCACCGCGGAACGTGCAAGTCATTGTAGAGGTCTGGCCATCAGCATCGATAGGAGTCAACGAGCCAATCAAAAGTCACCCAATACTGCATTTTTATTTATAAGCGTAAGTATTTATAAGTATTGCGCCATGACGTAACGGTTTTAGATTATGTGTTGGTGTATTATTTGTATCATTATGTGAGCAATAAGTGTCACAATGTGTGAAACAAGAACATTATTGTTTGGTACACAAGCAAAGTAACAAAAACGCTATTTGTTATGAGTGACGAGCTCTGCAAGACTTCAATTGGTCCGGACTTATGCGCTAAGATTATACTTATATTTTATTTGTAAGAAACACTTCAAAACATTATTCTTCAACATAGTTTGAACTTAGTGAACGTATATTAGGTATATAGCTCTAGCATGGTTTTACCAGATTTATCGACGCGCGGAGCACACAGCTAAAGTCGAAGTATACTAAATGTATACTTACTTCCCATACAATATTTTAAAGTATTATATTAATATGCTTTAGATGTACTTTCTTTGTTTCACAAACGTGCGAAACTATCATGCTGTTCGTGCATCACTGTTTTTTTATTCTGAGGAGGCCCTGCAGACGTGATGAAAAGGTATAACGACAAATTCGTTTTTTTTAATAAATTTTGCATAGTAACTTGACTTGCGAAATGTTATATGATTATGCCTAAATACTGAAGCTGTACGCAGGATTATTGGAGGCGTGGTCACAATTATAAATATGTAATTTAAATGAAGGTACATCAATATGTCTGTTGCACATACAGCACATTCTTTACTAATCAACGCCATAAGAAAGAAGTTCAAATTAGCTTGAACGCATTCACAGATCAATTTACACAGTAATCAAAGCTGAACCTGACTCATAGCAATGCAGGGTTCAAAAAAATCTTAAAAACTGAACACATTGTACAGAACGCTGTTAATCGAAAAAAACCAAATGTGACAGTCATTCAGCTTTCATATACAATCGGAGAAATTACTTAAGATTCGAGCACAGTCGGGTGAAAAGTGCAGCTACCCAACTAGCACAGCATGTCGGCTATCACTGAACCTACGTTGGCCGATACCAGGAGCTGGATGGTGGAGCATGGCTGCCACTGGCCGGGCTCCGCGATCAACTTCACGGTACTGGCCGATGTATGCCAAGTGCTGGCCGACATGTGCTAGCAGGGTAAAAAGTCTAGCTAACAATAAAATTGTAAAATGTCGAGACATTGACTACTTCAAGTTAAACAATATGATTAATCGAATATTGAACAGCAAAAGAATAACCAATCCTACAGCATTAAAATCCTATAAAAAAAGTGCAGATGTCCGACCATTTTTCTAGAAGAAAGCTGCTTCAGGCTAAGTTCTCGATGCCCTTAGTTAACAAAAAAAACAGAATAAAATTGTAGCCCCTTATATTTCGATAAAAACGTAGAGCTCTCCGACGAGCCGTCTAGAACAGTGGTTCTCAAATGGGCCTTATAAGGGTCCGTGAAGCCCTGCCTGATCAGTCAAGCCCAGCAATAAAAGTTGTCTTTTTTCAGGTCGTGATGAAATGTTTCATTTTTCGGGTGAGTTTTCTCGTGTGTATGTCGAAATGTTTCATTTTCCGGGTGAGTTTTCTCGTGTGTATGTCGATAAGAGAAGTCTACTTTACACTAGCCCTTAGTTATATTCATTTATTAAATCATTATTATATTTAACCTATACCTTTCCTCTCCTCTCACCCCAAACGGGGTCCTCCACCATTTCCGCCGATTCACAAGGGGTCCGCGAAACATTGATGGTTGAGAACCACTGGTCTAGAAGAAAGCGGCTTTAGGTTCTGTGCTCAAATTTAGATGAGGGCGAAAAACGGCTACTTTACTGATTACAGACGAGCGATATGCCACCTATCTGAACAGCGTTAACTTCATTTACATGGAGAGAGACGACAGAGGGCGAAACAACAAAATATCATTCAAGAATTATATTACCTCCAAATACTGACAACGTAAGTTGTCAGTATTTTGAGGTGAGCCAATTATGACTCTCAATAAATATTTAGAGGTAAGGGTGACGACTCTCGATTAATATTTTAAAGCTTTACATACAATTAGATTAAAAATTGGTCAATAAAACTAAACAAAAATCACAAAACAAACATTTAAACATATCTTGCCACCACCAGTCTCATTTCAGCTGTCAATTACTATAAAAAAAAGAATGCGTTAATAAGTTTTGACCTCTAAAACAAGGCCTCTGTGTACTTCTAAGATACTTCAGGCACATTATAGCAGATTTAATATATGTGTTTTGTAATTCCTAAATTATGAGCTTCTGAGCCTCTAAAAATTCTGAAAATAAAAATAGACGCTTTGTTTTTTTTTTCAAATCCTGAGGATTACCTTCGATCGAATTTATTTTTGTTAAATTCCACGGCTCTGAGATAAAGAAAGTTCAAAGGACTGTTCAAGTGAAATGTCATCACTGAAAGGAATAGTCTATTCCTCTAGCATAGAAACATATCCGTAAGGTTAGTTCACCTAATAGTTGTGCTAGTCAGCACCAATAAGCATCCGGTGGCTCAGCTGTAAATGAGCAATCGGGTCAGTGCAGCACAACGTCTAGACTGGGGTCATTAAAGGGACCATAAAATGACCTTTTTACTTTTGCCAGATAACTTCTACATTAAACCGTCAATGTTTACTGAATGCCGAACAGGCATCTGTTTTTGTTTCGGTTTATTAACTTCTACACAAAAAAATAAAGAAATATCGACTTTTTCATTCTCTCCAACTGACCGCAAAACAAGATGCGGCGTAATTTTGACGGTCGTCACGTACTCTGGCGCAGGAACCGGAAGTTCTCTCGGCAGTAGGCGAATGGGAGAATTAGCGGCGGCGAGTTGGGGGTGTGCCGGTGGGTTTTACTGCGCTGATGGCGCTGATGTCACCGATGCATTTTCTGAATCGGTGCCTCTCATCGCCGCGATAGCCATGGATACCTCGCAGCTGAGCGAGATTCAATTAGATATGTTGCGCTACAGCGACAGAATGGGACTAGTCCTATACGCCGGTATGCCTTTTGGGAAGTGCGGCGAGTCTTCGGAAGACGACTCCAGTTCTCCATCGGAATCGGACGACGAGGAGTGGGGCGGCTTCAAAGTACGGAATGGTAGGTTACGTTTCGGCCGTATATGCAGATGCACGGAAGTAACAAAGATTTTAAATGTTCTGTTTCTTTGAAGGTGCACTTGCAAGTGGTGCATATTAGCGCCGACCGCTCGAGAGTACTTCTGCTGCCGGGAGTGCGCCGCCCCCGTCTCAATTTAAAACAACGGCTGCATCAACCACGCATATTTTCGCATTTTATGTCTCGACCCCGTTGTGCTACGGGCAATGTTAGTACTGGAACCTCCAAGAGCAAGGGTCCCAAATGAACCGTGCGGCGAACAAGTACGTAAGCTCCCACAATTTGATTCGGCCGTGCTGCAACAGTAAGACGGCTCGACACCAACAGTGGTGATTCATTTTGTGCGAAATGCAACCGGTGCTTTGCCGATTATATGTACTAAATTTGTTCGTTGCAGTCGGCTCCGTTTTGTTGCCTACCGGAATTTCTCCAGGTGGTTCTGGCAGAGGCTGGGCTGGTATAACAGGCGAGTTCTAACGGCGTGTGTTGTGGCACTGATTAAAGAATTCGCATCCGAGCAGTGCACGAGATGTTTGGAGTCTCAGTAAACGTCCAACCTCAAGAGGGGTATACCTCTGTCCAGCCTGTTCTCTTTCCCACTTGTTTGGGGAATTTTTTTTTCAATCATTTTACTCTCACCAGCTCACGTGTGTCTTTTCGCCATGCCTAATGAACCTGCCATGTTAACAATGTAGGTGTAGACTGCTTTGAATAATTGTTGCGCTGAATCGACGGCTGAACTTGGGCAATGTTTTATGTGCACTCTTTATGCGCCATACAATTTGAGGAAGTATGTGTCCAGTTTCTCCAGTTTCTCATGCCTTACCACAGAAAGGATATATATGCTTTCCCAATCAGAGTTTTTATCGAGCTCATTATTTACACACCACATATTTATTTCTAACATACTTTCAGAAATACTTGTCCGTCAACTTTCCTCCGGGGCGCTTGAACAGCAAATTGCTGCGGTCTGCGGAGCAAACTTAGCAAATGACGAGGCCAAATATATGTTTAGACGCAAAAAGACAGGCCTGAAAGCGACACTGCGACAGTGTCACTCTCCGTCACAATCATTTAAAACTATTTGTCATTTTTGTCTCGAACATTTCATCCCAAATAGAACGAAGAACGTACACCGTAAGAACCCCTAGATTACCCGAGACATAATTTATCTGGTACAGAAAATTAAACATAATGGAAACTTTGGTCCGACAGTTCCACTATTCGAAATTTAAAGCAAACACTTACGACGAAAAATTCGTGCAGGTAGGGAGTTTTACTATTGTCACACGCTACAAAATTTCGGCACATTCTCACTACAAATGAACAGAAAATCGTAAATTCCGTTAGAATTGGAGAAATCATGAGTCACGACAAGCAGAAAATGGCCACTGAATTTAATCTGTTTTCCCATCTCAGCCCGCGACAAACTTCCTTCGATAATTCAACCATATTAGTTCAGAGTTCTTAAAATTTGACGCCGAAATCATCGTGTGGCCCTAATAACATTCCCAACGCATTCCTTCGTCGTTACGCTGAATCACTTTCTAGGTTCCTTGTTGTCATTTTTCGTTCCTTGTTTTCATGTGGTGTTGTTCGCTTAGATTGGCATATTGCACAGGTTGTACCTGGTTTTGTAGCGTGAGCTACACTGGCCGAGGTTGAGCAGTTTCGCGTGGCTCCTGGAGAGCCGTGCTGCGCATGCGCGAAGAGCAGTGACGTCACACGGCGCACAGCTGGCGCAAAAAAAGTCAAATGTGGGGGTTTTACGTGCCAAACCAACTACCGGCATCTGGCACGCCCCAGCGGAGGACTGAGGATTAATTTGGACCACCTGGGGATCTTTTGACGTGCAACTGAAAGCTCGGTTACACGGCGCCTCCTCCGCAATAAGCCTCCGTCGGACTGCGGGCACCTCAGCCGGGATTCGAACCCGCCACATGGGGATCCGTAGGCCAGCGCTCTCGCCTCGGAGCCACCAGGCGGCTGCACAGCTGGCGCGCCGGAGCCGCCGCCGCCGCGCGCGCCTCGGCGGTCTGCGCATTCCCGAGGAGTGACGTCATACCGATCATTTCGTGGGCTAGTTGGTTGATCATTTTGTGGAATAAACAGCGCAAATACGACAAGGAAGGATAGATAATGGAGGCATAATCCTTGATAATCCTTCCTTGTCGTATTTGCGCTGTTAATTCCACAAAGTAACGTCATAGCCGCTGCAGACGCACTGGCGCCGCCGCGTGCCCAGCTGTACGCCTCCGGTGCGCAGTAGCCAAGTCTGACGCTGCACCGGAGCCGCTTGACAGCGCCTCTCATTTTGTGCGCATGCGCAGAGGTATCAGGGGGGGTATACATATAGCGGGGCGTTTGCCAGGGTGGTATAGCCATGGACAAGGAGAGCGAAATTGCTGCTCAGTGGCGCAGGAGAGCGGAGAAGCTTAACTCATCAGATCCCGAAGTAGTCACATAATGAGTATAGCGTGTGTGTGTCATTGAAGCAGCAGTAAGCATGATAGTCAAGCTAATCCTAGACAACCAGGAAAGCTAAGAACTAGCTGAACCTAAGCTCACGCAACATATATACTGGCATAGCCGAGCTAAGCCACTGCAATTTTAAAAGGGGACATTGCTCACTGTTAACCAATCACCGTCCCATATCACTTACCAGCACATTATGTAAGCTCTTAGAACATATCATTTCTAATTATATCACCGGATTCTTAGATAAGCATCACATCATCTCGCCTTTTCAGCATGGCTTCCGTAGAGACCTTTGCACTACCACATAACTTATTTCTACTATTCATTCTTTCGCTTCAATAGTCGACAAACTCGGCCAAGTCGACGTAATTTTTCTCGACTTGAGAAAAGCATTTGATAGGGTTTCTCATTCCGGAATTTTATTCAAACTTAACAAACTTGGCTTTCCCTGTACGGTTGAAAACTGAATTTTCTCTTGTCTAGAAATGCGCAAATAATTTGTCGATGTAGACGGTCATCATTCAGATCCCTTTTCTGTAAATTCTGGTGTCCCGCAAGGAAGTGTCCTTAATACGCTTTGTCTCAATTTATATTAATGATTTAAACTCATGCATCCACGAGAGCGTGAGTATTCGTTTATTTACAGATGACTGCTTACTTACTCTATTAGCCACTAGATGTGCTGAATTAGAGTCTGAATGCAATTTCTAATTGGTGCGATCTCTGGGAAATGAAACTTAAGACATATCTGTGTTTATGCGTATCACCAATAGAAAGTGCCCCCATGTGCTTGATTACTCTATTGGCAATACAATGATTTCTGAAACGGACAGTTTTAAGTACCTGCGTTTCGATTACTAACAACCTCTCCTGGTCTTCACACATTGAACACATCTGTGTATCTGCACGTCGTAAACTAGGCTTAGTGAGACAAAAGGTTAAATATGTGCCGCCTCCTATCAAACTTCTAGCTTATAGCACACTAATAAGGTCTCGGTCGGAGTACGCTTGCATTATATGGGATCATTTTACGAACAAACATATTAACAGGCTTGAGCAGGTCCAGAGAATAGCAGTTCGTTTTACATATAATCGTTATCGCTGGAATGACTCACCTACCAAATTGATTAGAACTAACATCATTCCTCTAGAAGATCGCAAGAAGCTAGCTAGATAAAAATTCAATTTTCAGTTTTGGTATCACAAACTTCGTCTCGAACCATCATCCTACATTCAGCCATCATCTACTGAACATACAACACATGACCACACACAAAAAATAACTCCCATATTCGCCGCACAAATGCTTTTAAATACTCCTTTTTCCCCAGAAGTGTACCAGATTGGAACTCCTTGCCTCCCCATGTATTTACTTAGGATAATCATCTACGATCAATTCAACAGCTTATTCAAGTGTACTTTGTGTTTTATGTGGTTTGTGTGTTTTCAGTCGCCCTTCCTTTTTGTTTGATGTATAAATTCTACGTATCGTGTGATGAAAAACAGCATCCACTCCTGCTTGGGCCGCATCATTGGCCTGCGGTATCTTGTAAATTAAATTTAAAAAAGTTTTAAGTAGATGACAGCTGGAGAGAGCCACATCATATTGGTAGTTCAGATCGTAATGATACTGGCCACAAAAATGCTGAAGACGTTATTTCATCAGATGATGAAGACGACAAAGTTACACAATCTGCGGCTTCGTCTTGGCAAAGCGGCTGACTCTGGAGTCAATTAAATCTTTTTTTGATGGCCGTTCTGATTGGTCGCTCATATTCGGCTTTGGAGGTGTTCTTGTGGCCTGGAACTTCTCCAGAAAGGTTGAAGAGTCGCACATTCCAACAGCCACAGCCATCAGCTCCTGGACATAGCCTGAAAGAAATGAGACCAGAAGTCATCAAGAGACACATTAGGTTTTACTTTAGAAAGCATAAAAAATGAACTGGTGAACCATCGGAGTCTAGTAAAAAAATAAAAACGGTTATCTGCGTCTCCAAACACATGCTTTTAGACCCTCACTAGAAAGCTTTGCGATTTATCTGCCGCACGACCAAACAATTTGATGTAGAAGGGCCATAAAAAACACAACTCTTCGTCGAGGGGGGTGGGGAGCTGCAGTGCTGTCAGCACTAGAGCGAGCACCCATAGTCACTATGCGAAAACTGGCTTTCCATAGCTTGCATACTATGGCGACTAATGACTAAAGCACTGTGCTGTCTGCCAGCCAGCGTTAGCCATTGCAATGATCACTGTTTCAGTCCGCTGCCCTGATGGTGTCGCTCTCTCGAGATTCTCGGCCTGTTCAAAGTTTATTTATCATGCAAGAGTTTCGTAAATATTTAACTATACTTTGTTTCACTTTAGACGTTGCAACTCGATGAGGCTAATCAAGCAGCGCCAAATGCACTTCGACTATGGCCTCGAATAACATACTACTCGATTTGATATTTGTGTCAAACACTGACAATACTCGGAAGTCTCGCAATATTTCTCATGTTCGTGATCTGTTCAGGCGGGTTAGCTCTGTTGAGTGCGCTTCTTGCTACGCTTTGGTGCACTGCAGTGAAGCAAAAACCGCGAAGCAGGCATCGCGATTTTACGTATTTTGCCTTGTCGCAGCGAACCTGCGTGCTTGGGGGAAATAACTCCTCCAGAGCGGAACGGTGTTCACGCAAACATCAAATATATTAAGCAAAAAGCTTAATGAGTGTTGAAGTGCCAACTTTACCTTTTAGTCAACATTTCTGAATAAAACGGTGGCTGGGTTATACAATAAACATTAATATTCTGACGTACTAATTTAAACACCGAGACAAGTAGAAATAAAATAACGGACCAGACGCGACTTGTCCGTTATTTTATTTCTCCTTGGGTCGCGGTTTAGATTATGATGTTTCCTAACCAGCTCGGCCTACATACTATTTTTCTTTTTTTCAAATTTGAGATTTAGCAAGGATACTTGGGTATCCTTAGTGAAACATCTTGTTTCTATAAAAATTTCTTGGTCTAATAATTGAATATGATCAAATAAGAACATATATGATCATATAATAACAATACAAGATTATACAAAATAATAAAAAAATACCTCACATAATATTGTATTGTTGTAATATGTTCTTATCAGGTTTGTATATGCTCTTATATGATCTTTGCTGTTGTGAGCAGATTTATGTGAAATGTAAGCGATGATATAAACCTTCTCATTGTGTGAATATTTATGTGAACTGTGCTCTATGTTTATTTTTATGTCGGTTCTCTCGTATATTTATCACCTTAATATTGCCATCCATCTTTGTGAAGACACAGTGAATACAGTAAATTAAACCTAACTGGCTGGTGCAGGGGGTGGAACTCTAATAACTTTAATCAGGTCGGCTGGGTTTTAAGGATGGTTATCGTTGACATGTCGATTTTTGTTATCACAATGATCGACATATTAAATGTCACTAGTGTTCATAATCAAATGACAAAGCTTTGTTTTTCTCTTAATAAAAGCAATTGCAGTTTTATTACAATTTTTAGAAGTTAGATGAAATGTCAGTTCAGGTACCTAATATTCTGTTCTAAAACCACTTTGGTTTACCTCTGACTGCACAGCCTAAAGAACTATTAACGGCGGTTTAGACTGTCCATCAGTCAGCATGTTGTTGTTGTGCCTGGTGTTTCTATTTTGAAGTAGACATCTAGTTCTGTTTCATGAGCGAATCAAACCTGCCATACAATTGATGTCAATAAAAGGTTGCACGGAGGCCGGAAGACAAAATAGACAGCGTCTTGTTTCTAGACAGGCCATCACAGGAATCTTCACAGATATTCAGTGGTAGTAATGCAAATTAGGTATCTGCCTATACGCTCCAAAAGTTATTTTTGCTGCTCCGAAGTTTACTTTTGAATGCTCCAAAAGGTGCTCCAAAATGACTGAAGCCAATCACACCACTAACATTGTCTGAAAGGGTGATGTAACATATGTGCATAGTTACCATGTGTTATCTCCGTCTTCACTGGACACTCTACATGGTGCCCCTTCCTTGCGTTCAGTGTCCTTCACTTTCCATTGATGATCTCCATCTTTCGTGATTGGTTGTTCACGTTCCGCGTTCTCATTAAAGTGTAATGCTGACAGGCGGGTCTTAGATGGTGTACAAAGGCCAGGTATTACGACAAACCACAGCAGTTCCATTTCTTTGGCATGGCTTTCAATTTATCGTGCCGCTCCCCCTTCCGTCCTTCTCTTTTCGCAACGAAAGCAACCAATGCGTGCAATAAAAGAGCAGTAAAAAGATTTCTGGGATAGTCTCTCTATGATTGTATTTCAGATGCAGCCTCAGCATTTAAAAACCTAAAAAGTATTGCTCCGTGTGCCTCATTATCCCAACTAAAAGTGCTCTCCAGCCGATTCGATATTGGGCTTTTTTTTTTCTTAATTCGATTCGGTATTTGATTCGATAACCACTATTTGGTATTAAAGTCAAATTTGGGGGTTTTACGTGCCAAACCAACAGAGGGCATCTGGCACGCCCCAGCGGAGGACTGGGGATTAATTTGGACCACCTGGGGATCTTTTGACGTGCAACCGAAAGCTCGGTTACACGGCGCCTTCTTCGCAATAAGCCTCCGTCAAATTGCGGGAACCTCGGCCGGGATTCGAACCCGCCACATGGGGATCCGTAGGCCAGCGCTCTCGCCTCGGAGCCACCGAGGTGGCTACCATTCGGTATTCGCACACCCCTACAAAAAAAAAAGGAGTAAAGTGGATTAGAGTACGACCATACCACCTCCATACTCACAAAGCCTGCCAGTTTGGCGACGGAGTCATAGAGTGCCTGGTCACAGATTTGGCGCGTAAGGATTTGGTAGCACAGAGCATCAAAGAGCCATTCCTCAGGGAACCTGGACGTCAGCCCGCAGCTTTTGCAGTGGCGAGGACCCGAAACATACTTCTTTTGTGTCTCGCGTCCGCTGTGGCGAGACTCTTCTCCGTTGTATGCCACTTCACCTTTTCCATTTCGGCGGCCGCTTCTCGTGGCAATCTGCCAGGCTTTGTCAGTATAAAGGAGGCTATGGTACGACATATGCTGGTGCTCTGTAGCGGGGCGCCATCCTGCTGTGTAATCTTGGGGCAGCCCCTTAGTCCACAGAACTCTGAGAATGTAGAGGTTATCTATCCCAGCTGTGACATCATCTGCAACTCCAAACTTCAGTGCTCCATTGGATTCTTTACAGCAAGGCATGCAAGAGAGTCGTGTTTTTTTATCCGCAAAACTTTCAAATGGCCTAATTGTTTAATTCGGCAAAAACTGCACGGTTCGGGGCACAGCCACGCAGGCGGCAAGGCGTTGACACCAAGAGGTCCCGTTCCTTTCCCTCGCTGGCTCTTGTGATACCCTTGTCTCCGTCGACTGAAAGGAGTATCCCGCAAGTGTCGTGCATACTTGAGCCTCCACTGAAACAAAAATGATTCCATATGAACCTACTTCCCATTAAAGACCAAAGTTCACTTCGCTCCTATTTTCTACCCACCTAATACAGTGGTTTGTTAACACGAACACCACCGTTAACTACAAAACTCATTCTGTAATGCAATGTCCTTCGTAGTAATGAATAATGTTCGAGGTCTAATTAAACAACAAGCATGGGCGCTAAAGACACCCTCCTCTATGGGCGAGTATTAGTGGACCTGATTCGGCTAACATTTGCGAAGACTAGCTTGACAACGTAATAAATAACATTGTTTCTGGTCATATTATTTTTTTTAGATGCCTTGGCATTAGTTCTGACGTTGGACTGGTTTTGAGCGCATCAATATAATGTTTGCAACTTCGCCATGGGAACCACAATGTTCCTTCAAAACTAAAGTTCAAGCTTTAAAATAAAATAATAAAAAAGTTGTACCGATGCATGCATATAATTACCATTGTCTATGCCCGTACCCTCTGGCACCTGTTTCCATAAAAATCAACAAATACAAAAGTAATGCATGAATTTTACATCGTGAAGAGGCCTGCCGACAAGCTGATTAACAGTGAATTGAATGACAAGAACGCATGAACTGTTAAGTTTTCCATTCACTGCATGGTTCTCTAAGACTAAGTTTTTGCCAACTGTGTTCATTTTCTTTGAATCTTGGAAAGTGCTTACAAGATAGCAGTGCCCATGCATCCTCCCGAAGTTGCTGGTGCATGCTTGGGACGCCCTCGGAAGCTTCTGCCGTTGACTTTGGAGACCTGTGGACGCACACATACTGCAATTTCATCCTTCGGCCTACCATGCCCTTCTTGACGCGCAGTCGTCTCACGACGTAACCGGGTCCTAGCGCACAGTGTCGTCGTACCTGTATGCACCTCTATTTGTTATATCTTTGCTTGATTATTTCTATATCACGCGAGTTTGTTTATTTTTGTTGTAAATTATTTTATTTTTATGGAAACTTCGACTTAGCTGTCTTGACATGTGCAGTTTCAAAGAAATAAGAAACAAAAATTTTATTTTCTTTTTACTTATATGAAACAAAATTGCTCGATAGCAAGCGGGCTTGCCGAGGTACTTGTATGCCTCCTGCACTTGTTACTTCTCCTTGGACCAGTCGTGGGGTGGTTAACACGCTCTTACTTTAAAAAAAAAAGAATCTCCGCCCCTCTGGTTGTCCCGTAGCGGTAGACATCTGTGTAACACCACTTTATCAACTCCGCCTTGTTACAAAGCGTTGAAAGAGACCAACAAAACTCAAAACACTCCAAGTTAAAACAAAAAAAAAATATATCAAGAGTTTTGTATAAACGGACTGATAGCATGTGTACTAGAGTTCTGTCCAGACGGAACGATAGCAGGCCCTGTAGAGTTCTGTACAGAGGGAACGACAGCAAGCCTTGTTGGGACCCGTCCCGAAGGCTGAGCAGAAAGGATTGTTCCTTTTCGTCGAAGTTCGACTGACAATAACAACCTTTCGGTCAACTGTTTTGCGATGTCAATGGTGTTTTTTATTATTGTGATTATTTATGAGGTGGAGCCACAATACCAGGTTATGACTATGTAAACCCAATTACTAAATTATTCGCCGCAGTCAAGGACAAAATGTCTTTGAAAGTTGAAAAAAGGGAGTGCTCCTTTATTACGACAATGCACCTGGCCTCAGGTCTTGGATTACAATGGTTGCCATTCCTAAAAAAGCTTGCCACTCCTAAGAGCTGGAAATGATATCACCCTATTCACTCTATCTTCCTGCCATCAAAGGAGAAACTCTTAAACAACAAAAACAAAGAAACACCTGCATGGAAGGGGATTTTGATCGGTAAATGGTGAGGTAATAGAGGCCTGCAGATGCGTTGTTTGCAGAGGTTCGACAAACTTTTTTTCCAGGAAGCAATAGAAATGCTATAGGATTGCTGGGACAAGTGCATTTGACTTAAAGAACACTACATTAAAAATAACACGCGGACAATTGGTGCTGGCACTCCGGAAATGAATCAAGGGTGGAGCATAGGGATGAACTCTCGTTTATGCTGTACGCCACTTCAGTGGCGAGTTTCTCTTCCGTTTGGACGGCACTTCACTGGTGCCCAGTGATACACGCGCCGTCCGACTTTCTTTCGCACGGCACTTGAAGGCGCGAGTGGAGTGCCGTCGGACGGCACTTGAACGCTCTACAAGAGTGCCGTAGACACAGCCTTTAAGAAATGGAGTAACAAAATAACAGCGTCAATTCACTACTTACGGCGGCCGTCTGCAAACGAAGGGCGTCTGGGCAACGCAACTGCCTAGAGATGTATACTGCACTGGGGCGAATCTCACGTCACCTACGCAATAGAACAAAATAAGCACTCATGGCGCCAAACAGTCGTCAAAGGCCGTACAGAAGTCAAATGCGGACAGGTACAAGAGCGCAGAGAACACGGGCGAACAGAAAGTATACTAGGACGAGTAACTGCTTCAACGTACCTTTACACCTTCCACTGGGCTTATGGCTTGTGACTTGGAGAGTTCCTATTCCATCTGAAGCACGTCTGAGAGCACGAAAACAACTTTGAAACGGAACCTTTTCCCCGGAACACGCCAACGACGCACGACGAAAGACGGGAGCACGACCCCCTCTCTCCTAACGTCCACGTCATATGAGCGTTTCATGTGCGACCTCCTGCTCCCAGTGTAGTCCGTGCGCCTCTCACCAGGCGGCGCTAAAACTCAACCCATCTGATAGTCGTGGGGGCCGTGGGTATGCTGCAGGATACGACTTTTTCTCATCAAGCGAGATTTACCATATCTATATGAGGTTATTAGTAAAGCATAAAACCCTTAGGCTATGTTCCAAATCTTACCCGAGTAACATGCCTCCTACGTCCGCGTAAAATACTACGTGAAATGGCGAGTAAACGGTGTATACAGTACTCGTGTACTTAGTACTCGATTTTGGAGCGACCTGGATACTATGCAGATTGACTTTGTCTTGAGCTACGGCACAAAGAAAATATAGCAGTGATGGCGGAAAATATCAGACGAAATCTTTTGATCATGGAGAAAGCACTCGAAAAAGCAATAATATTAACCGCTTCTATTTTTTTCTTTTTTTTTACATTGACGACGTGTTTTTCTTTTTTTTATTTAGATGGTTCCACCAGCTTTCTTTGCTCCTTTTTGGGCTGCATATTGAGATCAAAATAACTTCCTGCTTTCAGTGAGACATCAAAAATTTTCTTTAACTATTCATTACGATCGCTGTAGGTTTTCCAGGTGCTCTAAACGTATACGTTCCACGCATCGTAATTTTCACCGCTTACGTTATGCAGATATTGCTTCCACACGTTGTAGCGGTACAGCGCAGGGGGCTTTCTCAACAGTGATATGTAACTTACGTTCGCTTTGACCCGAATAGGATTGCAAAATCACAAAGAGAACTTCCAAACCGCTATAGGCAATTTCTAGGGGCTGGAGATGGGGTGGGGTAGTTGATTGATCTTATACATGAAATATTCTAAGCCTTTATTGCTTTACCGGCGCTGTCCTGCCACTACACACCCCCTAAAGAAAATTTTTTTTTTTTATTTATTGCGTTTGAACATTTTCAACCTTGAACGTAAGAATACGGAATTACCAACAGGTATACCTTCCAGAGGAAGGTGCACGGTCTGGATGTGGTGCACAAACAAACGATTCCTGCGTTGAAAAAAAAACGCAATACTTACGCAAAATCGCTCCACCTCATTATTTGTCAAACAGATCACATGACGTATTTACTCGATTTGATCCGACGTCACCTCTCGATGGAGGACGGTGCGTGAGTATTTACTCTGGAGTAAAGAAACCGCTTCTGAAACGCGAGTTTGGAAACGTTCAATTTGTCTGGTTCTTAGATGAAAGCTGCGTCCTGCTCTTGAAGCATTGAATAATAATAAAATCGTCAATGATAAAAATTTATTTCAAACCCATACGGTATACCCATCCTTTATTGTCCATAAAGGTTCCCAGCGCCAGGAACATAGTCTGCCCCTAGTGGTTCAGGTTCTCTCTGGAGCTGAAGACTGTAAACGGGTACTTTCGGTTTTTGTTTCGCTGCTATCGTCTCCGCACCGATATTGCTTACGTCGTCGTAGATTGCTCCAAACTATCTCGCGATAATGTTAGCGATGCTGTAAGTACCCTAGCTGTTCTTCTCGTCATAGCAAGAACACGGCGAATAACGGAACAATTACGATTTTGTGTCAGGGGAGCGGGCAAAAACCCAGCGGAGGCGAAGTGAACGCAGGTCGCCGTACGCCGAACGCCGTGCCAGCTCACTGGGTGCATTAGTTCGCAACCTCTAGAACAACCATTTAGACTACTAGTACTGCACTTTTATAACACCCTCGTTCCCTTGGTCAGTTTCGTCACAGCGTCGTAGCAAGAGGTGCATGTTTGCGCCTGAACGCCTTCTAGGACAGCGAGGGTCGTCATGTACCGCGTTAGCCTCATTGAAAATAGCGAACGGTGACGAAATGGTTTTATAAAATTTGAGTACTAGTCTTAGCGGCTGTTCTCCAGCTTAAAAACAAATGCACGCATTGATCTTGCGAGGCGTTCGGCGTACGTCGACCTGCGTTCACTAGACATCGTCGGGGCGGCTTTTTTGCTCACTCCCTGTGCCATCACAATCTTAATTCTTTCGTTATTAGATGTATCCGATAAGTAGCCATCAGAAAAAAAGGGTAATTACTGCATAGCACGCAAGTGTGGAGCAATTCATGACGACGACGGGACCAATGGCTGCGTGGAGACGATGATAGACGACTGATCCAGAACCCGGCCAAACCAAAAACACCCGTTGAATGTGTCTTGTCTTACAAAGGTATTACTGACCTAATATCTTGTGGCTTTTTTTTTTGTGACATGTGGTTTGTATGCAATGCTATAATAGTTACTAGTCTTTTCGTGCTTTACTCTTAGTATTTATATTCGCCCTCTAATCGCTAAATGTAAGTGACAATTTTAGAAATAAAAAATAAAACATTGGGTAGCGTTAGTTGGGTGTGTACGTGTTGATGGCTACATTGTGGAACGACCTATTCACAAAATATATTAGCCATTGAATACCTGGAAAATAAATTAGAAAACGAATACTATGTGCCAAATGCTGCTGACCTGTGACTCCCGTTGAGAAGTGGAAGAGTCAAAACAGAGTCACACGAATCATTGACTCTCTCAGAGAGCCGTGAAGTGTCAAAGAGAGTCATGGAGGGAGCGAAGAGAGTCATGGAAGCAGCGACTCCCTTTGGACTCTTTTTTTTAAATAGTGTATGCTGTGTTGCCTGCCCCTTTGTTGGACTCCGTGGTGGGTGGTGCGCCACAGGTGCCGAAGTTTTTTGCCTTTTTATGGCTGCCCCTCCTAAACCAAAAGCCGGTTCGTGGTGACTAGGCAAGCGCCTGCGCCCCGAACCTCTTGTCATAGTTAAAGAGTCTAAGTCGGACATGTTTACAAAGTTCTTTGTACTTCATTCACAAAATGATCTGAGTCCAATGTCCAAGCTTTCACCTTTTGCTGTTGCAAAAGTATTTGACTTGTGCCTTGGAGACGATTATAATGCAAAAAACAGTATTCCGGAGACCTGCTTGTGAAACTAAATTCAAATAAACAAAGCATTGCTTTGCTCACCTTGAACACCTTTGGAGATGTAAAAGTCACAGTGTCTCCTCACCGCACGCTAAACACCATTCGTGGAGTCATCTCTAAGGACGACCTCCTGCACACCAGCGAAGAAGAGATTCTTGAGGGCCTCCGCTTCTCTGCAGTAGTTGCCGTAAAAAGGATTATGTTCCGGAAAGATGGATCAGAAACTCCCACTAAACATCTGATAGTCACCTTTGAGCGTCATTGTCTCCCTGCTTCTGTAACCTGCTGGCTGCATAACCCCCAAAGGTGCTTTAGGTGCCAGCGGTTTGGGCACGGCTTGTGCAGCTGCCGTGGAACAGATACATGCGCACAATGTGGGAGCACGGAGCAAGTAGCTGATGTGTGTGAAAGCTCACTGTTTTGTGCAAACTGTAAAGGATCTCATCCAGCGAACTCACGTGCATGCCCTCTGTGGAAGCAGGAGAAAGAGATCCTGACTATCAAAACAAAAGAAAACATCTGCTACCCAGAGGCCAAGAAACGCTACTCGTTTGAATCATTGGGCTCCTATGCTGAGGCCATGCGCCGGGGACCTGCACGGCCAACAGCTAACCCGGGAACACAGACGTCCTTGGACGGCTCGTGTGACCCTTCCTTGTCCCCCTCAACCTCAGCAGGAGCGGTGCTGGCGGCTCCGCACTCAGACCGAAAGGTGGATGCCGGTCCGTCGAGATCCACTAAAAACCAAGCGCAGGGGACTGTGTCGTGTGCACCCCCTGCAGCCCAGCCACCTAAAGGCCGTGGTCTCACCCGTGCCCCTGGTGGCCCCCGTATACCTGGCAAGCCGCCTGGGCCAGAGACCCCTAAGGGTCCGCCAGCAGTGGCTCCAGACGAACCGATGGACTAGAGCGGGCCTTCGTCCGAGGAGGACAGGCCCCACTCTAGTTCAGAGTCCTTACCGTCGGCCACCTGTCATACCACAGGTAAACCGAAAGATACGTCAAAAATGAAAAATGCACCTCAAATTAAGATTAACTTCAAAGTTTAGCTAGACAGTTTCTGAAAAATAGCAGCTTACATATGATGGAAGACGTCCTCCTCCAATGGAACTGTCGAGGATTGCTACATAACTATGATGATGTGTGATATCTGTTAGACCATCATCACCTATTAATCTTTTGCCTTCAAGAAATTTATTTGAATCACGACCATTCTGGATTTTTAAAGTGCTTTTATGATTTTCGAAAAGACCACCTCCATTCTTCCCACACCTCGGGTGGGGTAGCAATAATAGTTCAGCCACCTACTCCATGTATTGAGGTACCCCCTAATACTACATTGGAGGCTGTGGCAGTTCCTGTTTTGTCTGACCACTTGATGACAGTTTGCTTCCTTTACATACCTCCTCATTATCCTCTAACTCGGGACGAACTTGAGTGTCTGTATGACCAACTCCCACGACCAGTTTTAATCCATCGAGATTTTAACGCTCATAACCCCATATGGGGTTGTGGAAGATGCGATACGCGAGGATCAATGATTGGTCGATTTATTTCTTCTACGGGATTATGCTTGCTCAACAACTCGCAGGCTACATATTTTAGTGCTCCAACCCGCTCATTCACCTTCATTTACCTGTCGCGTAGTGACCCAACATTGTTCCCTCTCTTCTCACGGGGGGTCAATCCTAACCCATTAGAAAGTGACCATTTTCTTATAATTTTAAATTGCATTGGACGACCGGTTACACTTCCAATGCGAACTCCCCGTTGGAAGTTTGACGAAGGAAACCGGTCAGTTTTTAAACAAGCATCTCTTTTAGCTTGTACATCTCTCCATGAGCTCTCCATTGATCGCATAACTGAGCATATCATCAAGCATATTTTAGAAGCATCAATCATGGCCATACCCATGACTTCAATAAATCTTCCCAAGAAACCGAAACCATGGTGGAATAACGACTGCCGCATAGCAAAAAAGAAACAGAACAAAGCTTGGGGAATTTTCCGCCGATACCCTACGCAAACTAATCTCATCACCTTTAAGATAATGAAATCTCGCGCTCGGTCTGTTCGCAGGAAGTCTAAGCGAGATAGCTTCAAGGGATACACATCTTCCATAAACAGCAGTGTTTCGTTCAAAGGGGTATGGGACTGAGTGCATGAGATCAATGGCTGCTGCCGTGCATATTCTATCCCTCTTTTGACTAGACATGGAAACTTCCCCGAAAGTATAGAGGAGCAAGTTAATCTACAAGGAGAGCAATTTGAGCCTGTCTCAAGCTCTGATCATTATATGCCAGCTTTCATTCGGCATAAACTCCATGCCGAGAAAATATCTAGAAGTACCTCAGGAGTCAATCAAGAACCTTATAGTGTACCATTTACACTACATGAACTTGAGGCAGTACTGCATAGTCCCAAGCAGACTGCCCCTGGCCCTCAACGCTTGAACTCAAATTGTACTTATTCAACCGTGTTTGGTCGGAGGGTCAGTTCCCGTCGTCTTGGAATGTGGCCACTGTCATTCCTTTGCTTAAGCCAGGCAAGGATGCTTCATGTGCTTCCAGTTACAGACAAATATCAGTGCTGCTTCCATTCGTTTCAATCCTCGCTCGATCACCTGGTTCGACTTGAGACCACTGTGCGGGATGCATTTGTAAATAAGCAACACAGTTCTTCTGTCTTTTTTGATTTAGAGGAGGCATATGATACGACCTGGCGTTTTGGAATTCGGCAGGATTTGTTTGGTCTTGGTGTCCGAGGTAGAATGCAAGGTGCTATTCAAAGTTACTTGCAATGTCGCACTTTTTATGTAAGATTGGGAACAACCTTTTCCAGAGAGTTGTTTTCAAGAAAAAGGAGTTCCCCAGGGAGGTGTCCTTAGCGTAACCCTTTTCTTTGTAAAGATGAATTTGATTGCCCGTGTTATACCTCCTTCAGTGCAATATTCTATATATGTAGATGATATTCAAATTTCTGTCTCGTCCTGTAATCCTTTAATATGTGAACGTCAGGTCAAACTGGCAATTAACAAGTTACAAAAATGGGCTGACACAAACGGTTTTAAAATTTCGCCAGAAAAAACTGCCTGTGTGTGTTTTTCTCGCCGGCGTGGACTTCTGCAAGAGCCTTCTTTAAAAATGTATGGAATACCAATAGCCACAAAAAGTAAACACACGTTTCTGGGACTTGTATTTGATTCAAAATTGACTTTTGTTCCACATATTAGTCATTTAAAATTTAAATGCCTCAAATCGCTGAATATACTTAAGGTTCTATCACATGTATCATGGGGCTCCGATAGACTATGTCTGTTACGCATATACCGGGCAGTTGTTCACTCCAGGCTTGATTATTTAAGGGAGCTCTGTGTATGACTCTGCACGAGCATCAGTCCTAAAGATGTTGGACCCCATTCACCACCAGGGACTGCAATTGGCTACTTGAGCATTTCGCACCTCCCCGGTGCTTAGTCTGTATGCAGAAGCTAATGAGCCATCCCTTGAAACTAAGAGCTTTGCTCTGGGGTTTATGTATTCTATTCGAGTTCGCTCTCTCCCTCAGCACCCTACTCGTGATAACCTAGAAAACATCAGGTTCCAGAGAACGTTTGAAAATAGACCAGCCGTTGTTCCTCATTTTGCAATTAGGAATATGAATTATGTTTGGTCTGTAGAACTAGATCCCAGGCCTCTAGTAGTTCAATGCTTAACCACTATAGCCCCGAGGGATTATCATATCATAATTGTGATCTTGCACTGACTAAATACTTCCAGAAAAGATAGACCAACTGAAGTCATGAGGCAGGAAGCCATTCAGTTACAAAATCAATATGAACACTACGTAGGTCTGTATACAAATGGGTCTAAAACAAACTCAGTGGTCAGCTGCTGCTATGATTGGGCCATCTGTGAAAAAGGTCAAGAGAATCCACAATGCAGCCGACCATGCTGACAGCTTGAGCTCTATGATCTGCTGTTAGCTGTTGATTATGCAATGAAAAAAAGGCTTCGCCACTAAATTGTTTATACAGATTCCTTGAGCTCATTAAGAGCACTTACATCACTGAAGCGCATTAGAAATCCACTTGTTCTAGAATAACTAAATACAGTTATCGCTGCCTCGCACAAGAAGATTGAGATAATTTTCTGCTGGGTCCCAAGCCACGTCTGAATCCTAGCTAATGACAAAGCCGATACTGCTGCAACTTCTGGAAATGAGAGACAAATAGACCTACATAAAATACCATACCAAGAATACCACATCCCTTTGAAGTGTTGCATTCGAACTAAGTGGCAACGTGAATGGAATAATGAAACTCATAACAAACTGCATGCTGTAAAACCTTTTCTATGTGAGTGGGAGGGCGCCCGGCATCGGGAACGCTTTTATCAGGTGGTATTGTGCCGGCTACTGATTGGTCATAGGCGTCTCACCCATGGGCATCTCTTGCGTGGAGACGATGCTTCAGAGTGTGAACGCTGCAACATTCCTCTATCAATATCAAACATTCTACTTGAGCGCCCCAAGTATGACCAAGATCGTTTTAAACATTTTTCGGAGATATATCGAGAACATACTCCACTGCACTCAGTTAGTTTACTTGGCGATCAGCCGCTGATTCCGCATGCTTGTGTGTTTAATTATCTTAAGGACATCAGCCTTATACACCGAACATGATTTTAATTAGTAATCCGAGCTCATCTTCATCCTGTAAACAATTATACAATCTCATATACATAGTTTTATTACATCAGCAGCTACTATAGCTCTATCTTCTTCCAAACCCTTACTTATGCAATAGTTTCACTCTTGGCGCATTTTGGCCTTAGTAGCCCTTGCGTCATGAAACCCAAATCAATCAATCAATCAATCAATCAATCAATCAATCAATCAATCAATCAATCAATCAATCAATCAATCAATCAATCAATCAATCAATCAATCAATCAATCAATCAATCAATCAATTTCAAAAGCGTCAGAAAGAACCAGCTGGCCATGGGAGCCACGACGCCCAGGTGGTAGCTCAACGAGCTGAAGAAGTTTGCCAGCTCGCCCGACTCAGGATTCAAGATCAACAACCTGGTCGACGCCACCCGGTACAACCTTCTTCGGATCGACGTTCGCTTCAAGCCCGGAAACCATGTGCGGGTTTGGACCCCGATACGACGGCGCAGTCTAAGCGAGAAACTCCTGAAACTCTACTTCGGACCCTTCAAAGTGCTTCGTCGACTCGGGGATCTAAACTACGAGGTTATTTCCGACGGAACACGGACTTCATCACGCCGCACTCTTCGTGTTTTTTACTTCGCTCGATACGATTCTATTTTACAAGTTTCCGCTGTTTGCCATTATTTTTGTTTGTTTTGCTGTTTTGTTTCCCAGCATGTCATATCGAGGCGATGCGCTTTTAAAAGCGGGGATTAATGCCACGCGCGTCACTGAGCGAGCGCGCACGCGCCCAAATAAAGAGGAAAAAAAAGCGCGTACGTGGCCGGATGATTACCGTGCTTGGCTGTCGCGCGGAAGGTCTGGGTTCGACTCCAGTCAGCGGAATGTTCTATTATTTATTCTTTCTACATGGTGTTCTCGCAAATTCGAGAACTTTCTTGTTTGATAGAGGTACGAATGCTCTACGTGCCGAACGTTCTTGGCCGCATCGTCCAGAGACCCACGCGATTCCAAAAGGTGCTCCGCGTGGCAAGCCGCAGTCAGGCTCGCCCCAGCCAGCGTTCGATCCTGCTGTTATGCAGACTTCGACGCCCGCTACGCTCTGTTGTTATCTCCTGTTTCCTTTTTTGGGGGGCACCAGTTCTCCCTATTAAACATTTCAGTTTTCTTAGTTACTCTCTGTTTCGTCACCTCGTCATCCGGGGCAATATATCTGCGTGGTACACGGGGAAGCAACGATTGTAATCCCCAACCAAAACTTCAAAACCTTCGAAAAAGACACCGTGTCGTTTGAAGTTTCGGTTTGCCCCAGATTCCAGACTACGTGTAATGAATGTATACCTTCATTAAACGTAATAAAATCATTTTTATGTGATTTATTTTTATTTTTGGTGCCTATGCTATTCTCTATAGAGTTTTCTTTTTCTTTGACTATTCTAGATTACATTTTAAACGATTGTATCTAGATAGCTTGTTTGCCATCATTTAAAAATACGAAACTGTGATTATTGCTTCCTCTGGGTATACAGGAAAACGTGCATCCATATAGTTCATATGTGCATACGGGCTCTTTATGCATACAGGAAGTTTCGTTGGCTTACAGGTCCTGTACGAATACAGGTTCGGTATGCATACGGGCAAACCAGTTGGATGCCATTTCTGTATCCCAAAACATCATCACCTATGTTCTCCAGTCGTGACAAACTAGCGCTGTTTTAAATATAGTAGCAGTCTGAGTAGTCGCGAGCTGAGCGAAGAATCATCGATTAAAGAGCCACTAGCCCCTGCGGTATTCACGAGCGGAGTGCAAGACGGTAACTATATAGCCAGGAGTTGCTAGCGGGAGTGAAGTAAAAAGATAGGACAAAAATGCGCGTACTTATACGCCACTGCGTAAATGGAAATTTTATTTTGTAGAGACTAGTATTTGTATATTTCTTACGTTAAATAACATCTTAGGCTGAGAGACTTAATGTCAGGAATAGGGTTTTACAAAGGGCATACAAATGCAAGGGAGGATTATGCAAGCATCCGTGAAGGCAGGTTTTCTCATCGTCCAGCTTCCAACTGAGATGGCTTAGCGCTATATCTGAACTGTGAAAATACATATTTCCCCAATATTTACTACTTCAATTGTTTCTAGATGTGTCGCCGAGCGTTTCAAGGCAGCGAGTGCTTAGTTATTTTTTTTTTAATAATAATAATAATAATATGCTTTATTAGTTTTCAACGGGATACATGTTTCGGGTCCGTCAAAGCCATAGTGGCTTGTGGGACTGGGCCCGGCAGTCGGTTTCATACTGTAAAATTATTTTACAATGCTTTTAAATCTCTAATACTGCACAATGCAGTATAAACATAACACAAGAAACAACAAGAAAGAAAAAGAAAATTGACTAAGCACACTGCAGACTATAATATACTGATTTTAAGAGTGTTCCATACATGTAAAACAGACTACCAAAGTAAACAAGGTAGCACATTCTTCGTACCATTACAAAACACACAACCAAAAAAAAAGGTTAAACATATACAAAGCATAATAATAAAAAAAAAATATATGCAAGACCAACCATCAAAGCAACAAGAAGGTTTCTGACGTTCATTGTTTATCGTTTTCAAAAACACCAGTTTTTAATAGTTCGCTTAACCTCGGTTATCGATGTAAGGCAAGTTAGTTCCTGCGGAAGCTGATTAAAGTGATGTGGTATATAGTAATTCCTAATTATATAATATAATTGCTGGCTGTCAGCGGTGATAGGAGTCGGTCGTGGCGCTGAGCCGCTAGTCACTCTCTAGGCAGCGAATACAGTAGACGCACCCCCCGATTAAGACTTCTTTGTCGCATTCTAAGTCGCTCGAAGCGGCTCAGCCATAAATATGGTCGGTAAATTCCGGGAGCTTAATTAGCCGTGTCTACCACCGGCCTCGTGATCATTTAATTGATGACTTAGTTGGTCAGCGGTTAAATAGGCGCCAGTCATGCCAGGTGAATACGGCGTTGTATTTGGATCGAACAGGTCAACCAGCATGCATAGCTATATATATATTTTTATAGGGATACAAACAATAGGCATCTTAATTATGCAAAACATTTCTCTAACCCTTTAATTATACTCACTTATCTTACTATATCGTAGGTTTTATTTTCCATAAAAGGTGTATTTAGTGTGAACTCCGCAGTTACTTTTACTTAGTGAGACACGTCGTTATTGACATTGCTGAATAATCAAAATTTATATTTTATATCTTCTGTAGCAAGACCGAAGGGTAATATTCCTTGGTTTTAAGAATACCTTCTTTGTAACTATAACTTTAATCAGACTTCGGAACACGCGCATGATAGACTGAATCTAAAGTCGAAAACTACCGAGTTATAAACAAGAAGCCATTTAGCAGTCTGGAGCCTACGTGTCCTGCGTTCCCATATGCAAGTGACCCTAATACAATTATTATAATACTATTTATTCGCTGAGGAGAGCCACGACATTGCAGAAAGGCAGCAGCCCGTACCATGGAAACCCGTGGTGCCGCGTTGCATGATGTCTTTTTGTGGCTATCGCTCTTCGACCCACGGGTTTGTTCCCCCTTTTTTCTTTGGGACGTTCCTGTACGCACCTCCTAGCGTCCGGCAGAAAAAAAAAAAACAAAAAAAAACATAAAACCATTTGTGAAAAAAATAACACAGTTAAGGCTACAGCCTTCTATGTTTGCCTCTTCACCACTTGCGCGTTGATTTGATTTGCTTTCTCACACCCCAGGGACTTTGACACTTCTTCACCCACCAGAATTGGCGTGGGTGCCCACTTCCGTTTCTCCCAATCTTGGTGTTGACGGGGCAGGTCGCGTGCCGCCTACAACAGCCATTCCGGCTCCTGGCCTTTTCTTCCACAGGAGATCTTGCCGAGAAAGGAAGCCAACGCTACAGGATATTGATTTTCCGTCGTCCTCTTTTGTCCTCCCGCTGACAATACCAGCCAGTGTGGCCGAGACTTCTTTCTTCTCCGTCGGGTTCATACAATCGACATTCCGCCGTGTCTTTTGTTGTCGCAGGCTGTTTGGTTAGCCTCGCCTGATACTGTCGACGATATACTTGACTTTCACCGAGCGTTCTTAATTAAAAGGGATTTTATCATTTCTATATCACAAAAATAGACATCTTAATTTGTGATGCCGTAGGAAAAAATATTCCTTCCCAGAATTTGGGTAAATTGCGAGATTTAGAAGGAGCGTCTGACGGACATACCAGCGAATTAGGGGAGATCATAAATAATATGCGCATACAACAAAATGCCTTCATCCACTAATTACAGTGTTTGTGAACTGACCGGTATGGTTTCTTCGAAGCAGTGCTGTGGGTATTCGTATTCAGCTGGAGATCATCAAAGTAAAAAAATGTGCTTACAGAAATGCCTTACCTTACACTAGAACGCATCTAGAGATACCATCTGCTATATAAATCAAAAGCGAACAAGCGACGTGTTGTATTCTGTATCATCGGAATAACCTACAACTCGCTTTCAGCTTGACATTGATTTGATTTGCCGGCACATAGCTCTGGCTTTTAAACATAGGTTATAAGCATACGTCTGCAGCCCTGCTTTGAGCACTGTTCGTGGTCTTCCATCAGTGTTAAGGGAAACTGAAGCGGTTCTGTATTTAAGAAAAAACACTTCAATGGCCTCCATTCGGCCTCCAGGATCACGAATATCGAGATTATTTTTCAACTCGGTGCACGGAGGCTTCAGAAATTATTTTTAAAGTACCGCCGAAGCCCCTCCTTTCTGGGGCGTGACGTCACACTAGGAGTTTTCGGAATCTCTGCTCTCGTGCATCTTCAGTGCCTGTCAAAGCTATGCACGCGCACTCTTGCTATTTTCAAAAAGGTCCGAACGAGACGTCACGGCTGGGGTCAGTGCGGAAAAGTATACCTGTCAAGCTTGCAATTGCACGCGCTGCCCACACGTGCGGCACGCGCTTGGCGGCCCAAAGATCCTAGTATGACGTCACGACTGGTCGGAGGTTTTTCGTATTTCCTCGCGTTTAGGTACATTTTCGAGAAAAATGAATGTGATATTCAGATTCACGGTATAGAAATACGCCAGAATTCACCTCTAACTCGTTTTTTTCAAGAAGTGTTTCAGCTTCCCTTTAGGCAGGAACCTATCGCAGCGCGTTTTAGACAAATTGCGATTCTGAAGCAAAAAAAAAAAAGGGTAGTTCATACAACACAACTGTTAGAAGAAAAACTTTACAGGTGAGACAATCAAGAGGATCGTGACGTACGTTCTGTGACAACGAAAATAAAATAAATAACTGACAAAACGGTGTCACTCTACCCGTTCTGTCAGACAACGCTGTCTACAAAAGCACATTTTATTACACCCAACAGTTTTGAATGAACCGTTAACCAACAAACCAGATTGCGGTTCCCTTCCAGTTCGGTTTCAATAACAACTGTTCAATTTGGGTTATAGTTTTGTTTTGTTGCGGTTGGGGTAAAGTAATGAACTTGATTCCGTTGTCGGTTCGGGGTCGGTTTGACAATACAGTGTATGCTACCTGCTAGTAGCGTATGATTATATGAGTCGCTTTGTTGCGTCTCGCGGCGCGAGGAACACCTTATTTGTCTACAACTAGTCAGTTCTGGTTTCTTGACGGAGAGGGTGCCACTCCAATCCTAGCCAGTGAGATAATCAAGCAGTAAGTCACCTTCATTGCAATGCTGCTGTTTCAAGAGCCACATACCCAGGCAGCACACCGTATTGGGCCAACATTGGATTTGATGTGGCAAAGAATGGACCAACAGTGGCCCAACGAGCCATATTTTTCCCAATATTGGAATCACATTGGACAATAATGGACTATCAAAGCCAGTGGTTTTCCAATATTGGTGATACTTTGGCACAGGCTGGTCAACATTGGACTGTCAAAGCCAATAGCTTTCCAATATTGGATACACGCCGGCATAAGCTGTCCAATATTGGACTGTCGGAGCCACTGGCTTTCTGATATTGGCTATACGCCGGCATAAGCTGTCCAATATTGGACTGTCAAGGCCAATAGCTTTCCAATATTGGATATACGCCGGCATAACCTGTACAATATTGGACTGTCAGAGCCAATGGCTTTCCGATATTGAATATACGTTGGCTTAAGCTGGTTAATATTAAACTGTCAAAGCCAAGAGTTTTCCAATATTGGTGATGTCATGGTATAGGCTGGTCAATATTGCACTGCAATAGCCAAAGGCTTATCGATATTTGTGTCGCCTAAGCTATAAACCCGCGACCCTTTTTTTGCACTGCAGAGGTGGGAAAGTAAAAAAAAGAGTCATTCACGCGCTCGCTCGGGGCGAGAATTTTATTTACTCAACTTCATGGGGCGTACGTCGCCGGTGCTTTACAACCGCGATCACAAATACGTCCTTACCTGTCATAGGACTATGGCAGTTTTTTTGCCTGCTGCTCTCCCTTCGCATTGCCATACCTCGGCGTTGAAAACTTAATTCAGTTTTTTAGATTTAATTATTTTTGTCTTTTCCAGTGTATTTTGTATGTATATGCATTCCGTAGCGTTAACGTCTCCTACTTTGCCCGTGCCCCTGCCATGTTTGTATTTCTTTCTGCGTGCTTTAATTTTTATATTTAATGTTTCCGTCCATATTTAACATTGTTGACGCAGGTGTCAACAAAGATAAAGCCGCCGCTTACGCCGCCAACCAAAGCGACTTCTACTCTCACTTTTACGTGAGTCTATCGCGCTAGAAAGTTGTCTATTGGACTCGAATGAAGTCTCGGGAGGGCTGCTTCGACTGCCAGTGCACATGTCATCAGTGTAGGCAGAGCAACGACGTAGCAATCGTGACGCGAGAGCATACTGCGCCTCCATCTGGCCGGCCGCGCTCGCTCTGCGGAAATGTGAGCGTGGTTCTCTCGAGCCCCGTTAGCTCACTGAAGTTGGAAGACGCTACTATGACGTCGCGAATCCTTTGAACTTCGAACGGTCGCGAAGCCGTTGCGCCTAGGGTGCCTACATGTTTCCGCCGCTCCGCTGTTTAGGGTGGCGACAACGTTTGTGATACCTGCTGCCGACAAACCAGTGTTGCCTACCTCGTTACCATGGCAACCTCCGCTGTTTTCGTCGACCATTTTGTCACACTCGCCGGTCGTGCGCTCGGACTACGCCGCTAATCCTCGTTAGGGCTAGGGAGCGCTCACCGCTCTCGTTCCGACGGCGAGGTTTCGGCGTTCAATGCCGGTCTGTTGCGTTCCGTTTTGTCGCGGGAACTCGCGTTTCGATAAAAGCAACGCACACTTTCTGCTCGCAACTTCAAAATATGAAACACCCGAATGGGAGAGCGACAGCCACGACGACCGCCATCCCGCTGAGCCTCCGATTCCTCTTATGAACGGAAACTGAAGTGGCCTCACAGTGTTGCCGGTCTGTCGAGGCTACAAAAACTCAACGTTGTGTACGTTTAGCGAAATAAGAAGTGGGAAAAAATGGCGGTGGGAGAGGATCTGGGAAAGGGTAACAAGAAGTTGGCGCCACCCTAAAGCGGAGCGGAAACATGTAGGCACCCTAGTTGCGCCCGGCGTATCCTACGCAGCATCTTTCCGAAATTGTTCGCGCAGCATCGCAAGCTTCTGTCAGTGAGCGTCGGCGTTTCATCGCGCGTCGAAAGTCGGACGATGTGCTTTCCGTGGTGTTTTTCATGTGTAACTTTTTCGTAAAAAAAAATTGAAGTTTAAAAACGTGAACCTAACAGTGTACAAATAATTTTAAATTTATTGATAAAAAAATATATATATGCATATTTATTTATTTATTTGTGGACATCGTGCGCAAAATATAGTCGCGCTTATTTCTTCATTCTAAATTTTAATGTGAGTTATACGACGTAAAACATAGTGTCTTCAAACTTGCCCCGTTTAGAATCACTTTTGCGCTGGACAGCCTCTAGAAATTCAAAAGCTGGCCTTCAAAGAGCTGTCCTGTTCAATCAGTATAGGCAGCAGGGTAGACGCTATGCGTGTTTTAGGCCAATCGTGTCTCCGGTTAGGGTCACGTGACTACAGTCTCGAAGCTGGTGATAAGGCAGAGCACCGAACCTGACTAAAAGCCCAAGGCCACGCATAACATCCACTGCACTATCAACCTTGGGTACAAGTGACAAATCCTCTGGTAGGGTTCATTGTTGAGATGGGCCTGAAGATTAGCCTTTGTAAGCGCACCCCCCGTTCTGGGCTGCTTTATTTCTTTTCTTTCTCTCTTTTTCTCCCTCTCTTTTTCTCCCTCTCCCTAAGCTGAAGTAGAAGCGTTATCACGTGGTTTCACGGATGACGCGTTAGTCGTTGACAAACCCGGAATGCCTGCGAACAGTGTTGCCAGATTGGGCTATATATAGCCAAATTGGGCTACATTTTTTTCTAGTTGGCGTCAAAATTTCGTGGTTGGCTATGTGGCTATTTTTGGGCTATTCCTAAGGGCGCGGCGAACTCTTGTCGAACCTCAGGTTCGACGTCGACTTTGAGGTTCGACTAGTTAATTTTCGAACTTCTAATCAGTTTCGGAAAAAAATGTTTCTCTTTTGGCTAGTCAAGAGGAGATAGAGTAAGGAGAAAGGCTTCAAACGTCTACAAACTTCGGGATTTTCACAATGCGCAGAGAAGCAATGCTTGCAGAGTTCAAGCGGTCTCCCCACAGCGCAGTAGAACAAATCAAACAAACAGGCCCGGTAGCGCGTCTTCTAGCCGGACGTAGACTGAACTCTCCAAACGCACCTTTGGTGCCCATTTGAAAATTCTTAGGCATCGCCCACCCCAAGAGAAGACAACACAATCAAAAATAGCGTGAACAGGAACGGGGAACACTCATATTCTATACAAAGAAAAATAGACGGGTGGGTTATTGGTAAGAACCTTAGATATTGGGCGTTCTGGTTTGAAACTCCCAGTGTTCTGACTCTTCTGCTTCTGTATTCTGTTTTTTTTTACTGTACGATCATATCTCCCGGGCTTCACACTACAGCTGTCTTTGTGTGTTTTATACTTCTGAAGATCTACGAAGGATGAGTCATTGATGTACGGATTTTCGTCCTTCCGAATCTTTTTTTTTTATTATTATTATCATGTGAAATAATGTACACAAAAAGTGTCGCATCTGAGGGTTGAAGAAGAGAATGTAACGTGTTTTGTACGCGTATGAAAAATTTTCAATATAAGGCTTGAAAATCATTGTTTTTAGTCTTGGCTATTTTGGGCTATATTTTTTTTTACGGCTTTGGCTATATTTGGGCTATACCTCCCAGCCGTTTGGCGGTTTTTTGGGGGACCATCTGGCAACACTGCCTGCGAAGACCGGACCTAGTTTCGCGTGTGATGCGGCCTGCGAGCCTGCTGTAGATTTCGCTTCTGTGATAAATGTGGTAAATCTAGTTCGAGAGTTCCGATCACAAGCAGCGCATTTCGCCTTAGTGCCAAGTACGATCTTCAACATGCGGATTGCCAAGACCATAGATATTCTTTCGGCAGCGCCTACACACCGGTGATCTTCCTTTGTTGTGGGCATACATGTGACCACTAGCTTCGACGGACCGAAGACACGACGGACCGCCTTCTCTTCCATGTGAGTGACAAGGAGAAGTCCTCCTGGCCATTGCAGATAGGTACTCTTGCTACGCAATGTACGTTTTGTCCCTATCCGATGAGTTTGAACCGTGTCGAACTCTGTGCCAGGAATCTGCGACGAGTTCAACGTGTAATCCAGAGCGATCGGCCCGCAAGGCCCCCTGTACAGCGCTATTTGCAAGTGCTTTTTATTCTAATAGACCGTGAGAGACGTTCTGATTGATTAGTTTTGTGTTCGTAGTCATTTTGATTTACTTTTTTTGTGTGTGTTAAAATATGGCTGTCTTCTTCGCGGTAGATGTGTGCTGTAGTAAAAAGTCCTCCCGGTATTTCCAAGCCGAATACCACAGAGCGTTGTGTAGTCCTTATTTGCCAAGGTTCGGCTTGTTGGGTGCGAGTGGAGTGTCAGTTATGTCACCGCGCTCTGCGAGTGTCGTTGTCTTTACACGTCAAGCTATTTTATGTGCGCGATTTATTTTAAACTCTTGATTGATTCAAGCATCAAGTTCTGTTCAACTGTCATGTTGTTACGTATACCGGGGTATTTATTGAACTGTTAATTTAGTAGTGCGTTTGACACTGGTGAGCTGAAGAGGGAGGCCAGTGGTTGCATTTATAAATTGTGAATATTATAGAGGCGATATCAGTACATTAATAGCTACATATTTCCGTGCCGCAAATACCGTAAATCTTAAGAACGTTTTTTTGTTTTTTTTTAATCAACGTAGAAATATTGGTGTTAACCTAAATGGCGAGATTGTAATTCTCGACTTCTTAAAGCTAGATGAAAGGTTGAGGGACGCCATGATGTTGCAAGAGTAGAGTTAAGCAATTTATAAAATAACCTTCGTACTACTTCATTGATTTTTTAAACCACTTTTAATCAAGATCGATCGAGCTCTGAGTAAGGACAAGTCGGATGAACAAAACAATAGTAAACGCCTGGGCCGTCTTTCTACAAACAGCGTCTCAGCTGAGACAGGGGTAAAGAAAGCACTATCAAAGCCAGCGTACGAGCTGAACGGGACTCAAACCTCGACTCAAGACGCTCGCGCGTCCCAGCCTTTACAGTGCTTTCCTTCACCCAGTCTAAGCTCTGATTCCAGCAAGCCGGCCCCGGTCTCTTACCTGCGCATCTATTTATTTTAAAATGCAGTACTAAGTTTTTTTACATACAAAATAACGAAAAATAATTCACTGGAATAGAAAGTTTATAATATGGAAAAGTAAACATAAAAAAGTCAGTAGGCCTTTCCGAGATTTTATACTTGCAGAGCAACTGAGCCGATTAATCGAATAGTTAATTAAAGGGCAGCAAATAATAATGAAGCTATGTTTTAGTTTTATATTCATTATTGACAAGTGTAAGAGAGAACTGAGAGCCTCTGAAACCCTTCACCTGAATCCAAGCCCCCGCATCTGTCTCTTTCAGAATCCAGTGGCCAGGCCACTGCGTGGAATCCCTTTGCCCAGCTCTTCGCCCAGCCCTCTGCCCTGTCCACTACCGAGCCTGCCGCCGAGTCTGCCTAGGCCCCCCTGGTTGCAAAATGTTGTTAAATATTTTTATTCGATTTAAATAAATTATGAACTGTCAAACGTTTTGAACAATTCATTTGCATGCTTGAATGATTTCTAAAGTGTCCAAATATGGTACAATTGCTGCATTTATGAGATTTTAGTATGAGAAAAAAGGGCAAGGGACTTGCTTGGTTCACTGCACTGTTTTTGTGACACTGGTTAGAACACGGACTGAAAAATGGCATCCAATAATGTCATAGACAATGGATGCAAAAAATAGCCAGTGTATTAGACTGGATGCCAATATTGGAATAGCCAATATTTAGGCCAATGTTGGAAGAGCCAGCGTGTAAAGCGCTGGATGCCAATGTTGGTTCAGCCAACGGTGAAACCTCTATGCCAATATTGGATAAAAGAAGCGCAAACCACGTTGGTCCAACGTGGGTTAGAACGTTGGCAAACCAGTGGTCCAACATTGGCACCAATGTTGGACCACCATTGGATCGGGTGGCGTTTTCGAAAATGCCAACGTCAGACCAATATTGGAACCAGTTTTTGCCAACATTCGGCCAACGGGGGTCCAACAATGGTGTGCTGCCTGGGTATTATGCGCTAGCGTATTGCGCCATCGGCCCGAAGACCCTAAATAAAAATCGACCCAATTCGCATATTAACTGAGCTCATTCTATTCTCACTCCATTCAAGGAAAAAGGCATCTAATTTCATTCTCATTCCATTCCCTCCAGTGCTGCCGCCATTCCATTCTCATTCTATTCCGGGGTTGCGGAAGTGCGGAATGATACTGGAATCGTTCCAACTCCGGAGTGGCAAATCTGCAACACCGCTGTCTATATTATGACAGTTTTCTTTTGTGTTTTTTTTAATGGTTATGCTTCTCCTCCGCCTCTTCAACTCCCTTGATTGATTGCATTAAATGTGCACTTGAGCTACATAACGACGGAAGGTGCTTGACGTGTATAACTTGCCGAAATGGCTATCACCCGAGTAAACATTCCTCTGGTGTTGAAAAAATTACGTTTTTGAGATTGGGCACTGTGAGAAACAAAACCTGAAAATGTCCCACCTGTCGTAGATGTGAGCTTCGTTCAGGTAATGGGGCCGGCGGTAACCCAGGCAGCACACCAATAGTGGGCTTACGTTGGGCCAACGACGGCAAACACTGGCTTCCAAGGTTGGTCCAAAATTGGCATTCTGTCCAAGTGCAACTTCCTCCAATGTTAGCCCGGTCATTGGCACCAACGTTGGGCCATCATTGAACCAACTTTCTAGCCATCATTGGCACCATTAATGGGCCATTTTTACGCCAAGATTTAAGCCATCATTGGCACCAATGTTGGGCCATCATTAAATGAATATTCCAGCCATTGCTGGGCCAGTGATGGCTGTCCATTCTGCAGCCAATATTGGCATCCGCACTAGTTTATTGGCTATTCCAATATTGAATTTCAAACTAATTCAGTGGCTACGCCATCATTGGCTCCCAAGCTCATTCAGTAGCTATGCAGTTATTGACAGCTGTTTAATATTAGTGGCCTACTGCATAAAAACACCCTGGGCACAAATGACAAGATCCTTCTCTGCTTTGTTCAAGCACTATTTTATTTGGCGTGCAAATGATAAATTAATACTTTTTTTTAACTTTTATACAAAGGGGCTAGAGAGGAGGCTCAGCGAGGAGCCTATGCCCATCCGGAGGAGGGTCCAGGGTAGGGTTCTGGGGAGGATCCAGGGGCGAGTCCTGAGCCTGGGGAGTCATTGCGGCTTCCAAACGCGTCTTTCTGCAGCCTTCCTTCTCGCAAGACCCTGGCAGCCACTTCACCACCATTTTCTTTTGCTGCCGATTCTTGAACCTTTAGCTTCGCACAGATGGCATCTAGAAAAAAGATCCGAAGGTCCAAGATGAACGCTATAAAACCCACATTGTTCTTAGTAAAGTGCATTCCCAAGCAGCACGTTGTGAATGGGCCAAGGCTCTACATGAGTTCAATCATTTCTGCAGCATCGTGTTGTTCTGAAGAGCTTGGCTCACAATAGGCTAGAGGTTCTTCCTCAACCTCAACCAAGTCGTCTTGAAATCAAGGATGACTGGCCACCATCAGCTCTTCCTGAACTATGCAAGTGAATATAGCACGCACAAGCAAATGAACAGACGCGATCAAGCCACGAAAGGCAGGGCTGGCTCACTTCCTCTAGCAGAAGCATAGCCGCGGAATTTTCTTCGCTGACCAATGCTTGCTGAAATGAATCGCTCTCAAGCTAGCATTTGGTTCACAGGAGAATTATTCGTTAACCCTAAATGGGTACCGTCTGGAAGGTTGGATATCTTAATCTTTTTTAAGACGTCCCCAACCAAATTAATCTATTTCAAACATGAAGGAAACTCGTAAAGAAAATGTACTCACACAGGTGTTTGTAAACAGGCAGAAAAAAGACACAAAATATTGTTTTAAAATCTCCCAGAACTTCATTACACACAGTATGTTCCGCAGCAAGGTAAAAACCTGCAAGCAATCTGCGAAATCGAAGGAGGTACTACTGAGCTTCCATACAGTTGAAAAGATTTGAAAGCAAAGAAAAATAGAGATAATTCTAGACTAGATTGTCTCTTCTACCGGCATCTGAAAATATTTACGCCGAAATTCTTAAGTCAGACGCCTCTCATTGGCGGTGGAAATCAGTTCATCAAACGACGTTTCATTGATAGATCGATTTATTGACACGCTGTTAAATCGGCATATTGTTTTACAAACAAATGTGACTATCGTTTTTTTTTTATTTAAGAGGTGACCGGAGATTGTCGCCGCAAATGGCATGTAGGGTGGGTCGCGTGGGTTAACATTCTTGTAATGAGCCGTCGGAGAATGTCGCCGCCAAGCTCCGTGGACGTGTCTGCCGGCCAGTGACACACCCGCGAAAAAATTTCCCTGCAGCGTGCAATTCGCGTAACGAGTGTCGGTCATGTGTTAGTGTCGACGAAACGTTTCCATGACACGTGTATTCACAAAAAGTTGTCTATGAAACGTGTTTCCACAAACAGCCGCGTGAACAAGAAAGTCAGTATACTACCGGCTGCCGGGAGGCGCCTGGCGATAGATTTTAGGGGAAATTATTGTCCCAGTTGCCGGGAGAAAAGACACCGCCTATTTTTATAGATACTCTGGAAGAGTACCTGAGGAACAGCGGTCACTCGTTGCTAAAAAGTAGGTTTCATGGTACTTACTATAAACGTAGCGGACTTGAAAGATGTATTCCGATATATATGTCGATACGGGCACTGCAGAACATCCACACAAACAGAAAAACGAGATGCAATCGCTCCGTCAAGATTCAACACAATGCGGTACAAGCAGTCATTTTCCGAACCTAACCACAGCACAATAATTTCTGTGACGTTGAAGAAGTCGCTTGTTACCGATATAGACATTTTTGCAAGGGCGCCGCCATCTTGAAATGTCGTCACTTCCAGTATGGGCGAAAACATTGCTTTGCCGTCGCCACGCCAATAGAAGGCATTTAGGACATAAACGTAACCGTGAATCGTTTTGCCTCCCCTATATCGTTTTACTATTTTCAGGTTGAAACGTTTTGATATTTTTCCGTCCCCTATACCGGATATGCCTACTTGGCGGTCGGGGGTGAGAGTAAGCAGAAACTTTCTGTAAGCGCAGGACTTTTCGAACACTGAGCCACACTGGCCATAGCTAAAAGTTCAGGGCCAGGGAAAGAAATGCTGGGGAGGAGGAAGCAGATGGGTTGCTGGAGAGCTGAGGACCAAACATTCCCTTCGCTCCAGCATTTCGCCTGCATCCGGCTTCTTCAAGGTCTGCAGGGGAGGGGGGTGCCCGCACGAAAGTCTTATGTTTAAGGTGCATCCCAACAATGAACACAGCGAGAGGATTTTGTCAGTGGATACTTTTGTGAGTTCGTTCCAAACTTGATAAAGAAGTGGATGCTATGTGAGTGGTCAACCAAGCATTGTCCTTCAAGCAGCTGCCATGCACTACCTTATGCCCCGCTTGGAGACTATAGTCACGTGACCGTAACCGGAGACACGATTAGCCTAAAATACGCATACCGAATACTCTGCTATCGATACCGAGTGAACAGGACAGCAGCATGAAGGCTAGTTTTTGGAGCCCAGCACAAATGTTACCCAAAAACGGGAAGTATGAAGATCCTATGTTTTACGCCGTATATCCCACATTCTAAATTGAGCTGCAGAAATAACCGCGTCGTTTTTCTGCGCGTGGTGTCCAGAAGTAAATTTAAATTACAACGAAAAAAATATTACCCAGAAATAAGCTGTGCTGTAGATGTCGCAGCACGCCAAAAACAGATTTTTTCTTTTCACGAGGGTTGTGTACACGTAACAAAAACTGTACCATTTCTTAAACCACATAATCATAAATGCAACAAAGATACAAAGATTCCCAAAAGTGAAGTAAAAAAACGCGAATCTAACAAAACGATGACAACACATGAAGTGGTTGTGGGCTTAAAGGGGCTAACAACTTTAATGTCTCAAAATAAAAAAAAAATCAGCAATTGCGTTTGTTTGTGTGATTAATTCTCAGAAAAGTGAGGTAATCCGCCGTTCTTAAGGGGGCGCGAAACTCACAATTAAGTAATTTGACATTTGTTTCGGGTGTTAAAAAGTGTTGTTAATGTATATTTCGTCGTTCTCGACGTGGGCGTCGACGGACATAACGCGAGCTCGCTGTCGAGGTGAGTACTACTGTTGACACGTTGTAACAACAGTATATCGGGCTATAGACTTGTTGATTTCGCCCGCATGCAGTCTCGAGAAAGCTGTTTTGAATCTCGGTGCTAGACAGAGCAACGGCGTAGCAATCGGGACACGAGAGCCGACTGCGCCTTGATCTGGCCGACCGCGGTCGCTGTGCTGAAATGAGCGCGTGGGAATTTCGAGCACCGTTTGCTTGCTGATGTTGCAAGAGGCTGCTTTGTCGTTGAGAATACTTTGCCTGGCAAACACCTGCAGAGCTGTCCTAGTGCTCGGCGAACCTCCCGCGCAGCATCGCAAACTTTATGGTGCCTGATAGGCCAAGAGATCCCGTACCATGTGCTGCGGTTCGTTCTCAATTAAAGAAGAGTAGCCACGAAGTAGGTGAGTCGATGCGACGTGTTAAAAAACAAACAGAGAAAAAATATCTCGCAGGTTTTTCCAGCTTCAGATGTGGCGATTTGAGACATATGAATGCTGTAATTGTCGTCGAGGGATCAATTAGTAGTCATTATTTTTGAGTTCATTCCGCTCGCTCCCTACACTAATGAACTGTCTCCGTATCTTCTGATTTTCAAAACTTGAGTTATTTTTAGAGGGCTTCGTGACCTTTCAAAATGGTGCGGCATAAGAGGCAGCATTCTTTGCATACTCGCTTCTCTGGTGCGTTGCGTTGTAATGTGAATAGAATCGATACGTGTAATTGCCACGGCGAACTCACCATGCCGTAGGTAATTAGAGGAGCGCGAATGCTATTGATTGCAGAATTGTTGTAATTATGCAATTTGGGTGAGTCACGCAGTGCACTGCGTGACATTCATCACGTCCTCTTATTCTTCCTTTTGAGTATAAATTCAGCTGCGAGTCAGCGCTTGTGTGTTGTGCACGTTCCTTATCTCTGTCCTTCTATTTTTGTGCGCAGTTCTGCTCACTATGCTATTGATTGTAAACAGATGCCAATGCTATATACATAGCGCGACACTGCTAATGGCGAACATTTATGGACACTGATAATGTGAGAACGGCAATGAGGAGCCTCACTTGTTCCGCACCAAGCGCGAGCGTCCTACCTTCGACAACACTATGTCGTTTTGTGCACCTCAAGCGCCTGCACGCGGTCAGAGCTCCGCGGAAGACACGGAGCGCGTGCTGGAGGCAGGGCGTTCGAAAGACACGCCCTGTCGTTGTCACTATGTCAATGACTTTAGTGCTCTATTTCCCTTTGAATCAAAATTCTTTATTCAAACCTACTGGCAAGGTGTAACGTGAATATGTGGAGCACTAATTGAAAAATTGCTGATGTCGTATTCGCGCTGAAAGTGTCACGCAGTGACGGAGTGATATTGTTAGCGCAAAAAGGACATCGGCGCTGTTTTCTTATTTTATTTTCAAAGAAAAACGACGGGCAACATATGTTTCCACTTCTGGTAATGTTCCAAATGAACATATCACACGAGAGTGGTAGTTACGACATTAGCCTTTCAAATCCAAAGAAACAAAAAACGATAAAACAGTGATTGCTTGCTTGCGCTAACAGTGTTCTCGTGATGTACATAATGCAACGCTGCCAATCACTCGCTCATAATGCCTCCCTCGTTGCCTGTCGTCATGCCAAAGTTTCGTCAACGCGATACAAGTTTATATTATGGTCAATCGATTACCAACGTCGGTAAGCCGTTGGCCAAGACAGGCCAATGTCGGCCAGCCTAAGCCAATCGATTGCCAATGTTGGTAACCCATTGCTAACACAGACCAATGTTGGCCAGCCTAAGCCAATCGATTGTAAACGTTGGTAAGCCACTGGCTAGACAGTCCAATGTTAGCCAGCCTAAGGCAATCGATTACCAATGTTGAAAACCCATTGGCTAAAACACACCAATGTAGGCGAGCCTAAGCCTATTGATTACCAACGTTGGTAACCCATTGGCTAAGACAGGCCAATGTTGGCCAGCCTAAGCCAATCGATTGCCAACCTTGGTAAAATGTCCTAGAGGTTGCATTGGCAAGAGCGGCGCTTGCTTACAATGTGCCCCGTAAAGACGGTCGCTGTAGATGGCCGTGAGGGAAAAACGTGGCGCTGGGAAGTTTCGGGCCCGAGGAGGATTGGTAGCACATGTGCGATGAGCAAAGAAAAAGGCGAGGCTGAGGCGCTACGGTTCTCCCGAATGTTCCACCGTAGCACTTTTCTTTCTGGTGTAGTGGGGGGGGGGAGTTTTCACCGTTATGTTGCCGTCTCGGTCATGAATGCAAGGAAATAAAACGGACACACACTGCTTCGCGCCGGGATGCAGGCCGGCCTATCCGGACAACAAGGGCAGCCGATGCACCAGCGATCGTAAGCCGTCGCTGTTTCGTGCGCCAATGAAGGAGTGGCGCAGACTACAGTGGGAACAAAATCTTAAACGAGAAGATAAACGCCTCGCCGAGACATCAGCGGTGTGTGAGATACATTTTGCACCGCGCCTTATCCTTCGGTACTATGTGCCCATCGTGAATGGCAAGGGGTTAGGATTCTGCGGAGTAGGCCAGTGCTCGAGGACGATGCCGTGCCACTTTGCTGCCTTATTTCCCAGCGTACAACTTGAAGGTGATGCCCCGTGAAAGGCCAACAAGGAAGCGGACAGCAATAGTAGTGACGCAGCCAGTGAAGAAAGCCCGCCAGTCGTGCCGAGACATCCATGAACTATCGATTTCTCCGCCTGATGAACCCGACAAGTCGAGCTTCATAGGTGCTCAACACACTGCCTTTTGTAGAGCACTTGAAGCTACCTACACAGTTTTGGTCGCGGATTTACATACTGAAGTTCCTCTGGCCTCATCTACGCAACGTCTTATCTTTACAACAGGGAGAGTGCGGCGATATCCCACGAAGCGTTCGTGAGCTTTGCACCAGACCACAGTGGGTTAATTGTTGCTGTGTTCCTTTCATGAACGAGAAACAGTGGACTGCTTAAGTTTGTGTTCATATTTCATTTTAATGCTTCCTGTGCTCCCAATCGAGGTATTTTCTCTTCATAGACTGCCTTCCACAAAAGAAAATTTGCTATATGTTCACCAGTTGCAGTGACACCTCGGCCGTTCCCATACGCGCTTGGCCTTGCGCCATCCACAACGCTGGTCCCCGGATCAGCATCGCGATGACAAAAAACAATACACCAGTTCATTGTTCCGCTCACCATGAAAAAACTGCGAGATTCATTGAGATTTATAGGTCTATATTTTCTTGCTATATCAGTATTGCGTGGTTTCTTTGGCAGCTACTAAGCGTGCAGCTTGAGTGATAGCGTTGCTGAACGATCTGTCAGTACTGGGGAAGGGGGGGGGGGGGCTTGATATTAATCAAATAATTTCCCTCAAAACACGCGAATATTCCAAGTAGAGGATAGCACACACTCTGGAGGCATTATTTCAAAGACAAAACTACAATATTTCACATTAGCAATTCTTTTGCGCCGCGAAAAGCTCCAGTCGAATCACAGTAGTACGCGCCGAACAGCGCCGACTACGGGCTGGCGGGGCGCGCTCCTAGGGCGCAGCTCAAATCAAATGATCTCCCTCAAAACACGCGAATATTCCAAGTGAAGGATCGCAATCACTCTAGAGGCATTCGTTCAAAGGCAAAACTCCAATTTTTCACACGAGCAATTCTTCTGCGTCGCGAAAAGCTCCAGTCGAACCACAGTAGTACGCGCCGAACAGCGCCGACGACGGGGCTGACGGAGCGCGCTCCTAGTGCTCAGCACAGCTGCGCCACGGTGTCGTCTACGCGCAAAATCTTCACGGGGCGGCCGCCGCTCTTGCCACTACAACGTTCTAGAACACTGTAGCGTTGGTAAGCTATTGGCTAAAACAGACCAATGTTGGCCATCCAAAGCCAATCGGTTACCAACGTTGGTATTCCACTGGCTAACACAGACCAATGTTGGCCAGCCTAAGCCAATGGATGGCCAACGTTGGTAAGCCATTGGCTAAGACAGGCTAATGTTGGCGAGCCTAAGCCTATTGATTACCAACGTTGGTAACCCACTGGCTAAGACAGGCCAATATGAACCTGCCTAAGCCAATCGATTACCAATGTTCGTAACATTTTGACTAAGACAGCCCAATGTTGTTCAACCTGAGCCAATCGATCACAAACGTTGGTAAGACATTGGCTAAGAAAGGCCAACGTTGGCCAGCCTAAGCCAATCATTACCAATGATGGTAAGTCATCGGCTAAGACAAGCCAATGTTGGACAGCGTATGCCTATGTACCGCAACGTTGGTAATACAACGGCTCCGTTGGCGCAACATTGACCCATTGTTTTTCAATTGAATAAAAATATTGGCCAGACGTCATGTGCTGCCTAGGAATGCTTCAGTTTTTTACCACAATGACACGAGTCAGCAAGAGCAACCTACACACACAGCGAAAAAGTACATCCGTTGACGTGTATACCGTTGTCGCAGGGTGGACACGCCAAGCTGTTCTGTTTCTACACTGAACGATCGGTGTATTCTGTTTACACGCCAGGGCGCGTGTAGATTTTCCACCATTTTTCTTGTACTTCTTTACACGTCAAGGGGGGTTATTTTCAACAACCTTCGGATGGGTATTTCCCCAAATTCTTTTACACGGGTAGGGGTGCACTTTCTCAATTATTTTGCGCGTCTATGGGCGTATAATATGAAATCATTTACGCACTTTGAGGTGTATTTTTACATAATATTAGTCGTTTTAGGGTGTTTGTATTGTTTTCGTTTTTTAAAAATATATTTCCAGGTTTATGTCTGAATGTCTGACTGGCATTTTAGGTAAACATGTAGAATGGTGTGGTCTAAGCACACAAGGAAATAGATATATCATAAAATGATTCTTTATTAAACATTATTTATGATGTTACAGAAATAAAATAGGCTCGTGTTATGTCACAGATGCAAATAGCTAAATAAATCAGGCAAGTCAAGCCTTTGGACAGCGGTAAATCACCAGTGTATTCTCGAAACATCCACCAATATTGGAGAAAGTTTTTATAAACTCGTGCTTTCAGTACACAAATATATGCACCTTTTAACAGGTGGGACGTGGGCTTTTAAGTATTTATTGATCTGTTTTGCTTGTATTTAGTATGCTCATGCATTTTTAAATGACGAGTTTAAATATCAAATTAGATTATGAATAGCATTACTACATCTTGACTTGTCGAAAAATATGTAGTTTAATTAGATCCTTTTCAGTGTCAAAGCATAAAGCTCTAGAATATTTTTATATATCTACATTTACCAAGAAGTCTTTTCTTGTACAATTAGTTTAGATAATTATTTTCCAAAACATTAGTCATCCCATTTTGTGCCGCGTGGTAGGAAGTCCTTTCGCCAATATAACATATTCCCATTGAGCATAAAACCTATCTCGGTAAATGCCATTCTACAAAACATTCCGAAATATTTTGAAGTTTTACGTTATTGGCTCATAAAGCTGACATAGCTAAAACTTCGAGTTTTAACAAGACAGGATGTAGTAAAGCTATTAAAAAAACTAATTGCCTATCAGGAATCATTCCTGAATATATACCAGCAAGATAGAAAAATACCGGCAAGATAGAAAAAAACGAAGTTTAAGACCCATGTTTCTCTAAAAGCCTGAGAAACTTAAAAAAAACACTGCCTTAGCTTCTCCCAGCTGTATACGAGCACTGTAAAAAAAACAAAAAAGAACATTACTGTAGAAGTATACAATCACCAGATTGGTTTGACTAGATGTACACCGTCTCCCTTGAAATATGTAAAATGCAGCTCAATGGACTTGCTGGAACTTTAAACGTGAATTTTTGAAATGCTTAACTTACTACTTGGAATTTCAATGAGTATGTTTCTAACTGACGAAACCCAACAGCTTCAAACAGCCTTCTGATAGTACTTGTAGAAGTTAATGAACTCTCGACATATTAAAAATGGCTTTTTTACTGTCCGGTTCAACAAGTAACACTCCAAGAAGGTTAACATATTGGAGTACTCCTTGAGGTATCTGATATTGAAGACCCAGAATCCGGCGTAGAGGCAGCAAAACCCTCTCAGGGTTGATGAAGCCGTGAGAAGCCGCTGATCGTCGACATAGAGGCTGGCATTCTCCTCAGTCGTCTGCACAAGACAAGGCTCAAAGAGAGAAAGTACCTGCACAGGCAGAGCCAAACAAAACACACATATATATATATATACATCTGGTAAGAGCGTACTAGAAGCAGTGGAAGTTTCGCTGCCGCTAGCTCACCAGCAAGCTAGAGTGCTGGTGACAGCGATGTCTTTGCTTTGAACATTCAGCTCAAAGTCTTCCCAAGAAAATTGAGAGACGGACTGCAAGCAAATAGGGAGAGGCAATCTCGCCCCGTATTTTTTTATTTATTTTCCACATGCATCGTGCAAGGATGCTATAGGCGGTTTCATGACTTACACTTCCTGTTCAAACGCTTTCCGGACTCTATATTGGTGCCCGGCCACCATATTCTTTCCCCTGAGTGAAGGCGACGGAGGCAGACTTATCTATCTCACTTGAGTTTCTTCGCCTCTTGATCGGCAGTGTTTGCCGGAGTAGTGGGCAACATCAAGGAGTGCTGGCCGGCAGTTTCAACAGTCCTATATTCGGAGCTAGCGTTCACCAGCCCGTTAGAGAACGGCGTGTCAGGCCAAAATGCTCTAGGCAGGTGCATGCAGATTGACTGCAAAGGAGCCGAAAACATTGTAAGCGAGGGTATATAAACCTAAATATGTCGCTGATTGTGGTTTCTGAGTTGCATCGTCGAAGAAGCCACACGACATTTTCCAAGACTAACCAGAGCCTCAGACGACGCTGATAATATACTGATCAATTTGCAGATCGCGTACACTGGTGCATATACCGGCGAGCGACAACGTGGCGGAGATGACAGCAAGGTGTTTGAAAACTTTGCACCGTCAGTGTTTCGTAAAACCACACGTGAAACCACACAAAACGAGTCGCCGAACACGGTTATCCTGCACATTGCACTTTGCAGAATCTGGGCAGGCTATTCTTCGTTTGAACATAAATCAGATTGCAGACCACTGCTCACGACGCATTCTCTGCTTACACTCTTGGAGTGTTCTTTGTGGTGCGCGTTGATTGGGGGCTTACATATTTCTTTACATACACTTTTTTTAAGAGTTCAAGACCAGATTCGAAGTTCTTTTGTGCGACTCATTTTGGACCACTTGCGTGCCGTATTCAGGCGGGCGGTTTGGGGGTCGATAAAGCCACTACTGCACAAAATTGGGAGATCCCCGACTATACACAATGCTTAGAACTTAGTCGAAGAGAGCTTTCATGTCGGAAAAAGAGCGAAAATTACTCGAAACTGGGCAACTGAGACCCATTTAACTGAAAGAAATTTTGAATATATTTCTTCTCGCATAAATGTCAAAGCAAAAAAAAAAAAAACAATTCTAATCTTTTAAGCTTTCCAAATTCATATTTCGGTGGAGATGGAAAGTTCCGAACCTTGCAAAATCAAGCCTCAGCTAGGTTTGAAAAATAAAAAAATCGTTTGAACTCAAACTTCAGGAGCTTTGCGACATCATGGCAATGAAATGCTACCTAGATAGCCTTCCTGCTTGAACAACATTCAACTGAATGAACTTACGTAAGTAAGTTCATTCAGTTAATTGTTGTTCCTACAGAACCTCGAAGCAACGCGCTGCAGGCTTGCGAGGAGTTTGTAATCTGGAAAAAAAAAAAAAAAAAAAAACCTAATCAGTCTAAAATAGACGAATCGAATTCTCAGTTGCCGTAAAAATAATTTGAGGGATATCCGTGCCATATTCAAGAAAGATGTTGCACGTCTGAGTAAAGGGAGAATAACATTAGACAACTTTAGTGTGCCTCCTAACTATTCTTAAGTGCCTCCTCCGTAGCAAACCTCCGTTAGAGTCCTAACATTTCCGACACGATTCGAAGCTGCCAAATGGATATTCATTTGCAGGAACCTTTATGATGAAACCTCTAAGGCATCTATTATGCGCACAATAATAATGGCATAACCATAGACATTTTTTATCACAAGCAGTAAATATGTCAAACAGTACCAGTAAAAAAAAACAGTGAGGGCGCAGGCGAGCTGGTGGAAGCTGAATATGATGTAGAATACCCGAGACTGTGGTAAAATGTGGAAAACTTGGTCGAAGAAAAAAGATTAAAAGAAAAAAAGTCAGAGTCATTCTTTTACACTTTTTTTTCGACCAAGTTTCCCAGCTTTTACCACAGTCTTGATTATTCTACATCATGAGTACCAGAAAACTTTGTAAGTAAACCATATTGAACCCCCAAATATTTGCAAAATAATTGAGGGCTCATTCTTCTATGCACATAAAATATTAAAGGCTCACAAAGTTTGGGCGAGCTAGTATTTTGAAATTAGAAATATGCGACCTTGAAATCGAAATTTCATGGTCATGGTGGCTTTTGTTAAAAAAAATGATATAAGATTCCGAATAAAAATATTGTTCTATTTCTCGGCATATACTCCCCTGACATTAACACGTTTATCCCACCCGTATTAAAAAAGTTCAAACATATATTTTATTATGAAAATTGTAAAACCAATACAATATAGTTCATTGTAATCACAATACAATAAGTGCTATGTTGTATTGGGATCCAAACAGTCATTGTACCACAATAAGACTATTCTATTGTATTTTAGCGTAATATGGAAATTCGAAACTCCAATATGCATGTGCTAATTGGGATTACCAATTATGTAGCCGATAGGCATTGGTTTCATATTGGCAAACCCAATTAGCACGTTTTGGGATTAAAAATACTGGTAATACTAATTTGCAATTACCCTTAATGTTAAAACCCCGTTCCGAGCCACATTCCTTGGAAAAGCCGAGGTTCTGGTTTCTTTTGCTTGTGGAGTTACAAAAAGAGTGGAATTGTCAAAAGAATAGACAAATACTGGACTCAAGTAAAAATATATTGAATATGTATTAAAAGGTGAAGATCAAGGAACAAACTGCAAGAGAATGTTAGGTAATTAGATTCTAGTTTTGTGCTCAAGATGCAATAGAAAGTACTTGCCTTTCAGCTGGACGAGGATAACTTGTGGTCGTATCATGATAACTGTAGAAAAAATTAACGATCAGTGTTTATGCAAGGTTTTAGAGTCGCTAGGTAATATTATCAAAATTGCATTGGCAAGACAGGCTCCCAATTGTTTACTAACGTTTGCCCTCTATTAGGTCAGAATGCACACGTCCACAAGCAAGCATATTAAAACTATGTTAGAAAGATTCTATCAAGGTTCAGTGTGTCGTTCACTTCAAAGTAAACAAAAAAAAATACCCACATGCTCATTTGAATGCATTACCCCTATTTCAGAGTCACACATCAGAAAAAGAAACGCTCAAGTACCTCTCGAAACGACGAAGTTATACCCCAGCTGTCATCTTGAACACTGCGAGAAAGGTGTCCGAAAGATATCCAATTATTCTGTGCGCAAGACGGTGTCATATTTTGGTCAAATATATATACCTCGGGGTATATTTCCCGATGACGAAACGACCTGTTCATGAAATGTCATTAGACGATCCAGAACGGCGTGAATGCGTGAGGGTCTGCTCTGAGCAGCTCGCCCCTTCGATTACCTATTAATTCTCCTTCATTTGGTTGTCCTAAAAAAGATCGCCTACCATAATGAACGCGATGTGGTTTCCCCATTTCAAGCAGGAGCACAACGGTAAACGACGCTATTATGTTATTCTTGTAAACAACGCACCCATCTTGGCGGCTCTCTCGCATCCGCTTGTCCGCTTGTCGTCCGCCACTCCGCTGACTGCGTTACTGCGCCATCTCGCGATCTCGCTACCGTCGTTAACTGATCGTTGGCTTAAACAGCATTCCATGAAGAATGGAATCCAAGCCCATATTTTTGCGTGCTGTTTGTACGGTTTGTACGGTGCCTGGAGGTCTGGACGCGTCATCGTTCTACGCACCGTACTGTTTGCTCGCCCGCCCGGCGTCGCGCCCAGTTCAAACATGTTCCGAAGCGCGGTCGCTGGACGTCCGTTGACCACTTGACCGGGGACCGAAGCATAGAGCATTGCTCATCGTCATTTGCGCCGGGTTTTCGGGCAGAAACCGGTAGGAATAAATGGCCTCTCCCCTGGCGAGAAGAAAAACGGCGTCCATGACAATGATATTGACCGAACAGAGGGGAAAGCGGATTTGTGTAAGATTAATGTGACGCGCATTCTTGCACGTTCTCGTTGATTTCCTGAAGTTTTGACGGGACGCGGACCGATGCATCGCTACATAATTCCAAGCAATTTGAGCTACGTCTTGGAATTACACAAAGTATAAAATTTACCGCTTAAAGCACATATTAGATACAAATTTAAGCCTGTTAATGCAGGCGACTTTTTTTTTTTTTCCCGACTCATTTCATAGTTAGCTCCTCGATTTGGGGCACATGCTGCTATACCGCGACGGAAGCGCGGTCGCTGGACGTCCGTTGACCACTTGACCGGGGACGGAAGCAGAGACCATTGTTCATCGTCATTTGCGCCGGGTTTTCGGCAGAAACCGGCAGGAATAAGTGGCCTCTCCTCTGGCGAGAAGAAAAACGGCGTCCATGACAATGATATTGACCGAACACAGGGGAAAGCGGATTTGTGTAAGATTAATGTGACGCGTATTCTTGCACGTTCTCGTTGATGTCCTGAAGTTTTGACGGGACGCGGACCGATGCATCGCTACATAATTCCAAGCGATTTCAGCTACGTCTTGGAATTGCACAAAGTATAAAATCCACCGCTTAAAGCACATATTAGATACAAATTCAAGCTTGCTAATGCAGGCGACTTTTTTTTTCCCGACTGATTTCATAGTTAGCCCCTCGATTTGGGGCACACGCTGCTATACCGCGATGACGATCAATCGATGTCACGATGTCCTTACCGGTTCCTCTCGTAGACCAAGGTTTCTTCGACGTGATTAACTCTGACTCCTTGAAATCATATAAGTCCATCACACCCTTTCTACACGTTATGAACGGGGGGTGTTGCGTCGAGTGCGTACACCCTTCTAACACGATTTCCGGAACATATTTCAAACTGTGGGTGTGATAGGGGTGTTAGAGGGGTGTATGTAGGGTGTAAGCCTTCTCGTACACCCCTGTTACACCCACCAATACTCAAAATAGTGTAAAAAGGTGTAGGGAGGGTGTTGGTTAAAAACACCCTTTTAACACGATTTTGGGTGTTAAAATATTCACTGCGTATGACTTAACGATTCCCCTGTGTCGTTTTCGGTAGCATAACTACAGCATCAGCGGCCGCTTTTTCAAACGGGCACCTAAGTATTAGGTTACCATCCTCCCTGGCTTCGGGATGGTGGTCCTTTACGCGACGCAGAGTGGTCGCACTGTTTGCACCATTCGCGCACATTTCGAGTCGATTCGACTCACTATAATCTTTCTCGAACTCGTTGAAGGGTCTTATATATCTCAAGATATCCGCCAGCAGGGCTGTCATGAAGTTCACGCAAGTTGGTGTCTACACGGACTCGAGGTAAAATGAGCTGAAGCGTGCTGTTTCTTCCGTCTTTTCTCTCCAAGCAATGATGCATCAATCCATCCTGTAGATTAATTGAATCCCATTGTGCCCAGTATGCTTTCACGAGGCTGTTGTATGCTGCAACCTAGTTCCAGTTGGGTACCTCTCCCACCCGCTTCCACTGCAGAATAGGTTGCAAATTGCTGTCGATTCTTGAAACTCACGGAGAACACCTGTAGTACAGTTTGTCGGGTCTTGGTCTTCTTGCTGGTGTTCTACAACCGCAGGGCACTTAGTCGTTTGGGAAGACGACAACGGTTGACAGTCTAATGGAAAACGCTGCTCTCTTTTAAAGCATGGGCGGCAGTTGCCAGACGGGCAAGGTCGCCGGGAAAGCGCGTCGGCGAGCGCATATCCCTTGCCGGGTCTATGCTCTATCCTGAACTCCTATTGTTCCAGCCGCTCTGTCCACCTAGCTTCTTGGCCTTCATGGTTCTATTAATAGTACTACTGTTATTAATATTATCGCAACAAAAGATAAGTACCGTAGTAATTTTTAATACCAAAGTTCTTGGCTTAAGAACTAAAGCTGATACTTTTGAAAATGCTACATTATCAAACTTTTCAGTGCTTTGTCTAACGGAAACCTCCCTGTGTTCAAGAATAACGTGTTTTGTTGCTTTACTTTAAGTTGTGATATTAATCATCGCGATCGTAGAACCACTGAAGGGAAACAAAAACGGGTAGCGGTTTCCTGATTGCCCTGGATTATTGGGCCTTGTCTTCATTAGGCGATCGGACAGAGAAAACCACCACGAATCCCTGTAGGCGGAGGATTGTTGGAACCGCCAAGAGCACATTTTGATTGGCACTTTCTATCGCTTTCCGCAAATTACAGGGCATGAATTTAGCAGTTGCCTCACTAACATAAAAAAACGGTCAGCAAGCTGGATTTTTTCTTAACATTTAAGTTTTGAATGCTTCAATGTCCCGGGAATAAACTGAACGAATTTTACCAAATTGTCGAACAGTCTTTATGCTTCGCGCACGTGCTATATGTTTATTAACTCGACCGCCTTTTTTGGGCTTAAAAAAGCAGAATGAAACATAGAACTATCAAGAAATATTTTTCGACTTTTTTGTTTTTAAACACGGATGATATTAGAGTAACATCTAGTGAAGTGCCGACGGTAGCGCTAGATAAATATCACCCAATTATAAATATAGTGTTTCATTTTTATCATGCCTCACCCGTGTTTCAACATAGAATGTCCCAAGTTCAAGGGCTATACCTTTGTCAAGGGTGATTACATCGGTCTTTTTTATTACTTCTCAGAAGTCAACTGGTCCCCAAACGTATAATGCCAGGGCGTAAATAATCAGGTCAACAAATGCTCTAAATTAATTCGAGATGGTATGAACAAATATATTCAATTAAAGACGAACCGCAGAGCCAAATTTTTTTACTGGTTTTCCGCTGAGTTAAAAGCAATCATCAAGAGAAAAACGTTTCTGCAGCGAAATTTGAAGAAAAAGGGTCATTTCAAATGGGGAACTGATTTCAATCAGTGCATTCAAAAATGTAAAATATTACTCAATCGGGATTGCCAGGTGCTTCCAGCAAGGGTGGAGTCCGATTTAACTGAAATCCATAAACGTTTTGGCAGTATGACGGTTCGAGTACAGCAAGAACGGACAGACCGAGGATAATTATTCTAGATGCCGTCGCTGTAAAATAAATACATCCAAAATATTTTGACAAACATTTCGTTAATGTTTACACTGATCACACATATTCCTGCTTTACTGATTCAAGTCCGGAAGGACTTGGCGACCGGCTAGACTCGATTTGTGTAAATAAGAGTATCATCACGCAGTGTACAACAAAAATAAAGCATAAGCTATCATTTGGTCGCGATGAGTACCATCAGCTCTGATGAAAACCTATCGTATTTTGCTCACCCCTGTGCTCTGTGAAATATGTATTAACTTTTTTAAAGTTTGGAACATTTCCAAGCATTGGAAGCTCGCTGTAGTTGTTTATGTGCTAAAGTGTGGAATTTGTGGCGAAGCTTGCAAATAAAAAAAGATCTCCCTTCTTAGTTCCTTCTTGAAGCTTTTCTAAATGGCTGTTCATACATTATTATCCTTCACATTTAAAAACATATTGTATCCTAATCGGCACGGATTTGTCGCTCGCTGGTCGACAACAATAAATTTAGTCACCTTTATGTCTACAGTGTCCGTCATTGTCTGTAAGCAAGGTCAACTTGACGTAGAATATTTTTATTTAATCAAGGCCTCTGACGTGGTTCCCTATAAATTCTCCCATCTAAACTACCTTACTAAGGTGTTTGTGTAAAGGAGATTGATTTGTTTGGTTACTATCTGTTGAATGGAAATCGTTTTGTAAGAGTCAATATTATGACATCCACAACGTACAAAATGAACTCCGGGGTGCCTCAGGGATCTGTTTTAGGCCACTCTTATCTTTTCTATATTCCTCCAGTACGCCCATTATATTAATATATGCACCGTGAGATCGAACTCTTTAAGCCTGCGTAGATTAGAGGCAGACGTGAACAGTTTTAGCAATTGGTGTAAAGAAAGCAGGCGTCGTCCGAACTGTTCAAAAAGCAAAGTATAGACATTTACACGGGAAACTCAAAATGTTGGTTTTCCTTTTAAAAATTAGGGGGCATTTTTTTACTCGTCTAAACAAAATAAGAGACCTCGGTGTTTAATTTGATTCAAACATAAAGTTTGATGTTCACGTGGGCAAAACGGTTTGCGCATTTTTACGGGTGCTTGGCGTTCTGCGTTGCCAGACAAGATGATTCAACAATCCATGCACGTTTTTAACATTTTACTTGTCACTGGGTCCCTCGCAGCTAGACTGTGCGTCAGTAATATGGAACAAAATATATAAAATCAATTCACTGAGATTTCAACGTGAGCAGCACAAATACATCTAGATTTTTAGGTATCACTATTTAGCTAGGGATGAGATAAACTTTGCAATATTGAGTCTACATTGACGTAGAGAGAATTCGGATTTGGCATTTTGTTTAAATCCCCTTCGCGCCTAATTGACTCTGGAAGTATTTTATGTGAAGCAAGTATTAGAATTCATAGAGTGTTAGAATATCTGACCCACATATCCGTTGAGAGAATATGAATTTTGTATTTTTGTTTAAAACCCTTCACGTCTAATTGACTCCTCAATTTGTTTATCTGTAGTAAATATTAACATTCCTAGAGTACCTACAAGACCCTATTCACCTTTTTATACCTCTAGAGAATTTAGTCATTTCTTCCCAATTCCCAGTATATTGAGTTGTTACAAAAACTACACCGAAAAACTTACCTATTTGGCTCCAGCCCTGAGAATGTAGACCACTGAATCAAAAACCTGTCCCAATTAAGAAAGGGTTGAAAAGTACTCAGATGCACTACAGGAAATCGGACACATTTTGTATTTTTCTTGTTACTGTGTGGACACGTTGGTTTACTCTTGAATGATATAAAAATTTAATAGCGCAAAGGTTAGACAAAGGACAAGGGACAGAACATGTAGACAAAGACAAGCGCTAACTCACAACTGGCGTTGTAATAGAAAAGAAGAGAAGGAAGCAGCATAGAGATACACCGAAAAAAGGAAGAAGATTTATAATAAAAGGAGAAAATTGAAAGGTATAAACAAAATGAAAGATAGGAAAAGAAAGGAAACAGCGTAACTAAATTAATTCCGGGGAATATACTGAAATTAAGAAAAATACTAGAGCTTATATAAAGAAGAAGTTGAAAAAACTAGAAATTCCCGTTCTTTTCTTCTCTTTCCTTTTTGTTTATACCGTTCAATTTTCTCCTTTTATTATAAATCTTCTTCCTTTTTTCGGTGTACTTCTATGCTGCTTCCTTCTCTTCATTTCTATTAAAACGCCATTTGTGAGTTAGCGCTTGTCTTTGTCTACATGTTCTGTCCCTTGTCCCCTTGTCTAACCTTTGCGTTATTTAATTTTTATATCATGCATATCCAACTAGCCCACCTCAATATCTTATTGCTCTTGAAACTCATGCAGCCAACGTGTTACTATCACTTTTGAGCTTCCCGATGATGATTATAAACGATATCATGACTACATCACCACTAATATTTGCATAAAACTTTCCCAGTTTACATATTCCTTTTTTTTTTTACTTTGCGTGATGAGTTCTGCGACTATATACATTCATATTCACGGCGCATCAACGTATAAACTTCCAAATATAAACATTGACCTTCTAATTTTATGTCTCGGTAAATTTGAACTTTGTGTGTCTTTGGAAACATATAATTTTCATATTTTATCTTGTAATACTAGTGTGATTTTTACTTGATTTGACGAGATCTGGACATCGCTACAGAATATAAATAAAACACTCCATAACTATCGGTAGTCGGACAAACAAACATAGAAAATTCTTGAAAATAACTAGGGTTTGTATACAATTAAAACGGAATTTAAAAACGTGAAAAATTTTAAAGCTCTTAGTTGTACAAAAATATAAGTTTGATTTAATTTTTTTACAAATTCATTTTGGATTATTTTTATCAAAGAATATCCAGCAATATTCCTGCCGAGTTAACTATAGACGATGTCAAAACCGAATACAACCTGACCGTCATGGATAAGCGGTATATTATAACTCTAAGCATCTTTAAACATCCCCGGCCCCAAATTTCGTTGTCTACAAATAACCCGTCCACTTTGGCCAGAGGCTAAACAATAGAACCACAAACTTCGCGCGTTGTGCATTTTTGACAAATACGACGCTTGCATCCTGGAAAGGACGTGCAATAGACTGCCCCCTTTCAACGGCACGTCAGCGCCAGATGCCTTGACGAAAACGCGGGAATCTTCGCTCCTCCGCGAATTTCGACGAGTAGTAGTCCCTAGCGCCGCGAGGCACTTTCTATGCGCGCAATTTTAGAGCGTACTTATTGTTTCCCTGCTATTGCGGCCAATTGTTTGCAGCGGGCACTTATTACCAATGCTTTCGGAGGATTGATTTTTTTCTCTGTAAATAATGGCTTGAGGGAAGCGCCCGCTGGAAATTATTATTGTTTGAGGCCAAACTCCTTGAGTGGTTCGCCGAAAACAAAACATGAAAATATAATGTGTATGAACATGAAGTTTAATGTATTCTCTTGCTCGGTGAGATTTGGCGAATGGTTTCGTATTATCGTGCTGTGGTAGTTCACTGATCAATGTTTATATTTCATGTTCAGTTGGCCAAACTACAGGATTGCACTGTCAAACGAGCAGATGAATTTACTAAAAAGAAAGAAAGGACTAAGTAATGGGGGTATGTGAGTGTAATAAGTGGAACTTCATGCGATTGATATCTGGAGCGCAATGACAAAGAAAATGAAGTCACCTTAAAATGAACTCTATTGAACTTCATTTCAGCAATATTATGCCGAGGACACCGCACAAAATGCTACCAAGAGCATAATTACGAACCAGCGCACAGGTAGACGGTCGCTTAAAAATCCAAACATATAAAGAATACACTCACGCAGCTCTGAACTACCAACTGATCTGTATTTATTCAAACCTCTTTTTCTTCGATCCCATGGAATAGTATACCAGATGAGTTGATAGTTCAGCGCTGTGAAAGTGTACTTTTTTGTGTGTTTGAATTTTTCAGTAACTCTCTACTTGTGCGCTGGTTTGTAAGTATGCCTTACGAACTCGCCCAATCTGCAGTGTTAACAGTTACCAAGAGCTACCTTAAATGGGTCCAGTATTCCTTGTATTTAAAGGGAATTCATGATTTAAAACAATCCTCTTTAAAGGTTTCTAAAAGTTATAAAAACAGCTCAACACATTTCCTACTATTTCCTACCAAAACAATTGAAAGCATTACTATAAAAGTCCCGCAATATCAATTTTATTTACATAAACCAAAGGAAATTGCGCAATGTTTTTTTAGTTATAAAATTTATAGCAATACGCTACATGTAAATGTTGTTAAAAAGTGTAGGTAGGTTAGCAGCAAGGGACAGTAGTGCATAACTTGTACGGAAATGAGGAACGTTCCAGAAGTTTCTTTGACATACATTCATGACTGATTTACGTCTAGTCAGGTTTGGTAGATGCGCCAGAAAAGCAATAAACTCGAAAGTTAAAAATGCATAAGCAAATAACAAACGACAGTCATAAACACGGGAAATATTCGTGACATTGTTGTCAAAAATATTGTTCAAAAATATTGGTTCGGCATATGTGTCGTATGTAATATTTGCAATAAAACGAAGTATGTTTTTTTCTGAAGAATCATTGGTTTGTTGATATTAGTGTTCTTCGCCGTCCCCCAGACTATATGGTTGTTGTTGATCTGTAAACCAAGCAAAGTATGATGAATTGGAATCTTACACTTTTGTAGGCAGAAGAGAAATATAGTGTCCGATACTGCTCTCTGCTTTTCACAGTTTGTGAGTTAGAAATTCTATATCATGACCCCGTTGCATGAACCCTGAAAAAATTACACCTGTCATTTTATGATAGCATACTAATTTAATCTGGCTGCTACCAATTTTACGCGCATTATCAGTATTAATATTGCCGCGTGCAGGGCCGCGCAAGCAGAGTCCGGTCACGGTTTTCTAAAAGATTCGGGTTTATTTTTACTCGGGGCGTAACTTTTATCGTTTCGCCCAGTTTCTTGTTTTCGGAAGTACCTGTTAATTGTAGCCCTGAACGCTCGACGCTCGAACCTTCTGTAATATGCAGATGGTGACGCATTCTAGATAAGGAGCTGCACGTGACCCTTTCGAGTCAATCTCGCTGTCACTTGCTGCTACGTCGCCAAATCGCCGCCCGCATTTCTGCTACCTCGACGCTCGTTTTTTATTTTGTTAGGCGCAGGTTCGCCAAATAAATCATTACCTTCAGTTTAATGTTTACTCTCTCGTCACCTTCATTCAAGACATTTATAGCATCGTCTGTACGCATCGTCTCCGCGCAGATCCCACTGCTGCCACCATGGTAAGGGGGACCTCTGGACGGAGTGTCCAGTGAATTTCTTCACGGCAGCCTCAGCGGTGGAGAGAAATGCCGGAGGACTGGCAACCGACAGCAACTTCCAGAGCTCCTTCCGGACGACGTCACGGATAACCTCAAGGATGTCCTCGGTACAGGCGCCGATGTCTTCGCTAAGCATCGTGGAGGCATCGACGCCTGGATGTCGATGGTAGTAAGAGGCGCGTGTTTCGAGGGCGCGGTCTATCTATGTTCATTGCCTCCGGGATAAACGCGTCGACTGTGTCCGGTGGGATGCGGACGAGGCCTCCAAAAATGCCATCCCTCATCTCGCGCATGAGGAAACGCAGCGTCTTGTCTGTGGCTTGTGGGTCGGCACACGCGCTCAGACGCATGACGTCTTTAACAAAGCTGGGGACGCTTTCCTTTAGGCCTTGCGTCCTCGTTCGATGGAAGACCTCGGCTTTCCCTCCGATGCGGACTGACGAAGGTCTTTTGGAGCTTTCCTCTCAGCTTTTCCCATGACGTAATCGAGTTTTCATCATTCTCGAACCAGTGTCGCGCCGTGCCCTCGAGGGTAAAGTCGACGCTCCGCAGGCATTGCTCAGGCGTCCACCCATTGGGCCGGGCCACTCGGTTGTACCGGTTTATCCATCCTTCAATTTCCTCGTGACGTCTGCGTGGAAGGGCATCGGTGTACGAGGAGCGACTGGCAAGTAGACGACGGGAGCGGCGGCAGGCGTCTTCAACGATTGGTTGCACAACGTCGGCTTTGTCGACTGGTGGGTCGTCTCCGGCACTAGCCAAAATTCCGAGGGTGAACCTTGAACACGGCAGCCTCCTCGGGTCTCGGTAGTTTCCACGGATGGTCCTTCGTGAGCCGGGGACTGGGCTGGCGCTGCGAGGCCTCGGAGGGGTCCGTTTCATGGGTTGCGGTGGCCCGCACCTCCACAAGAAATGTTACGAATGTAGTTGACGAGATAATGAACAGTGAACTTAAAATAAAGGTTTAATCGGCGATCTTGTGGCAAACAAAAGAAAGAACGAGCATTGAGGCAGCTGAAAAGCGGGCGTCGATTTGGCGGCGTAACAGCAAGCGAGAGCGAGATTGACTCCACAAGGTCGCGGGCAGCTCCTTATCTAGTATGCTTCACCATCTGGAATATTCCGCCCAGAATGTTCGAGCTTCGTGCGGTCGGGGCGAAATGATAAAGGTTACGCCCCGATTAAGGATCATCGCGAATCTTCTAGAATACCGGGACCGGGCGCTGCGTGCTCGGCCCTTCACGCGGCAATATGTTTATTTTCTGATCTAAATACAATCGCTTTTGTTTTGGCAGTGTTCATTTCAAGGCCCTTTTGTTTGGACCATAAAAGAAACTGATCAAAGATAGAATTATATTGAATTATGAATCTATGAATATTCGTCGCAGTAATGAAAATGCTAGAAACATTTGCTTACATTATCAAACGTGAGCGTTGACATATGTTGACGATATCATTATTATATACATTGGTGTTGTGGAAGACCAGACTTCAATAATGGCAACAAAAAATATAACCATATATTAAGACACATTGCTTAATATGTTCTAGGTAGAAATGTAAAGGTCCTAAAGACGTGCCCCGTACACAATTATATAAACGTTTATGAATGAGCGTTGTATAGTTAAAATAATCGAGAGCTTTGCTAAATTCAATGAAAAGTCCCAGTGTCCACTGTCTTTGCCCTTTGTATCTTAATAGTAGTTATTTTTTTTTAGATAAGAAAGCGTATTCTGTGGACGTTCCCTTCCGGAAACCAAAATTAAAGTCAGTTAACACTGAACACTTAATAAAAAAAAGTTGTGCAAAAGACGCAGAATAATTTTTTTCTATTGTAAGTTACTGGTCAAGAAGGTAGCGGAAAATGCCCCTCAAAAGGATTCATATATCCCTCCGCCACCTCCGCATCTAATAGGGTGCCATCGTTTCCGTGACGTCGTGAACAACGTGGGAGAGGGCTTTGCCTTCCTGTAAATATTTGCTTTATCTTTCGAATTTGACTTAGCGTTGTGGAAGCCACGAGAGGGAGATTAGAGTTTTTTCCCCTCCGATGGAAACAAATACAAACTTTGGGGGGTTAGGTCCCCCCTCCGATGGATACAAAGGCCACTTTCAGGGGCTCGGTTCCCTCTCCAATGAATGCAAAGGTCGCTTTCTTAAAAAAGTGGGGGTCTGAAACAAGTTGGCATCACTCTGTAGCGGATATCTATTCACTGAAGCGGAAGAAGGGGCTTTCCCAGTGGACTATTCTTCGACTGCGGATGAACTTAAAACGGGCAGATCACGCTTGTGGGGGGAGCTTCTCCTACTTTCTTGACTTGTAACGGACTATAGCCCTTTAGAAAATAAGGGTATTACATAGATTGGTCTCTAATATGTAGCGACATTTTTATCACCTTCCTTATGTCGAACGGAAACTTTGGCGAGTTTTATAGTATACTAACAGAGGGCTGCTATTACTATGTACCATGAACGCACGAAACATTTCTAATTCATCCCTAGGGGCCAGAAAAGTAGATTCGAATACTCGACTCCAGATAAACGAGGAAGCACACTCATTGTGAGCGATGGAAGATAAGTTGGTGAAGTGGCGGTTAAAATACTCCTAGAGCTGTATTCTTGCCATTTCTTCAATGAATATTCAAAGCGCAAGTACTGATTTATTTTAGTTGTAGCGTTGTAGAACTTTGTTTATCGACTGCAAAACAAGGGTATGGCGCATTTTGCGCGTGTCGTAAAAATACATTTAAGATAATTTTACTTTGCTTTTTTACGCAAAGATGTAAGTTAATTACGATATTTCTTGAACGCAGTAAAATCATGGTCATTTCTTGACGGAAGGTAGGTCTGATAAAAGCGATTTTTTCCCGTAGCATCACTAAAATAATGAGGGTAACCTATGGCGTCCTTATTCGTTTATTTTAAAAGTGACCGTCTCATTCTGGAAAGACATAACGTAAAGAGACTTAAACGTACGAATAATATTGTGTTATGTGTTGTTTTCAAGTAAATTCATTCTCTTTAGCCATCATTTTTTTCAATTATGGCTCGACTCTCTTAGATCAAACTTCGTTGGTTATACATCAACTTGAATCACATATTCAGATATATTTTCCAGAATATTATCTGTCATTGAAAACTGCGATTGTAATACATGTTGAAAATATAAAGAATGCTCATTTTTGTATCTTGAATTGAAATAAATCAAGAATAATCTTCGAAATACTCTATACCCCTTTTCACCTCAAGAACCATAGTAAAATAAGTCCGGTGCTACGCGGACCATTACTAATTTGCCCCTTTATGTGAATATTTAAGAGATATGTAGGTGAATGTTAGATTATATATATGTTATTTTATCCAGACGTAAAGGTTTCAAACCAGGGTGTCGAACCGAACCCGAACCCGAACCGAAAACCGGATCAAAACCGTAATTTTTGACCGAACCGGAACAAAACCGAAACCGAAATCGAACACTTCATATTGAACCCGAACCGGAATGAAACCATAATCTGATGTGGCGGTTACCGGTTCAACGAAAGCGGTTCAGGGCCAATTGTGTATATAATTGGTAGAAATGGGAAAAGTTGCGGGCGTATATTTTTCTTATGTTTCCGAGACTAATCCTACACACTGTGAGATATTTTTACATTTTGTTTTTATTGCATACGTAAGAAAAAAATACATCATCGTCTGGAGAGCTTCAACTTTCCTTCGTTTCTTGGATTGACCCTGGCGGCGGCGGCGATTTCAAAGCACCGCTTGGCCGCTTGGCTACGAACTGTCCAAGAGTCGGAGCGGATTTTGCCACTGTAGGCACAAAGGCCTACGCGTCCACGAATGTTTGACCTCAAGATAGACCGTAGTTGCAGTCGATAAGCCATTTAGTCAATCGAGCACCGATAGCGCACCACGTGACCTTCCGCTTGAGTGCAGCGGCACCCTGGAGGAAGGGGGGACAAGTACCGCGCCGCATCAGCAGTATAGTTTGTAGGGTTGCCTGTGGTCCATTTCAATGAAAAACAATCCCTTCTTCAACGTGCTCGGAGTGTTGCCTTATATATTAAAAAAACAAAAAACATAGGCTGCTGGAGGCAACGTTACTCGGCGATGATTCCGCCGACGCACCGCGCCCTGGAAAGAGGCCAGGGGGAGGAGGAGTTGGGGGGGGGGGGTGAGAAGTAAATGTGTCTGTTTGTTTCTTTTGTGGGTTTGTCAGACTAGCAAGGCCAGCATGTCGCCTGTTCAACCATTTTCTCATTTTTGTTTGAAGTCCTTTTTCATCGTCTTCAACTGAGCATTCGAGAAACGTCGTTCGCTGTGGTGGCATTACCCGAACTTTGTTCGGTGGCTGATAAGAACAAATGACCCGGTCTGGGTCCCTCGGACCGGGTCATTTGCATAGAGCGTTGTTTGCGATTAAAACTCAAAGTTTCTAGACAAAGCATCGCCACAAGATTCTTAGAACAGCGTTTTTCCGCCGGAACCGGAAGCGCTGTCAAGATGCAGTCACATTTCATTATACGTGCGTGCTGACGTGCCCGATCATTGGCACAGCGGCCAGTCTGGCCGACGCATAGACAACCACAGCTTAACGGGATTCGATAGACTACCCCAACTGCGCACTCGAAGTCCCCGTTTCTGTGTTTTACGGCACATTTGTTTCCTCTCGTTCCCCTGTCATCCACTTTGGGGCATAGCTGTGACATCTTACTGGGTGCCGAAAACAGGTAGCATGTATAAAAATACACGTGTGTGCAGAACCAAACAAACGAAAACATTTGGAGGGCAAGCAATCTAGCTAGAGACCTTTTTACTTTTTACAAAATCACAACCCAGCATGTGCGTGTTTGTCGCTTCGGAAAGCGAGCAAAGCACGCGCTATATGCCCGAACACTACAGATGGCACCAGCCAGAAGCTCTTTTTTTGGAAAGGTCTGTAGACCCATCCCAAAAATACGCTCTCTTTTGGGAGAGTTTGAAATTCTCCACAGCTGCGTGTGCAAAAGACACCATAAAAATGGAAGGCCGATCGCTTATATATAGTTCACTTAAGAACAGAAATATACAAGTAATAGCCTTGCCATATGAATGGTGTACTTTGCGCACGTCACTGTGCAGAGTTTTAATATCTGCCTAAAGAGAAAGTAGTATTGGGAAGGGTCTATTGCAAGTACCTCGTGCTCAGAAAAGGCTGCAGGAAGTGCTCGGTCAATAATCAAAGCTCGAGTTAGGAACCGGTTCGAACCGGTTCGCGGCTATTAAAACCGGTAACCGGAGTGATTATGTGCGCTACCCTAAACCGGAACCGAACCGGAACAAAATGCAATGATACTGAACCCGAACCCGAAAAGAACCAAAATAATGACCGGTTCGACACCCTGTTTCAAACACCAAAAGCATCGCTTTTTCCTCCGACGACCAAATCTCGTAAGAACTATTTCGCGCCGTCTGTGAACAATGCGCAAAACTTGCTTAATTTTTTTGAAATGAAAACGGGTATAGAATGCAAGTGTGACCTATTCCCTGTTTTAAACTAAGTTGTAATTCTAACAGTAGCAAAGAAATTAATAAACACAACAAGCTGCATATGTATAATTATAGATTCAACTGAATCGTTATAAATATTTTAGCTAACATTTACCTCTTTTTTTTATTTAGACGTAACTTTAAATACATCACTTCAAAACTTCACTGGTGGTCTCCTCAGTTTCTATAAAAATATAAATTTAAACTAGAGGTTGTTTACGTAGGAGTGTTTTATTGAATGTAATTGTGATTTAGGAAAGTCATTTTGGTGTCGTGCAAATCAGAGGTTTACGTTTTATACTAACGGATGGCGTGTTGCCTTTACAGGCGAAATACTGATGATTTATGTCAATCACTTTTCGCCTTTTTGTTAATAAGGCTCCGTGCAATTGATAGCACATTTGCAGCATTTGAAGCTCGTAAACTCGGGTTGCGTAGTTGGTGGTTTGCTTCAAAGCCGCCGATACGGCCCATGATTCTGACATGACGTCTCCTTAAGTAAAATGGAAATCGAGACATTTATAGGCTTCATAAAAAAAACCTTTGAAAACATTCCCTCACTAGCTGAACAATTACTGCCACATGGAGTTTAATTTCAGTGATTAAAGAAACAATATTTTCCTTCCTTTAGTCGTGGCTAATAAAATATCGGTTTAAAAATAATCCCCTCTCAGACTGGGAAATTTAAATCAATTCGGAACCCAAGTCCTCGGTACAGTTTTACACACGCAGAAGCTTAGGTAATTTCACATTGATTTGCAACGTTATCAATGTAGCTTGACTGTCCCAGACGATGCGTTCACGTGAAATATAAGCGTCATCATCTGGCGTGCACGTGGAGGTGCGCCCGGCTCCCTCTACGTGGATGACAGTTTGTGTGTCCTTCCTTGAACCACTACATCGTTTGAAATCACACTTCTTCGCAACGAACACTTTGGTTATACTGTGAAACGTAGTCTGCAATACTAATCGACACAAGGCTTGCTCTCGGACCCCAAAGAAAAAAACATCATTGCTCTTCTTTCGCGCAAATCACAAGTGGAACAGCCACTGTTTTTAACACGGTAGTCTCAACTGAACTAGGGTAACACAATTAATCTTGCACACCAAGGACTGGAAAGACAGTGATCTCGTACGAAAAGGGATAATAAAACAGTAGATCGACAGAACTTTCAAAACAATTAAAGGGCGGATACTTTTTCAATCACCATCTTATCTTGTCAATAAGTTCTTGTTTTGTCACACAAGTTATGAAACCTTAACGAATTCACTCACCAGAGAAGTAAAAAAAAAAAAAACTTTCACACTTTTTTTCAAAAGGACCTTTATATTCTTCTCAAGGACAAGATTAATTATTGAACTTATAAAATAAAAGACCAGCTTAGGACAACCGCGTCTCCACAGACTATCTTTTTATTGTTGATATATGTAAGATGATCAAAACCACACTTAAAAACAAATGAGTAATGGTACACGAGAAGCGTGGGTGAATTAATATTGAAATCCTCAAAGAAAACGAAAATCTCTTAAGCAAAACCTAGTATTTTAATCTACTGCAACGGAAGATTGTCGACCGGAAATAAATTTGGTTAGCCACATTTTTGCGAGTATTGTATTCACCGGGAACTCCTGCTTAGCCGTTACTCACGAAGAGCATTCGTAGCACGGGTTTGGGGCTAGCGTGTGTGATGCTGAGGAAGTAACTCTCTACTCGAACGTGACCCGATTCCTCGATGCCGGATGTCATTCAGACAAAGCAGGGCGCCTGGAGGTCCATTTGAAAAGACGGCGATGCCAAACCAAGCCTGGAACTCGATGAGACAGGACTAGGATTCAGCTGTTCCCATGGAAACATCTGAGGTTTCTCGGCTCTCACTTGCTTTTAGGCAGAGAACTCGCTAAAGTTACACTATTTCGTATGGACGGAACCTGCAAGAACCTCCAAGCATAAAATGTATGTGCAGATTAATAATTATTTTGAAAACGATGAGTAACTGAGGTACACTTGGGCGAGTGATAGCGCTAAAAGGCATTTCAGCTTAATTTCTAATTTTCAAATTTTAGTTTAATGTTATCGTCAAAGATTATTGTACGTTGTAACTTATTGTTTTATTATCTTGCGCGCAAAATGTGTTTAATATAAATGGACAGAGCAGAATAATCCCATGTTGTTTTGAGTTAAGTCAGTAACGCATCTAGCAAAAACCTGTCTCAAACGCTATGACATTTTCCGACCGTGATCTATCGTTCGCATTCGCTCACACCAGTTAGATTCTTTGTACTCAGTATACGGTGTTGTTGTTGTTGTTGTTTTTTCACGGAGAATTAAATGATACATTGCTCGTGAACAGGAAAGCAAAATATGTGACTTTCCAAACGGGTACAAAACGCAACCAGTAAAACAAGAATAAAAAATATAACAAAGTGCGTATTGAGAACCAAGTAAAAGCCAGGCTAGCCGACACACTCCGAGCGCCGGACCTCCCGAGTCTTTCTTTCTCTCTAGTCCGCATACTTCCGGCGACAGATCCCCCCACATCCTGTATCCTGACAACCATCGTCCGAACAGGGGGGGGGGGGACAACTCGAACGTCCGGTTCCGCTGTCTGTCCAGCGGCCACAGAAACTGAAGCCTGGGACGCCCTATCACGTATGGCTGTCATTCGCGATGCTGGCTTCTCTCCCTGGCGTCGGAGCTGTGCAAGGAAGCCATCCGGAATCGATTCTTGGTTGCCATCGGCCACACGCCAAGCGACGGCGACATCTGTTATGTATATGCTGCCCCCCCCCCCCCCCCCCCTTTCACGTTCACAAACCCCATGACGTTCTTGAAGCAATGAACCATTCGTTGTCCTCTAATTATATTTGCTTTGCAGAGTTTACCGCCACTGTGCATCCCTGATGTGCTGTTCGTTTTGGGTGACACTTCTTCATTGGCTCGTATAGGTAATAGAATGGCACGTCAGCCCCGGTTGTTATATATTATTTTAAAATAAGAACTTCTCTACATGGGAAAATCCTCCTGAGAAAGATTTTATTTTGTGTATGTTGTCAGGACTAAAAAAAGATCATTTTAATTACAAAATAAAAATAAATAAAAAACATAACAAATTATACATTCTTTTCACAAAATCTGTTCATAATCCTACGATAAACGTTATGCGATGAGGCACACAATAAAATAGACAACTGAAAACTGCATCAGCTTGATAATACAGTGTTTCACCACCAACTCCGCCGATGCCTCTGTTCTTCGATATGTTTTTTACTCGTGACGGTACTAACGAAAACAAGGCATTAGTGTGGTTAGACTGTCTCTATTGATGCACAAAACAGGCGACGCAATAAAGAGTCAGTCAAGAAAAGTCTTGGACATAATTAAACAATTATTGTATATATCATTGTAATCACATTCAAGTGTTGCGACATGGTTAGATATTTTACACACGCATGTCCATGTTGGAATGCGAATGTATCTTAAGCACTATACGCATTTCAAGGGGCTACTAGTGACCAATCGAGCGTATTCTAAAAGAGCACCGATCAAAATCGGTAAGTGAAAAAAAGTGTACCTTCCGTTTAACATCAATCTATTGAACTCGAGGCATGCCTCTGAATCAGCGAGGGCAGCCCAATTTCAAGCAATGTGCACATTAATCAGACACCAAAAAAGGAATACAGCAAAACAGTGCTCACAAATGCCGACAACAACATACAGGGGCGCTGTGTATTAACAGTGAATTTAGACTTAGTGGAATTTGCAGGGGCAAGAATACAGTGGAGGAATGACTTTGAGATCTTATCGCGAGCACTGGATTCCATGGAGTTGCTTTACTATCAACGGCCTTTTTTGAAATCAAATGTGTGGAAAAATACCTGAGTAGTTTAACTTCCAATGAAGGGACGCAGTGAAGATGTGCAATGAGACTCACCATAGAAATATGAGTCCTGCCCTATTTTTGTTTTTCCACATATCTATCTTGCAGTATTTTAGGAGAAGACAGCTCTTATGATGACCCTTTGATAAATGACCTAAATTGAAGCTTGAGCTTTGTACCTTCAAATAAGTGTGCTTCAAAAAGATAGTAGAGAGCGCAAACAAAACGACTGGTTACTTTTTAAGCAACAAAGGATAAAGCGAAATCCCAGATTTTATTTTTTATCCATGACATGTGGAAAAATGTCTGGCTGAAAACATTCATTCACGCCTGTTTTTTCACGGTGACATAAAAAATAAACAAGTACAACTTCCGATCCAGCTAAACCAAAATAAATCCGAGTTTTGCGCATAGGCTTTTGATGTGTAAACGTCGTCAATCCCCAAAAAAATCTTTACCCACAATTTGAAGAGAACATTTAAATGGCGCAAAAATATTCAAAAATAAATATTTATCGTATAAAAGCTGCCAGAGCGTGTCGTTTGGCGCTTGAAACGAAGCAAGTGAAGCGTAAGGGGATGTTATGTCGGGATTTCGCAGCGAAGACAGCTCTGAAACTCTTGTTGCTATGAAGTGGCTGAGAAAGCTTGACAAGAGACGTTGGAGAAGCGATTTTAAAGAACCACTCTTGCAGGCCTGCCTCTTTGTATGAATCTCCGGATTTCTGAAGACCGTCCACTAAACGCCTATACGTTTAGTCTTTTTTTAACTTTTAGTATGTTTCAAGCTTTTTTGTTCGGAATAATATTATAACCTTGCCTACCTTACTTTCAATAGTATTCGAAAGAACTGTAAGTTGAATAATTCGTAGCTGGTTATACTTAAGTGGTTATTATATTGAATGCATGAGAAGTTTCTTGTTTTCGGAGAATATACACTGCGGATTCTGATTTTAGAGATGCCGTTCGGTGAGACAATTTGACTTTTATTGCGATATGAATGATTTGCAGTTGAATATCACCTGAACAAAACCAAAGACGGTTTAAAGAATGCCAAATGACAATGACATCCTCAATCGAAGGATGCGAAGCTCTATTCTCTCTGCTGCCTAAATTCTCAACACGGAATCAATTTCAAAATATTGGTTTTCGTCTTTACATGCAGGGCTTGCAACGTTAATTCCAAGAAATCTGTTTAAAAAATAAAATCAATGAAATGTACACCAACCCGATCGTGGTCTGTGAAGGTGAACTATACGGCCAAGGAAGCATAATATAAGGGAATCATACTCGCGATATGTCTGAACGTTAACTAAATTTATCGAAATACCTTGTTTAGTGAAAACAAACGTGGTTTAAATTAGAAACCGGATGTGTGTCATCGAAAACCACTAAAGCAGTCAATTTTAGAAACATCTGATGCACGTTCGAAGCGTGGGTTGCGCTAAAGTTACCTCTCGTGGTACGGCCAGTGGCCACTAATATTACTAAAAGCATGGGTTCAAAGTTAAGAATTGAGAATTAAAAATAAAATAATAACATTTAGTCCCGGGGACCAATGTGCAGAGGGAAACGGTTAGTCTTAGGGGTCTAAATGCATAAAAGCAGCGGTTAGTTCAAGGGGTCTAAATACAAGAGGACAACAGATCCTCCTTGGGGTCTAAACGCAGTGTAGCAATGATTCGCCCATGGGTCCAACTTTGACGAACCAACAGGAGGGGCGCAACAGTTGCTCTGGTCCCTGTTAATCCGACAGGGTGCTAATAGCTATGTCCGCGCATTTGCTCCGTGGGTGGACAACGCAACGCTCCTTTTTTTTAGTGTGCAGCACATAAAACGTTTCATTACTGCTGACACTCTGCTTGCTTTTTTTCACTATGAGTGTTAAGTACCCAGACACTAGCTGCAAAATATATACGTTAAGTTGGATATAAACTCGAGAGTAGAAATCAATACATATAGGTAAAAATTCACTAAAACTTAAGGAGCTCTCCAGAAAGAATTACACATAATTGTTTTAACATGTTACGGAAACATTCAGCAAATTGGAGTAACATTTTGTGCAATTTTAATATGTTGAGCTTCAGGATACAGCTTCCCAACGTTGTTATTTGTTCTGTTTGGCTCCGCAAGAATTTGTTATTTCAATGCTTTCAAGGCATATTCCCAAAAGCCAAAATAGAAGAATAAAATTATATCTACTTACATTTTACGCTTCGCTTAACACGGGATGCTGGTTGTAGAATTAAGTTAGACCTTCGCAGATATTCTCGTATTAAAAATTACATAGCAAATACGTGTAATATAGTATAAAGTCACGTTTACCATAAACTTATTTTGTTAAGGGCATGAAAGTAACGTTAGATTCAAGCGTAAGACTTGGCTAAAATTATATTTTTAGTAGGATTTATTTGTACATAGTGAAACTGGAAGGTTGTGAAAATATGAAAATAATATTTTATAAAAGAATGAGTTTTAAATATATATATATATATATATATATATATATATGTATGTATGTATATATATATATATATATATATATATAATAAAGAGCCACTTCAAAAAACAAACTTAACACCTTTATTTAGACGTTTCGACCCAAGACGGGTATATATATATACGAGGGGCGTTCATAAAGTTCGTATTATCGGCACAAACAATTAAACAAAACGAAACAAAACAGGCATCAACATGAGCGCGCGTCCCTCTAGTTTCCGCAGAGTATAAACATCGCATGCTATAGTAGCTCTGAGCGCCGCTAGGGAGTCGAAGCAAAAATGGCACCGCCCGTCGGTGCCAAGCACATGCAGTGATCCGTTTTTTTTTTTTCTTTTGAAGGGAAGCAATGCCAAGGATATTAATTCCAATGTGGGAGCGTTGTTCGGGGACAACGCCCACGTTTATGACACTTTGGTTAAATGGCGCAGACGGTTCCAGTGTGGCCAGATAAGAGGAAAGCATTTCAAGGATGGCGACCAAGTGATTGCTGAAGTGGAGCGATTCCTGAACACTCAAAACGAGGAGTTATATAACAATGACTTCCGGCATGTGGTGCATCGCTGGAAAAAGTGGGTAACTATTGGTGGCGAACAAGTAGAGAAAGTCTTAACTCCTACTCGACTTTGATTGCTGATTCTCTATTCCTTCGTGACAACAATACGAACTTTATGAACGCCCCTAGTATATATTGTTGAGACAAGAAAACGAACACCAATCCTCGCGGTGTTCAAGCTCCGACTGCCCCGCGTGCCCACTCGTCACCCGGTTGTCGGTCCTCTTTATTCTCGTCTTTTTCCGTTCCCCAGACATCCCCCCCCCCCCCTCTGGGGGCGAGGGAGCGCTCGGTTTTGATGGCAGCGATGGCCGCCTGCAGGAAGCGGTCGCCCTCCTTGAAGAGGAAGTGGTAGTCAATGAGCTGCTGCTGCGTCTTCTTGTCCATGTCGGTCAGCGGGTAGTAGGTGCCCATTAGCTCGCTCTCCAGTATTGTTTGCAGCACAATTGTTTTACAAAGTCTCCAAAAGAGATATTGTGACACCCGCATCTAGAAGGGCAGAAAATCGCAGCACTTTTAGATACGGGTGCCACAATATCTCTTTTTGGAGACTTTGAAAAACAATTGTGTAAAGACCGTAGTATATCTATGCGATCCTCACACAAAAAGTTGCGCATGGCATCAAAGGAAGTAATATCCGCTAGCAAGGAAGCTCGCTTGCAACTCACCTATGATGGACAGAAATGTCGTCAATACCTTACTAACCCGCAAGGTCTCACTTGTGGCATCATTCTTGGGAGGGATTTTATAACCGGAGAGGGCATCATCCTAGACCACGCAATGTGAGAATACCGGTATGGCTGGAACTCAAACCTTTTACGTTTTCCAGTGAGACCTCAGACAATGCCAGAGCGTCTCCCACGAGGCGAAGCACGCTGTTCTGAACAAAATGCAGACGTTTTGCTGATCACCGGCGTAAGACAAAATATACGTGTAGCCTTGAGTTCATTCTCTGGGACTGATATTAAGCGCGAAAATCTTGCAGAAGTGTTGAAGCCGTTTTCCCACATGTTCACTGAGATTCCCGCGAATACTAATATACTAGAACATCAAATCGATACCGGGGATGTCTGACCAATGCGATTCAACGCGCGACCCTTGAGTATTCATAAAAGAGAGCTCCTTGCACGTGCGTTAAAAGAAATGATCGAGACCAAAACTGTACGCCCCTCAAACAGTCCGTGGGCCTTTCCGATCGTCCTGGCACCCAAGAAAGATGGAACAGCGCGTCTATGCGTGGACTATCGTCCTCTTAACGCCATAAGGAGAAAGGATGCATACCCTTTCCTATCGATCTCGTCCGTAATGTATGCACTGGGATCGGCAAGCATTTTCACCACTCTTGACTCTAGCAGGGTTTTTTCCAGATTCCTGTAGCCAAGGCTGACACTCCTAAGACGGCCTTCGTTTGCCAGAGGGGCCTATTTGAATTCATTCGAATTCCTTTTGGCCTCTTTAATTCTCCTACAAGCTTCCAGAGGCTCATGGAAACCGTCTTTTGCGATGCTAAATTTAACTGTGCTGTGGCTTACATGGACGACGTAGTGGTGTTTTCAAAGACCTTGGACGAGCACATTAATCATTTGCTGTTGTCTTGCAGCGCATTAGTGATGCAGAATTGTCGATTAACCCACGGAAGGTACAGCTAGCTTCAAGTAGGATAGCGCTCCTAGGATTCGTGGTGGAGCATGGATTCCTCCATCCACAGGAGGAGAAGTTAAAAGCAATTATGCAATTTCCCACTCCTCAGGACAAAAAGAGTCTACAGCGATATCTTGGCATAGTGGGATTCTACCGCCAATTTATATCGAACTGTGCCGATTTGGCCCGACCTCTTCATGAGCTGCTGCGTCGGGATGTCCCATGGAATTGGATTGCAGCTCACGAGGAAGCATTTAGAACGCTGGCAGTCGCGATTGCCGATACAGCGTCCCTCAGACTTCACGATCTCAATGCCCCATTTGTTCTACAAACAGACGCCAGCGAGTACGGACTAGAAGTAGTACTTCTGCAGGAACATAATGGGGCCTTACGACCCGTTGCATTTGTGAGCCACACACTGTCAGGAGCCGAGCGTAACTATACCGTCACCGAAAAGGAGTGCCTAGCAATAATATTTGCCTTAAAGAAGTTCGATATGTACAGTCAGAGGCAATTTGACCTGCGACAACGGAGCGAGCGGCCACGGGGAACAATTGCCGTATGCAGCGCTGCGTTCGCTTTTTCGCGCTGGGGAAGAGGCTACGGGAGCAGTCCACGTTTCGCTGCCGGGGGAGGTCGAGTCAAAACAAATGCCCCTCGCACTAGAATGGCCTTCTATCATATCAGATAAGCTCTTTCTTGCACAACAATTTTCCTGCGTTTTATCTTTCGTCTTCTCTTTGTAAATTTTGACTGTAGTTCCTCAATGGGTCAAACTCTCCGCTGTTTCATTTTGATCAGTGAAAGTAAGTTAGGAATGACTAATAGTTCATTTATAGGCTTGCACTCAATATATGGTAGCATGGAAGTTTTATACGTTTACTTTTAGTTATATATTTGTTAGACTGAACCGCGAACCGTGAACTGGGATCAAGTTGGAATCATTACGTGCGAAAGAACTGATAGTAATGCCCGACGGCTTTACAAACTCATGCTAAGATATGAGCGCCAGAACGGAAGCAAACCGAGATAGCCTTGCCAAGGGAACAATAAAAATACTTAAAAAATATAAGTCGGCGTATTTTGCTAACCGCTTCGAAATGTCGCGCCGCATAGCCGGCCCTTCGTCATGTCTTCCTTCCGTCTTAATCACCCCCCCCCCCCCCGCTTCTCCAGAGTGGACCAGTCCGCCGAGTCTCGTTCCCAGAACGCCGCGGCGACCGCTGCGCCCCATGCGGCATTTTGCCTGTTCCGCCAGTGTTCACGTTGTCGCAGGTCAAATTCCCTCTGACTGTACCTTGACGGCGCCACTTTTACAATTCAGACGGAGCACCAAGCGTTGACCTGGCTGAAAAATCTTGAAAACCCAGCAGGGGGGGACGTCTAGCTCGATGGGCTCTCACATTTCAGGGATACAATTTCTCCATTGAGTACCAGCCTGGCAAATCCAACGTTGCGGCGGACGCCTTGTCTCGGGCCCCCCTTCCACCCCAGGAAAAGGAAGAAACGGCAGAGTTGGTCGCTGTTACTAACGAGGAACGTTCCTGGGGTGTAGTTGTGACCCGGGAACAGCTGCTGAGAGCCCAGCGAGCAGATAATCTGTGCCAGCAAATATCTACGCGGTTAAATCAACCCAGTTCCAGGGGACAGGACATGACTGCTGCACCCACAGACACCTACGTTCAGAGTAACTATGGCCTTTTACTCCGATACATACCTCAAGCAGATGAGGGTGACCCTAGAACGTCGCCATTCCGCGTAGTCGCGCCAAAAATATTACGACGTGCTTTTATAAGTTACTTTCATGGCAGTGTCCTGGCAGGACACAGTGATGGGAAAAAAAACCTACCAAAAGCTCTGCCGCATTGCGATCTGGCCTAGAATGAACCGCGATGTCTTGCCTTATGCCTGCAGTTGCTCTCAATGCCATAGAGCTAAACCCCGAGGCGGCAAGCCCCTTGGTTTCATGCAGTCGGTCCTATTTATTCTCCTCTTTTTCCGTTGCCCACACATCCCCCCCCCCCACCCTCGGGGGGAAGGGAGCGCTCGGTTTTGATGGCAGCGATGGCCGCCTGCAGGAAGCGGTCGCCCTCCTTGAAGAGGAAGTGGTCGTCAATGAGCTGCTGCTGCGTCTTCTTGTCCATGTCGGTCAGCGGGTAGTAGGTGCCCTTCAGCTCGCCCTCCAGCATGCGCAGAGTCGAGCTCACTTTCTTCTCTATCTCACGGTACTGGGCCTCTGTCATGCACGGGTTGAAAGGGTAGTGATTATAATGCAATTAAATGCAAAGGTGCAAGCGAGCTGGGCAAGAATGACAAAAATAATCCCTGGAGAAGGGGAACAAGAGGGACAAAGGCCAAACATAAATCTCCAAACACAGCTAGGTGACTGGTGCGCAACCGAAAGGGTAGCCCTGCAACGTCAACCATGATGTAAGGTTCTCTAGCTCCGTTTTTGGTTCGTCGCGTCGCATCAAGAAATGGAACAAAATTGATTGGTGTACAAAAACGAAATGCCTGAAGCAGTTTGGCGCGAATTTGCTTCCATGTCACTGCCGATGATGGCCCACTTACCCGCCGGACGCTAAACCACGTTTGTAGTACCGTCATCATCGCGATGAAACGGACAACCCATTGACCGGCCCGTCCCATCCGCTCACTACTGGAACGTGGTATGGGTTTGACCTGTCGCTGGCCATTGTCTCGTGATGTACGAGCTGTCACAGTCCTACAACGGGTATTCAATTCCGATGAGATACTCAGCTTTTTGATATCATGCTTAGTGACTCCGTTAACGTCTGAAGGAGAACCACTACTTGCTGCGGTGGGGTCTTCAGACATGTTGAGAGGCGCCACGGGAGGCGCCTCGTCCTGCAGCTCCATGTCTCCGAAGGGTCCACAGCTAGCCGCAGTGGGATCCTCGGACATGTCGGGAGGCGCCTCGTCCGGCACCTCCATGTCTCCGTAGGGTCCACTACTAGCCGCAGTGGGACCCTCGGACATGTCGAAAGGCGCCACGGGAGGCGCCTCGTCCGGCACCTCCATGTCTCTGAAGGGTCCACCGCTAGCCGCAGTGGGATCCTCGGACATGACGGGAGGCGCCACGGGAGACGCCTCGTCCGTGACGAGGCGTCTCACGTGCCTACAAACAAATCGAAAGCATTCGCGGTAAAACACAAATATGAGGCCCATAATCACCAGAAATATGCAAGCTTAAAGTCAAAAACACGCATAAACCACACATATGCTGAAAGGTAATACATAAAAAGAGGCAAATTTGTACAAAAAATATCAATATTACAAAGCTCCGTGTTGAAGCCATATTGGATTGGTGACACCTGTGACAAATTGTGAAGAATCTAGGTGTAAAATGCTCTACGATTTAGAGGTCTCATGCTAACATGGATACGAACGTGTAAAAAAGTCAGATGATTAGGAGTGTCTATTAATACCAGAATTGAAATAGGAAGAACTGAACATCCCGGTTGACCTCCTGTTACGTAAAGTGCTCAGATCAGTAAGATAATTAACAAAAATTTGTTTTATTAATTTTAAATAGTGAAATCAAACCTTCTAATTTCAATTAAAAATTTCACGAGCACATTCTAAATGAAATAAATCAGTCAATTTAAAAAAATGGCGCACGTGGTTTCGTCTTATGGAGTCGCGAAAATGCACCAAAATGCAACACACGCACGGCTTCCTTCTTTATTATCCGTGTTTCCACACAAAACAGCCCTGTGTCTGCTGCACGAGTGGCAGCTCAGGCACATTACCACTCGATTCCAACGTGCTCCAATTTTTTTCTTGCGTTTACTGATTCAGTAGTTTTAATGGTGCGCTGCAAGTTTTAATTAGAACACTATATTTAATTTCAATAATTATAAAAGTTATTAACAACTATTTGTCATGCATCCTACATATTTTGGCTATTAGGCTCTGATATTGATTCAACCTGAACCTATAGCACATACGCACATACAGCACTAGTGTAGCTTTCACGGCTTTTAATTAAAAAATGTTTAAATTTAAACAAAATACCATGCATAATTGCAAGTTGCCTGATCAATTGAGCGATGCAACGCTTGATTGATATGAAACTGACAGTCATGTCTCAAGTCAAATTATTAACCTGAAGAACATGGTCAGTGGCTAGACTTTGAATTGATCGAACAACAGTCGGGGAAAGCAAACAACAGGGCAGAAAGTGACCTGATCCCGTTTTGGGGATCCAGCAGCGGCTTGTAGAGAGCAGCGGCTTGCGCAGACCATGCAGTAGAAGAGAGAGCGAAGGGAGAAGACCGGTGGGGTGATGGCGTCGCTCTTAAGCCCCGGAGGCATCATCAGTTGGATTGGAGGAAACCACAAAGGACTTATCGAGACAGAGAGAGAGGAAGGGATACTAGGGCAAAAACACCAATTACCCGGATACCCAAAAGAATCAGAAATAGTGTACATGGATTGTTTGGTTAAGAAAGCGACAAAGCTTTCACATAGGCTTTGAAGACTCAGACAAGGTGAAGACATTATATTTTGAGAGGAATGGTATTAAAAGGTACTACACTTCATGTGTGGTACCTTTGTGTGTATATATATATATATATATATATATATATATATATATATATACATACCGGGTGTTCATTTTTAATTCGAACAGATTTATTACAAAAACTCCATAAAAGATGCACTAGTACGGTTTGTTCAAGTGAGTTATGCGGCTAGGGGGACATTATGTGGGTGGCTAATCCTTGCGAGAAGTTGGCTAATTACTTAAAATTCGTTAATTAACTTTATAATTAATGAAAATAAACATATGGTTCCAATTAGAAATTTGCTCAGCGTCGTCGAAAACCCCTAAATCAGTCATTTTCAGAAAGACTTTGAGCGCGTGAGAAGCGTAGTAGTGAACTGAAGTTACCACTCGTGGAGCAGGTACAAAGCTAGAGGTTGCGATAAGGCGCCCGTGCGATTTTTCCGTCTCTTATCTAGCCCCAGCCTTGTACCTGCTCCACGAGTGGTAACTTCAGTGCACTACTACACTTCTCACGCGCTCAAAGTCTTTCTGAAAATGACTGAATTAGGGGTTTTCGATGACGCTGAGCAAGTTTCTAATTGGAACCATATGTCTATTTTCATTGATTAAAAAGTTAATTAACGAATTTTAATTAATTATCCAACTTCTCGCAAGGATTAGCCACCCACATAATGTCCCCCTAGTCGTATAACTCACTTGAACAAACCGTACTAGTGCATCTTTTACGAATTTTTTGTAATAAATCTGTTCGAATTAAAAATGAACACTCGGTATATATAAATATGTATTTACTTCTGTGTTTCCTTTGAAATTTGTCGTTGTGATAGAGGAATACGGTTTTAAAACTCGTTTTAAGACTACCAAAACTTGAGTAAGAGTTTTCTAAAAAAAGCCAACATTATCATTCCGATTAGTGCGTCAAGAGTTGTCGCGCGCGAAAATAAAAAGAATATTAGCTTTTCCATATAGAGTCTCATCAAGCAATCAATTTTTTTATTACAGTATACATTCAGCTTGAGTTACTTTTATATGACGATGTTTGTTCAGAAATGGTCATATTTTTGTAAAAGGCAGAAACTCTCTAGTTTTCAACCACTCTAAAAACGCGAAAGTATTTGCTTTCGACGTTAATGCAGAACATTTTTCTGTGACGCCGTTTTATTTTAATTTGTAACGAATATATTTAATTGTAGGTGTGAACTGTCAATCCGCTACTTTGCTTCATATACTAAACGATTTGGAATTTTAGTGAGACAAAATTAGTTAATGCAGTGCACGCGATTAGAAATCTAATACAAACAAAGAACTATAATAGGGATTGCAACTAACATAACGCTTAAAAAGAGCATTTGATGTGCATTCAGGGGACTTCGAAAGGAACCATTTTTGATGGAGTACGAGGCTAGCAATTCCCCCTTCAGTGTTTGCTCCAGGAGACGATGCCTCCGCGAGAGGCCCTGATTTGTGGCTGCGGCGACGCCGAGAGGGTAGGCAAGACAGGAGTATGTAGGAAGGTACGGTAGTGGCCCTGTTTGAGGTCGGTGACATGCGTCAAGGTGATAATGCAATGAATGCAAAGGTGCAAGCGAACTGGACAAAGATGACGAAAATAATCCCCGGAGAAGGCGAACAAGGGGACAAATGACAAACACAAATCTCCATACACAGCTACTGGACTGGTGCGCGACCAAAAAAATTCGCCTTGTCCAGCTCGCTTGCATATTTGCATTTTTTTGCATTAGCATCTTAACGTTAAAATGCAGGCCGTTCACCCTTGTTTTTGTTAGACTGGTGGCAGCTGATAAAACCCCTTTGCTCTTCCGACGTCTAACTCTAGGTTAGCTCAGTTGGTAGAGTGCTCCACTGGAAATGGATAGGTCCCTGGTTCGATTCCAGGATCAGGCGGATTTTTTCGGTCGTGCACCAGTCAAGTCACCTCGCTGCGTTAGGTGATTCGTGCTTGTCCTTCGGCCCCCTTGTTCCCCTTTTCCAATGATTATTTTCGTCACAGGCGTCCAACCGGATTTCGAGAAGCCGTGCTTTGTGAAGTCGCATAGTGCAACTTGGGTATTGATGCATCATGAGACGTGACAGACTTCCACACCAGTCATGATTTTTTCCTCTAAATTTAGTGGGGAAGCTCAGCTGGTGTGTAGGCCTGGGACCACCAATAATGCAACGGGCGAAGTTTTGCATTATGGTACGTCACAGACCTCGACACCAATTCAGTTTCGCCGCTAAATGTAGCGGGGAACTGAATTGGTGTATGCATCTTGCATTAGAATACGCTTAGTCGCTCGTTCCCGCATATAGCTCTTACGCCGACGTCGACGCCGACGCCGCTATATGCGGGAACGGGAGCCTAAGAACTGGGCTCTAGAACTGAAGGTCAGTTATTGTGGTGGACATGCACTGCTGCTTAAAGGGTTTATGACATGAAAATTAAACGGATAGATTATGGTTGAAATGAAATGCTCAAAGGCTACTTAGTATATACACCAAGTTACGCGATTTTTGGAGCTCTGGTAATTGCAATAATCAAGTTACGAATTTTTATTATTTTCATCTGGCGACCAGACAACACTCCCCAAGTTATTCCAGCCAGGGTGTCCATAAACCGCGTGATCATGAACGCTCCCTTCTTCTAGGCGCCCCCATGATCGCCCAAGCTCTCCTCGCCGCGGTACGATCAAAACCGCCCATGTAACCCGGCGACCCAAAGGCTATTCTCACTCTCACCCCGGCCCGCTGACCTTCCACCCTGCATGCGCCTGCGAGATATTCCTGGACGACACCATCCACAGCGGGTTCGTTCGTAACTCGTCGTCGCTGGAGCTGGTCGCCCGCGGGACGCAGTCGCAACGAACAGCTTCCAACCTGTTTTTATAGCAATCACTCTCATCGCTTTTTCAAACAGTGTCAAACACTTTGACGAGGCGAGCGATGTCGTAGACGTAATCGTAATGGACCCCATGCTCAAAACGCGGATGATGAACGAGGAAGCTGAAGCTCGAAACGTCAAGAGACCCAAGTCTGTGAGTATGTGTGAATGGACACCGCGCGGGAGGCTGGCTATGTCACCCGCTTCCCAGCCACGGTGGCCTTTTTGAATGGGGCGGATCCGAGGAACCCGCATATAAATCGTTTTATCCACGAAACTATCGCGCCATTTTCAAAACAAATTTAGCAACAGCAGGATTATAAGAACCCACAATGGGTCCTCGAAGTATAGTTATCTTATATTTTATTTTTGGCCTGTCATTCCGCTTTAAAAACGTCGATAGCCTGTGATTTGAAACCTTTCCTGTACCAACACGCTGGTTTTTTTAGACAGAATTGTCGTGCTTGTTGCGTTTGTTGTATAGATCTCTGAAAACAGCTAGTATGACCAATGGGTATATTTGGCTCTGTGGATAATTACACATTTGTGCTTTATAGTTCGAGAATATGGGGCTTTCACGGGATGCCGTAATATTGGTCCTTGTTCGCTGATCATGAACATAACGAGCTTCTATAAATATATATTCTCAAATACAACAAAATATCTTGGGAGAAATGCACGCTAATGCACTTTCAACGAGCAATCCACCCAGTTGTCAGAGGTGTTCTTGGAACATAATAAATAGATGATTTGTAATGTTACCCTCATGAGATTTGCTCGAATGTCCGTGTCCGGGATTGAGGGTTTTTTATTATTATCTTTGCAAACAATATAGCGACAGTAAAACAAACCTTTGATAGATATTTAAACTCGCTGAATATGTATGCAGCGTTTTTTTTTTTAATGTTTACTTGGCGGCGTGTTCAAATTTATATTCTACTCCATAAATGAGAAAACAAAAACGTAGTCCGACGTATGTACACCGTGAGGATAAACTCTTTTCCTGAAAAATAAAGATATAATCTTACAAGCATTGACATGTGTCAACACTGAATTGCCGGCGTTAAGCAAGAGGATTTATAGATTTGTTTTTACTAGTTTCGCTGCAACCACCTGTTTTATCCAGTTTGACCGGATTTCATTGTGCTTCAAACTTTTCTTTCCCGGTTACCTGGCTTAAGATCCGCGTATGCAATACAAGTTACGGGGAGAAGTTAATCGTCTCGAAACGTTTACAAGCTATTCACAGCCTCTCCGCCCGCTCTTTTCCTAGCGCGGCGGCAGTTTATGTCTGCTCACTTCGAACCGATCTGCGTACAAGAAGCCCACCATCATATTTCAAACACGTCAAGCATGGTCGTTACTTTTCGGCTATACACGAGCTGGAACGCTGTTGTAGGCAAACGTGACGTAATTTAAGACTTCCTCCCACGTCTTGTTCTCTACGTCGGCATATATAATTATCATGTCGCCGATTGTTTGTTTAGCCGTTCTATTTTGGCAAACGAATGATCTCTTCCGTCAGCTGGGCCATGACAAAGATCCGCGGTCTCTTATGAGAACTCCGGGGGAACCGCGCCACAGGACGATGAACTCAATGAAAAAATTGGCGACTTTAACCGTCGTACCTGATGGAAGGGCTTAAGTCTCGGCGTACCGTGTGTTACACAATGAATTGAAAACCAAGTACTAGCGCTGGTTCAAGTATGTAGGAAAAATTTAAGGAATATTCGTAGGTGGAAACTTAGGGAATGCGTTTGCATGACCCATGAAAAACGCTACACAAGTCCCCCTTTGGGAAACGCGAACACTCAACCCCTAACGGAGCCAAAAAAGAAGCAGTTGAAATAAAGGAAGCAACAAAGAAAGCCACGAGATAATCCCAACACAGAAAAGTGAAGGGATTAGCGTTAGCTTTTTCAAAAGGGGAGATTTTTGTGTTTCCCAAGGTTCTTATGACGCATCCCTAAGGATCCAGCAATAGATCTTCCTTTTTAATTATTATTGTAATAACACTTCATACTGCTGCGGATCTAATTCTATTATAGCAAGGACAGGTGAATAATAAACATAGCGAATACAATACAGGAACAAGCGAGGATGGTGCCAGGTTCCAGTCCCTTCCTGTACGAACAAAAATAATGAGTGACAGTGTGACCGAGTTTTAACCTTGAGCGGGAAATGTTGACTCTGAGAAAGATGGAGTTCGTGTAAATAACTATGGTTCAACACATGGCCAACCACTAACTAAAAGTAGTGATGGCCTGTAGCTGAGCCGGTTGGTTCGTTTTTCAGACTACACTCTTAAGAAAAAGCTAGTAGTATTTACTAGGTAAGAGCTAGTAACCGCTTGTCACATATGTTACTAGGTACCTAGTAACTTTAGGTAGCAACGGTCAAGCTAGTAACGGTTACAGGTCAAGAAGCTAGTAACTGTTACTAGCCTCAAAGTACAATCCATGCATTTACTACCTCTAGCTGGCAACTAGCGCAACCTCCCGACGGAAGACCGGAAACGCAACTAGTCACGTGATTTCCTGTGGATAAAAAAGGCGTGGGGTATGCCACTTACCACCAGGTGGCAGGCGCAAGAAAAATTTGAAACTGGAAATGAGTAATCCAGGGGGCGCTAGTCAACGTCCAATTAAATGAACACCAAAAAGGACGCCGATTATTTATAGTTTATTTCAATTCTTTCACATTCGCGAGTTGATACATACATACACCCACATTTTTAGCACACAATCGACACAATACATTCAACACAAACACACGATCACTCTAATCGCTAACTTACGTACGGGGGCAGTGGGAATCGAACCCAGGAGGTTTTCCCACCGCAAGCTTACAAGTTGAGACGCGTTGGCCCACTCGGCCACTTCCTCCCCGCTAACTACCTTGACTGTCCTTCAGTCTTTTATACTGACCACTTGAGTGCGCAAACTTCTTGTCGTGTATCAGCACGTCAGTTCTTCGCAGTCGCTAGGTCAGTTGCGCGACTAGGCAAACCGCATAAAAGTGACGGGAACAAGCGGCCAAGCCGATGAGCGGCATTTCCTAGAAATTAAAAAACCGAGCGACGCGACGGGTGACCGTGAGAAATCGCCGTCGCTTGTCGCTGCCTCCGTCGATAGTCTCGTCACTCGCTAAATCGATTACATGCGGTTCAGCTTTTAAAACGAATGCGGTCGCCGTCGGCGAGAGAGTGCTTTCCCGCGACGACGGGGAGTACGACGGCAGCTGCACTTCTTTCGCGTGCTGCGCTACAAAAATGCATGCAAAATTAATACCGCGTGCAGCTCGCATCTTAATTTTTGTACTATACGCTGACGAATGCTCGCGTTTTTGGGGAAGAAATAAGCAAATTTAGAAAGACTCGTAGAATGCCAAAACAGTTTATTTCCATTAGTCCTAAAGCTACATACACAATTAACAACGCACATCAACGGTTGTGACAGTGCACTGTCACGACCGAAGACAGCTCAATCAGAATCATTCAACCACCGAGCACACACAAACCGTGAAGAAGTTCTCAGTGTCAAGTAGGAGGCAGAGAAAAGCTTCTTGGACGACGATACCCAATCCAGTGACAGCGGCACCGGCTCGTTAGAACTATCCTCAGAGCAGTCCAGGTCCACGCACACACTCGCCCCGTCGAGCGCACGAACGTTAACTATGCACTCCAACACGGGAACACGAGAACTGCCCACGACCACGACACAAGGCAAAAACGGCAGGTTCACATCGGAGAAACTAGCGTCTTGCGAACTCCGACCACTCCGACTGGCCCCAACTTGCTTGTCGTACAATGTTGCCAAGCGTCTCTTGTGAAAGAAAAACATTAGTTTATAAAAATACAAAAATAAAAAAATATAGAAAACGGAATGAACTTTTTTATTTGTTTTCGGAAACGTTTTTAGTGTGGTAAGTGGCTATTTTCATCCCAGTTAAAACCAAAACGAAAATATAAACGCTCACAAACGAATGCAAACGAGAAGGAAGGTAAATAAGCCGCATGGTCATTGCATCAACAATGGCTGCTGCGCTCGCTGCAGCGCTGGCTTCCACGTCGTGCTGGTACGGAGGCTGCGATCGTTATAAAGTCAGCTCCAACCCTTAAACATGCCCCCTCATACAATATTTGACGCTACGATTGCGTGTAGATACCTCCCCCTGCGATCCGAAACAGCAAGTACGTCGCTAACGCTGGCAATCGGGTATGAAGCAAGCGCCGCCATCTTCTCCGCGCCTTTGCGGTAGTAAATAGCTAGTAAAAGGGTAGTAACGGTCAGAAAAAGGTAGTAATGGCTGCATTTGCTACCTATCGCCCGTTTGAGGTAGTAAATAGTTAGTGAAAGGTAGTAACGGTCAGAAATAGGTAGTAACTGCTGCAGTTACTACCTTTTTACTAGCTTTTTTTTAAGAGTGTACTAAGAAGTGCAGTGTCCTAATCATTGACGCAAGGGCAACAGCATGCCCGAAAAAGCGACAGCACCCACCGCCCACCCCCCACCGCTCTCTCGAACTCCCAACCCCGGTAGCAGTTCGAAAATACAAGTCAAGAATCGTGCTCTACAATGTGCAAACCTTAGCAAACTTAAAGAGAGGCTTAGATGATGTGTAAAGTGCTATGCAAATTGAGTAAAGCATATCAGGTGACCTTAAAACGTTTTATTGTTTTGTAGGCTCGTTGGTGAATAGTGTGGTATTTATGCAAAACTGCATTTGTATTGTCTGCCAGAGAACAAATATGCTGATATTTGTTTCACGCCCATCAGTACAGAGTATAATTCATCGAGATATCCGTAGGCCGAACTAGATATCCCAAAAAAGAGCAAACAACAAAAATTGCGGCATTCAATATAAAACACAATAAAAAAAATGGTCACTGGAATATTTTTTTTTTCTTTAACTTCTTAAACAGCAAGGCCTGATATTTCTACGGTCAATTAAGAATCCATTTGCAAGGACAACTTTACGTGCCACTGCGGGTGCCAGTTTGCGTGTTTAAAGTGATAATTCTGAAGTCAATAACTAAAATTGCCCTCATTTAATTTTCAATTATTTAATCCGTGTTTGAATACATTATATTTATTTTAAGATTTTTTTTTCACGGGCAAGCCTGGTGGCCAAGTAGAGACAAAGGCATTCAAAACGCATTTCTGCCTTCCTTGGTGACGCATGCCCCGGTGCTTTGAAGAAACTATAATTAGTTGAAAAAAACTACAAACACTGGACAAAAGTGACACATTCGTGCGTACTAGATAAGCACGGATATAAACAAAAAGGTAAAACATACTCAGTAAAACGTCATCATAGGTCTCTGCACATTTAAAAACATCCCAGCTAACACAATTCTTCGGGCGAAACATTTTTTGTTTTGTCTTGATTTTCGGATTTTAGAAAAGCCCGAAGAAGCCGAGGTAGAGACAAACCTTGAACTTATTTGGCCAGAGTCTGGGTATCGTTGACATAATTTGGCAAAGAAGTATCAAGGTTAGGCTTCACTGCTTGTAGTTTGACAGGGATGAGGTCAGGCACTTTGGCATTCAAAGAAAAAAAGTCATAGAAGCGACAAAGAAAAGTACTTTAACTTTAACTAACGCTTCGGAACTAAAACATATTAGGGTAACAAAGGATTACTTTCACAAATATCTAGTCATGTTCATGTGTTTCTTTTTTTATAAATGAATATTTATCTGATTCACCATTGATGGTAGTCACCAACATTGAGGCTGGCGCGTCGAAATTTGATATTTGTAGGAGGTCGCCGAAATATTTCGTTGATTGAGCTAAGATGTACTCTACAAAATTATGCTACGAGTTATTATCTTGCAGTTATATGCCTTGAGAAGAATCAGATACCGGAAGTAAAACTCAACAGCGCGACGGAAGACCCACGAAAAAACGACGCCAGTATTCGCAGCGGGTATAGTTAGCATGTCATCGCGGGCGGTGTTGAAAGTAGATCACTGCGCGGGCCCGGGCCAGCCCAAAAGCCCGAGCCCGGCCCGGCCCGCAGGCCGGGCTCGGGCCGGGTAGTGCGCATTTTCCTGGGCCCGGGCCGGGATCGGGCTTGAACAAAAATGTTTCGGGCCCCACCGGCCCGGGCCGGCCTGGGCCGTGCCTGGCAGTGATGTGCCGTAAATCCTAAATTGTTTATAACAGAAAGTCTGCTCATTCATTTTTAGGTTCAATGAAAATAAAAGTCGAAGTGTAAAGTCACTACAGTTAAAGATACAAAAAAAAGGCGTCTTGCAGTTGGAAAGCCTTCAAGCGGATAAAAGTGTGCGTGCAACGATACGAGTGGACTCCGGTCACAGAGTACAACATGACTGTCTTTTTGCTCTACTTTCTAAACTAAAAAAAAAATCAAATAAGGTGACCTTAACTTTGTACTTTCTACGGGGGCCTTACTATGCCACCAAAGAAAAGCTATCCTACCATAGATAAAAAAAAAAAAATAGGCAGCCTTTTGAAGATGCACAAGGGAGATTGTGATTCTCTTCTTTTCTCTTTAGAATCATTCCGGGATCGAAATAACCAATGTAATCGGCCTATGTCCTGCCCGTTTTACCAACCGTCCGATAAGAAATAGATGCTTGACGAGTACGTTTTTCCAACGAAACCTTTCTTGTATTATTATTTTTCTATACTGCCACTCTCTCTCCCGGTGGCAGCAATGGAATTAGTGCACCGGGTGAGCAAACATAGACGATCGGTGAGCTTAAGCATGGCATCACCTGCGGACTCTACAAAATTGTTGAGAAGACGAACTCTATGAGCTCTGTGTGGAAAATATGTGTCGCAGTCGTGGGCTCCAGAACGTCGGTGCCCAAAGGACATGTTCAGTGTCGTTTGTGCAGATTCTTCTTTCTCTACGATTTTTCAAAGACCAGGATGCCTTATCTAACTTATCACAAGCGCAATGTTTCATCGAACGGCGCAAGCGTTTCTTCTGTTTATCACCTCCATGCGCTAAACCTCTCGTGCCCGCGGAAGTAAAGGAGAAATTCACAACCGCGTGCGCGAGTGTTTGTGCGAAAGATATGCGACCCTTCGATGTCGTCAGCGGCAGCGGCTTCAAGACCGTTGCAGAAGAGCTGATTCAGATCGGTGCTAAATACGGAAAGGTCAACAATCAAGATATTCTACCGCATCCCACAACCGTGTCGCGAAAAGTCGCTGAAGTTGCGGCGTCTTTAAAAGAAAGCATCATGCCCGAGATTCAACTTGCGCTCAATGAAAGCCGGTGCGCCATTACTGACATGTGGACGCATGGTTTCAAGAAAAAGAAGAACTCGGATGATTTCAACCCGTATGATTTCATGAAGTGCAAAACAATCTACCGCGCATTATATCGACTGTAACCGGAGCTTGCACTGCCGTGTTGTGTTCACGTGAGACTTCCCCAATGAACAGAGAGCCGGGGACAACATTTCGAAGGAACTAGTACGGAGGTTCATGAAGCTGGGTGTGTGTGATGCCACTTTGAAAAAAAAAACGTCCCTAACCGATCAAGAAGCAAATATTGTTTGCACACTGCAGGCTTGAGAGAGAATGGATAGCAGTGCACACGTGCTGAACACTGTTCTGCGGAACACGCTTGCAGACGACTTTGTTTCCAACGAGGTTCCGTTGGTTGGCGAAACGGTCCAGGTGACCAAGGCCGTTATAACTTTTTAAAGCAAAGTGGCTTAGCCCGCCAGCTGAAGCCAACTGTCAGTCAGGAAGTCCCCACCAGGTGGAATTCAAAGGTATCAATCCTAAAGTCCGTCTTTTTTCTGTTCATGGAGATAGAAACTCTACTGGAGTCGAGGAACAATCCAATAATGGAAAGCGTGAACAAGACAACACTCAAGAGGTTTATCGAGTTCCCGCAACCCCTCAAAGATGCTAGCAACTCGCTCGAGGTGGAAAAACTTCTAACAGAACCTCTGGCTGCGCTATAAGCTTCCGCGTTGATGAAAAGTTTCGAACATGCTCCGGTGTCTGCAGTAGAGGCAGTGAAAATCGAGAAGATCAAGGTCCGTGCACGTCATTTCCTGGACACGCAGCTGAAAATGTCCCTCCTCCACAAGACCGCCACATTTCTCTGGCCTCAGTTCCGACAACTCCGCATGTTGCCCGACGACGAGGGCCTTGAAGTCGACGCGCACGTCAGAGATCTACTTGCCCGTGTCACTGAAGCAATCACCCAAGATGAAGATGAGACTAAAGATGACGTTCGAGATCCCGCTTCGAAAAGAAGGTGCCTTGGTTGGTTTCAAGACTGGTGTGACGGGGAGGTTGACAACCTATCCACCAAAGAATCAGACGAGTATCCGCAAGGCAAAAAGGACTACTCGTGCTCAAGAGTGTCTGAGCTTTGTGACTTCTCGAAAGGGCACGAAAATGTATTCCCGAAACTGTCCCTTCTATCCGAATGCATCCGCGCCTCCCTGCTACGAGTGCTAGCAGCGAACGGAACTTTAGCTCGGTGGGCTACGTCATGCAAACAAGACGCCCAAAGAAAGAGTGTATGGTCAAATTATTGTTTCACCACAAAAGCATGTAGGAAGAGAAATTCCCTGTGAAGCGAATTCCATGAAACAACGAAAAGTGCGATATCTGTTTAAAAAAATCTTAAATATAAAAAAAACTATTTTTTTTCTCAATGATTTTTAGTGTGCCATGAGTTCAAAGACTGTCGCAAAATGATGTGCATATTTCGCCCATATTCTCGAAATGCCATCTTCTAATCCGACATATTCATGGTGTTAAAAGAAAAAAAAAAAAAAAGCTCGGTCCCAGTTTTTTTTTTTTTTTTTTTGGTTTGGGCAGGACTCGGTCTCATATTTTAAAATTTTATCGGGCTCGGGCCGGGCTCGGGCCGGGGTGAAAATTAAAGTTTCTGTCGGGCTCAGACCGGGCCCGGGCCGGCTCGGGCCGGGCTTAGAAATTCCGACCCGTGTAGCGCTCGAGTTGAAAGCGATACTTCATCTAAGGCTGGTGTGGTCGTACTTAAGCATTCCGCTCTCGGATGTGTGATATGGCAGGCATATTTTGGCGTTTTTTAATGCTGAATATTATTTCACATTTTTGAAAAGTCGGAGACGATGGACGAAAGAGGAGACAACATACAAAACTTTACCTTCAAGAATATCGGTGTTACTGATGCTAGTTTTGATTCTACCTTGAAACGTGCAGCTTGCCACGACAAGCAACTGTCAGTGATATATGGCAGGCCTCCAAACACGCGCGCCGCGAGCTCTGTCGTTCACAGAACGATCGGTTTAAAAAAAAGGAGAAAAAAAGAACTTAAGAGGCGGGATGGAGAAGTCCGAGACGCTTCGAGGAGTTATCGGTACCTGTGAAAGCTGAGAAAACATGATGACACAAAAAGACAAGAACCGGTGGAAGGTAAAGATCAAGAAACGACAGACACGGTGTCTTGTGCCCAGAAGACTAAGGCGAGTTAGCGTTCACTGTGTTTCTCATTTAACGCAATTTTGCATCCAACGGATTTATTGATGGATCCTAAATACAACTGCAGCTTTTTTTGTTCAGAACGTTTTGATAGTTTAGACTCTATTGTCTAAGCTTCTCATTTAGAATGTAAAAAAAAAAAAAAAAATTAATTGATTTTTTTTTTACATTTAACAAACGTTGTTGCAAATTTGAACGGCGGACAACAGATATTTTATTAAGATGTTACCAGTGAGACAAAAGATTAAAAAAAAAACATAAATGAGGGTGTTTTCAGTAATTAGGGTGCCAAAAATTACTCTTTAATAGTACACAGATGTTCGACGCAGTTGACAACGCTCTCCCAAGACACACATTTATTTATTTCAAGCCTTAATGCTACAAGAATATTTCTCATTCGTCTGACAAACACCATGATGGTTTCATACAAAGTGACGTTCTTACTTGAAGTGTATCATTTTTTTTTATTAATTCAAATCAAAACTTTAAAAAATCACATAACTTTTTCCTCTTCGCTCGTGAGTGCAATCGATCTATACAAACGTAAGCACATGTGCGCTCTAAGTGCCATCTGAGTGATTAATATATGTAACTCGGGTGGTCACAGAGCGAAAACATCAATACAAAAATAAATTGATCCTACTATAGAGCGATTATGACCGGGATATATAACTCGCTTTTCTATTGTAGCCAATCACGTGACCACCGGGCTCAACGTGACCGGACATGGCGCGTATAGATCGCATAAAGCATGGTGATATTGAATGAGGAAAACCGACGACTGAAAAAGCTGTGGCGTAACTTCCACTGCGCTGTCATCCGAAGACTGAACGATTGAAGCCCGCTGCGTTTGAGATGACTTTTCTATCGATCCAAAAACGACAACCGTGATAACATGGTTCGTATCCAACCGGAAATAATTTGTCATCGCACGTGTCATTATTGAGCTGAGGATCGATAGATCAGAAAATAAGAAAGTTTTTTTTTTTTTTTTTGATGGAGAAGTCCAGCAGGGTCCGATTGGACTCAATATGTCTTTGATTCCAGTTTTATTTTTTTTTACGATTTAACGTCGAAGAAAAAAAGCCAATGCCACAAAACTGATCAATTGTATTTAGGAGGTATAGCAGGGTACAGTTGTATAATACATTTTAAAATGTTGAAATAATTATACATAGAATTATACATTAGAGAGGAATAAAATTAACGAAAAAAAAAACGCAAAAAAAAAATCCGAAAGGAGGAGAATCTTGGCCATGCTGAAATGGATATGTTTTGTGATTTATCTTGTGCTTAATGTCACCCACAACAGTCGTTAAACAGAAGACATATATGAAAATATGTAATGATAAAAATCTAAAATAAAAAAGTCTAGTAATATTGTTTGTTACCGTATCCTGGTTTATGCTTGCTTCATGTTCTTTTTAATATATTGCAAAGAAGAAGCTCTATTAAGGTACTGAAGGGACTAAAAAGCTGTAAAAGGCAAAAGCTCAAACGAACAGAACTAAGAGGGAAGAAATGAAGGCAGTCAAAATGATTGTAAAATTTGCACTGTCTAACACGTCTCTCGCAATTTATCGACAAAATAACATACCAAATTTGAAGAATACCTCAATGATTGCGTGCTCATAAAAAATATCACAGTTGCTACCTTTCCTGTGTTCAATTTAGTTTTTGTTCATATCGTTTTCGTGCTTTTGTCGACCTGAAATCTTTTTTGCTAGCGCCCGTGCTCATTATCGACTTTTAATTCAATTGGAGATAACGTTCGCAGTTGCACAGGATAGTAAATTCGAACAAAATGTGGCACTGAAAGCAGGGGTGCAGGGATTGCGATGTTATTCGCACGTCTCTATATGCGATGTTTCTTTCAAGTTCTATGCTGTTTAGTTTTGTTTAGAATGCACCGACTCTACAAGAAGTGTCGCCTTTATTTCACAATCGGTCGTGACGATTTTTTTTCTTGCTTTAGGAACGCGAATTATAAAAATATAGGACAAATAAAGCAAGATCAGAAGGCTAGATTGAAAAGTGCGATTTTCGCCGGAATAAGAAGCAAGTAGAGCTCGATGGAGATAATGGCATTTTAAGCAAAGGTGTAAGCGAGCTGAACAAGAATGACGATAGCAATCTCTGGAGAAGAAGAACAAAAGGGACAAAGGAAAAACATTTATGTTTGTCCTAGGTTTCACTTGTTCCCCTTCTTTATGGGTTTTTATCATTAAGTAGAACTCCATTTTAAAGATCTAATCAGTGTGTCTGGGCTCCGCCGTTCCCTGGGATTCCTCTATTGTTCACCGTAATTGGTTGTCTCTGCGTTCTGCAGAAAAGTGAACTCTCGATGTTTTATAGAATATAAGAGCCAGTTCGGAAGCGTGTAGGGAACATGATTAATAAATCATATCGACAAGATAACGGCGTCGCAGACTTCTGATCATGACGGTGAAGATTCAGGCTAGTCAGGTGGTATGCCGGGGTGACCTTCGTTTGGTTTAATGGGGGTAGCCGATTAAAACAACCTTGACGGTTTGGTGGTGCGGTCACTCACCTTGGTGAAAGCAGTGCACTCCATGCAGTTAGAGCAGTAAAAGTCGACAGCTTGCAACCTTAAGGCAAGGCCTAGAAGTGAATTTGCCATTGAACGAGCAATCTCTCTCCCAGCTCGGGCTGTTCCACTGGGCGCTATTGCATAAAGCAATCTTCAGCTGCTACCATGATAGCGCCCCCAAGAGATAGCTACAATTTGTGCGGTCCGTATACTTTGGGTGACCACTGTCCTGCCTTGTTATTAGGAACCCCTTTAATATGGATACTCCGCTCTATGAACAGTCTCTTTGTGGTGGTACAGGGCAAATGCTTGCTTTGGTGCCTCTGTTAAAAAGGACTATTTGTATGGACAATTTTTAGGCTTAATGAAGGATGCAGAGTAACGTGAAATGTCTGCATTTAATATCTGCTGTTTTGTTCTCTCTTCGTTTTTACAAACAAAAGGCACAACTAACCTTCTAATTGGTTACCTCTGATTTGTAGGACGGCATCACCTTCTTCGATTGTAAAATTTGGACTGTTCTAAAGTCTTCATTTTAAAAGAAAGTAAGAGACACCTTTTTAGAATTTTACAGGTGATCCATTGACTTTACTGACATGATGTTTAAGAATGATAAAAAGTTTCACAAAGTTACCACATTACATATGAATGATTTTACATAAAAATGCTGATTGTTCATACACATGTTTGCACACATTTTGACCAGACAAACATGCTTAGCCTTTTTAGTTAGCTGATGTCGCGAGTATTGTTCATTTGAAGGCGCCTGGTTATACTCGTACCTGAAGGAAAACAGCGCTTAAAAATACAGGATCAAAGGAAGGAGTATATGACAAGCATACACTAACTCACAACTGAAAAATATACTAAAGAAAGCGAAAGAAGGAGAACCAGCCAGCAAAATAAACGAATAGAAACATAGAAGGGCCCGTACAAGAACCTAATCAAGAATGAGGCAAATAAAAAACAAATAAAGAAAACGAAAGCAAACCTCAAGATAGGGCACGTTAATTTTACTATAGTAGTTCGGAAACAACCTCGAAAATTTCACTTTAAGCTTATGTTGTAGAATATAAAAACGCGAGTTCCTTTTCAGTAATGCTAAAATTGAAGGTTTATTACACAACGCTCTACTAACTTGGAAATAGTTAAATAGTCTCACACTTATTTGTGAAGCTAATATCGAAAGTACCCAATAACTATTGTGCTTGAGAGTGTTGCTGAACATTCAAACTAACTGCAATAAAGCGAGAAATGTCCCACCGCCTTGGATTTTAAGATATCCTGACTGATATATCCCTACTGATATAGCTTTTCACTTTTTATTGGTTTATAAAGTTTTATACATGTCACAGATGGAACCATGCCGGCCACCCGTATTATACCGGTTTCAGGTGCACAGATACGGGTTGCCCGGTATTCGATAGGGGCCGCCAACACAAGTTTACCGGTTGCCAGTAGAGAGATTTAGGTAACTGAGGTAAATTTGAGCGGTGACAAATCATATCGCCAAGAGGCCGGTGTCGTCATACCACTCCGGTATCTTCACAGAGGTGAACAATATTGTGTACCGGTGGCGTATAGAGGCAAAACGGAGAATTCTACGGGCAGGCCAGTTATGCCATTCTGGTATACCGTCATAATATTTCCAAGTAGTCAACCATATCTTTATTCTATAAATATGAAATTCACTGTGTGTTTGAATGAGCTAGAATCGCGAAATACATACGGTAAACAAAACTAACTTATCTACGTGATACACTTATAAGAACCGGTTGTAACCTTCAACGAAGATATAATGACATCCGAACACAACTCAGTGTCATTACAACGTCGGATCCCCAAAGTTTCTGCAGGCGCACAAATATTGTTATTTCTATAAATCTATATGCATCAAGTCATCAGAAAGTACTAGGTTGTGTGCGTATTATCCTGCCAACTATATGTTTGACCCCTAATCACTTTGAATTATCGATCACCATTTTTGTGTTCTTAAAACTGCTCGCATGACCGAACGAGTTACACCACCCGGGGCTACAACATGATTCCGGACGTAAACGTCGTAAGGTAAGTTTGTGTTATTATTGTTTCATTCATAGATTTCTAGAGTAGAGACGCGTGTTACATTTTAACATATTGCTCCATAGGCCGTTTCAAAAATTGCACAAACATTTTTTTCTTGCATCCGAGATCATGTTTTTTTATGGTCATCTGGCACTCCCGACCGGAGGAGTTAAAAAAAAAAAAAGAAGTGCGTTAAGGTACATGCGGATGTTTTCGCACTTCTTTGCCACTGCCATAGCTCCTTGAGGGATTGCAGATCTGGTGAGGGTGCCAGATTGATGTTTGAAAGTGTAACAACTCTTCAAACTTTAGAAAAATCTTGTAAAAAATCTTAGCGCAGACGTTACGGAACGATATAATTTGCGTTACAGGTGACACATCATGGTGAAGAGCTCTCGGTGCATTAATAAATTGTTTGTATGTCTTCAAAAAAAAAGTCATAGCAAGAAAGGTGTGGCTCCATTTCTAGTCTTAATCCTTCATAAACACCAAGTAGACAATATCTAAATAACATTTGGCATAGTGTACCATTATAACGCATTCATTAAAATAAAATACGATAAAATACAATTTTTTTTATAGTTTATTGTTTTGAGTTTTGTTACATATTTTATTTCAGATACGTTCTTATTTTCGTAGGTCGGTTGTAGAGAACGTTTTTAAAATGTTTCGCCCATGCAGTCTGCAGGCCATCCTTAAACAGGTGAACCTGTTGCTTTAAGCATCATGGGTGCATAGAGTAAAACATTTATGCATACAGGTCCTGTATAGAAACAGGTCCGTTATATACACAGGAAAACTAGTTTTTTCGTGAGTCATGTATCCTATTCCATAGCATAAAGTAAACTGTTCAACCTGTAGGAATTTTGGTACGGTTTTTTCAGTATGGAGATTATCCGCCCGTAGCCTATCATTACGACGAATCCCAGTTTGTCTGACATATGCTCTACCACATGGGATGGGAATGCAATACGCCCCCACCCATTGTGCAGAGGTCATATTTTCGGACATTTTTTATATCAATGTAATGTGTTGAAAACTTCTCCCTTTTTTAGCGGACTTTTGAATAAATTGGGCTAGGTTTTGAGGGGCAAAAAACACCATAGGAACACTACATCTTTGCGGCATGTTTTAATTTATCCGAACTTTTATTATAGTAGGAGCAGCCACTATTCGCTTTCTTTATTTTGTCCTACGTTTTCTAGTGGGTTTCATTTCTTCTTTATCGAGAAGTTTGCCACTTCACTTAAAAACCGCGAAGAGGAACTTGGAGATCTAAGTCGCTTTACCAGGGCCTGGAATCTTTCAATAATGTTGTGAAAGCTAAATGTTTAAGGATCATTCGAGTCATAAAAAGATTATTTCTCTTTTTATAACCTTTGATTGAGAGGGCCTATAACTGACAGGCAATTCTCACTTCGTGTCAGTTCTAGGTCATACTATGCCACAAAAGGAGAAGGTCATCCTGGTGATTAAGCACTCCATTTTTAGAGCCCTTACATTGTCAGTGAATAATAATTCATGTGAGTCTTGCCTTTGTATTAAGAACGCACTGCTCCAGACAACTTTATTTTCCTGCTCTATCCTTGAAACCTTTCAAGTTACTAAATAGTATGTTTGACAAATTGGGCTGTATCTGACTTACAAATGAATTACGGCAGCATAATACTAATACACTTATGCAATATATGACTTTCGGTCTTGCGTCCTCTTAGACACAACATAATCTCGTTAACGCTTAATCTTCTTTAACTTTAATCACCTTGACATCTCTGCCGCAGTGCTTTGTGACACGGTGTTTGGTTTATTTGGCTTTATTACAGTTAACGAACAGAAAACGTAAGTTCGGTTTCATACCTTTGCGAAAAAAATTATATTTCCGTTGACTCTTCGTTGATGCAATTGCAATCTTTTTGCAGGTTTATATCAATTCTTTAATACTAAATTTCGAAAATAGGGATTTTGCATAATCATTCATAATCGAAAATAGTTTGTAAGGGTGCTCGAACAGAGTGGCGGACGCAGAGGAACTTTATAAAATATACAGTAATTTGCCTTAAGGGCAGTTAACCTAAAACGTGATGAGAACTAGACCGACGCCGTAGCATGTTTTGTCTCTTTATCAGGGAAACCAACGTCATCAAGCTCCTCGATAGTACAGACCTCAAGGAATATTGTGTTGCTTACTCGAAAGAGTATATAGAAACTGGGCGCTTAGAGAACATTCATTTCTAGACATAACCTACTGAAGTGCATCTGTTTATTTAGGTTTCGACTGCTGACAAAATAAGCTGCTGTTGCAATATTTTCGTTGATAAACAAAAAAAGACGATCAGAAGTAGCAAAGTGTATAGCGGCCGACCTAATGAAATGACGAAATCGCAAGCATAGCATATAAAATCACGAGATCAACACACCTTAATTTCCTTGGTCATTTGATTTACGCAGACAATATGTTTAGAATATGATATGATCAAAACTGTCTTGTTACCAATACTATTAAAATGTGACGAATATATTGTAATGAATATACTGTCAAATAGGACAGACACATATATAAATAAGCATGAAACAATTGCTTCCAATTTCATTGAATTGTTAAAGTTTCTCATAGACAATTTCAGAGCTTAGCAATACATTTGCAATGTTGAAATTAAATTTAAGTATAATAATGAAACACAAATGCCCGTGTTTGCCGTTAACTCGTTAAAAATAAACTGCAATAAAAACATGTGTAAAGTTTATTTAGGACACGTAGAGTTTTTCTCGTAAGTTTTCCACTAAAACAAGTTTCCTCGCGGAATATTTACGACGTTAGACGCAATTTAGGTGGATATCACTGCCCGTTCAAAGCCCCGCACACAGATCAATGGCCCCGCACATTACTAAGACTTTCTTGGCTGCACGGCCGAACATGCTCGGGAGCCCATTTTCTCCCTTTCGTGACTTCCGTCGCATCTTGTCTGGCGTCTGACAAATCGTGGGAGTAAACGCGTCGCGGCCTCAGGCATCGTCTGCCATTGCAATTGCACCCCCGTCTATCGCCGTCTGCACTTCCCGTGACGCGGACGTGAAAGCTTCGGGTCGGCGTCCGTTTTCACCTTCGTCCGTCTGCTATTCCACAATAAGTCTTGAAACTACTCCAACGCTCGAATGACGCGACCACTGAAACCGGCTTTTAGCGTTCCCGGTTCAATTCTAGCGTCTGTCAGCGTCCGTTGATGTTCGCTAAAAAGCGACCGAGAGAACTAAAGAAAAAAATCAACAAAATCATTATGCAGTCCTTCGAGATTTTTGGTTTTTGTTGTTTTTTTCGCGTGACATACGCGAGCAAGGGGGGCGAGAGTCATGACGCACGATTCATATGCGACGTACATATATTCGCTTTTGTAGGTCAGGCGCACTGCAAAACTGAAGCGCTATTTGCCTTCCGCAGTGAGGTGGCGGGAACATAAACAAACTTGATGCCAGCCGATCTCCCGATTGCCTCCAGCTAAATGGCTCGCAAATTCTTACGGGTGTAGTTTGTTCGGTATTAAACCATGGCTGCAATCACAATAGTTACATTATTCACAGAGCAACGGGGCTGCTTTTAGGCGAGCAAACATATTTATACAGCAACCGTGACGTGCAAAGAAACAAATCAAGCTAAATCAAGCAACATGGTTAACTTGGGAAGCTAGGCTTCCGCCAGTCTGCTATGAACCCAAAGCACCCATACAGTTCTTCCGAATGCGTGTACTTAGGACAGTTGCTTGCTGAAATCTAGGTGGAGTGAAGAGATATTCCTTCTAAACAGCGGGCGGGAACGTAGAGCAGGGCTACGCCCACTTAAATTGCGTCTAACGGCGTAAATAACGCAACAAAATAAGTTTTTCTGTTGAAACATTTATAAAACAAATATATGTCCCATCTAGGCATTTAGTTATTTTTTTTAATATCAATATTACTTTAACGTAAAATTCCTTCATCATCGGTATAATTCTCAAATATCGTAAAATGTCAAAAATAAAAATCTTACACCACTATACGACTTATGTCAGCCTTATGCAGATATCCCAGTTTGGTAGTCTCTGACTGAATAGGTTCTTCTCGATTGTTATCTGTGTTCTAAAGTGTCAAATATAATATCACACCATCCATTCAGCGCAGCCTACAATAACATATCAAAGTTTAATTAATGGGAAATATTGAGTGCATTATAACGTGTCCCCCTGAAAAAAAAAAAAAACGTTTTTTTTTTTAATTTCAAAAATAGACTACGTGTGACCGAGAATTCATTCTCCACCCAAATGTAGCGTAAGCTTTCCGAACCAAAGGCTATAATTTCAGCGCTAACCGTCATCTTCTTAAAATGTTACGTTTTTTTTTTTTTTTTTTTTAATATCAATAAAAAAAGGAGCCTTATTTTCGGCCTTTTGCAGTAAATGATGCCATAGAGGTCTATATAACCGAAAGTTTTGTCGGCCACAATGGTTTAATTGTATTTTTTAGAAAATCATTTGAAACTTCTTGAATAAAAAATTTTTAGTGCTGAAACTTTGAGATGTCGGTATGACCGCTAGTGCTAAATTTGGACGGAGAATGAGCGGTCGCCGATGCGCAGTTAATTTTTTGCGGTGAAAAACTGTTTACATATTAATGAAGCTTTCAGCACCAATATTAAAAATCAACTTTAGCAAGCTTATTGTACCGGCCTCCGGAATAGTTTCGAAGGTTAATCAATAATACAAGACTAAACACACATGTATTACCAAACATCATCCGAACAAGTCCCACAAACCCGACAACAATACACCGGATAAGACTTCGGATCAAGTGCGGCATCGTAATCAGGTCGTCCAGGTAAAACATAGAAATAACGCGATATGTTGCATCCGGCCAAATAATAGCCAACTTAATTAGGCAGACACAAATCCACCGCAATCTAAAGGATAATCAAAAAAAAAAATATTCCTTAAACTTTAGAGGTACCGAACAAATTAACTCGCAAAAAACGAGAATAAACGAAAGAGCTTTTGTTGATTTGCTGTCACGCGCTATCAACAATGCTCACGTCGCGAAAAAAAATATGCGAAATAATAAGGACACAAGGTTTTTAGTTGCCCCAGCTCCGCGAGTGATAAATGGAAGCCGGCGGTACAGCGCCGATGCCAACGCCGCCTAGGGTCGTTCCAATACGGATATTCTTCCGCTGCCTGTTTGCGAGTGGTTGTCTTTCAGCGGCATAGTTCATAAATCACGCCAGGCCGTGTTCTTCCGAAGAGGTCACCTTCACTGATGTTTTTTTTTTTTTTTTATTGCGTATTTCTTAGCCCGTCAATTTGTTACTCCACTTCATTCATCCCAGTTTTAGCGAAGACAGTATAATGACATTGTAGTAAATACCTTGAAGTGACGGACACAATCAAGGATGATTAATTAAACTTTATTTTTAGTTGCTAGCCTGCTTTTTCCTGTTCGAGTATTAATGAACTTACGCCAATAAACTGACTTCGGTGGCTTCCTTCAAGTGAAATGAGGATGAAGTGAATTACGCTGAGTTAAATTTATCTTAAAACTGCACAGTCACTGGATCTCAAAAAAAAAAAAAACCGTAGTGTACTTATGGCCTAAGCGGAAAAGTAGCTGCGCCGAAAGTGGATCCGAAACCCGGTCTTAACCGCAGCTCTCACCCGATTGTGCTTTGCGAGCTGTAATCAAGCTACAACATTCTTTGCAACAGCGTGATGCTCGTCAATTTCAGACTCCAATAATCCCGAGCTAGTTAATGTTTCCTTCTTGATTTTAGCTGCCACTGGGGGCTTTCCTTTACCATGGGAAGGTTAGCGATTATTTTAAATACTGCGACTGCGCGCCTTTTGCCGCGCTTCGGGCGCGTGTGCAACAAACTGTCATCAAAGGCAGAAACCGACGCCCTCGAGGAGGAGCAATATTTCTGCTTCACTCGCAAACAACCTTCCGTGGCATTTCAGAAGTAAAGACTGCACATGCAGAAGTTTGATGAGCGTTCAGCCAACGCTATTATACTAGCTCAGTTACGGAACTGCTCATAGACGCTGCATGCACGAGCAGTACCCCCCTCACCATAGCCTCATCTGTACACGGACAAAGCCTGGCAGATCGCCACGACAAGGAGCCGGCGAAATTGAAATTGTAAAGCGGCAGAGAACGGTTGAGAGGAGAGTCAGGGGACGGGCGCCCCGTTGCGGTGAGACGGCGAAAAACACTTCTCCCAAGCGATAGAGTGTCCGCTCGTGTTCCTCGCGTTCCTCGCGCTACCGCTTCTTATCTCGTCGGGTTCGCAAACCCTATTTGGCGGGTCCTCGCCGCTGCCAAATCTGTGCGCTGAATACCAGACTTCCCGAGAAATGCTCTCTGCTACCAGATCCTCACACTCCAAATCTGCGACCGGGCACTCTATGGTTCCGTCGTCGAACTGCCAGGCTTTGTGAGTATCGAGGAGGCTATGCCCTCACTCACCACGACTCGTCTCGTGTCGCTCGACTTGGCGGACGGCTGCTTTGGGGACTGCAGTTTATTCGATGCAGACTTGTACGTAACAAGTTACAAGTAAATGATTACTTGTAATCAATTACTGCTTATTCTAATGTTTTAATGCTTCAATTAATTTTTCTGCAGTAATGCGTGCTGTAATTCAATTACTGTAATCTATTTCAAGTAATCAATTATATGTTTCCCCAAAAGCTCAAATTACTTAGTTGAGTTTACGTAAAAAATTCGCTCTGTTTGCCCGCGCGTCACTCGTCTATGTTGCACCAATGTTGGACACATTTTTCGACCCATAAACAACCAGAAAAAGACACCAAGATACCAGAAGGATTAGAATGTCAACGCGCTCAACAACGTTTTGGCTGTTAAGTTGTTGAAAGTGCGTCGTGTACAGGTTGTTATGATCCGGGTTTGCCGAGGCATAGACGACTATGTTCTGCACAGACCTTATCTAGGCACGACAAAAACCACCTCCTCCCTCTTATGTCTCTACCACGAACTGGTACGCAAAGTGTTTATGCGCTACAACACCACTCTTACCTCAAGCGCATCCGTCGAGAGGGTCTTCAGCGTCGTGGCATATATATTCACCAGAAATCCTGGGAAGATGACTGACGAGAACTTCGAACGACAGCTGCTGTTGAAGCTTAACAGGGTGTGAATGACAAAAGTAAACAAATTGTAACCACTTTGAACGTATGTAGGTGTGTTTGATTTTGTAATAAAAAGTAAAAAAAAAAAGTAATGTGAAAAGTAATAAATTACTTTTGTAATTTTCAATTACTTTTTTGTTGCCGTAAATGATTACTGTAATCAGTTACATTTTTATAAAGTAATTGTAATTGTAATCGGTTGCTTTTTTCAGTAATGCGTAAAGGACTGATTCTATGGGATACCTACGTTTCGAAGCACAGCGCCTAGATGGCGTTTCACCATACTCGATGGAATACACAATTCGTAAACGAAATTCTAGATGGTGTTTCGAACTACGGGAGGCAGACTGAAGTTGAGTGGGAGGGGTACTTCCTTCCGCTGGAGTTCTACAACTGAGGTACTCTAGTAACGTTGGTTTAAGCTTTACTAGCACTCGTAGCACTCGTAGCCACGGGGAGCAGTCCGCAAGTGTAGTGCAACTCCACGGTGCTAAATTCCCGCAGTGCTGCAAGAGCACGTGGCGTTTTTTCTTCCCAGATACGTACGCCTTCGGCCTCCCGCCACCATGCCCGTTGTATCCAGACCGGCCTCCGGCGCACCCAAGGTGGAGCAGCTAACGCGGATTTACCCCAAGCACCTGCCAACCTCCGCTGTCATCGGGAACTCGCAGACCCGATATCTCCACCAGCACTTCGACCCCTACGATAGAGCTGCACCCGCCTTCATCACCATCCGTGGTGCATCCACGTTCGACATCGAGAAGGAGCTCGCCAACCTCCCACGTTCTGTCACGACGCTCGTCTTTCACGTAGGGACGAGCGAACTGGAACGATACGGCACCGACGAGACGCTACGACGGTGCCGTCGCCTGGTCAACAACACGCTGCGAGCACGTTCGGAGCTCCAGAGGCTTGCTGTGTCCCTCGTGTTGCCTCGGCACACCAATCGACGCCTGGATCAGTCGAACCACCGCTTCGTCCACTGGTTCAACACCGAAGCCCGGAAATTCAACAACACAGTCAAGGACTACTGCAGGAAACCAGGCAAGGTGACCTTCCTGGACCACGACTTCACGTCGCTACCGCCTCTTCGAGTCCTGGCGGCTGACGGGCTGCACCCGAGCTTCACGGGAGTCGCCCTCCTCGCGGCAAATCTGAAGTCTATTTTGCAACGTGGATCAAGTACGACGTCGCCAGGGTGGTCATCGGAGATCCCCGCCGCCGCCACCGCCAACTGCGCCAGGATGGCCCCATCAGAGGAACCCAGGCACCCCGAGAGTCCCAGGTCCCACAACGCCAGTCCAGAGAGCCCAGCTGCCCCTGTGGGGATCCCGGGAGCACCGTGCCCGGCAGCCAGCGAGAGCGTCAACTACGTCGGTGAGTACCCGACACCTGTCGAGAGTTTGGCACCCAAGCGACCATTGCAGCAGCCGAGAAGCACCCCAAGACAGCGCTACAACCTGCGAAAGCCCGCCGCGGAGAGCTCCCCGCACCCGAAAGAAGATTGACGACAGTTCGGTGAGTCCAGTTCCTCCGCTCCAAACTACAGTACCACTTTTCTTAAAGTACGAAAGCTCTCAGGTAAACGCATAGGCACGAACTTCATAAATCAACCTTGCTAGTGTACCTTAACGCAGGCATTACCCCGAAGCGCATGTCGCTTTACCTTCCTCCCGCCTGCACAAACCTCGACCAACATGACCGATCGGAATGGCAATGGGTTCTCCTTGAGGCTTCCCTTAAATTGGTCCAAATAACGATTCATCATAGTGACAAACAAGTAAAACAGTTAACTACTGCGACCACTACACTTCTCCGTTCAAATGGCCCCTTATCGACATCCGAAATTAGCGCCCTATCTGAATTCGATGAAAAGAAACGCCATGACATTGAAACAATCAAGCTACGTAAGCTACAGCGCGATAAGGTTCCTAACCCTGTTTTACCTCAGCTTACGACATCATTTAACTATAGCGAACATACTTAACCGGCCATTAGCATAACAGACGATAGGTCAAGCACTAGTGCCCCTTGTGGCACCACTATTGTTAATCTATCTGAAGTGACTATATCAACAGAAGAGGAAAAACTCCTTTCGAGAGGATTGAACTTCTGTCCCGCCACAGGGTTTGTTGACGAATTTCAATTACTACGCAACCTCGACAACTTTGCTCGAAATTTAAGATTGCGGGAATACTTCTTGGACAGACCTTCTAGCTCCAACACCTCTCAGCAGCGTGCAACGAGCGACTGGACGCCAAAGGCTAACCGTAACGATTGTCTTAACTTGTACATAGCCGCTGTGCAAAAAGACATTATGCGGGAATATCGCAGGCAGGCGGGAAAACGGGATAACCTCACTAAATCCGAAAGGGCTAGCTTAAAAACCCTGAGCAATAGGACAGACAAAACAATAAAACCAGCCGATAAATGAGGAGCAATTGTGGTTCTTAGCACTTCTGAATACATCCGAGAAGGATACCGCCAACTAAATGACCCAAAGTTTTATGAACCTCTCGCAGGTGACCCTACGGTGCACCACACTCAGACTGTGACCTCGGTCCTTAAGGACCTCCTAGACGAGGGCTGAATAACCGCTAACGAACATAAATTAATGAAACCGGTACAGCCTTCCCCCGGCCGCTTCTACATGCTACCTAAGATTCACAAACCTGGTAACCCAGGGCGCCCAATCATATCCGGAATAGGTACAGTAACCAAACCCATATCAGAATATGTAGACAGTTTAATGAAACATATACCTCCAAGCCTCGATTCGTAAATTAAAGACACAACTCCCTTCTTAAGGGAAATATCAAATTTACGCATACCAAAAGAATCATATCTGGTTACACATGATGTGTCATCGCTGTATACGAATATCCCACACGATGATAGAATAATTTCTTTAATTGACATGTACGAACTCCACAAACAACCGGATACCCCAGATGGACACGTCGTCGCTACTCTAGCGAGGCTTGTCTTAGAACTCAACACGTTCGAATTTAACAATAAATACTTTAGGCAGGTTAGCGGAACCGCGATGGGCACCAAACTGGCCCCGAACTACGCCAACGTATTCATGGGAAAATTAGAATCTCAGTTCCTTTCTGAATGTCCCGTAAAGCCGCTAATATACAAAAGGTTTATAGATATTTATTGTCTGGACGCACTCTGAGGAGGAGCTGGTGGACTTCATAGGTCGATACAACGCTGCTCATCCGAGCATCCGCTTTACACATACGTACTCTTAAACCGAAATAAACTTCTTAGACGTCAACGTTAAAATAGACGAAGGTAAACTCGCCACGAGCCTGTACCGTAAGCCAACAGATCGAGAGCAATACCTGTATTATCAAAGCGACCACCCGCGCCATTGCAAGAACAGCATTCCCTATAGCCATCTCATCGTTTCAAACGAATTTATTCCAAAGAGACAGATTTTGATGCAAGCAGCCAAAATTTAAAGTCAGTGCTAGAGAAACAAAAGTATCCACCCCGTATAATCGACGATGCAATCAGAAAAGCCAAGCAACTGAACCGAGCAGACCTTATCAGCCCGCGCCCCACGCAAAGCGACACACAACGCACAAATCTATATCTAACTTATAGCATGAATCATCCTAATGTAAATAATATCTTAAGACGACATTATGACATTCTCGAACAAAGCGAGCGCCTTCAACGCGCGTTTCCATCCGCCCCTGAGGTAGTCCACAGACGATCGCGTAACCTCAAAGACGCGCTAGTGAATTCTCGGATCAATTCATCGCCACCACCAAACGAATGTAGGCCTTGCATGCACCCAGGATGTCTGATCTGTAAACAGATGCAGCACACAAACACGGCCAGCAGCACGCACTCGCAATTCTTGATCAAAAATAAAGGGCACTTAACATGTGCCTCGTTGAATGTCGTGTACTTATTCGAGTGTACGGTATGTAAAATGCAATACATAGGGCAGACTAGAACGGCATTTAGACTGCGCTTTAATAATCACAAATCTCACGTCATAAATCTTCCGACATTGCCTCTATCCATACATCTCGCTCTCCCAAAACACTCGTTTGATAAATTGTCAGTGACGCTCCTAGAATCTGGATTTAAATCAAATCGCGAACGTGAACAGCGTGAATCCTACCTAATTTACCGATTCAACACAATTATACAAAGAATAAATGAAAGCCCTGGTACTTTGGCATCGATTAAAATGCTAACAGACGAATAGCAACAGCGATGAGGGGACATTTTTTCAGGTCCCATACCTTATTGTTAGCAGTGGTACTGTGTTTGTGGCCGGAACTGGACCATCAACTTTTCTCTTTTATTTCTGGGTTTTAATATTCTTGTTTTTTTAGGTTTAACATTGTTTCCTTCCAGGTCTGACTCATGCATGCCCCACAAAACAACACAACTGTCCGTGCCATGTTTTTATTTTTTGTTTTTGAGACAGCACTTTAGTTTGCGCGTTAACTTTCGTCTATTGTACGCTATCGTTCAGGTCACCCCTCGCCCGGACACAAAGTCACCCTGCGCCCCCTCTCAAGAAGCTACAACCATCATCCCACCGCCCTTGAAACTTGGCCCCGACCGTCAAGCTTCTTCACCCGTATACGAACTGCCCTACGCTTCCCTCTCTCGAAAGCTCCTGCCGTCATCCCGCCGAAATTTGGACCCGACCGTAGCATTGTATAAACGTTTGCCCATCTGGAACTCTTCCTACGCTTCTTTGGAAACTCCAACCGTCATCCCGCCGTTTTTGAAACTTGGACTCGACCGTAGCATTGTATAAATACCACCCGCGTTCATCTGTAAAAGTTCTTCCTGACGAAGGCCGGACTCCGCCTGAAACGTCGAAGATTAAATCGTCCGTTGTTGCTGTTTTCCACCAAGGGTTTTTCTTCCCAGTTATATATATATATATATATATATATATATATATATATATATATATATATATATATATATATATATATATATATATATATATATATATATATATATATATATATTTAATGATTCAGGGTAAATTAAACATAGACACTTCAAGATGAATTACATTTTCAAGCAGATTATACACCAGATCATCTAATGCACGTTCAAAACTTGAGTATCATGTACGATTGGACACCTTCAAACACTCCTTCGTCCCTAATACCATTTTTGAATGGAACAAGCTGCACGCTAATGTTACCAATTCAGACTCTATTGACTATTTTATGAATAAAGCCACTGTCTTTTTTCAATATAGATTGCTATTTTCTTTTTCTCGCCGTCAGATGGCTTATTAATAGTTATTGTCTTGTATGCTGGGTGCTATAGATATACTATGATTTAGGCCACATTTCTGCACGCTGATATCACTAATTCAGAACAAGTTACACGCTGATGTCGCCAAGTCAGACTGTGTCTTGTTAATATTTATTGTTTCGTACGCTGCGTGCTATGCATATTGTATAATGTTTTGGGCCGCATTATGCTTGGTGTTCAATAGTACTCTTCTCATTTTTTGTATTGTTGTGCCTCTCCAACCACGGCCCTTTGGGCCAGGTATTATTGTTAAATAAAATGAATAAATTAACATCAAAGAGAAAAAGATCTAAATCACACAATCACTTCATGCGCTTACCATGCAGTGATATAGTAAGGAATATATTTAACAAAAACAAAACGCACCTCTTTCCTAGTCAAACTCCAAATGTTCATGTTTAATTCCCTGCAACAATATAGAAATCGCGGTAGTGTAGGTCTCATCATTCGATTGCAATAATTAATCCTGGAATGAGATATTGTTCACATATCCGTAAAACGAATATTGTATGTAATTTCCCTGAATTCAAGGTGGAAGATTGAATAGAATAAATGGGTATGAAATATTTTTTTTTCAAAGGACAAGTTTCTAAAAATAGTAGTTGGTAACCTGCACAACGCTGAATTTTTTCGAAACGTGGTTACGTTGTCTATCATTTGTAGTGTGGCATACGAATCACTCTTTTTTGGTGATTCGTAGTGGAGTGGAGTTTTTCCCCATACTAAGAAACAATAAGTATATTGAGCATAACAAAATAGAGTAGTAAGCGAGTATTATAGTAGAGCTGGGAATCATGTGACCATATCTGTATATTGTACCCACAGCCTTCGAGAGTTTATTACAAGTATATTGCACCATTTCGTTCGAAATCATTTTTTGATTAAAAATTACCCCTACCACTCTCACGCTCTCAACTATATGAATAGTGCCTGTACCAAGAGAAAAGATGGACGTATTATTACAATTTGTATTTCAGGATCCAAAAAAAAAATGACTTTAGTTTTGTCTACATCAATTGCACGAAATTGGATAGTGTCCAAGCGTTCAGTTTATTAAGAAAATGATTAGCTTTGCTCTTTGTTAACTATTTAAAACAATGTACTCGTGTCATCTGTAGGAATATTAAAGTTCACACTATCGTTAATGTTTAACAGATCATTAATATCCAAGTTGAAAAGAAGCGACCCCAAAATACTGCCCGGTGGCACCCCAGCGGTTACTGCCTGAAGATTTGATTGTTTCTCATTTATTTCAAAAAACTAATATCGGTCATGAAGATATATACTCTTCATAAACTGCAACCCAGTGTAACGAATCCTATAAAGGTGCAACTTTGTAAGTAATACGTCATGATTTATACGGTCAAAGACATTTGTCAAATCGACAAATATTCGAAGTGTGCTAAGTGTCGTTTGTATATTACCTAGAAGTAATTAATTTTGGCACTATTTCTCTCATTCTACGCCGGATAATATTTTCCTGTCTTCTTGTAATGTTTTCTTGGCCAAGGTGTCCTCCGGTCATAGGGTCCAAAACAGTCCTAACTGTACGCAAGGTAGCAGTATCAGAAGACTATAAACAAACCGCAACTTGTATTTCGATAGAATACGCGTTCGATTTTTCTTTTTAGAAAAGTGCTCACGTGACCGGAAGGGAGGTGGGGGAGTAGGGGGGAAGGGGGGGGGGGGCGAGCCGCACTTCGATACACGAAGAGCCGCTAGCGGCTCGCGAACCGCAGCTTGACAACCCCTGCCCTAGAAGTTTTTTAGACAAGGAAACTTCTGCTTCCTGCTTATTCTGAGCTCATCGTTTTGCCTGGTTAGCTTTTATTTCCATATACGACTACTTTGGGCCCAGGTCTCATGTTATAAAAATATTTAAAAACCAAAATGCCACAGTACTGCCCGTTTTCAATAGAACGAGAGCAAGCACATCATTCTTGGCTTGTCGCACAATTAACTAGGCTCAAAGGCATAAAAAAAAAATTATTTTCGTGCGTCAGTTTTCACGTTTTTGAATATTTTTATAGCAGTATTATATGAAATAAATTTAATTTTAAAGACACTGTCTGAACGCTAGAAGCCCGAGCTCATATCTTTATGCTTGATCATTGCTCCTGCTGTGCAAGAGATGACAGAGCCGAGGTGGCTCCTTCAAACAAAGAGCTCAAGCTTGTAAACACTATAGTAGTAGTGGTACTGCCATTCCGATTAATTTACACGAGAATGGGCTGAGTATCAAATAATTAGATGAAGCAATACTTGGTCCTAGAATAAAACAACATAATAAAGCAAAATGTGTGAACTGAGCAGAGCTCCTTTCAAAGGAAAAAGAATCGACCTTTTAAAACAATTATTTATGGCGCATGTGGCGCTCGAGGTATGAGAACGGGGGCTCGCGTCCGCAGGATGCATGTGGGCCGCATCACGAAGAGCCGCGGGCCGCATGCGGCCCGCAGGCCGCGTGTTTGAAGCTCCTGGCTTAGACAATGTGTCCTTGTGCTTTACGAGTGGGGTAACCATGCAATCTTGCTAAATTATGGCATATTAATCTCGAGATATCGCCAGTTGATGTACTCGTATGTCTTTATAAGTTATTGCAGTGCTTCACATTTCCAATAATAATGCGCACCAACACAATAATAAAAAGCAAAAGTCTACCAACCTGTAGTTCGTGAAACATTTATTGATAATAACTGCGATAATAAATCGCAATATGTTCTCCAAGCCTTGCCCTGGAAACGCCAGAACAAATGACAAAGGAAGTTTGCAAGGAGGAAGCATTTATATAGATTTCCTGCCTTTAGATTTTTTAACAATCTGTCGAGATACGTTTGTGAACATTCCGACACATAGCATATCTCTCGTTCCATTCAGGCAGATAAAGAAAGTTGTGTATTCACGCATAAAAACAGTATCACAAGTCTCCAAAGCTGGATGAAGAATGGAACAAGGAAAAAAATAATGGAACGAGCTACTCCCGCCATTGTCTCATGAAGTTTAGGCACTACAAAAGAATATAACTCCTCTTCGCCTTCTCCTAAATAGTTGAACAAAGGTTGGAGCAATGTGTAAGAGTGGCACAATCACCTACCAGTGGGATCTTATGCACAAATTACTTCTCTAATAAAAAAAGTGAAAACAAATATTGTCAATTTTAATTTGGTTGAAATACGTTTTAGCGTGTCACCCTCCTAGTTTTACACTTAATACGATGGTGCATCATTGGAGAGTGTCTCAATTAAAATAAAAGGTATATTATTCTATGAAATTTATTTTTATCGTATATAGGATTCGTACTTCATATCTCACTGCTAAATTAATGTGCGATTCTTACAGCAACATAAAATTACAATTTTATTCGATTATAAGATATATTCCCTCTAAATCTTTGCATCACCCTCACTTTTATCTTTACAAGAGCAGGGAGATGTAATGTATCTTAATCGTTTAAGTAGTTCGACGGATTTAGTACTTTCAGTAAGGCTGGGTTGTCACAAAAGAAAGAGCAGTACTTTGAATGAATTAAAAAAAAAACACGAAAATTTCTCGCTACAAATGCAGTGTTCCAGGCAACCTAAACAGCTTACTGGGCAAACGAGTTACTACATATTTAAGTAACGCTTGCTTCTCAAAAAAAAAATATTATATTTCGTCATGTCGGGGATGTAGGGCACCACCATTATACGTTAACGCGTTTTTTTTTTCTTGTCCGTGCCTTTAGGCTTTGGTTTGATAATCTCGCAGACCTTTTTCACAAAGGAATATTCATAATGTGCTTGGATATTCAGCTGTGTTTTGTATAAGCTTCGTTCGACCGGATTGCGGTATTTCTTTTTAAGGAAAGTTATAGAACTGTGGTGTCAGCCCTTCATTTCACTTTTTTTTTTTATGCCGGAGTCTTATGGGCAGAATCTATTACATATAATTGCTTGGTATTTCTATGCTGCGCAAGCAGGGAGCCCTCGCCAGGCGCTCGAGTCTGGCCTGCTAAAAGTCAGCAGCCCATCACCGCGAAGACCTCCGTAAAGAAGACCGCATCTAGGCCTGACGTTCTTCGCCCTCTTTATCATCCCATTATCATCGTAATCATTCGAATGATTTATTTGTACTATACCATTTCACGTCATCGTGCTCGGCGGTGGGCAAGCGTGGTAATTCGCGTAAAGGTTTTTACCTCTCTGTCTTGCCTTGCATACCGCATGGTACGCACCCGTTACTGTGCAAATAAATCACTTATCACTTACCATTTATCGTTTATCACTTATTTCTTATCACTTATAATGTATCACTTATAATTATCACTTATCACTTGCTTGCCCAATCTTAAATTAAATGTCCAAATTAAAAAAAAAATACTTATAATCTTGTTTACAGGAAGCTCATGGACGAAATAAAGTTCCAGGCAGCTTTGCCTTGTGCATCTCATAACCTACTTGAGGCATTCTTTCTGTTGATCGGGAACATCCGTGTTACAAAACATTAGAAAATCGTCAAAATATAAAAGATCGCCTCAATCCTTGAACATTTTTTGGTTGCCCGTACCGCAAGCCGCGAGGAACATATCGCAGAGGTATGGGGACACTCGTGACCCACTGTGCACACCGGTGTGCTGCAGTTATTTCTGATTCTCATGACATACTACCGTCGCTGTCAAGTAAATATGAAGCAGTTTCATTAAGTTGTTTAGGTTCATACCCGCTGCCCTTTAGAAATATATTACTCCTTGCCTTTGGATAGTGGGATGGAATAATAAATGTTGTGGTTGTCCATAAAAAAATCCAGACACTACATCTGAACCCTTTCCTTGTAGGAGGGAAGTCACAGCTCCTGAGTTAGGAATATTGAAATAATATTACACCAGGAGTAGTGAGAATTGTTTTGACAAAAAAAAAAAAGATCAACATGTGTGCCTACCCTGCCTTTCTTTCCAAAACATTTTCTTCAAACGTTCACCTGGTTCTGACACTTTTCAGAACTAACTACCTCTACTCCAAACCGTCATTACAATCAAGAATTGAATGATATGAACGATACAAATTGTTCAACGAGAAGCTTCTTTTGTTTTATAACACATACCAGTAGGCTCTGCACTTCTTGCGAGATTTGTGCGTCTTTTTTATATCTATCATGACACTCAAAATTCGAATATTGTTGCATCTTAGGTTCACGCGTCGAGTTTGAGAAATTGATTTTGAATATCACAACTTAAAAATCGAAAACTTAGAAGAAAACTGACAAACATATGTTTCCTGAAAAATTTGACGCAGCCCTCAACGCCGCCGATCTGCGTGAAGTGATAGTTGAATAGGCTAGCATAAACCCGGCGCCGGAAATTGGAAATTGGATCTGAAAAGTTCTGCATGAACGCGTCCGCGAGCTTTGCGACGAACTGCGTTAACAAAAGAGAAGCGATCAGCATACTGTATCGCCTGTTTGAAGTTGCTTTCGTTTGAAATGAGCTCTTTTTTGCATATGCAATTTCAACGTGGAAGATTAATTCTCCTTTTTCAGGCGCCTAGAATACATGAATAAAGCGTTCCATGGACGTGAGACGTTCTTACCCAGTTTATTCATCCATAGGTGACAACTTTTTTGGCCAGACTTTAGCGTCTTATTACAGCGAACTAGATTTCTATAAATGCAGTTTTTTGTGTCCTTTTTTAAACATTTTGATGGGCTTGCATGCCCGACAAAGAGGTGCATATTTTATTATTATCGAGTGCTTCTTGCGTATTTTGTTTCTGTTCAGCACGCTATATATTACATTGTCATAAATAAAGTGGGATTGATCATGTGAAGCCGATAATTGTGGAGGCAAAAAGAGAATGAACTTGTCGTGGGTTGAAGATAGATTATGCTCAGTATTTATTGAGCTGAACGCGATAGAGTTCAGCTCAGACAATTTTACCAAATTGTCTGTGAAGCTCAGTGTTATTGAATCCTCATGCGTTCCCACTCTTTGTTTTTGGTATTTAATTAAAGTAGAGCTGAGACTCCAAAATCAACTTGCGATTCTGGTATCCAAGGTTTCTGAGATCTATTTATAGGTTACGCATTGCCAGACTCCGAATATGGCGAATATCTACTTTCCAGACATCTCAAGGCAAAGTATTTCTTCAGTGATATTTGTTAATTATTTAATCTTAAAATGATATGACAGCTTTTTTATTCGATTTCTATCTATGTTGCGGAAGTTAAGCAAAATCTAATATATAGCTTCTAACTCCTATCTCCTGAAATACTTTTTTGCATCACCGTTTTCCGCTGTTAAGCACGCTAGTTTATTGTCGTGAACAAATAATATTATAAGAAGATTAACGGCCCAATTTGAAGAAAATTTACAACACTTTGGGCATACTTTAGAAAAATAAAAAGTCGATTTTGGATTTGTAAGTCTTGGTGAAATTATTTATGCGACTAGTCTCTTACCGGTGCTTACGCCAAGAACGCTACGGTCACGTCATCGAACTGCAGTCACACTCAATGAGAGGTCACGCGTGAGCGAACCTGCTGGGAGGTTGACACCATATACAGAAAAGAACCCACACAAAATTGAAAAAAAACAATATTTTTTTTAGATAAAAAATATTTGAGGTATATATTTTGAACGTGAGCTTCGCCTTCCTAGCTAGTAAATATCTAAATGTTGTCGTCATAAATTTCCCTAACGCAGCTCTCTAAGATATTTCAAATTGTTTAGGTATAGGCAGTTCTTGCATCAACACGAAAATATAAACGTTTGTGCTTACTTGGGCGTTTATTTTAGGAAATTGCCTTATCGGGGCAGAACTAAATATACCAACATTATCCCCCATATGATTTAAACCGGCAGATTCGATAAGAAAAAAAAATTATTCATAATGTACGAGGAATTGTATGAAACACAATTAAACATGACGGCATACCAAGCTTTTTTGTGTTCAATATAACGTAAATAAGCGAACTACACCAATGACAAACAAAATCAATTGAGAAAAGCGAGATCGTAGAAGACAAACCAGTTACGCAAAAGTCAATAAAGATATACCCGAAACAAGAGAGCCAAGTATGTGAGGAGCTTAGCAGTTACGAAAGCTTTTTCGTACCCCAAAATTTAATTTCCGTCTTGGGATCGAAAGTTTCCTCGGATTGAAGGGGAAATCAAGGGAAGCTGCTTACTTCCAATTTCATCTGAGCGGATGCGGAATTCTGGCCTCAAGTGGCATTGCTCGATTTCGGAGATTTACATAATTATGAATATCATTCCAGTGCTTCCACATTCGTTTTTCCAAAGGTGATTGTGCGATAAAAATTACAAAAAAAAGGTTTTCGTAAAGAGAATATTGGATACAATGCAGAACACACAAAAATTGAATAGCATCGAATATGTTAAAATAGACAACACTGCCGAGCGTACTCGTTCAACATTGTTATATTTTTTTTTGTTTTATTTGTGGAGTTAGCAGCTACATTTGATAAATTCCTGATTAAAGAGGCGGCCCTAGTTAGTGGAAACAAATGTACAAATTGAATGCAGGTTTCTGTAGAGGCTAGTCGTTTGCAAAATACGCCCGTCTTTTTAGCTGAAGATAAAAAAAATCCATAAAAAAATGCATTAAAACGTATGTGCTCCACTATAATACTGTATTGTGTAATTGATAAAGTTGAAACGTTAATGCGTATTTAAAAATTAAAAAAAAATGTTAGTTAGGCTACTTTATACAAACGCTAAATAAAGAAGTTACCTCTCCTTTAAAAATTACAAAATAGTAACATAATTGTGAATCATTAAATAAAAAGAAAGCAGATTTTACTTTTACACAAAATTATTTTTCTTCCCTTACTTTTGATAAATAAAGCCTCAGCCTTTCTCTGAGAGGTAACTTAAAACGCCCACGCCTTTCTGTTTTATGAAAGAAAAAAAAAACATTTATTTCTGCTTAGAACACAGAACGAAGGAGTCATTTTGTGTCATGTACGGTGACAATCATTTACATCATCCTAGATAAACAAACACAGACGTTGGTGACTCGTTCTGTGCTGTCGACGCAAATTATAAAGTTACTTTTTATATGAACGCCATTACTGAATTCGTAGGTATATATATTGTCACGAATGACAACTGATGAGGCGATAATAACTGAACAAACTAAACGTTATATGGGGCGAACTTGTGCCAAAAATAAAAAGGGAACAGAAGAAAGCAGAGCGTCGCGGGCGTCGAAGTCGGCGAGGCAGCAGGATCGAACGCTGAGGCGAAACTGACTTGACAAGGTCGCGGGCGGCCCCTTATCTAGAGTGCGTCCCTACCTCGAAGATTCGGCAACGAAGGTTTGAGCGTCGCGCGCTCGGGGCGAGAATGAACACGCACTTTCTAGAACAAGAAAGCAGGAGACTAATAGAAGCTACGTCCGGAGCAAGAATAAACGAGAACCTTCTGGAAGTCCGTGACCGAGCGTTGCTTTCTCGGCCCTGCGCGCGCAATTATCCCCCCCCCCCCCCCTTTTAAAAGCGTATCGTCCCAATGCAGCACAAACCGAAAACACAAATCCCCAACAAAAGAACAGCAGAATCGCGAGCCACACTTCACAGTTCACACTTTGACGGGAGTTTAAAGTTCAATTGTTCGTAATACGGCTTGAGCCGGACCACGTGCACCACCTCGGGTCGTGGTTGGCGTCTTGCAGATGAGCGCGTTCCGTCGGAAAGAACTTCGTAGTTCAGATCGCCGAGGCATCGGGTGATCTTGTAGGATCCGAAATAGCGTTTCAGCAGCTTCTCGCTGAGACCGCGGCGCCGTATCGGTGTCCACATACCATACCCGGTCTCCGGGTTGGAAGTGGACGTCCCGGTGACGAAGGTTATACCGGCGTGCGTCGACTCGCTGTTTGTCATGAATCTTGATTGTTGCCAGTTGGCGAGCTTCTTCCGCGCGTTGAGAGATCAGTTGAGCGTCGTCGTTGCCATCGTCGGCCGGCACGTGAGGCAGCATGGCGTCGAGCAGCGTGGTAACCGCCCGGCCGTGTACCAGTTGAAACGGCGTCACTCCCGTGGTTTCTTGAACCGCTGTGTTGTACGCAAACGTAACGCACGGCAACTCCTCGTCCCACGTATTGTGCTCCATGTCGACGTACATGGAGATCATTTCGGCGATCGTCTTGTTGAGCCACTCCGTTAGTCCGTTGGTCTGCGGATGATAAGCGGTGGTTCGTCGATGGCTGGTGTGACTGAGCCGAAGAACCTCTTGAGTCAGCTGTGTCATGAAAGATGATCCTCGATCTGTGATCAGCACTTCAGGTGCGCCGTGTCGTAGGAGGATGGACTCGACGAAAAACTTGGCGACTTCCAGCGCGGTTCCCAATGGCAGAGTTTTCGTCTCGGCGTATCGTGTAAGATAATTGGTCGCGACGATAATCCACCGATTTCCTTGCGTCGATGTTGGGAACGGCCCAAGTAAATCCATTCCGACATGCTGGAAGGGCGTAGTCGGGGCGGGTATCGGCTGCAGGAGTCCTGCTGGCTTCGTCGGAAGCCTCTTACGTCGTTGGCACTCATGGCACGACCGTGTGTACAGATGGACGGTTTTCGGGAGTCTCGGCCAGTAGCACTTGGCACGAATCCGGGCAAGCGTCCTGCTGTAGCGGAGGCGTCCAGCCGTCGGGTCTTCGTGGCATGCTTGAAAGATTTCTTCTCGCAGGCTGGCAGGAACTACCAGCAGCCAGTCAGGGTTGCTGGTTCCGAAGTTCTTTTTGAAGAGCACTCCTCGCCGCAGAACGAAGCATGACAAGTCTCGGACCAAGAGTCGCGGAAACCAACTGCCTTGACCTTCGAGGAGGTCGATCACGGCGAGAAGTTCCGGGTCGTCTCGTTGAAGTGCTCCCATATCGGTATCTGTAACTGCGCCGAGAAAACGGGCGTCATCGTCGTCGTCGGTGCTGTCGGAAGGAGATTCGACTGGGGCCCTAGACAAACAGTCGGCGTCGTTATGCTTGCGGCCAGATTTATGCACAATGGTTACGTCGAATTCTTGCGGTCGAAGACTCCAGCGAACTAGGAGTCCTGACGGGTCCTTGAGGTTCGCGAGCCAACAGAGAGCGTGTTGGTCCGTGACAACGCGGAACGGGATCCCGTAGAGGTACGGGCGGAACTTGGTTAACGCCCAGATGACAGCCAGACATTCCTTGTCGGTCGTTGAGTACTTTTGCTCTGCCTTGGACAGTGCCCGGCTAGCGTAAGCGATCACCCTCTCTGCTCCGTCTTGTTTTTTACGAGTACCGCGCCGAGTCCGGCGTTGCTGGCGTCGGTGTGAACTTCCGTTTCCGCTAATGGATCGAAATGTCCGAGGATAGGGGGTGACTGGAGTCTTTCCTTCCGTTCGTTGACCGCTTGTTATTGCTCCTCCCCCCACTGGAAGTTCACGTCGTCCTTCGTCAGATGCGTGAGCGGTGCAGAAATCTTGGCGAAATCGCGAACGAAGCGTCTGGAGTAAGCGCACAGCAAAATAAATCTCTGACGTCTTTCTTTTCTGATGGCTTCGAAAATTCGGCAACAGCGTCTGTCTTTGCAGGATCAGGGCTTACACCCTGCGCACTCACGACATGGCCCAGGAATTTGAGCTCGCCGTAAGCGAACCGACTTTTTTACGGCTTTAGTGTCAGTCCCGCATTCTGCATAGCCTGTAGCACGGCTCGCAAACGTCTCAGGCGCTAGTCGAAGTCGCTTGCGAGTACCACGACGTCGTCGAGATAGACGAGGCAGCTTTGCCATTTCAAGCCGAAAAGAACAATGTCCATTATGCGCTGGAACGTTGCCGGTGCTGTGCACAGTCCAAACGGCATCACTTTAAATTCGTACACTACGTCCGGCGTGACGGAGGCAGTCTTCTCACGAAACCGTTCGTCGACCTCGATCTGGCGGTACCCACTCTTCAGGTCCCTCGACGAAAGGTATCAGACCTGGCGCAGCCGGTCCAGAGTGTGGTCAATTCGTGGCAGCAGGTAGACGTCCTTTTTTGTTACGGCGTTTAGTCGACGATAGTTCACGCAGAACCGAAGAGTCCCGTCTTTGTTTTTTCACCAGGACTACCGGTGAAGCCCACGGACTGTTTGAGGGCTGGACGATGTCGTCGTCGAGCATTTCTTGGACCTGCTTCTGGATGACTTCTCTTTCTTTAATCGAGACACGATACGGCGACCGATGTACAGGAAGCGCGTCGTCATCAGTAATAATTAGATGTTTCGCAACCGTCGTTTGGCGCACCTTTGACGACGTGGAGACGCACTCACTGAACTCGGCCAGAAGGTCACTGAGTTGCCGTCCTTGTGGGATACGCAGGGCTTGATCGATGTCGAACTGCGAATGCGGCGTTGTCTTGTGTGGCCGCGATGAGAGGTCTTAGGCTCTTCCGGCGATTGCGGCTGAGTCCGTGAGTTCCTCGGCGTGACCCACGGCGGTGCCTTTCGTAAGGTGCTGAGCCTCCTGTCGGAAGTTGGTTACGAGTGCAACAGTGTGTCCGTCTTGGAGCTCCGCGATGCCTCTTGTGACGCCGATGCCTCTTGCGACGCCGATCGCTCTTCCTAGAAGCAACTGTATGTTTCCCTCGAGCAGAACGTCGCGCAGAACGCCTCATCGATCCCTACAGGTTCGAAAACACTCGACCGCGGCGGTAAGTTCACGTGGTTGGCGAGAACTCGGACCGCGGATGACATCACTTTGGGTTCCTCTCGTGGTGGAGCAGGTTTTCGTAGCGTAAGCCGGTTTGCTCCGAGGTCGATGACGGCGCCATACTTGCAAAGAAAGTCCATTCCGAGGATAACGACCCTCGAACAGTCTTGCAGAACGACGAAATTGACAGGGCACGTCTCACCGTGGATCTCGACGCGAGCAGTGCAAATCCCGAATGGTGTGATGAGGTGCCCAACGTCGGTCCGTATCTGCGGGCCATCCCAGTTATGTCGTCACTTTCCAAAAGGCGTTGGGAGAGCCTCCCACTCATGACTGAGTAATCTGCTCCGGTGCCGACGAAGAGCCGACGCGTCGTGGCCGTCGATAACGATGTTTAGGTTATTCTTTACCGTCGCAGGAGAGTTGTTTCTGTCTCTGGTGGTGTTTGAGTGGGGGCCCTCCTGACGTTCGTGTAGGAAGTCTTGGCGTCGGTGGTCTTCGGCAACTCCACCTCCAGGGGTTGCCGCGCCTAGTTTCTCCCGGCGAGGAGCGAGGGGCGACAGGCTTTCACAGTCCTGGTCGGTGCATCGGCGAAGCTGGACGTCGCGGCGACGGCGACCGGAACTCTCGGCGGGGAGCAGGCTCGGGGGACTGAGGTCGTGGCAGGTACTCGTCGATCTCCCGAGGTCATTCACCATAACGGGGAGCGGATTGTTCGAGTGAAACCCGCGCAGTGTCCCCAGTGCTTGGCGGTCCCCTCAAGCGAAAAATAGACGTTGTGCAGGTGCTGCTCGTCGGTCCAGCCATTGTGGCGGGAAACGCGTTCATACTGGTTATTGAGTCTTCGACGTCTCGTATTCCTACGATCATTGTCGTCATCAGGCTCCATCGCTACTCGGTCACGGTCTTCGCTTGAATCGATCGCAGACGTAAACGTCAACGAGGTATACGAATCCGGCGAAGAACGAAAGAGCGCGAGGAACAACGGCGAGCAAGATGCACGGAGTTCCGAAAGCAGACGAGCCAAGCGGCGGAACGGCTACGGCTACGGATTACTTGGGATTGCTGACGTCGTGTCATAGTTGCCACAAAACACCTTGTCTCCTTCAAAACGTGTACTTAGTTTTCATCACCGTGTTTGAATTTTATATTCTGAGAATTCATTACATTTTATTTACATAGTAAACAATAAAATAAACACTAGTCTGCCGGGTTAACAACAGACCGCTATCGTGATAGACATCACCTAAATGACATTTGAGTTGCCCGTCTGACACGACACGACTAAAATGTCATTTGAAAATCCTAAAGGCCTTTAGCGTAAATGACATTCAAGGTGCCCGTCTGTCAGGGGTATTCGACGTCTTCGTATTGCTCGCCGTGGAATGGAGCAGCCGTCCGCGGTACGACGGGCAGGTAAACAACGGCAGAAGCGGCTGGGGTCTGCGGCTGGTTGACCATCGTCGTCTTCTTCGGCTTGGGCTTGTCCCACAGCAGGCCGTACTCAGGATCCTCTCCCTTGTTGCGGCGGCTGGTCCGAGTTTCAGGTTCCGCGTTGAGTGGTCTTCTCACCGAGCTTGGAATCGGACTTGCACTGCGGGCCCTTGGAGGGGAACGCTGCACGGACATGCGTTACATCGCACCTCCACTAAAATGTCACGAATGACAATTGATGAGGCGATAATAACTTAAGAAACCAAACGTTTAATGGGGCAAAATTTTGCCCCAAAATAAAAAGGGAACAGAAGAAAGCAGAGCGTCGCGGGCGTCGAAGTCGGCGAGACAGCAGGATCGAACGCTGAGGCGAAACTGACTCGAGAAGGTCGCGGGCGGCCCCATATCTAGAGTACGTCACTATCTCGAAGATTCGGCAACGAAGATTTGAGCGTCGCGCGCTCGGGGCCAGAATGAACACGCACTTTCTAGAACAAGAAAGCAGGAGAATAATAGAAGCTACGTCCGGAGCAAGAATAAACGAGAACCTTCTGGAAGTCCGTGACCGAGCGTTGCTTTCTCGGCCCTGCGCGTGGCAATATATACATGGTGTTTCACGAAAGGTAGATAAATGTCGTATGCCTTCAGCCGTGTTTGAGACTGAGTAGATTCCAGTCCCCAAATAACATAAGTGTGATTTCTAGCCTAAGCGTATACCGCGCCAAAAAAAAAAAAAAATCGTGAATCGCAAGATAAGTACATGGAATCGCATTTGTTTTCCTTTTGCTTCTTGTAAATTCCAACTCTTCACTTAGAAAAAAACAAAAAAAGATAAGTACCGTAATAAGACACAGGACAGTTGCAGTAAAACCTGAACCATGAAGTCTTCCTAACAAAGAAGTCAACTACGCTTAGTGGAATGCATTGACTCCATCTGAATGTATGGCCAAATGTTGGCATCAAATTCGAAAACTGCCTTAGTATATTAAATCACGAAATGCTCTATTATGGAGCCCGCGACCCAAACATTTCGCCCGTCCGTCCGGGTATTTTTTGCTTAATTTAGAGGAGAAATTGACGTCCCGTGACCAAACGTCAAGTGATCAATATACCAAGCGGAGAAATTGACGTCACGTGATCTGCGTGCCAAATAGGTTTCCCCGCTAATTTTTCTGCAAAAGTCTCGTAATTTAAACAGCAATTGAATTTCGCTACTAAATTTAGTGGAAAAATTGACGTCGTCTGACCTAAACACCAATTTAGTTTCCACGCTTCATTTAGCGAAACAAATTGACCTTGCGTGTCCTGGACGCCAATACTGACTCTCTAAAACATTAGCGGGGTAAATCTACGTCCTATAAACTGATATCACGATACCTATGCAGTAATATAGTGAGCTAAAATGGCGAAACGGGCGAGTTGGTTCATGGCGGTGCTACAGGACGAGTGCTTACTATCAACTGAACATTTATTTAAAACAGCTAAAGCACACAACCACCGATAAAACAAGCTTATAAATATTCAAAAAGTAGATTGGCTTGGAAGGCAAACAGGTATGTAATTTTGTGAGTACGTGGACTACTATCCTGTGCTATTGCAACGCTCTGCCAAACTTTTGACGTACCAAGTTGTTGAGAGTGTGTTGTAAGCGTCTCATAAGAGCTCATATTGGTTAAAGTTCAATCACAAACTCCGGGAAGGCCAGTTTCTTCTGTTTCTAGACTTGAGACTGCAGTTCCCGGGAAACCACGTGTGTTGGAGTTACCAGGCTCCCACGCTTCAAAAAGAGAATCCTAGTCTGCGATTTGGCACAATCCAAATTAGTAAAAAGGGCTATTACTTCGTCTTGTCTTCCGGCGGCACTTCAAATGTCAAACCAGAATGCTATGCGTGACAGCTTCACCCTGCAGGTGAATCGACTTAGATGTGCAGGTTATTCGACTTCACATTTGCATGGAGTTTCCGAGACGCCGTTGAAAACAATCAAGGGCTTAAGCTTTATTAAATTTATTTGACAGTTTAGGAAAGAAAAAAAAAACGAGACCTCATGTCATTCTCTACTTGCACACAATTTCACATATATTAAAGGGACTATGAATTACCTTTTCACTTTTGTCAAATAACTTTTAAATCAAACCTTTTATGTCCACCGAACTCCAAACAGGCATCCGGTTTCCTTTCGGTTCATTACTTCTACAAGAAAAATTCTTGAATTGTGAACTTTTTCTTCCTCTCCAACTCACCGCAATATAAGCCGTGCCGTAATTTTGTCGGTCGTGACGTGAACAGCCACCAAAACCGGAAGTCCTCTCGGCAGTTGGAAAATTGGAGTGTAAGCGGCGAGCTGGCGGTGTGCCGCTAGGTTTAACCACAGGGTTTTACTTGCGCTGATGGCGCCGATGCCACAGTCATATTTTCTGAATCGGCGCCTCTCACCACCGCGATAGAATCGCAGTAGAGCAACATTCAATTAGATATGTTGCGCTACAGCGACAAGGGACTGGTTCCATACGCAGGTACGCCTGTTCGAAAGGGCAGCGAGTCTTCCGACGAAGACTCCAGTTCCCCGCAGGAATCGGACAACACGGAGTGGTGACTCTAATCTACGAAATGTTACGAGCATAAACGTATGACCTTAGACCTGGGGTCCCGCATACCGATAAGCCTTCACAAAGTGCTTTGACGTGGATCCTCGAGTGGAAAGTGGTGAAACTGCAGGCGTTTGTTTTTAAGCTATAGACTTCACAAACTGTATTTCGGGCACTTGAAATGAGAGTGTTAGCTAGGTCTGCTCCCTTTTGACCGGAGTGACCGCAACAAGCGCTTAGCGCCGCGCGTGCACACTCCAGCAACCCATGCAACAAGCTCAGCGAGTCGGCAGCACGACGGCCACTTCTTCGCCGCCCTCAGCCGTTTCCGTGGTGCCCTAGAAAAAAGGAGACGCGCTGCCATTCACTGGGGTACCAGAAAATGCGCAGCGTTTTCTATAGGCTCAAGCTTTATTAACTTTCATTTTGTAAGGGTAGCCACGCAGGGCACAGTGGACTGAAAAAAGAAAAGAAAAAACTTTCAGCCTTTCCACTCTGGTGAAGAAGGAAGACCAGCGAAGCTGTACTATGGTGGGAATGAAGCAATGGCGGCCTGCAAGTTGTCAAGACAGAATGTAAAGGCTGAAAGTTTGCCGCCATCTACGAGCGACGTCGGCATCCAGACAACCGGCATGCCGGTTGTCTGGTTGCCTCCGTCGCTTTTACATGGTGGTAGCTGTCCAGAGTTCTGTGTCATCAGGTCATTTGAGGACGGACACGATCCTGGGGAAACTAGCCCTTAACAGCTCCCCTCTATAAGATGCAGTACGCCGTCTTTAACGATCACGACTTTAACACACGACTTTGCCGATAGTACAAATGTCGCCACACGCCTTTTATACGATTCTAAAATAGGATGCAATCTTAACAGAGATATAGCAACGTATAAATATGATTCCGTGATCAGATATACTTTGCCAGCGTTCAGGAATGCTAACACTAAAACCTTTCTTGGGTGATGAAAACGCATTAAAATTCGCGTCATTCATATACGCCTTTAACACAGTATGCACCAGTACTACCTTTAACTTGAGCACACTAATAGCATGCTCAAAGTAAGAAATCCGGGCGACGTTTGAGAACAGAAGTACTAAGGAAGCTCCACTAGTCGAAGTAAACAAACACGACAGCACGAGCGTTGCTGCTGTCTTGAGCTAGCCGCCACAAGATCGCCTCACGAACAGGTGGACCTTACCTTCTAGGACGTGCTGGGTTATTATCGCGACACACGACGAGAATTCAGTCAATGATAGCACTCAATGCGAAACAATGAGCTTCCACTACGCCGCCCACGTCACCGATCACCACCGATGCCATGTTGTTTTTCAGTAGAGAGCTGGAACCGCAAAGCAGCGCAGGCGCAGTCTTATATTTCTCTTGCTTAGTTTCCCACGCAATCGATGGCGCATAGCTTCGAGCATTGTAAGAATCAGCGATTTCGGTTACAGGGCAAAATATTCTTCAAAATGTGGATCAGAATATTCTTTAACAAAAATTTAAGATAGATTCGCAGGCCATTTATTGTTTATAATCTTGATTCTGGTTAGATAGTCTCGTACCCGATAGGGGAAGTGTATTTCTCTGACGCGCTTTGGCACCGCAATGCATCGCACTGAAATGGCTAAGAGCTCTCGAAAGGAATAAGTTCTAACAGAGTCCACTTTTCGTGTACAAGTTCTATAGCGGAACCATTTATTGGCTCTCTATTTTTGTGTTTTTAGTTTTCTTTGCACACCTTTTACGACGTGCGGTGAATAAAATTTTATTTTAATAGCGTTTCATGGCCCTTTTAAAAAAAGGTGGCAAACAGACTTGATGTGCCGCTTTTGTTTGCGGCTTCACGGAAGCCGGCCGATTATGCTCATGGATCCAACAAAAAAGGAACGACGCGGGGTTATGCAGCGTGAGTCATGCCGAAATATTTGTGAAATGTAACGTCGGTGTGGTCACTGTGGTGTACAGAATACCCTCTAATATGCGGTAGGGTGTACATCAGCCAGAGAGGATGGTGTGTAAATGAGAGGATGCTCGAACATGACCTGTCACTGCAATCAACAATAGGACACCTACCTCTTCACTAAAGAGATTGTCTGTGCCAGCCCAACCTTCGAAATACCACGATTGTGGGGAGGGCCCGCGAAAAAGTCTCGAGGGAAGTGCTATAAGCGTATGCTATAAAGAAAGAGGGCACTGAAAGCTGCGTTAGTCAGCCGTCAATTTTTCTGCATCAAAAAGCGATTGATTTTATTTACACGTGGTGACGGGTGACGTGATTGGGTGATTCACTGTTCTTTATTTAATCGGTAATTGTTTGCTTTAGCTGTTTTTAAATAAATGCTCCACTAAAAGTAAGCGCTCGTCCTGTTCGTGTTCCCTTTTAGAGCGGAGCTCTTAGTCGCCCATTTATGGCTTGAGCGTTGTCGTCGGCGTCGGCGTTCGGCGTAACCGCGCGTTGCATTATCGGACGTTTTCCGTAATGACGTCACACGTGAAGTCACGTGTAACGTTAAGAGTGTTTCCCTCGCGAGGGTTACGAGTATTACCCTCACTAGGGTCACGAGCGTTACCCTTCCAAAGTTTACGGGGTTATCCAGACGAGTGTAACGTCATGACGTCACCCTCGTGACGTCACAAGTGACGTCACGTGTGACGTCACCATAAAAAACACGTGACGTGTGACGTCACGCGCGTCACATGCATCTAATATTGCCTATATTACCGCTATGTTTAGCGGGAAAATGTTTCCGGCAAATTTGGCGGAAAAATAATTGTGCAAAGTCTACCATCCTGACGTCACGTGTGACGTCGCATGAGACGTCATGTGTAACGTCACGAGGGTAAAATGTTCCCTCTAAATTTTGTGGAAATATTTTCCCGCTAAATTTTTTGAAGAAGGAAGAGTGGCATACCCTCCCCTCCATATCCTTCCTGTCTCCTTCTCAAGAGCTGCGCTCTAATTCGCTCTTACAGAAATTTGTAAATGTTTTCATTTTTTGTCCTTCTCTGTTTAAACGCTTTCAATTATATGGGCAATATAATTTTCCCGCTAAAATTTGCAGGCAAATATATGTCACGTGACATTCCAATAGACCCGTGGCAGTGCTTTCAGCACAACGACGGCAGGAAATTCTGGGAGAACAACGTACAGATCACGCGCATTTAAGTTGCGCCTCCACGCCTGTGCGTGAGGAACGGCAGCTAACGCCAGCAATCGGCGCAGTAATCCGCTGCAACGGAATGAGTCCGTGGCGGCGTATTCGTGCTGCTTACCGCACCTGCGTCAACTCTTCTTTTCTGCTTTGTGGCTTTGGACAGAACTTGACAGAAGCGGTAGGTCCACATTTATTTAGTATTTTAACGACAATTTTCACTCTTTTTTTTTTTTTTGCACCGCCACCGTTGCCAGGTTCTCCAAAGCACCGGTGTAGCAGACGACGGAAACGGTGCAAAGGGAGGGGGATGATGGAGAAAGGACCATCCTCGCTAGTAATCAGTCAACGGGATAACCCCTCCCCTATTTGCGTGCGTTTGCCCAGCTCGCGTGGCTCGGTGCCCCGGCGGTGTTGCCCTAACAACCTGCGGCCGCTCGCGTATGTAACACGGTAGCGGGAGGAATGACGATGCGAGGAGCGTACCGAGTATTCCGATATTTCGTCGCGAGGCGCGCGCAGGCTTTTTTGGTTTCTTGCAAAAGCTATATTCCCTCTGGTCACCGATCTCCCTCTTTCCCGCGTCCTTTCTCTCCTCCTTCCCCATTAAATCCCTTCCACTCGCTCCTTTGTCCTCTCCCCTCAGTACTTCCGTTTCAATCCCCCCGCCCTTCTGCTCATTCTCTTTCCCCCTCTCTCTCCCCAGTTTTACTACCGTGCCCTCAATCTACCTTCCTTTATTTTCCAGCCTGCCCCCCGCCCCCCTTATGAAAAAAAAAAAACAGCAAGGAAATGAAGCTGGGCAAGCTGGTTTAACTGGTTCAAGCTGGTTCGAGCTGGTTCGAGCTGGCACTGCAGCTGGGCAAGCTGGTACTTGAGCTGGTTCAAGCTTGTCATGCTGGTTCGAGCTGGTTTTGAATCTGGCCCAAGCTGGTTCAAGCTGGCCAAGCTGGTTCAAGCTGGCCAAGCTGGTTCAAGCTGGCCAAGCTGGTCTTGCTGGGAGCGCGCACGATAAGGTCGGCGAGAGCTTGTCGAACTGGCATTGCCGGGAGCTCGCGCGCCAAGGTCTGCTGGGTTGGGGACGATGCCACGTCCTGTTCTTTGTCCTCTCGTTTTTGGTAGACGACCGGGCGCTTCAGGCACGCTGCGAGCTTCCTTTCAGTGCGAGAAAAGAGAGAAAGAGAGTGGTGGGAACGGAGAATCTGAGACACGTTTGGCTATCTTGGGCAGATTTTCGAAGGGACGGCTGTGTGCGCGTTGTTTGGCGACTACTTGAACGGCGGTGCAAGCGAAGTGGGATTTAAGGAGACAGCGAGCGGCAGTCCGTTCAGCGCGGGAAGAAGTCGGATGCCATGACTGAGGTGTCGTTTTGTGTCTTCTAACATCTGTGTGCTCGTGAATGACGGTGGTGCCGACGAGTATCGCCAATGCCATCCAAGCCACACGGATTTCCTCGCCTCTGCCAACTACGCAAGAGGACGCTTCGCCCCCATTTCGCGCGGGACCCAGGTTCGCTTCACTCATCCGTGTAGTATTTTTTATTGTTATTGCCTGTTTTTGGCGTGCGTCTAGTATTTTTCGTGTTGTGAGATAAGCAATCTAGTTTTAATAGCATTGTTTGTTTTGCACCGAGAACCACTGTCTGTGCGCCGGTTGGTACTGTGTCAGCGCAGTGGACGTGTAGCATCTGAGCTTATGTGAGCAGACCGCGAATACGAAAATAATAAATTGGATGCTGAGCTTGCTTTTCTAAAGAGTTTGGCTTGTTTCTCCTGTGTATTCAGTTAAACTGGTTAAACTGGTGGGGAAGTGCACCAGCCTAACCAGCATGAGCAGTTCACCAAGCATGACCCAGCATTTGCCCAGCATATGTCCAGCATTCACCCAGCACGACCCAGCATCCAACCAGCTCGACCAACACGGTAAGCTGGGCATGGTGGAGCAATAACCCCGCATGAAGCTGGGATGCGGAGACCAGCATGAAGCTGGGATGCTGGGACCAGCTTGTGCTGGGCACGCTGGAGCAATAACCCTGCATGAAGCTGGGATGCTGGGACCAGCTTGTACTGGGCATGCTGGAGCAATAATCCAGCATGAAGCTGGGATGCTGGGACCAGCTTGTGCTGTTTGTTTTTCAATAGGGCCCTCCCCCTTCTTAGCCAAGTGACAGAGCAATTCAACTACCATATGCCTCTGTACACACATCCCTATCTTAATCGCTACCTTCCCCGTCTTACAGTGCCCTATCACCCTCCCCAGTTGACTCCCTCCCACGTCGTTCCTCCCTGGTCACTTGACACACAGTTCAGCGTACCAAAATTGATAACAATTTGGGGCATTCACTAACGAAATTGTTTAAGGTATTCCAAACACTTGAGACAATCCCTCAATATTATTATAAATACCGCATTTAATGTATCATAGAAATTTGGAGATAAAAGTTGCTGCAATTTCACCCATACAGTATTCCACAGCTGTAATCCAAAACCATATTTATTGAGCGCGTACAAATTGATCTTTGGTACCCACAGTTCACTATAGTATAAATTAGGACGGATCCTTCTGGAATTCTCAAAACATTTCACCAGCATACGTGAGTGATAACAAGGCGAACGATTCCCGTTTATAAATCTCGTACCAGAGAATATTTCCAAGAGTACCATGGGAGGCTAATTGCTGCATATTTTACTTATTTTTTCTAATAAGCACTCTTGTATGACTAAGACAAATCAAACTAGGATGAATCTTGTTCTGACCTCCTTCCTTATTCTAACATTTTTTTTTTTTTTGCTAAGCTAAGCTTCGAAGGAAGCTAAGAATGCCTTTTTCACCCTGTAACGTCAAACGTTTTATACAGTGTTGTTCTCGGCAAGTTCTAGAGCTAGTTGAAGAAATGTTCATGACAAATATATATTCGGACATGCGGTAAAGTGTTTCTTCTTTATTCATTTACGAATCTGTGGCACTACAAATAAATCGACTGCTACGCTTCATACCCTTTCCGTCTCGATCAACATTATAAATTCACAATGCAGGTTAGTCATACAAACGTCCCTTGTTTGTTTACCCATGACTTCGCAGACAGTGATTTCGGATTCATAAAACTGATGTAAACAATTTAGACTGCGACACTTCAAGATGCCTGTTTGTTTGTCACTTTATAATAAACAAATAATTGTGATATTCTAAGAGCGCCTAAACGACAAGCCAGCAGAGACACGGTGTGTATAGTCCGAGCGCTAAATTTGGTCTCTTTATTTGTAATAACAGGTACGGGGAAGTAGAACTTCAAATACTTTATTTTCCTGCTAAACGAAAAGGAATATAAATATTCAACCGTAAGCTAGTCACGCTGTTTTAATATTCGACGAAGAAAAACGAAGTGTAGTACATACATTTTCAAAAGGCTGTATCTAATAAAAGTCATTATAGGTTTATAAATTTCCGTTTACAAACGACAGAAATTTTGATTTTTGTTCAAATGTATAGATGTGAACTATATAAGAACACCAAAAGAAACGCCACAATATGTTCATTTAAATTCAAGTAATTCCGTATGCAACTAAACTTAGACGACGATAACAAAACGCAACCTTGTATTTGATGGATAAATAGCGAAATATCCAAAGATTTACGGCGCAGTATTAAATCTTCGCTTGTAGCAGCACAAGAAGGCGTGGTCGGAAACTTCGCGCGTTGATGGAGATAGAGGAGATTCTATTTATTGTAAGCACAAAGAAGTAAAACAAATATAGAATAAACGATTTTCGACGATCTTCGTTGGTGGGCGTGTGCGGAGACGCCGCTCGGGCCTCTGCCCTTGACGCTATAATGGTGCCGTGATTTATTTCGACACGGCGATCATCGCATGATGTATTTGTTCCGTGACACTGGGCGGCCAATTGATCGATGTCCACGACACGCGAGCTGCGCCCAAAGGAACTATGCAAAATAAATATAAAGAAATGTTGTTTATATAGATTTTTGAACTTAAGGAAAACTCCGCTAACCCGGCACGAATCACCAGTCAAGCTTTTCATATCTTGATTGTCCAATTCTTTTATTTATTTAACTTCAGGTCCAGAGGCGTCACAGAGGGGAGTGGTGTACATAGGTAAAAAAGATAGAGACAAAAACACCGCAGAGCAAAAAGATTACACAGTAAATAAGGCTCCTTACAAACACAAAATGTTAGTTACGACAGTTTTAATACGCGTACAATCAGGGATTTCGGCAAAGGCTCCGGGATAGGTGATTCCCCATTGTTCAGGTGCTAGGAATAAAGCGCCGTTCACGCACTTGCAACCGAGTAGGACCAAAAGAGGAAAGACCGGTTTTTAAGCCCCTCGCGACTGCCGAGGACCTGCTCCGCAGCAGCGCATCTTATAGTACGCCGTCGCAAGAGCTTATAAATCGGTCTTGTCTCTGTCCGTCCTACTCGGTCGTATGTGAGTGAACGGCGCTCAAAAGAATCATGAAAATATTTTGTGCTACTAGATAGAATGCCAACCTTGTGATGGTGTTCGATGCGTGCCGAAACAAAATATAGTGTTGCTAGTAGCATTTCCTTCAGAATCGAGTTCTTATGATAAATATAATGAAACATGCATAGACCAAAAAATGTTCTGCGTTGCGAAGAAAAATGATAAGCTTGATTTTATTGTAGTTACACTGGAAGTACAAAATAGTTTGAAAGTATAAATCGAGATACGCTATTTTGAACAGATTTTGATTTTCAAATAATAGGGTATTTCGTCGTGATACGGAATGTCAATCTTATAATCTAAATAACCTCTCTGTTAAAGCCGTAGCTTCGTACAAATAGCTCGGCTTGCATTTTGTTGTAGTTACAGCAATATTAAAATTTTCTTTGAAATGGGAACGTCACCAAAGTTCGAGAGCAGGGCCTTAAAAAATAAATATTCTCGTTCGTTCGCGAATATACCTTCAAGCCCGCTTCCGTAATTAGAGCAACAGAGCTTAATCAAAATAAAATACACACAATTCTCACTTAATTCAAAGCAGCACAAAATAAGGGATCCTGAGTTCAATCCTCACCTTTGCGCGTTTCGGTCTGGGTGAGCATCGTAAAGGCGTGCGGTCGTGTATCAATACCGGTTGATGCACGTTGAAGACCCCAGGCTAGCTGCTGTACTGCACTGGCTGACTGTCTCATCCACAGCTGGGAGACAATTCGCTCGTTCAGCCAGACTAAATTACAGGCGGTATAAACATGCACACAACCCATTGTTTTTTTTTCAGCACAAAATATTGGGCTAATATTAGCGTAGAATTGAGTAACTTGGCCCAAGTTGGGCCGGCTTCCCCTATATTTACACAATATTTGATTATGTTTGGAAAATATTGCTGTACTTTGGAAATAGTGCTCATTATGTGCCTAATTTTTGTAAATATTGTGTAATCTTGGTATAGTTGTCCAACATTATCCAGTGTGTGCCCAATATTCGTAAATATTGGGATAATCTTCGTATAGCTTTTCAATATTAACCACTATGTGCCCAATATTGGTAAAGATCGGGACAATCTCGGATAGAAGTTTTCAGCGGCAGTCTTGAACCAAGCGATTTGCAGCGCGCGTCCCTGGATTTGAGCATGCACGTTAGTGCTGCCGGGCTGCGCTAGGCTGTGGGTTTTTTCGACAGTAGGCTGTAACAGCCTGCGTAGCGTCCATTCCTGACGCCGGTGGCGGCTAGATTACGCGTTTTAATGTTTCGTTTTGTGTTTTATGACAAATATGATCTATGGAGTCATTCAAAAAGCTTTGTAACACTTTTGGTAACAAAAACAAACTAAAGCCACATTTGGTGAGTTTGTGCTCAACAGAACAAAAGCAACAGAAATGTTTGCTTAAGTTTATGTTGATTTTTTTACGACGCCATACACTTATCGTGTCAATCTACAAAGGCTTTAACTGTCACAATATTTTAGAACACAAAATGACCGAAAGGTATGGGTATTTCCCGCTGAAAACATAAATTCAGCAAGTCTCATCAATCGAACAGCATATATTGTATGTACTCCACGGTGCCACGTTATTCGAACCGGATTTATTTGAGTGAGATCTCAAATAACACAGCATATCCGATAGAGAGAGTGGACGACCGTCACTTCACAATGATCGGACGGAATCCGGCTTGTTTCAGTGCACGTTCTGAAGAAAGCTTTCTTTCTTTCTTTCTTTCTTTCTTTCTTTCTTTCTTTCTTTCTTTTTGCACAACATTGAAACAAAGGAATGGATGTTTCTGTACCGTTCCGTTCCCCGGGCCGGATCGGATATTTTTCGCGAAGACCGGGAACATAGGAGGGACGGCTCACAGAGCACGGTTTCATTAGTCGCCTAAACGTTCGTGTCTCGAAAGTTGCGTGCCAGACTATCTCAATGAACTGGTTGCCACGTATGATATAAAGCATAGATGACCCGCTGATTTGTGGCGTAAGTTTCTCAACGGAATGCGATATAAAAAAACGGGGCTGTTTGAATTAGTCTTAATGGGGTGCGCATGCGCAGTTGGCCGGGCTTGGAGAGGAGCGGAAACTAAAAACTATACACTAAAACCTTCTGCCTGTAGTCCGTAAGGACATATACATGTAGATGCTTCCAGGCAGCTGTGCATGGGAGCCGCCATAACCGACCTTCAGTTTTTTGGACTCTTATCACGTTTCCTTCACTTCATCATTGCCACAGCAGGACAGGTTATGGCAACATTAAGTGCTACTGTGTCCTTCTCCCTAGAATAAGCTTTGTGGAGTCTCGTCAAGGTTCGCTTTAGCGGCTTGGCATCTCGTTAAGAAAAAAGAAAGTCGGCAATGGCGGCTCAATCGGACGCGTGTTTAAAGCGTCTATAGGCCTACTAGTCACTGCCTCCGAATCACAGTGCTCATGATCCAGTGGTTCGAAGTGATCCACCTACGCTGTAGGTGAAGGCGATAGTTATAACGTGGGGAGTTAGCCGTTCACAAATCGCTGGTTCTGAGGGAATACGTAACGAGCGACTTCTAGAATTTCATTTAAACGAATTCGACAATCAAACTACCACTCGCGCAAAGAATCATCTTAAGTGAGCGAAGCTAAAGACGTGCGCGAGCCTCCTGCTCTGATCCATAGCCTCCTCTATACTGACAGAGCCTGGCAGATCGCCACGAGAAGCGGCCGGCGACATTGAAAAGGTAGAGCGGCAGACAACGGATGAGAGAAGGGCCACATAACGGGCGCCCCGCTGCTGCGAGACGCTGAAACACACTTCTCCCGAACAATGGAATGTCCGCTCGTGCCCCTCGCGTTCCTCGCGCTACCGCTTCTATTATCATCGGGTTTAAAAGCCCTGTGTCGGGTCCTCGCCGCTGTAAAAGCTTTGCGCTGACGTCCAAGTTCCCCGCGAAATGCTCTGCACCACCAGATCCTCGCGCTCCAAATCTGCGGCCGGGCGCTTTATGGCTTCGTCGTCGAACTGCCAGGCTTTGTGAGTATAGAGCAGGCTATGTTTGATCATATGTCTGCAGTCGAAGCGCTGTTCAAGACGACCGCCTCGCGATTGTAACTTTCGCTTTGTTTGAACTTTCAATGAAAGGAGTTAAAGGAAGACAGCCTCTTAACTTGAACAAGGTTGAAGAAATGCAGTTTTTATTTTATTTCTTTTCAACCCTCTTTATTGTTGCGCATGAGTGAATCCGCCGCATAAGATCCCTTAGCCGGGTCGCACGCCCGCCCCATGTTTGGCAGCTGAGTGTGAATCTTTAAACTCTAAAACTACATTAATCACCTTGGACATTGAGATTGAGGTAATATAGTGTTATCAGACCCTAAACGCTGTAGTTATAAATAGACCGTTCCAAACACGGGCTTCTGATTGCTGTCATTTTCCGAGCTCGTGTGTATGGCGCGTGTTTCACTTGTTTTCCGAAGCTATGACCATGCGTGTGCTGGGCTGTGATGTTCGCACGCTAAACTGTGATTTTCTAAATATAGGAGCCCTGGTTGTCTTTAATATCCTTGGAAAGATAAATCTGTTTCAAATATTCGACGCTCAGACAGCTGTAAAGCAAGCATATCTTTATTAGTAATTTTTACGAGACACCCTGTGTTTTACATATACCCCGTAATATAACTTGACGTGGTCATGATGAGTGCATAGCAAAACCTACAGGTTTACCATTAATTAGAGCCGCATGCGATCGTGACGCCGCGCAAAAATGAGTCCTGCCGTACAGCCTGATAACGGACAAAGTGTATCTTACACGTTCACGATAAAGTAGTGCATCTGTGGGTGTCAAAATTATGACTGCATTAGAATTGCCCTGCTCTGTGAAAATCTTTGGCATCTTCTTATCAAGTCCAGCGCTCACCACATGCGTACGTGTGGTGAGATTTTATGGCGATTATAAGGCTTCAGTCACAGTCGTAAGACCATTCCTTAAAAAAAGAAGCCCTACACACCTTTACACGTAAATATGCGTTAAAACACACAGCACCGTTCCTGTGGATTATTTAAAACCGGGAGATACGCACCAAAATAAACGCTGAGACACAAAATGTAAACTGTGTTTCTGCGATCGCTTGCTACATATTAGTTGTTTATAAAGTTTGTGGTTGCAGTAATTTCTGGCAAAGTACTAACGGACATGGTAATAGAATAGGCTTCGATTTTATGATTTTCTAGAATTCATTATTAGGGGTTATTTACACCCATACATACCTGTCAATACCAGATTCCAAGCAGCGGAAATGTTTGAAAAGAAAAAAATACGCAATTTTTGTGTTCATTCCTAACTTGAAGGAATCCCACATCGCTCGTTTCCTCTAGCGCTTTTAGAGATTAACACTAATCTGCTGGTGTCCTTGGCAAAGCGTCATTGTCGGCAAGGTTCTTCGGGCGCTCCTCAAACACGACGTCATAGAGGGAAAGAAGAAAGGCACAAAATACCCCCGACGTGTGCGTGAAGACGCCTACGAGGGCCATCAACTTTAGCTACCAAAATCTCCGCGCTCTGTCTCTCTATGAAGGTGCGCCACTGTCTGTCCCAACGTGGTGTCCTTGAGCACTACACAGGCACGGCGCTTCGAGGACGAATGGCTGACATGCGCCCATTGCAGCCATGGCAGGATTCGCTTATAAGTCTATACTTCGTCTCATCCTACGATGGACTAAAGGCCAAAGCTACGGGCCGCCAGGTCCAATCACGTTCCACGCTATACTATGACACGCTTAACATTGATTAGGGGTGGACGAATAATTCTCGTACTCCAAAAGCGCCGCATCATTCCTATAGCGTCGACGCTGCAAAGAGCCGATATGTCGTGGCCTTCTTTGCGATGTAAAATTGTTGAGTTATTCAGTGCTCTCCGGTTCGAACCACTGTAAAGCCGTCTCCACCTCAGTGATCCGAAACGCGGTCACCGATACGTGCGTCGAAGCGAAATACCGCACAATTTCTAAGTGGCTCGTGATTAGGATCTGGCGGTCCGTAGCTTTTGCCTTAAGTCCATCGTAGGGTGAGACGAAGTATATACACCCACTCATGTTTACAAACAAACCGGAGCGCCCCTAGCGGTCGCTGCCAACGCCGCGCATTTGCGATGGGGGTGTGGGCAAGAAGCTCGCCGTCGCCCTTAAACAAAGCATTGAAATGCGATGTTGTCGGCGTCGGTGTGAGCCGCCCGCGCTTTTTTTCGCGTCGGAATTGTTGATTCTACGTCTTCGTGGCAATGTCTGACTACTTGAGCTGCCTCAGCGAAATTTATGAGGCTCGTTACACCGCAAAACTTGGAGTGAATAATGTAACATGCGGCAATTCATTCCGCGTGGACGCCGCAGAATGGACGATAAAGCCTGATTCACATTGTGAGGTTCTGCTTGCTATTTTCAGTCATGACGTCGCTCGGGCTTGAAAAGCGTGAACCGTAGCTGAGATGTCGACGTCGATACTGAAAATCGCAAGCAGAATCGGACCGAGTGAATCAGGCATAAAGAGTCGGTGATGGTCATTGATAACAATTATCAACATCTCCTTATATCTACTGTTTACACCGAGCCTATTTACCCGAAGCAACTTTCAAACTTAAACAACTTTTGAGGTATGCACTTCTTATCGTAATTACCGGGTCAACGGTTGGTCTACGGGCCGCTGTCGTTTGAACGAGCAGACAACAAGCAGAAATGATTGAGAGCAGACGACACCTCAAACGATGAGCCGGCTGTTTGAACGCGATGACGCACTGAAAGTAGTTCGCAGGTGGAGCGTGCAGCTTGGCGGTTTTCCCGCGTTCATGTTGGAACAAAACAAATAAATCTGACTATCACAAGTATCCGTGAATTCAATCCAAAGTGCTTTCCGACCAAGCAATCGTGGTCCGATGGCGTCTGTTTTTCCTTTTTAACGGCCCCTGTTCACGTTCTCGGACGAACCGAGAAGGCAGAAAACGCATGAAAACTGACCTTCGAAATCCCGACACTTTTGGTCGCGGCGTTTTGACGAGAAGGCAGGTTTTTGTCCGGTTTCTTCCGAAGTAACACAGGAATGCACGTGCCCCATGGCGGCTTCCGCCCACAGCTCCAGACTTGAAGTGCACCCGACGCGCCACCACCGCGCTGTGACGTAACAGAGATGAGTTCGTGTATACAGGGATTGCACGTGACGTCATTCAAAGAGCGCTCCGATGATCTTCAAAGAAGAGGGCAAGAAGGAGCTTCCCTTTTATCAAGACCCTCTTTTGTGGCTCCCAGATGTGCACCAGGCGTCGCTATTCTCCTCTCAGAAGATTATAGTAGATTAACCGATCACTTCAATTCTTAGAAAGCGGTTTCCCTCCTCTTACACGGTGGTCAAAAGTACGCGATGTGACATCAGTGCAACCCATGTATAGTGTAAAGATGTCGGGCAGTGGCGCAACTAGGAGGGTGACGGAATTAGTGCAATTCAGTTTACTGCCTGTGCAGCTGCTGTTTTGTTACTATCTCGATCATATTCCGAGCTACCTATTCATCTATATATTTTACTGTCGCAAACTACAATCCTATCGCTTCTGTGGAGTACCTTAAAAAGCAGCAGAATTCGGGTTGCAAACTGCGATGACTTCTCCGTAACCAGTGATATTAACCACGATGCCTCACAGCATCGAGGAATGACGGCGGGGACCTGCATATGAGGGTAGTGTATTGATTGTTTATCATTTTAGTCAAAATAATATCTAATTCCCACCCGACCTCCGAACAAACGCACAAAACATCTTGGAAGTTATCTTAGGTTTTAGATTTAAGATTAGAGGCAACATTATTTTTACCATTAAAGAATTTCTAACGAGACAGGACGATAAGAACATTTATTTGCGACGTTTTGTTTCTGACGCATTTTTGCATGCACGCGACATACCCGAACGTGAATGAAAGCTCATGGCCTCCACGTTACTTGATCAAAGTCAGCTGAGTGCTCTCGCGTCGCGATTGCTGCGTCGATGCTCTGCCTACACTGGTGACTTGTGCACTGACATTCGGAACAGCTCTCTCGAGCCTGCATGCGGGTCAAACAGACGTGCCCATGACGCCGCTGTGTAACTTCAGTAGTAAACGGGGACACTGCATAAGGGGAAATCCGTTTGCCTAAACCTGTAAGTTTGCCGGTCACCGGTGCAGTTTTCCGGCCATCGGCCACTCGCGCGTAAAAACTAGTCGCCCGCTTGAACAACCCGTTTACCCAAACAGGTGACCGATATGGCTGAAACAGGTGACCCATTTGACAAACGAGTGACCGGTATGGCTAAACTGTTACAGGTATGAACTCGTTTATTTTCATAGCTGCGGGAATATGTTCTTTTTTTGTCAATCAGCACGATATTTATAACCTGCTATCCGACACCCGGTTATTCATTCAAGAGGGGGTAGTCGGAATATTACCTGCACCCGAAATCCTTTCGCGTGCCAGAGAAAGTGCTTCCTTACTAGCTCCAATAGTATTTTGTTATTAGTTATGATTACTTTATATTATTTTTTATCAGCGCGTAGAGCACACGCAGGTGTACATCCCGGTCATTTACGAGGAACACTGTTTATTTTTAGCAAAAATATATTTATACGTGTAACTCACGGGGGAGGAAAGGTTAAGACTTAAACCTAAACCATTAATAATACTTGATATGCGGGCATGCGCGTGCAACACGAAGGATAGCTTTCGCGCCGAAGATATTAAGCCTCACAATTTTTTTTTTATCGAACAAAACAAAACTTGAAGAATTGTACACAATTTAATCAAGTTGCATTTCCGCGCTTTCCCACTCCTCACATAATGTGTGGATATCCGAATTAAGCTATCAGTAGTTAGGAGTGAAGTAAGCTAAATGTAGAAGAAAAAATAACGCATGTACACAGATAGGTCGTTGTTTAATCACAAATTTGCAACACAAAAAAAAAATAACTAGAATTTGTATCAATTATTTTAATATGAAACAAAATTTTATTTATGTAGTTGGTAAATATTAGCATTAAGCATACTGACAAGTTGAATACAAGCACGCATTGTCTGATAAACAAGAATAGCGAAGGCATCCGACAGCGATAACGATTTTATGACAGGATCCATGAAGTATGATCTTTTTCGAGGCAGGGAGTCGGTAGGTTAGATCATCCCAGGTTTAATTAGTGAGTCCGTTGCAACAGATAATAAGAGGCCCATAAAATAGGTGAGGGCGAGAACTACGTTTGGTATAGTGAAGTTGGTAAGTGAGTGAGTTCGGTGAGGGGCGTATGGTCGTAAATTCGGTGAGTTCATGAGTTCGGTGAGGTGTGGTTAATTTTTGATCTTGGTGAGGGGCTTAATTTCGGTTAGTTAATACGTTCATGAGTGAGGACTCTAATGTAAGTGTGGCCGTGATGATGAGGGTGAGTGAGGTTTTAACGTTTTATTTTGAACTGGCTGTGAGTGTTATGTTGAATTCACAGCGCGAATGACAAGGAAGGATAGACAAGGCAGACAGGATAGAGCGCTCTATCCTGTCTGCCTTGTCTATCCTTCCTTGTCATTTCGCGCTGTGAATTCAACATAATGATCAACCAACTAGCCCACCAGATGATCGTGATGTGGCTGTGAGTGAATGAGTTCAACCAAAACATCCGACCTCTGCGCTTCAGTCATAAGTAAGTCGCTCAGGTAAACGTATTCGCACTGCAGAAGGTTTTTGACCCGAAGCGCATGACTTTAAAGGCGCCGTATGAGGAAATGTCAGGAGGATTGCTGAAGAAGCAAACCCAACTGGGATGAGACAGCAGTAGTTGTCATAAGAAGGTCAGTGATCAGAGGGGACGACTTTAGATGCGGTCGCAAAACCCAAAAAGCAACGGCTGATAATGACATTATCGTTACAAAATAATATTTGCTCTACTCATGTGAATTGAAGCGGCATATTCTCACATTTGCTCGATGCTAAAAGCCACAATCATCGCATAGATACCCTCTAGTAGAGTCCTCAGAGGCGGGAGATTACCTTCGGCACAAAGGCAGAGGGCCAGGGGATGGGAAGATGTCTGCGGCTATCTGAAAGAAAGGTGTCAGAGTGTTTCTCGAGGAGTAGATCTACGACCCGGTTGATGTTTGCAGCGGCTAAAAATACCGAGGCGAAAAGGCTCGTACGTAGGAACAAAACACACGCTGAGCTGGTTGGGGTATGGAAAAGCATTCAGTCATGCACCTACAGATTCTGCATCAGGTAAAGGTATGGCCATGACGACAAAGAAGGCGGACAATAAATGAGCAGTAGACAAAACGCAGCCTTGAAGAAGATTTGTTGACATTGATTGCGAAGCGAGTGTGTAGTTATATAGGGCGCTATTTCGATATGCGCGGTATAAACATGTTTGACTTCAAATTGCATTACTTTATGTTATGGCATTTGCATCCTGGGTGCGTAATATTTTCGTTTATTAAAAAAAAAAAACTTTACCAGGGGCAGCCAGATTCTCGTCCACCGCCTCGCAACTAAAACTGCCCTATACCCAGCGCTGCGCCAGAAGGTTTTACACGACAACCCTGTTAAAGGGATATGTCGCTGAAGCCGTATGCCCGCGACCACCAATAATCCAATTTGTGAGTGTGATAGGCACGAGCAGCTTCACAGTGAAATAAATAAAATAATTCCCATTTAATATTCGCCCAGCGTCGATAGTCGATTGGACAATCCTGACAACAGAGGAGAGCGCGACCATCTTCCGGCTGTGAACGAAGCTCGTGAAGTTCGACAGCGACGACGGTGGCACGGCAGGCTACTTTGCGCACCCGGAGGGGCTGGGAAAACTATCAATCAGGCCGTGTTGGCAACTGCGGAGCCATAGGCCCGTCCGGATGCAGTGAGCAAAAGTGTACAATACAGACAGTCATATGAAAAACGTTTTAGCAGCACCAACATTACTCACACGAAGCAGTTAAAAAAGAAAATATTAATAACTGACATGATATGTTAACATAGTGTTTTTCTCAGTTAGCAGGTTCCTCTCTCTGCTCTTCTCTTCTCTATATATATTTTTTTTAATATTAGCTGCGAGCAACATTTTGATGCCCTAGATTTGTCGCAACGTTGGACCAAAACAAATTGTGACGGCACTTGGAGATCCTGAATTGGTGTATTCGTTTTTGGCGACACCTCCGACCCTGATTTTAAATGTAACAGGCAAATCAAGCTTTTAATGCAGTCTCGCGCTTCATGGTGAAAACACCAAATTGCAATCTTGAATTTCCGCTCAATCTACTATTACTCCCCGCTGTTCAAACGCTGGAATAAACGCGAAGTTGTGCATAGAACCCGCAATACAATCAACGATTCGTTAAATACCTATATGACATACTTTGTACGTCTGGTTCCAAATATGTTTGCAATTTGATACAAATTTATTACAAAATGCTGAAGTGGTTTTTCACAAGAAATATATTTAATATTCTGCACGCATTGAGTGGCTAAAGGAAAAAACTGTGCGTACTTTCGATCGAGGCGCATCGCATCCAGACGAATGTGTTAGACCGTAAGCACATACAGCGAATGCATGTGCCGCGTGAATTATGCCGTCCATATACAGTAATCTAGTCAAAGAAGCGAACACGTCACACATGCATGAGAATGTTCACCAGTACACCAATGAAAAAAAACTTTCGTGAGTCTCAGTTAACACTGATGAAATCTAAGCGTAGAAAGCACAACTGCCTTAAAAAGAAGGAAACAGGCGTGAAGAGACTCGGCAGGCAGTCGGCAGATCGTCGCGTGGCCTTACCTAATTAAGGCAGTTGTTGACAGGGATCCAGAAGAAACACGCCCCAGGGAGCTCCTGGTCGATATTCGGAGCGAGACAGGCGTTCCTGGGAGAGCTCCTGCTTACCAGTGTCGCCCCAGGGTAGAGCCCTTACACGAAAGCCGCAGAGCAGTGGTGGGTCTTGCAGTACTGGCGCTACTTTGCTGAACTTGATCATCATCTCAGTTGACGCGCTGTTCTCGATTAAGTCGCTGCACTCAAGTGGTGGTGCAAACCATCCTACAAGTAAATGTAACTTGCGTTTAAATGTCCCACCCATGGTTGCCCGTCATATATAGGCCTCAAAATTTATAAAATCAGATAAGGCGAATGTTTTACCAAAGCTAGTTTTCCTTCTCATCGTTGGTTTTATCCACTCCGAACACTCTGGGTGACAACAACATTAGAAGAGTGCTTGGGACTGAACTTGGTCTTGAAGCCTTAGTTTATATTTGTTAGGATACGCAGTAGGTGTCATGTAGTGAATTTGTGCTATAAATGTGGTTGAAAATCACCAGAAGTAATGCTTTATTTTCCTTTTTAATGCAGCGCAGGAGAGTATATTCAGGATTCCTGGATCACTGTATATTAATTTGCCTTGCACTTTATAAATTATACGGACTGTCCTCTATGAAGGAAAAAAAATCGCCAAAACACGCGTGAGGCCAAGGAGATGACCAGCTGTGGCTTCCCACTTCAGCTATGAACAGAATTATATTTGCCATAGTATAATTTTAACAAAAGTCACTGCAATTTCAGCTGTTGCATAAATTAAATAATAAGGAGCATCAACCACCGCGTGCTGTAATGAGAGTACAGGCTCCATTTTTTAATGTTTGGCTTCGTTTCGAATCTAATTTCTCCCTTTAAAATAAACATAAAATAGATGTATATTGCCGCGCGCGCAGCTTGCCAAGTTGGCAGCGCGCGCGTGGCCGAACGGTTATCGCGCTTGTATCCCACGTAAAAAGCCAGGGTTCGATTCCTGGCCGCGGCTACACATTTTTGTTGACGCTGTAATGTGACGTTCTGGTAAATTCGAGAACCGTCTTGCTGATTCGAGGTTAGAATGTTCTAGGCACTGAACCTTCTACGCCGAATGCTCCAGAAGCCCACGCGTGTACAAAAGCGGCTCCGCGTGGCAAGCTGGAGTCAGTTTCGCCCCAGCGTTCGACTCTGCTGTCACGCCGACCTCGACGCCTGCGACGCTCTGTTCTCTTCTGTTGTTATCGTTTTTCCTTTTCAGTCGTGGAGTAATTTCTCTCCGCTTTGGACAGTGTTCGACTCGCGTAGGCGATGACTCGCTCGGTGCCTTCTTGCACTTGAACCAGTACCGCGCCAATTCCTTCGTTACTTGCGTCCGTATGAATCTCGGTTTCCGCGTCTTGATCGAAGTGTCCAAGAACAGGAGGAGTCTGGATTCGTTGCTTCAGCTCGTCGAATGCTTGCTGCTGCTCCTCGGCCCATTCGAACTTCTCGGTGTCCTTCGTGAGTTTAGTGAGCGGTGCGGAAATCCTTGCGAAATCCCGAACGAAGCGTCGATAGTAGGCACAAAGACCAAGGAATCTTCGCAAAGCCTTCTTGTCTGTGGGCGCTGGAAATGCCGCGACGGCGCGAGTCTTCTCGGGGTCTGGACGGACGCCTTCGTTACAAACCACGTGACCTAGGAATTTCAGTTCGTCATAGGCGAACCGACACTTTGACGGCTTGAGGGGAAGTCCGGCGGTCTTTATGGCTTGGAGAACAGCTCGGAGTCGTCGCAAGTGCTCGTCGAAGTCAGTTGAAAATACTACGACGTCGTCAAGGTAGACGAGACAGCTCTGCCACTTCAGCCCTGCCAGTACGGTGTCCATGACACGCTGGAAAGTTGCTGGCGCCGTGCATAGTCCGAAGGGCATAACCTTGAACTCGTACAGTCCATCCGGCGTGACGAAGGCTGTTTTTTCGCGGTCCCGTTCGTCGACTTCGATCTGCCAGTAGCCGCTCTTAAGGTCCATCGATGAGAAATAACGAGAGTGGCGCAGCCGGTCTAGAGTGTCGTCGATGCGGGGGAGGGGGTAGACGTCTTTCTTCGTAACCGCGTTCAGCTGCCGGTAGTCGACGCAGAACCTAAGCGTTCCGTCCTTCTTCTTAACCAGCACAACTGGAGAGGCCCACGGACTACTTGAAGGCTGGATTATGTCATCCTTCAGCATCTCTTGAACTTGCTCCTGGATTACCTCCCTTTCTTTAGCGGAAACTCTGTACGGCGATCGATGCACAGGACGCGCGTCGTCCTCGGTAACGATGCGGTGCTTCGCAACGGCGGTTTGGCGCACCTTCGACGACGTCGCAAAGCAGTCGCGGTATTCGGCGAGGAGGTTATTCAGCTGCCGTCGTTTCGGGCCCGGGAGCTTAGGGTCAATGTCGTGCTGCGCTGGCGGCGTACTGTCTTGTTGAGGTGGCGACGATTCGTCAGTAATGGCGGCGATTTCGGCGGAGTTTCGCAGTTCCTCGACGTGGCCCACGGCTGCACCTTTTGTGAGGTGTTGCGCTTCGTTCCGGAAGTTCGTCACGAGGACCACAGCGCGGCCATCCTGAAGTTCAGCTACTCCTCTTGCGACGCCTATTCCTCTTCCCAGAAGCAATTGAAGTTTGCCTTCTAGAACAACTTCGCCGCAGGTAGCTGCATCGGTCACGACGGGTACGACAACACTTGATCGCGGCGGCAGGTTAACGTGGTCGGCAGCGACTCGGACGGCGGCTGACGCTGTTTGGGGTTTCTATGAAGGCAGAACAGGATTGCGCTGCGTCAATCTGTTCTCACCAAGGTCGATGACGGCGCCGTATTCACACAGAAAGTCCATGCCGAGAATGACGTCTCTGGAACAGACTTGTAGGACGACGAACTTCAGAGGGCACGTCTCACCGTGGATCTCAACGCGAGCAGTGCATCTCCCGACTGGTGTAATGAGGTGTCCTCCGGCGGTTCGTATTTGAGGTCCATCCCACGGCGTCATGACTTTTCGAAGGCGGCGGGAGAGCCTCCCACTCAGAACGGAGTAGTCTGCCCCGGTGTCGACGAGTGCCGTCGCGTCGTGGCCGTCGATGATAACGTTGAGGTTGTTGGACACCGAAGCAGGAGCGTCGTTGCGATGCGCAGCGTCGGGAGAGTGGGAGCGCTCCGTCGTTCTTGGAGGCTCTTTACTTCGGTCGTCTTCGGCAACGCCACCTCCAGGCGTTGCCGCGCCTAGTTTTCCCGGCGAGAAATGGGCGACAGGCTCTCACGACGAGGTCGGTGCATCGGTGAAGCTGGACGTCGTGGCGATGGCGAACGGAACTCTCGGCGGGACGCAGGCTCGGGGGACTGAGGTCGTCGCAGGTACTCGTCGATCTCCCGCGGGCGTTCACCATAACGGGGGCGCGGGTCGTTTGGGTGGAATCCGCGCAGGCCCGAGTCGTCGGTATGGGCATCGGCGGTAGGTATGGTCTGCTTCCCCGCAATGGAAGCACATAGGGCGTCGGTCGGGCGTTCGCCACACGTCGGTTTTCCGGGGTGCGCGAGGCTCCGGGCGGGTGTACTGCACCGGGTCGTCGTGGCGTCGGTCGTGTTGCTGCGCAGGAGATTGACGTCGGGGCTGCGCGACATAGGTGCGAGGAGGAGGCGGTGGCCGTCGAGCCACTGCGGCGTAAGTCAACGTGGGCTCCTCGGTGGCTGCCACGACGACGGGAGCCTCTGGTTGGATGGCTCTCTGGACGACTTCACGTATAATGTCACGGATGCCGGGGAGGGTGGTGCCCAGGTCGGATCCAGATGTCGCCAGACATCTGGATCCGAAGTTCTCCTTGTAAAGTACACCTTGTCGGAGGACGAAAGTCGGCAGGGCTCTCGAGAAGACACGGGGGATAGTACCCCCTCGTCCTTCGAGGTGCTCGATTAGCGCGCGCAACTCAGGATCGTCTCTTTGACGTCGCGCCATGTCGTCGGTGTTCACTGCGCCTAGGAAGCACTCGTCGTCATCGTCGTCACCGCTACCGGGAGATGTCTCGACAGGGGCTCTGGACAGGCAATCGGCGTCGCTGTGCTTGCGGCCTGACTTGTAGACAACAGTCATGTTGAACTCCTGCAGTCGGAGACTCCATCGAGCGAGACGTCCGGACGGGTCCTTTAGGTTCGCAAGCCAGCAGAGCGAGTGGTGGTCCGTGACAACGCGGAAAGGGCCCCCGTACAAGTACGGGCGAAACTACGTGATCGCCCAGACGACCGCAAGACATTCCTTCGTCTCAGCCACACCAGCCATCGGCGCACCACTGCGTACCACCCCGAGACCAACGGGCTGACGGAGAGACTCAACAAGACCATCGCCGACATGATCTCTATGTACGTCGACGTGGAGCACAAGACATGGGACGAGGTGTTGCCGTACGTCACATTTGCCTACAACACGGCCGTGCAGGAGACCACCGGGGTAACACCCTTCCAACTGGTTCATGGTCGCAAAGTAACGACAATGCTGGACGCGATGTTACCCCACGAACCGGCTGTCGACGGAAGTGACGACGCCCAGGTGGTTGCCCAACGGGCAGAAGAAGTCCGCCAGCTCGCCAGACACCGTATTCAAGCCCAACAACGTGTCGACACTAACCGCTACAACCTTCGTCGTCGGGACGTCCACTTCCAGCCCGGAGACAGGGTGTGGGTGTGGACACCGATCCGCCGACGCGGTCTCAGCGAGAAACTCCTAAAACGGTACTTTGGACCCTACAAGGTACTTCGTCGACTTGGAGATTTGAACTACGAGGTGATGCCCGACGGAACACGGACTTCATCACGCCGCCCTCCACGACCAGAAGTCGTCCACGTCGTGCGCATGAAGCCATACTACGCTCGATAGGACTGTGGACCTTATGTGTTCTAAATGACTCTTTAGCTTACCGTTCTTTTTGTTTGCTTTGTTTTTTTCTGCATCGGGGCGATGCACGTTTTAAAGGGGGGAGTAATGCCGCGCGCGCAGCTTGCCAAGTTGGCAGCGCGCGCGTGGCCGAACGGTTTTCGCGCTTGTATCCCACGTAAAAAGCCAGGGTTCGATTCCTGGCCGCGGCTACACATTTTTGTTGACGCTGTAATGTGACGTTCTGGTAAATTCGAGAACCGTCTTGCTGATTCGAGGTTAGAATGTTCTAGGCACCGAACCTTCTACGCCGAATGCTCCAGAAGCCCACGCGTGTACAAAAGCGGCTCCGCGTGGCAAGCTGGAGTCAGTTTCGCCCCAGCGTTCGACTCTGCTGTCACGCCGACCTCGACGCCTGCGACGCTCTGTTCTCTTCTGTTGTTATCGTTTTTCCTTTTATTTCTGGGCACAAGTTCGCCCCATTAAACGTTTAGTTTCTTCAGTTATTTTCGCCTCATCAGTTGTCATTCGTGACAATATACAACTAGTTTTGAGATCACGTGTGTTTTTGTTTGTTTTGTTTATCTCTACATTTTAAACAATTTGTTTTATTACGAAATAAACGCAGTACGAGGTGCGCCGAAAAAGTTGCTACACTAATTTTGTAACATGAAAAGAAATAGAATAATGGTGATGCGAGCAAAGATATTGGAGTCAGGGAACTTCGTTTGTCATTATTCCTAAATGCGTCGTTCTGTGCCCATTTTAAGATGCCATACACGATTTTGTGAGACGATACGCTCGAGCACCATGGTGACATCAGGATGAACTGCAAACCAGAAAGAGAGCGAGTATACAGTTTGTGGAAAAATCGGCGAATCAGAAACAGCTACCTTGGAAATAACTAAAACGGGGTATGGCAAGAAAGCAGTGAGCCGTGCCAGGTGTTTTTAGTGGCGTTCGCGCTTCAAAACGAACGGAACATCACTGAAAGACACAGACAGGTCGGGAAGGTTGACCCCACTCCAACATGTAGTGCTGTTTTGTCATTCTTAAAGCGCATGTTCCAATGAAAATATTTTGCACGACCCATCGGTTTTTGTTTTTCGCAATAAAGTTGCTGAGTATATTGAAAGGTGTCTGTTTAAAATTTTACAAATTTGACGCACACTTAATGCTCGTTCTCGCTGCGTGTTGCGGCCTCTGCTGAAGTCACCAATATACTCTTCCCATTGGTCACAAAAGCTCATGTAGCGCAGCTCCAAATGTTCACGGAACGAAGACTTAGGGCATAATGACAATTGACTGACCCTGTCTTCGACTGCTGCGTGCGAGTAACTGCGCATCATCATCTTTTTAAGCTGCTAAAAAAAGTATCTAAAGTGTTTTTTGATCGCGCCTTGTAAATAATGGTAACTGAAGAACTGGAACAGTTTGTCCTCGGGCATGCACACCTCGCCATTGGTGCTTCATCCGCTTCGTCACCTTATTGCCTCATCACCTCATCGATTAATTGCCTCATTGCCACAATAAACTTACCGCTTTTGAAATACCCGAACAGGAGTTCGTGGACAAGTAGGAGGAATTTAGTTGTGCTGCATGAGTTGTGAAGTCCACTTGAGATTAAACCTGCTAAGTGGTTTTTGGTCAGTATCGTGTCACCATAAGCAATGTGTATTTTTTGTTTTTTTGTTTTTGTTTGTGTAAAAAAGGGGACAACGAGAATCAGCAATAATAAAGACCTGAAGGGCTGAATATGTCCCGCTTGGCCGGCACATTCGTGTCTTGCGGTCGTGCATTTTGCCACTTTTTGTTACACCTCCGGTGATCAAGGTGTCCTTCTCGCCACTCTCAATGAAAGTAAATGATTGTTTTTGACAAGTGTGGACCCATTTTTGAAATCAAACTTTTGTGGGTCCTCCCCCTGTTGTCAAATATATGAACTTTTCAATCAGGCGCGCTTCTGTAATTACTATTTCGAGTTTGCCCTAACTTAAAAAAAACGTTTAAAAGTGTGTTTTATCATGCGTGTTACTCAGAAGGCGTCTGGCTTACTTACAGAAAGGCTTGATGGAACGGGTAGTTTCTTGCTTGATACAGCTTCGTTTTACGAGCAATTAACAAAAGCCATAGTTGCATTTTGGAATAATTTAAACCAGAGCTGATACTCGTTACGTAAAAAATCCTTATTCAAATGCAAGTAACGTTTATTTTATCTCGCCTCTACTCTGTGAAACAGTTTTCTGTATCCCTAAATATTGTTAGATATATCTCTCAGACTATCACAACCTATAAATCACAATAACATCATTCTACACGCAATATGAGTGACACTTAATAACGAAAACAATATCAGTTTTTGACTTCATAACTTGCAGCCCAGAGATGTCGGTACCTAAAGATGCTGCAACGCGTAGCCGCAGTAATACGAAGCTACAGCATCGCGCTTGAGTTAGACATCCTAGACACCAACAAGGAGTATAAAATGTGTTGTCAGAAAAATACGCCCTGTTTTCTTGTGAGTCTACACGCCCAAAAATACGGAGAAAGGAGAAAACATTTTGTGGATACAGCATTGTCACGCGTCATTTAAAGCAGTGAAGCAAGCTCAAATGATTAATTTTGTATTTAACGCTAATTGTCAAGCATTATAAAATTAGACATGCACTCTGCTGTTTCTCGAGTTTACATTTGTATTGCCGGTGGTTTTGAATTTGATATAAGAAAGCGTACCTTCCTAGGCCCTGAAACACTATGGAATTCATTTTTCAATTTATGCATAGCTTCTTCAACTTTTATTCTTTTATTGTATTTTGTTTATATTTATACATGCGTTCTATATTAAATTTGCAAGGGCATTTTTGATAGACAAGAAACAGGAAACGTTGCCATTATAAAAAGAGCAAGACAGGTTGTAATATCTATCTCAAGATAAATTTATGAAATCAAATATTTGATTCATATAATATAAGTTTGTTCGTCCCACTGAATTGGGCCTACGGCGAAGTTATCAGGGGAGAACACAATTTCTTTCTAGGGTGATAACCAATAACTTTTTGACATGCCTTTTCACACAGAATTCGTACCTCATTCTCTAAAATTGGTGTCTTTTTGGACTTGCGAAAGAGCGATTGCTGCTACTGCAACTTATGATATAAATATTTTACTCTCATGTTAGGTTTGAGATGCTAGTTAATGTTAGAAACATTAACCAAATTAAAGTGTTTGTATCTGCTTTAACTTCTGCATGTTCTGCTATCACCGACAAAATTAGTAACAAAGGCATTGCTTGAAAGTTTGCTGCATTCTATTTATTTACTGCAATTAGTGTAACATTTTCAAGGGACATTACATATTTGATAAAGACAAAGACTATCACCATGCACATCGCACAATAGTTTGAATTAAAAGGCATACATGCGTAAAGGAAGATTTTTGTTTTAAAGGAGATCGTTTTGAAAATTCAAGTTATGCAACGCGGCGATTTATGGTAAACAAGGAATGCGCTTGAAGAACGTTCCTCCTGCTTAATAGGTCTTTATTCTACTGTATTGCTAGCAAGTATTTTTATTAGAAAGCAGGTTTTCTTGCAAAAATACACTACAGCGTGACATGAATTAGTGGTTCCCAGTAATGTTAATAAGCTTTATTTTCATTTCTCATTACAGGTAATGTAGGGGCCGAGAATAAAATCCGTGATAGACGGCATGGCAGGCTCTCGAACCCAGGGACATTCTGCAGCAGTCACAGGGAACAAAAAAATAACAAATGCATTCAATCAAAGAGCAAGCACATTCAACGGATATTAATTACCCTGAAAATTTCCAAAGCATATAAATTTACAAAATCTATGTTTAACATAATAAATACAAATACATGGTCATGAGGAGGAATTACCAGAATAACAACTTAAAGGAACATATAGATACAACATCCAAGTATATACAAAACCAACTATCAGAACAGGATATCAAAGCTATACATGACCGTACGTATTTAATTTAAACTCAAGTTATCTATATCAATATTATAAAACATTAGTGAATTGAGAAGTCTAAGGAGTCGGTAGGCTAACATTTCTTTGCAGACATTCAATCAACACGTTGGTATTTGCCAATAATCGGGGTTACGAGTTTGATACGTTACGATATGTTTTTCTAAATTTGACAATTTTACCAAGGAAGAAGTGTCATGACGCAATTCTTTCTTTAAGCCTCGTTAATAGTCAATAGCCTTACATATTTTGGATACTAAGTATATTATAAATTTTGAACAAGTTTTCTGTATGCGACAAATATGGTGCATACATTATTTTTTGAATTAAGTGTACTTCCTCCAAGTTTGTTATTGTAGTTGTACTCCAGACTAAGGAACAGTAATTTAAATGAAAATAAAATAACGAGTTATATAACAAGAGTTTAATTGATGTTGGAAGTATATACCAGTGCCGGCATATCAGCCCTATAACCTTAGATACCTTTTTTATTTAGATACGCAATATGATGGTCCCAGGTAATATTATGAGAAAACACTACACCAAGTGTTTTCAAATCATCTATCAATTTGATGTCAACTGAGTTTAAGGTTATCCTACATAGTGATGAAATAGTTTTATGTATTGTCCGAAGTATAACAGCTTTAGTTTTGCTAGTGTTTATTTTTAAAGCGTTCCTGCCGGTCCATCATGATATTTCATCTAATGCTAAATTAATTATTGCCACCAGCTCTTCCACATTATCAGCAGCATAAAGAAGTGTTGTACCGTCTGCATACATTACAAATTTAATATATCGCTCAATATTTACTATATCATTTACATAGACGTTAAAAAGAAATGGCCCTAAAATACTCCCATGTGGTACCACTGAGAAAATTTATTTATAATAGAACAAGAGTTACCGCAACACACATATTGTTTCCGATTTCGGAGATAGGACCGCAGTAGATGCAAAGCTTGCCCATGAACACCATAAAATTCGAGTTTTTGTAATAATAACTCGTGGTTTAAATAATCGAAACCTTTAGTAAAATCAATATAAACCCCCAAAACAACTTTCTTATCCTCTAAATTTCGTAAGATAAATTCTTTTTCTTCAAGTAAGGCAACCTCCATAGAACGATATTTTTTTAAATCCAAACGGCGACCTTGTAGTGAGTTGATACTTGTCAGAAACGTTTGACAATCTTACATAAATAAGTTTACAAGCCCTTTTGAAAGCACGGGAAGTATTTAAACAGGTCTATACACCAACTCATGTTTACAAACAAACCGGAGCGCCCCTAGCGGACGCCACCGGCGCGGCGCATGCGCGATGGGGGTGTGGGCAAGAAGCTCGCCGTCGCCCATAAACAAACCATTGAAATGCGATGTTGTCGGCGTCGGTGTGAGTCCCCCTGCCCTTTTTCACATTCGAATTGTTGTTTTTACGTCTTCCTGGCGATGTCTGACTACTTGAGCGGCGTCAGCGAAATTATCGTGGCGCGTTACACCGCAAAACTTCGCGTGAATAGACCTTATTCATTATTAGCGCCATCTCTCGGTGGCCAAGGGTACTATCAGAGGCTCGGCGCCATCTTTGACGCTTCGGCACGGACCCCGTCGCCCGCCGTAGTATGAACCCCTCTCCCTGTGTTGCGTTCATGCACGTTCTTGTGTGTTTTTTTTTTTGTATATTGATGGTGTTAGTTGCTCGAGAATAAGTTACGAAAATTAAGCTCAAGTTTGTTTTCAGAGGTTTCACTAAGAATCACTTTTTATAAAAATGTGCTTCATTCCAGCACCAGCGCAGGCCGATTCCCGCACTTGTTTTAGAATCGTGCGTTAACTTGCCTGATCAGCTCATTTTGCCTTTTCGGACAAAGTTGATTTGTATGATATATTTAGCAGGGCTATCAGGTACTGTGTGATAGTTTGTTTTTATTTGGCATTCGCGGCTGCGGGTCTCAAGAATGCGAGCAGTTCTTCACCCAGTGCGCCTTGACAGCTGGCGTGTGCAGTCCCGAATTGCAGAGTTCTGCGATGGCGGCGTTGAACGTTTATTATCGGTTCCCTGTTGTCTTAACCTTAGGAGTATTGCACATATAATTCCACACACACACAAAAAAGCATGGAATTAAGTTTATTACATAAAATGTTATTCAGTTCCTCGGGGAGATCACCGAATGGTAGCTCAAAACATCATTATAAAAAGTGCGTGTGATACAGCACGAATTTACGATAGTAGTATTTTTATTGCAGGTAAAAAATAAAAGCTGCGCTGCAGATCTACACTGGCACAAAAGCGTAAAAGGAAATGACCGGAGTGTCGCCGCAGTGCAAGTACGCGAAATATAACGTATTAAAAAAAAAACTATTTTACGTAAAGCCGGAACATTTACCTTTTATAATAATAATAATAATACTAACGATTAAATTCTGTACTTGCGCATATGTACTTTTTGGCCCCTTGAGAGATACTGCATTAATAAATGTCAGCGACATTTTAGTGCGCTCCTCCCGGTAGCGCAGTCCCATAGAGTTAAATTCCGTGCTTACTCGCAATAAAATATGACCAGTGCTTATAAAAGTGGTTGCTTGCAGTATTGGCTATAAATGAAAAAGCTTTTCCCGCAGCGCGATCCCGATCTGTTGGGAAGCGAGCAAGCGCGGCTGTTAAACTCGCCAACAGGTCCAGGTTAGCATTCAAGAGCCCGCTTTTATGCTTTCGTCTACATCTCGAAAATGTTTCTAGAAACGTGAAAGTCGCGTGATAAGAATGATACAGCGTAAAGTAAGCGGGCGTTCACCTTTGCTTTTTAGCCCCATTGCCTTTATCATTCATGTGCAAAACGAAGTTGTTGCGTTGCCTAGCTCTTCTGCACTTTGCATCAGCCTTCAATTGGGCGTAAAATACCTACTTGAGCAATAAAAACAAAAACAAGCGCAAAACACTGTATCTGAGTGATGTTGACTGGACCTCGCCGTTCCTCCGCGCGAGCGAAGCTACGATGCTAGCCAGCATCGAGCTCCCAAATAATTACATAAAATAATAGATGCTCGTTGATTTTACATGCAAATATCATAAATCCTTCATGCTACTGTGACAAGTGTCATATATTAAGAAAGGTTTAAGAAACCTGTAAAAGCACACAACACTAACGCGCGGGATCACTTTTGGGAGCATGAATAGTACAGGAAAGCGCTGCGGCTATTCAAACGTTGATTATAACACCTTTAACTTGAAAAGAAAACAGCATGATCCAAATTTTAACAACGGTTGTCTTTCATTTTATTTGTTCGTTGATTACAATAGCGGAACAGAGCAGTCGTGCGGTCGTTGCGCGTCGCTTTCACACGCCGCAAACGGCCACAGCGCTTCGCCAGTCGCCTCAAAGATGGCGTCGGAAGGAAGGTTGGCGCCACGTCCGATAGATGGCGGGCTAATCTGAATAAGGTCTTATAGACCTTATTCAGATTAGTGACATGTGGCGATTCATTCCGCGTGGAGGCCGCAGTATGTACGCTAAAGCCTGACTCGCATGATGAGATTTCGCTCGCAATTTTGAGTCGCGACGCCACTCGGGCTGCAAAAGCGTGAACCGTAGCTGAGATGGTCGACGCCGAAACTGAAAATCGCAAGCAGAATCGAACCAAGTGAATTAGGCACAACAAGTCTGTGATGGTCACTGGTAACAATGATCAACATCTCCTTGTATCTACTGTTTACATCAAGCCTGCTTACCAACCTTCCAACATTAGTCATTTGAGGCCTGCACTTATTTCTTATCGCATGTACCGGGCCAACATTTGGTCTACGGGCCGGCGTCGTCTAAGAGAGCAGACGACAAGCAGAAACGTTTGAAAGAGCAGACGACAGGTCGAACGATCAGGCGGCCGTTTGAACTTGAAGACTCACTGAACGTAGTCCGCAGGTGGTCCGCACAACTTGATCGTTTTCTGGCGTTCATGTTGCAAAAAAACAAATAAATTCGATGACCACAACTATCCGTGAATTCAACCGAAAGTGCTTCCCGCCCAAGCAATCGTTGTCCGACGGCGTCTGCTTTTCCCTTTTCACGGCAGGCACATATCCAGATTCTTGGACGAACCGAGCACATGAAAACTGACCTTCAAACCTTTCTCGACTTTTTTGGTACGGCCCCAGTTGTGGCGTTTTGACGAGAAGGCAGGTTTTTGTCTGGTTTCTTTCAAAACAACGCAGGAATACACGTCTGGCATGGGAACTTCTGCCCCCAGCCCCAGACCGGAACTGCGCCCGACGCGCCACCACCGCGCCGTGACGTCACAGAGTTGAGTTCGTGTATATGTATTAATGTCATGCTTATCACATCTCTTATGCAGTACAGAAACTTTAACAATCCACATACGTTTTGGAAATATACCTGTAGATAAAAACAAGTTAAATATCAGAGTTAAACAACGCAGGACTAAGTCTAATACATATTTTACGGGTCAAAGGTTTTAAATGCGCTTCGCATTTGAAACATAAGAACCAATGAACCGCCGGAACGAAACATGCATTGAAAATTTTGCACTCGCCATATATGTACGTTCCTCTCAATTTGATTTTAATGTGTTAACATCTAGAAGTTATTCTCTCCCCTTGCCCCCTCCCTTTGAAGAATTGCAGTTGTCACATTCAAACTCATGAGCATGCGCGGGAGTGTGACATACACCTGACACCCTATTTTCCTTATCGCGCGCATGCCCTGGTTTCAGGGGAGTCAGGTGCACGTGCGATTCTCCCCTCCATAACGCGAGCGTGCTAGGTTCGCTTGGCGATTCGTTCACCGGACGTGCCGCAGTCTTTTTCTGCCTTGGAGGAAATGGGAAGTATTCAAGAAAGGGTAACTGAACAGAAGTGGAAACGTGCTGTGTATGATTGCTCGACGTGCCAAAAAACGCCAGTGGAGAGAGCAACGTTTGGGTAGTGATATAGACGCAAGCCTTCATAGATTATAAAAGAGCCCTTCCATGCCCACAGATTACCCGTGGATTAACTGTAGATATCCGCATTACACTGGTGGATATGAGTAAAAATAAATGAGTTTTGGCGGATCCCGGATCCGATGCAGATATCTGCGGGTCAGGATCTAAGGTTTTGCCGGTACGGCCAATACACTTGTGTGACTGCAGAGTGTAGAGTGAATACGTGAGTGAATCACTATGAAATGCATGATAGAATGTTTTATGTGAGCGAATTATTCTCTTAAAAACCGTTGAAAATCGGGGAGATACTTGTTCTTTACGCCAAGAAGGAATTTGATTCTCGGAGAAGATCGACTTTAGAGCGCTCTATCTCGCCAAAAATGTCGTTGCTACAAAACGGTAAAGGATAGAGGGACATCAATCGCCTCCGACAAGTGTGCTCATGTTTCGCATGAAAGAAACGAAAACGCTCTTTGTGCAAAGAAAACCCCCGAAAATGAGCTGCACAGATAACAGAAGTCTCCTTCCCTTCGTGGCGTGTATGTGAGTTTCTGTCTCGACATTTGGCAAGTTTCGGATAAGTATGTGGTTCAGAACACGCAGTTGAAGCTTCGTGATTAAAACGAAAACCAATAAGAGGTTTTGCTATTATTGAATACTGTGTAATATTTTCTCATTAGTGTACTCGAGTTTTAGCACGTAAATACGAATATTTCGCTGTGGTGAGTGACCGCCTTTCCACTCCAACTTTTTTATCGTCTAACCTAAATAAAATGACACAATATTATTAGTTTATCGTTGCTAATTTTCATGTTTAGAAAATATGCGTCCGCTGGAAATGGTCGCCACAAAGAAAATAATAAAAAAGTAAATATATTAAAACTTTTATTCATTTGAGCGCAACCTCTGGGCGGAGTGTAGCAAACTAACAAGATTATCTCATAGGTGCGATCATCTTTCCAGCTAGGCCAAGTGTATTGGAAGGATATATTGCTTATAATATTTACATTTATACCTGCGATAAAACATAATGCAATAAAATAAATACTTTTATTATATTCTAACTCGAAGCGTTTTCTTTAACAAAATGATCAAACCTTTCATAAGTTATAACTTAGAAGCTACTATCCAAAATATTTTTTTTTTCTTTTTTATTCATGCTAAATTTTGAAATGAATGTACGGATGCGGTTGGGATGCTGAAACAACGTATGCGGATACAATAACTTAAGAACCTCGTGGATGAGGTTTGTATGCGGATACAATGTCTGCGGACACAAATTCTGCGGATGCGGATCAGATGCTGATGATCAAACAGTTATGGGAGGCAGTGTTCTAAATATAAGTAACGCTGTAGTATTGGGCTATAATTTTCATGCAGCGACGCGTGGCATAAATACAGCACCGTTTATTTTTCATCCTAGACAGCCTATGACCATAGGAATGAAAAAATACAAAACCTGATGAACAAACTTTATAATTAAAACCCTAAATTGGGAACAAGAAAAATGTCACACAACCACCCAACCCTCCCCATATAGAGACGGTGTGTGTGGCTGTTGGATTTTTTATTCTTTCGCGGTCTGCGGTTTAATATTGGTGAGATATTACTATACTCCATTCCCCCTTAAGCTGATAGTGCGGTGGGAGCTACATGAACGTCGGACCAAACCAACCTTCTTGTTTGCATCCCCTGCCCTTCCTTTAGGCGTTTGTACGGGCGGCATCGTTTACTTGGCGAGTGAGAGATAGGCGTTCATATTTCTTTTATAATGTTTTATGAAAGTGAGGTAAAAAGGATCAGACCAATCATGTTTAATGGTACGTTTACACATGCGGATCCGCTAGCGGATCCGCCCAGCTTTTGTCGCTGGGGCGAAACGCTGGGCAGAAAACGCGGCGGCGAGCCGTATAGGTCCCGGACCTATTTCTGCGGCCGAACGAGGCGTTTCGCTGACCGGAAGTGACATTCGTGCGCAGCGCGACGCTGCCTACGTCACAACTATACGGGCTCTTCCAGGAGCAGCAACGCCCGGGAGAGGCAGCCGAGGTGGGAACTCTCGCGCCTTCTCGTCATATTTGACGGGATGTTAAGAGAACAGATGCTGCAGCCGGCGCCGCCGCCGCTGCTCAAAGTAAATAGATATAAACACAACCCACCCATCGCCGCCACCGCCGGAAGCGAATCCGCTCTCGCGGCAACGGATTTTTTATCAGGTGTAAACATACCATTAGACGGGATATAGAAACTTTCCAGACGTTTGAAAACGCCAGTTATGTCATAATTTTGCTTGAACTCCAGCTTCCGGTTCGCTCCAGCGCACCACAGTGTCTATCGCACAAGTACATCGGGGACCGTGCACGGTTTGCTTTGGGTAGATGAGATTAAAGCCCCTTTATACGCAAAAGTAGCGACATCCTTTGAAGCATGCCGCCTGCTATCTTGGGCCGAAGCAGGCGGCGCTACCGTCGACGCGTGGGTGTAAAAAAGCAAAACATAAAGATAAAAAGGTGTGCGCGTCAGGGCAGGAGGGAGAAGGTATGCCAATGCTGTCGGAGTGCAGTGCATGCTATGAGCTTATGTCACCAATCAAATAACGCCGACTGTGCAACGTCACGGCTTGCATCGTCTTTCTTCCAGCACATCTTTCGAGGCTGGAAGAGCTTAACAGTGCGTTTTTAACCTGTGTGTATGTATTTTCGTGTCTTTCAGCATTTGACTGCGCTCTGACTTAAGTATAGGAATGCCGTCTGCTATTTTGGGCTAAACCAGGTGTCGCCACAGTCGACGCGCGGGTGTAAAAGAAGTAAAATATAAAGATAAAAGGTGAGCGCGTCAGAGGAGGACAGAGAAGATGCCGCTACGTTTTTTATTCAGAGGCATTAGGTGAGATAGGATTGATTTAGTTTATTCGCTAAAGCTCGAAAACCAAACAACCGCAGCGGCGTTTTTTTTATGCCGCTACATTTTTTGTGGCAATATTTAGAATTATAATGCTATTTATCGGTGCACTGTGAAGCGAACAAGTGCGTCGAGAAACTGAGGGATTAAAAATTAAATCAGCGCAAGGACACAGAAAGGAGCAACAAGGTAGACGAACAAGGCGCTGACTTACAACTAAAGTTTATTCGTGCTAGCATCAAGAATAAAGACTGTAACTTCCAAACAAACAAAGATAAAATACATGTCATGGATGCCACGCGCTCCTTAACCACCGTCATGCGCTGTCACTGTGTGTCTAAAAAGCAACATTCCTTATCGGATAAAGATAGTGAAGGAGTGCACTCCTTCACTTTTAGACGCACAGTGACAGTGCATGACGGTGGCTAAGGAGCACCTGGCGTCCATGAAATGTATTTTATCTTTGTATGTTATGACGTTACAGTATTTATACTTGATGCTAGCACGAATAAACTTTAGTTGTAAGTCAGCGCCTTGTTCGTCTACCTTCTTCTTTTATGTGTCCTTGCGCTGTTTTAATTTTTAATCATGAAATACCAACTAGCCCAAACTTCTACGTTGGTAAACTGAGGGAGAGGAGGAGACAAGAGCGCATGGGAACGTCAGAACGCCAAGCTCTGGTCCGAATGATCAGTGGGTGGGCATCAAGATGACTTTGTCTCCACTGCACTCGTCGAACGCGTTAGGATACAGACCGTCGGCGTCCGGCGTTAAACACTCACATTCGAACATGTTCGACGAGTACATTCGAGACAAATGTAGCTAGTTTGAGGTCTGCCCAATAAACATTCTAACCATTTCCTGACTTCACCGCGCGCTCTCGTTTCCTCCTGTTTCTCTGTTTCTCGACGCACGTGATACAGGATATGCCACGTCCTTCTTTGAGATTTGTTTTATTTGGTCCAGAATATGTAACCTTACGATGTATGATTTTTTATATTGCTGAAAAAAAATATCTGCTCTGTTTTGCCTCAAGGAACTATCAAAATTGAATGAGAGAAATTCCAGATATATTTTGCCTTATAAATTAACAAACAAGTGTTTGTACCATATATGATACATTTTGCGGTTACGGATACTATGTGTTGTAAAAAAGCGTAGAAACAATTCTTGCTTTTGTTCTAGCAATGGTCCACGTCAAGCTTCTGAACTTTACAATAATGAGTGCCGGACTTCGGAGAAGCTTGTACCTCTACCTCGAATCCATTCACTGTTGCCGTTGGCTCAGCTGATCAGGTCGAATGTCCCGAGGACGAACGTGTGCGGAAGGCCCCTTTTACCGATTTTAATCTCGCGTTGAAGTTCTGCTGATGATCTTCGCCTTTTGATAACCGCCATAATAGTTTGAGAGTCACTGGACGACCTCTTTCCGGAAAGTTTCAATATGAACTGCAGCGGAATCTCCTTTGCTTTTTATGAAGAGAATTCACGAGTTTGCCACGGTGAGGTCAATGAGGTTTTAGAATAGCTTGAACTGCCACTTCCTGGATCGCATGCCAGTCTTCTACCATGCCATGGGTCGATCATGAAGGTTCACTCCACCCATGGGTAGGTAATATTGAACGCTGATGTTGGGACATCGAAGCTGGACCTTAGTTTTCGCCTTGGGATAGTATTGCACCTCTTGTCCCTTTGGATCTGCTGCCACGAACGTCGAGAGAATTGTGACCATTTTGCCCTTCCAAACGACCGCGGTCACATAAACTCCATCAATATGGGCAACATTCTCCACATATGTTCCCCATACAATTCCTCCTTATATTGCACAAGTAAAAAATCCCCTGTTTTGCTAGGCGCACTACAGCATATGGTGAAGAGTAATATTTCTCAAAATAAGGCATACGCTTTACGTTTCTTGGAATTAGCCTGCTGGGTGCCTCAATAATGTTCGCGGTGGCACCGGTGTCTGACACCGCTGGTCGTCTTCGGGATAGACAGTGTTCTTGCCCAGAGTAAATCTCGACATCGGTAGCATAAGCAGTCACTCCGCTAAGCATGAACTGCTTGTAGCCCAACTTTGGCTGTTTATTTGGCATGTACTGCTTCAAGCAATGGCAGGCTTTAGTGTTGCACATTTGCTCGGGCAGTGAGAGGTATTTTTATATGGAGACCAAAAGGAATCTTTTCCTCAAAGCTTGAAAAACTGGCCTGAGATAAAAAAAAAAAAAAAAAAAAACTTGTAACGTTTTTTTTTTTTTTTTTTTTTTTACAATGGTTAATTTTTCAGTGCTCTCTAAAGTCAATATCGATGACAATTTTTCATTTCCGACCTCTGCGTTCCAGTAGTCTAAGACACTTGTCAAGCGCACCAGTATCATACAGCTGCAAATTCCCAGATACATCTTTCATCAGCGAGAGTCGCCTGTGTTGGCTTATCAGCGTAAGCCTATAGCCTTGGCCTGTAAAGCGAGGACTGTTCAGCAATCATTGTTATCAGTTCGTTCGTGAAAATACAGAAACATCTGATATGGCGTTTCTATTGCCCTTACTCCGGGAGGCAGGCAGGGCTGAGTTTCACCGAAATTCTGTGTTTATGAAGGAATGAGGAATTTTTTTTTTTTTTATTTAACTCCACACCTGCTCCAGTTCGACATTGAAGCCTGTAGCGTCTGTAGCAGCATCTGAAGTTTCTTCACCGATGAAACTGGCAGGATCTTCACACCCATCAAGTGCAAAATCTGAATTATCACTTCCCTTACGAAAATGGCATATCTGGACTTATATAAAAAAAATAGATATGGTTATATAAAAAATTGGGTAGATCTGGCCATATCAAGTAAATCAGTTCTTATAAGCCTTATCAAGCCAGATCTGCCCAATTTTTTATATATCCATATCAGGGTCTGTTAGATAGGGGTATATCTGCCTCCCATATCAGGGCAGATATGTCCCAATCAGGTAAGGCAACCTTGATATACAGGGTGTTTCTATTTATTCTTGTAGATTTGTTTTTAAAAAAGCCATGAAAGCTACACTTAGTTTGTGCGAGTAAGTTATACGCCTAGGGGGACATTATGTGGGTGGCTAATCTTTGCAATAAGTCGGCTAATGATTTGAAATTCACTACTTAATTTTGAAATTAGTGAAAATAGACATATGGTTCTATATAGAAACTTGCTGAACGTCGTCCAAAATCCCTAAATCAGTCATTTTCAGAAAGACTTTCAGCGCGTGAGAAGCCTAGTAGTGCACTAAAGTTACCACTCGTGGAGCATGTACAGGGCTAGCAGTTTCGGTAAGGCGCCCGCGCAATTTTTCCGTCTCTTATGTAGCCCAAGCCTTGTACCTGCTCCACGAGTGGCAACTTCAGCGCACTACTGCGCTTCACACGCGCTCAAAGTCTTTCTAAAAATTACTGGTGTACGAGTTTTGGACGACGCTCAGCAAGTTTCTAATTGAAACCATATGTCTATTTTCACTAATAAGAAGTTAATTAGTGAATTTTAAAAAATCAGCCGAATTATCGCAAAGATTAGCAAACCACATAATGTCCCCCTGGGCGTACAACTCACTCGCACAAACCGCATAAGTGTAGCTTTCACGGCTTCTTTTAAAACAAAACTGCAAGAATAGACGGTATTCACTGAGCCTGCAGGTTCAAGTTTGCCAGGGAGCGCCACCGTCGATCCGCCACTTTCGATGTCGCGGCTTGACTGGCTTGGGTACGCGGTCGTCCGTTGCTAGTGTGTGCTAATTTCATACTGTTGAAGAAGCTTCGTTGAACAGCAGAGAAAAGAAAATTTGATCTAAGGGGCGGGCCGTTTTCCTTGTTGCCGCCGAGTACCGTGTGTAAAGGCTGAACCGCATGGAAGCAATTTAGCGAGCGACGGGACGAGACAAGCGACGAAGACCCGCTGCGCTGTCGCTCGGTCACTCGCGCGACGAGGCAAACCGCATAAAAGCGACGGGAGCAAGCGACCAAGGCGTTAAGCGACGTTTTCTAGAAATCCAAAAACCAAGCGACGCGACGTGCGACCGTGAGAAATCTCCGTCTCTCGTCGCCGACTCCCGTCGCTCTCGCCGTCGCTAGCTAAATCGCTTACACGCGGTTCACCCTTCACTGTCGCCTGTCGCATAGCTCGCTTTTGGGACTTCTAGAAAACTTAGCGTCCATTGCCTTGGTCGCTTGCTCCCGTCGCTTTCATGCGGTTTGCCCCGTCGCGCGAGTGACCGAGCGGCAGCGAAGGGGGTCGCCGTCGTTCGTCTCGCCGCTCGCCAAATCACGTACATACGGTTTTTAAATTGCTTGGGCTAATGAAAAATGTGCCGCATTCTTCATAAGCTGCGCACTCGGTGAGCCGCACGGTATGTTTCTGCACAAGAACGAACACCAAAGGCACGACGTACGACATGGAGGCGATGGAGCAACACGGTTACACGGCCGTAGGGCAGAAAATCCGCTAAAAAAAGCAATAAAGAAACTAGCAAAACAAAACAAAGAGTAATGACACCGTGCTACAAGAGCACCAAAGTAGAAAAATCAGTTCTTGCAAGAGCTACCGCCGTGGGCACGGCGCGCGACACAGAGCGCTGCATGGAGCCGAGCAAGAAACGCGGCCGCGGTGAACGAGTCCGATAGCAACAAAAACGAACTAAAACACACACAAAGCATATTCCTACGGCGCTTCAAAAGCACTAAAGTATAAGAATAACCCCTAGTTTCGGTCGAAAAGACATGATTATAAAATTTCGGAAATATTATTCTCCCGACTGCCAGGAGATAGACACGGCCTAATTCTAGAGGTAATCTGAAAAAGTATCTTTTAGGAAAACGATCAATTGTCGCGAAGTAGGTTGCAGCGCACTTACTTTGACGAGACGGGACTTGAAAGGTGTAACCAGAAGGAAGGTGTCCAAGAAGATTCAACACGATGTAGAACAAGCTGTCATTTGTAGACCCGAACACCAAACCATCACAAAAAATGCTTGGGCTTCTTTGCAAGCGATTTCTTTGAAGAAATCGCTTGCAGAAGCAGAAATCCGCAGCAGCCACGAAGGGCGAACACACGTGGCACGCCAAACAAGATCCCGCAAAACGCATTCCGAGATTGCAAACGTCTAACGCGTCATCCGTCAAACCACGCGACCACGAACCTTCTTCAACGCTTTCGGCTTAGGAAGAGAGAGAAAAGGAGAGAAGAAAAGGCCGAAACGGGAGTGTTCACACAAAAGTCTTATCTTCTAAAGGCATCCCAACCAGGACCTGGTCCTGATTCGAACAATGACCACAACGAGAGGTTTTGTCCCTTATACCCAAAGCTGATAGTGCAGTGAATGCTACGTGTGACCTTGGGCTTGAGGCAGGTGCGGTGTTCTGCCTTTTCACCAGCTTCTAGACTGTAGGCACGTGACCCAAACCGGAGACACGATTGGCCTAAAACATGCATAGCGTCTACCCTGCTGTCAATACCGAGTGAACACACAGCCCTATGAAGACCAACTTTTGAACTTCCAAAGAAGCTGTCTATCTCGAAAGTGACCCAAAACGATGCGAGTTAGAAGATACTATGTTTTACGCCGTATAACCCACATCATAATTTAAAATAAAGAAATAAGCGCGACTATTTTTTTTTTGCGCACGATGTCCGCAAATAAATAAATAAATAAATATGTATATATATTTTTTACCAATAAATTTGAAATTATGTGTACACTGTTAGATTCGCGTTTTTAAATTTCAAATTTTTTTACTAAAGAGTTGCACATAAAATACACCACGGACAGCTCATCTTCCGACTTTCAACACACGATGAATCGCAGACGCTCGCAAGCGGATGGTTACGTTGCTGCGCGAACGGTTTTCGAAAGATGCTGCGTAGGGCTCAACGGCTTCGCAGGCGTTCGAAGGAAAAAGGATTCGGGACGACGAAGTGGCGTCTTGCATCTTCAGTAAGCTAACGGTTCATGTTTCCCCACTCAATTTAGCGGGGAAACACGAACGAAATTAGTTTCACTGCTAGATTTAGCGGGAAAATTGACGTCAAGTGACATAAGTACCAATTCAATTCCTCGCTAAATTTAGCGGGGCGGTTACTCGATGGCGACGCCAAAACAGCTTGACTCGGATACGTTCGCCTAAGAGCTGCGATCTCAAATCCATTATTTGATTAACTCGCTTTCCGATCTTATGCACTTCGTCATAATGTCACACGTCAAACATACAACCAAATTTCATTTGTCTTTCAATCTTAAAAATGCGCAATTGGTTAATTAGTCCAAATACCTGGAATAACTTCACGTTAACGATTTCAACAATAATTAACCAACTATATGAGACTCATGCAATATAGATCAATCAACTTGTCTTGGCGAGTACATATGACGTTTGCTTGCACGACCGAAACGGGCCCATATATCATTATCAGGTGCAATATTTGCACGCGTATCTGGCGTGATATGGCCGTATTAACGCACTTATAAGGACGCATCTGGCAGTATTTGCCCACTTATATGGCGATATCTGGGCGTATCTGCTCCCATATGTAGCGGTATATTTCCCGATCTGACTACTTATATTATCATATCTGGACGTATATAAAATATATCAGGGACATATCTGACATTTTCGTACGGGTTGACTGATGTGTCACTCCTGTATTTCTAGTCTTTGCATGTTGAACTCATTTGTGACTTTTATGTTCACCAATATCAAAGCCTTCACGGTGTTTTGGGCACGTAATAAATATCAATACCAATAGCAATCGCTTCCCTTGCTGTCGCAGGGAAAAAGAATGTCTTGAATTTTCTCTTCCTTCTGGGCGTTTGCCGTATTTCAACTGCAAAACCAATACCAGCATGTATAGTGCAAGTGTTTTTATAAAAAAATATATTCTGGTTGCCGGAAAATTTAATTCTTAAATGCTTCACAATACTTTTCCACCGTTCTGAGTATTTCCTGACATGAACACAAAAGCCTCCAGCTGCTACTTCTCCATTAGTCATTGTGTTAAAATAAAAGAAGGCATATCGGGCGGCCAAACAAGATAGCAAAATATTACCGTGTGCATGATCGAGATGGAACCTTACCCGTTCATCTACAAGATTCGTGTATACGCTTACCCCGAGTGTAAAACATAAAAAGGCCATAATGACTTTACCCACCATACCCTGTCAGTCTCGCCTTAACTCACTCCCGAACATTATAGGCCGTATCTTCGAGAAGTCACCGGTAGTAGGGAAGGAGCTGACCGTGCTTTTTCGACGAACTCAGATTCTCCCGACAACGAGGCACATTTTTTTTTTCTTTCTAACCAGCTTTCACGCCGACGCATTGTCGCACACTGCTGCCGCTGTGGACGATCTTTTCTGCATACTTGTCGTTTTTTCTTTCTTAGCTTTTGGGCAGAAGTTAGTCGATTAAGAATATGTGTTTAGTTCATTATTTATCGTATTGTCACATTCACCGTGACAGTATCATCCCTGAATGTATGATGTAGTATACCTGGCGCAATGCAATTTTGACGGATTAAAACCTCGGGTCACCATAAACCTTGCATACAGTTGTGCCATGTTAAAACAAAGAATAAAGTTTTATGACTTACGCAGATGTCGTATCTGGACTTATATCAAAAATCCCAGATATGGATATATAAGTAATTGAGCAGATATTCCCAGATAAGCATATAAGGTCCATAAATAAAACTTATATGTATATCTTGCCATATCTGCCCAATTTCTGATATTCCCATATCTAGACAACTAAATATATATTCCAATATTGGACCCGGCAAATATGTATGTGTCAGCCACATTAATGGTAATCTTATATATAAGGCTACTTGCAATTTTTAGCAATCTTCAAAACATACACCTTCATCGATCTGAACAATTTCAGTGAAGGTTATTTTTTGTGGGTACGTAACTTCCCAATTCGGAGACTCTTTGCCTTGGCCTCCACGTGCCCGGTAGCGAAGCCCACATTCCCCGCCGGTGTAAACACGTGTTTGATCCATCATCCTCTCTAGTGCCGAAGGCAGTATTGCACGCTAGTATGAGACCCTCTGAACCCCGCTACGCAAACAGCGCCGAGGATGCATGCTGCTTGCCTACGGGCGAACGTCCGTTCAGGTTCGACGTGACAGCACTGAGGCGGAAGTTCTCTCCAGACAGGCGCCGTGGCGCTCAGCCGTTCCCGAGGCCTTATATGGGCATAAGATACTGGATTGGATAGTGAGGGCGCGGCAAACAAAGGGGTCTGGTGGTTATATAGGGAGATAGCAGGCTAGGGGGGGGGGGGGAATCTCGATTTGACGGTCTCAGGTTAGTCTTTGGTAGGGGAATCCTCATCGACGGTGCCGACACGCTGCTTCCACATCCGGAGGGGAAGAGGGCTTTGGGCGACGGAATCTGAGTTGATAAACTGTTTGATATGAACATACTGTGTTTTGTGACTTCCTTCGGAACCACTTGAGCATGGCTTTATCGAATCGGGAGTAGTGTAATTTGGAAAAATCCCACATAGCATAAAAAGTTTTCACAAATATATGTATCATAACAATACTTATTGGTCAGGTCCGCACTTCATCATATCGACGATTACCATGTGACAAAGATCACCTTTTTGCGAGAAGAAAATGTCTGGTGAGCTAGTTAGGGCACATTGTAACAATCCTCATTCGAGGTGGGAAAGAAACAGCACTTTGACGGAATTTGTCGTCGCGGGAGCAATCCCAGGAATACTGCGTACAATGAACGTTTTATGCTCAACAGGGCCAAAACTTCACTACGAACTTTGAAATTTGAACTTTATTTCAACAAGATTCAGCCGAGGACATCGGATGAAATCTACCAAGAACAAGCTTGACTGGGTTCGGTGGTTTTGCATGTACAGGGAATGCATGATTTAAAAACAGTCCTATTTAAAACTTCGTAAATATTATACGAAACGATTCAACCCATTTCACACCAATTCCTATAAAACAATTGAAAATATAAAATTTCCGGAAAACTTACCAAAAAAAGTGCCCACGTTGTTTTAGTTACATAAGTATCAATGGCGTTTACTCAAATGTGGTTGATCAGTGTAGGTAGCTTACGTTCAAAAGACTGCAGTGCATAATTTGTACGGAAATGAGAAACGTTCCAGAATTCTCTGTGACGAACATTGAGGAATGATTCACCTTTAGTAAGGTTTGCTAGATCCGCCCAAAGCAGTGAACTCCAAAGTTGAAAGGACGTAAGCAAATAACAAGCGATAGTCATAAACAATAGAAATCTTCGTTACATTGCAGCCGTTAGAAATCTAAAGATACAAAACTAGTAACTGAGTAACACACGAAAAACCATTAAAATAAAAGGAAGGCGACGCACACAGCTCTGTGCACTCTACTCAAATCCAAAAGTGGATTCTCACTGAGATTAAGTTCTCTGACAACTGTTGGCGGTAGCGGGTTAGAAGTAACGACTTTACCGATAACGTGATACTTCTTTCCATAATGTGTTAATATATCCAGAGCATTTTAAACATTTTTTCATTAGTTTCAAACATTTTTGATGAAAGATTCTAGTGGCATTATGTAGCATTTTCTTTGGTATAAAAAGCTTTTTTTTTGTATAACGTCGCGTAATTTCTTTCTACAGTATTCCAAAATTCAAATTTGCATTGCAGTATCTGTTTCACCCTTTTGTAAATTTTGTTTTTTGCCCATAAACAGAGTGTTCAGATGTTTTTATCTCCAAATAATTGTTTGACCTGTTTTGTATATGTTTCATTTCGTGTTTATTTCTGACAACACTATTTATGTTCTCTGTTCATAGCGTGTCTTATTTCGTTACAGTGGTTATTTTGTGGTTTTGGTTGCAACTTTTGCTGCTCTATGTTGAACTGCGCGATAGAGGGGCAGAGGCTATGTCAGGCATTGTGCCTTTACTCTGTCCCCTCTGCGGAACAAAACCCGCAAACAAATTTAAAAAAACATAGTAACAAGTAAATACTTGCGTCAATATTTATGTTCGAATAAACGTACATACGTTCCCTTATTTAAGTAAAGGCTACCATACGTTACTAGTTTCAAGTAACGGGTTACGTGGTTCTTATTACTCGTTACGTCTTGCTAAACATGAAAGAAGCATACTACAAAATTCTGGTGTTTTCATACTTTTTTTCAACTGAACTAAAGACCCAGCCGATGCTACAGGGTGATGGGACGAATCAAACAGTGTTAAAAGGGCACCATCATGTTGGTCGCTATGTCTCTATACGTGTTCTATCATCGCCGAAGGAATCAGAAACAAAAAAGGCCTAGTTACATGGGCTTTGAGACATTTTGTTTGGTCCCGTTGGCTCGACGCGTCTGCTGCGTGGGTAATTAAGGCTAAGCAAGTATATGCGCCAAGTTACTAATTATTGAACTCATTCGACACACTTAAAATGTTGGCAGGTATTTTCTCGCACAAAGACTCCCACTTTAGAAAAAAGCAGCGTCGAAGCCCTTTGTCCCAGATTGGAAAAACGCTGTCGCCAAAAAAAACAACAACAAAAAAACCCGGTGTTACCGTGAGTTTATGAACAAAAAGTAACGCATAATTAACGTGCGTTACTTTTATCGGTAACGGTAACGCGTTCCTTTTATATAGAGGTAACAAAAGTGGGTAACGCTTTCCTTTTTCTTTGCAGTTAACGAGTAGCATACGTTGTTTCTCTTAATCGGTAAACGCCTGCAACACTGGTCCTCAGTCACCTCTTTGGTCGATCCAAGCAGTTTGTCACGGGCTTGCTTGCACCCTCATCGTTGAAGTCATTTGTCTTTCCCGTGACTCCCATTGTACCGTAACTTGTTCAAAGTTCCCAGCTGCTCCTTGCCGGCCTTTAATTTCTCTGTCGATGCTCTGCCGTTGGCCTTTCTGGGACAACTGCCCTCATGGATCCCTCGCTTCACTTTCAACCCGCAAGATAAACTCCTGCTTCTCCGTGAGCTGCCGTTCAGGGTTTCCTGCACATCCTTGTAGAAATCGTGTCTCACACACGTACGCACAAACCAACACCACCTTTCGTCAGAAGCCATAGAAAACGACGAGTCACCACAGCTCCAAAGACGTGATTAAATAATGAAAACATTAATGGAAGCGTAAAAAATGAACATATTAATGAAAATCATTAAATAAAACGCTGAGAGATCGCGCGTCTCTACGGCACAGGCAAATAGGGTCAGATCGATGCCGAAGTCACAAATGTCGGCAAAATTACACCATCTTCCCGAGGGGAACCATGGGGTGATGCGGAACATCGGGGTGGTGCTGACGCTTGCTTGCGCCAACCCACTAACTGACGGGACGGTTGCTTCCATCACACTTCATCGGAAGAACGGAGTTAAGTGGAGTCAACAGCGGTGAACTGATGTAGCACGAGTAACTTTGAAAGTCTAATCAGACCGCACGGTAAGGCGGCGCGAAATTCCCTAACAGCGCTTGCAGGTTTCCTCGTCGATACCGGGCTGGCCGGCTTGATCTAGGCTGCAACGGACGCGAGCAGTCGGGAAATGCTAGCTGACGACAGCCGCGGAGTTGCGGGGAAAGCTCACCCCACTAGAAAGGCCTGGCCAGGCGCTGCGACCCGCGCGCCGAAAAATTTCCTCCTTTTCCTCCTCCGGGAAACACGGTTTCGCCTCAGACCCCGCCCCGATCACGTGATGGGGAACGCGCGCAGCGCGCTACCGCTCACACTTGAAGGAGAGGAGACTAGAGAAGGAGAGTTGCGCATGCGTAGTGTGAGTGCGGACTACGACGCCGACGCCGCGGGACATATACTCTGTTTCATACTTAGCGTGCAACGCTGTCAAAGCTACTGGCGCGAGCGCGTGGCTTCATCTATGGCTTTGTTTGCGCGAGGACGCGTGCAAATGATCAACGAGATCAAGCCCCACGCTCGCGCCAGTAGCTTTGACAGCGTTGCACGCTAAGTATGAAACAGAGTATAGACCCGAGCAAGAGATGCTCCGCATATAAAACATTGCCAAGAAAACATGCTGCTCGCTGATGTAAAGTTTGCCTCGCTCCCGCGTTATAGAACACATCAGTGGTGAGCGGCTGTTGGGACCTCACGTCAGAACTCGCATGACCTGCGCTGGACGGTTACTGCAGGCTTGAACTGGCGTCAAACGGCACCGAAACGCCCGAAAAAGCGTCGTCAGATTATTTTTCTTCTAACTTTTAACTTTTTTCGTCTAACTTACCAAACGCAGCGACGAGAATACCTCGTAGTTGACGAGTTTCGATGTAAATTGGCGCGCAAGTAAAGCACAACTTCAAACAAAATCACGGACGCGTTGCAGTACTTAGGGGTGTCTCATTGCATTAGATTGGTAGTGGTGTGTATCTGATCTGTTACACCATGCATTCGCGACCTGCCTAACAACATATGTGGATATACCACGTCCGTTTGGCTTGCATTATATTTGATACATCATTCATTGTAGGGTTAAAAAGCGATATATTCTTTCAAGATGATTTAGACCTGGTGGCTAAAATGGCAGACACTTGAAAATATACCGAATGACCTCAATATTTACCCCAATAAATAAAATAATTTGAATAACCTCGGTTATTATTATTTTTAACATATTTTACTTAGACACTATCTCATCAGCGGTGCGATAGCTACCATAGGTAAAGGGGAGAGAGTGTGACTCTAGCAGTTGAATAAGAAGGAAAGAAGGAACTCCCCTTTTTCCCGCACCCTCATTTGGTTGCCTCCTCATATTCATTCTCCCCCTCGGAGATTCGCCCGTCGCTAAGCGTTTGTATAGAAGATTTTGTTTTCTCTTTCACACGCGGATAGGGTACATACAATATTGAATGCCCACAAGCATACACTCTAGTCGTGCTGTGGAACGTTTATACCAACATTTGTATTGGGCGCTATGTACGGCAAATTTAACACTTGTACACGGCTTCCAACACAAACTAAGCGAGGATGTCGCCGTGCCATCCCGCAGAAATTGGCTCTGACTGATGTATGCATTGTGGTGTATATATCTGAAATTGCTTTGGGCGCATGAAATGTTTGTCGTGCTTGTATTTCTGTTTTAGTTTTTACAAGTATATATTAGCACAATGATGTGAGCAGCTATGCTAATGTTCGTGCTATTTTTTATGATATTTGTTTAACGACTTTGATTTTTCGCCACTGTTCATCAACCTGCAACAGCTGCTTTCTGTCCTGGCTTTTTCATATTTTTACAGACCAATAAGAATAACAAAACAATTGCAAAACTTTCTAAGAGGTATGACTCGCTGACGGTTAACACTATTGAAATTATGCGCTCCTTGGTGCAATTATAAATTTTAATCTTTGGCCATGGAACATGCACTAATATATTTTAAAGTTTTTCCCGCCGATGGGCCTTGCGTACCTAGACGAATAGGAAAACATTTTTTATCAAAGAAGCTTGCTTTTTAAGCCATTTCTTCTACACACAAAGGATCACCATTCCTAACGAAGTCAAACCTCATATTAAAATACACCTAGTTTCCAGTTTTATAATCTCCTCTGAATTATAATCTGCGCAAATTTTGAACTCTGTGCGGTAAGTGAGCACGCCATGTTTAAATGTACAAAAGACAAAGCGATTAATTTTTTCACGAGAATCACTACACCTCAAATGGTTTAAGGTAAGAGGTACACGTATGCCAGTACAGAGCACGGTTGGATTCTTTTCGAGCAAGCCTAACACTTTATAATGCACGGAACTGTATTATCACCGTGACAAAAAGTGGATATTATTAGGTTAGAAATATCCAACGCAATAAAAAACACTGTAAATTAAAAATAAATACTAAGATAAAAAGCAAGTTTAAGGAATGCGGGAACAGAAATGAAGAACTTGAATCTATGTTCGGCCTGAGCAGCTGCGCTCCAAGCAAGGGCTGCTTGGCTACAGCGCCGCTTGTCGACAACTACGTCTCGTAAATCTTGTCGCTGTCCACAATGATTGCTTACAAAACTTTTATTGCCTCACGTTTTGTTTTCTCCGTGTTTTAAGGTCTTGATGCATTATGGCAGGGACTGTTTCATTGTTTACGTAACCCATTTTTCATTTCGCGTTGGCGAAAAGCCATGCAATCCTTAACTTATTTTTAAGACGTTTCGATTGTTTTTATTCACGTTCGTATGGATAAATTTCTGCTGTCAGTGATTGTGGACAATCACTAGTATGTGTGATGTTTTTGATTGTGGACAAGATCCAGTGCAAGGTTTAACCGCCGCATTACTTCTTGGATACAAAAATATATTCTAACTTGATGCTCGATTAACGTTATGGATCTTAGTGTACTAAACACTCCAGCAGTAGTACAAGGGTTGTACAGAATTAGCAAGACGTTCACAATACAGCAGTGTCACCAGAAAATAATAGTCGCAGTCACATAACAAAATTTGCGTACATACCAATTCCTTTTTTTTTGGTTGGTTTGGGGGGAGGGGGAGGGGGGACAAGCACCAAGGCTTCGAGAGTGAAGCGAATGTAAGCAACATAATATTTAGCATTGCTACACACAAAACCTGTAGGTGCATGAATGAGACGTCGCTCAGAGTCTTGCACGCTTCAACTATCTAAGTAATTTTAGATGACACCCAAAAATTTGATACTAGAGGTCCAAAAAGCCGTCTGTGCCCAGTCTTTTTTACTAAAACTAATAAAATATATATGTCATGAAGTTTCGGATCACGAAGTCACCATGTATGTATTGATGTAAATAAATTTGAAGACTTAGGCGTCGGGAGCGCAGCTACCCAAGCGACATGATTATTATGTGATGTCACGTTCCTTTTTGCTGGTTCACAGTTTTTGTTTTGTTTCAGTAGGCTGACAGACCGAATGACAACTATATCTAAGGCGCCTTAGGTGAGTCGAGAAAGTCGATTTCACAGGATCTTATTTTGTGATTTACCACATAAGCATGATTAGTTCTTGCATTCGTTTTGTTAAAATCAATCCAAAACCTCACATCAATAGTAAGGAACAATAAAAACCAAAACTTTCACTTTGGCTCAAGTCAGAATTCAGTCTTTTAAAACTAAATGTAGAAAAAAAAGTCTGGTCGGCTAACGGTGCGTGACAGTTGATAAAACTTAACATTATATTAAATTAAAAAAGGAAAACATAGTCTTGTTTTTTTTGCCTAATAAAACGAACTCTTCTCCATCAATGTTTTTATCTTTCACTTTGACACACGAAAGGCAACTCTATATGGGCTCATAAAAATAAGCGTTTTATTTTTAACTTTAGATCCAAAACAGACTGAAATTATTTTGTGTTTTTAGGCGCAACAAATGTCACCTCGTATCGCGGAGTAACTCATTTCTGTGAAGCGAGTGTGAGTTGCGCAAGAGTATGAGTTCCGCACGAAGAACGTCAACGAGAGAATGTTGTTACCGTAAACAAAATGGCTATGGCTGTAGGAAATATTTATGGAAAACCGCGACGAGTAGTCAACCCTCTATCATTTATTTAAAAAAATATCAAGTAGAACTTGTATATCCAATTTTAGCAACGCAGGTAGAACACGTCAAAAGTGCTCGGAATCGAAAAGCGTAAATCTAAAAAAAGACGTGAAAAAAGTACAATCGCGGCATGTATAAAGAAAGTGACCCAGTTATAAAGATAGTCAAACTTTATTTAAAGTTTAGTTATTTTATATTCTTACGATGAATATATACAATGATTTAATTTACATTAGGTGAAGACTGAAAATGGCGGTTACAATCATCCAAAACTTATTGAATATGCCTCTTCTTCTTCTCTTGTCTCCTCACGAAAATGTCCCTTCTTTTTCTTCTTAACATCACTCCTGCTCAGGTGGAAACGGCGTCCCGCCGTTTGAATGGGGAATGTATGGTTTGAGCCGGAGGACGTGAACTCTTTGTGCTTGACGATGGCTGTTATTTTAAGGAGGTTCGACGGGTTCCACTGTGTAATTGACGTCACTTGTTCGGTTGAGGATCCTGTAAGGACTGCAATATCGAGGTAGTAGCATCTGAGCAAGGCCGAGTTGTCGCTGTGAGGTCCATATCAGAACAAGGTCACCTGGTTAATAGGCGACGAAACTGTGGGTGCTGTCATAACGGGCACATTGCCGTTCCTGAGAATCAAGAGTTCGCAGGCGTGCAAGTTGTCCTGCCTCTTCAGCACGGCCTATGGCGTCCGACGCATAGTCGGAAAGTGAGGCTTCGGGGTGTAGCGGCAGCAGTGTGTCCAACATGACGAGGGGTTCATGACCGAAAAGAAGATAGAAGGGAGAGTAGCCGGTTGTGTTATGAGGTGAGGAATTATATGTGAAAGCTACGTAAGGGAGTGCAACGTCCCGATTTTTGTGCTCGTGGGTAACATAAATTGCGAGCACGACGGCAAGGGTCCGATTAAGGCGTTCTACGAGGCCGTTCGTCTGTGGATGGTAGGCTGTCGTTTTTTTGTGAAGAATGGAGCAGAGGTTCAACATTTCACTTACGACGCGAGATATGAAGGGCCGTCCACGGTCGGACAAAAGTTCACGAGGTGCTCCGTGCTTGAGGATGATGTCTTCGAGAAAGAATTGGGCGACGTCAACTGCCGTTCCGGTCAGGAGGGGCCTTGTGATTGCGTAGCGTGCGGTGTGATCGATCGCGATTTTATCCAGCGATTACCAATTGAGGAAGTAGGGAAGGGACTAAGAAGGTCAATTCCTACGCGGTGAAAGGGCTGTTCAGGAGGATTCAGAGGTTGTAGAAATCCTGGAGGACGGGAGGAGGGTGTTTTTCGGCGCTGGCAGGAGTCACACGAGTTGACGTATCGCTTCACTGTTCTGTACATATTTGTCCAGTAAAATCGTTGCTTCGCTCGGGCGTAGGTTCTGACCACACCCAAGTGACCGGATGATGGTGCATCATGCAGCTCGGCGAGAATAGACGTTTGTAAGTGCTTGGTTATGACCAGAAGCCAAAAACAACCGTTGGGTGGAAACTTTTGTCGATAGAGAACGCCATTTTGGAGAGAGTAGAGACTTGAAGATGGTGTATTGGTGTTACCTCTCAGATCTGAAATAATAGAGTTCAGCAGTGGATCAAGGTTTTGTTCCCAAGCAATGTCCAGAAGCTTCGAGATAGGAAGAACGGGAATATCGGTGTCTTCATTGATGTGGGTGGTAGAGTCCACGGGGTTACGGGATAGGCAGTCGGCGTCTTGATGGAGCTTCTCTGATTTATAGGTTTTGGTGAAATCGCACCCTTGGAATCGAAGAGCCCATCGTCCAAGGCGGCCGACAGGATCTTTTATAGACGATAGCCAACACAGGTCGTGATGGTCAGTGATTACAGAAAACTGGTGGCCAAACAGGTATGGCCCAAATTTTGTTATTGCCCACACAACCGCTAGACACTTCCGCTCGGCGATCGTGTAATTTTTTTCGGCTGAAGAAAGCGTGCGGCTAGCGTAAGCAATTACTCGTTTGTGTCCGGATTGAATGTGAGCCAAAATATCACCAATCCCATGGCCACTGGCATCTGTGCGTAGCTCAGTGGGTGCAGAGTCATCAAAATGACCTAGAATGGGGCTGGTTGTTAGAGCGGTCTTTAAGCATGTAAACGCTCGTTCTTCGTCCGATTGCCATAAAAAAGGCGTGCCTTTTTTCAGAAGGTTGTTAAGTGGGCGGGCAGTATGTGCGAAATGATGTATAAAACGGCGGAAGTATGATGACAATCCCAGAAAGCTGCAGACATCGTTAGTGCAGCGCGGTCTTGGAAAGTCATGAACAGCTCCTACTTTGTGAGGGTCTGGTTGAACGCCCGTTTGGTCCACCAAATGGCCCAAAAGTTTTATTTGACGACTGTCGAAGTGGCACTTGGACGAGTTTAATTGAAGGCCGGGGTTACGGAAAAGTTTGAGTACTTGGGCCAGGCGCGTGAGGTGAGAGGACAATGTGTTTGAAAAAATAATTACATCGTCGAGATAACATAGGCAGGTTGTCCATTTTAAACCTTTAAGCAGGCGATCCATCATCCTTTCGAATGTCGCGGAGGCATTTCAAAGGCCGAATGGCATACCATTAAATTCGTAGAGGCCATCGGGTGTAATAAATGCTGTTTTTTCTCGATCTCAATCGTCAACTGTAATTTGCCAATACCCCGAGCGGAGGTCGATAGTGGAAAAGTACTCGGCACCGTGCAAACAATCCAGCGTGTCATCAATACGTGGGAGTGGATAAGAGTCCTTTTTGTGATTTTGTTCAAGCGACGGTAGTCGACGCAGAACCTCCATGATCCATCTTTTTTCTTAAACAATACAACGGGCGATGACCAGTGGCTAGAGAAGGTCGAACAATGTCCTTCGAAAGCATGGTGTCACTTCTGTTGAATAACTCGGAGTATCGCTGGCTGACACTCGGTAAGGTCCGTGGTGGACGGATGGTGCGTGGCCGATGTTGATGCGGTGTGTAGCAAGGGTCGTTTGTCCAAGGGGGCGGTTGTCAAAATCAAAGATGTCATGGAAACTCCCATAGAAGACCTTGAAGGCGCTTGTTGTTCGGAAGGGTCCAACCTGGAGTTACCATGGTGAGTATCTTGAAAGGGTCCAGGGAGCGGGCGGGTTGAATTAAAAGGGTGTGGGTGGTCTGCTGCAATGGTAAGACGTGGGCCGTGTCTAGCGATGAGCTTGTTGCTAAGGAAGCACCTTTTGGCAAATACTGTGTACTGGAACCAAAGTTAGCTATCCATACGCGAGTGCTGGCCATTGGCAATCGGAACAATGCAGTGCGGGAGGGGCAGCTGTTTCGCTAGAAATATGTCCTGTTAGCGTTAGAACGTAGTCTCCATTGGCCACAAAGTGATTTGAGTGAAGTTCGACGGTGATGGCGGCAAACGGCGGAATCCGATGACTTCCAGTGGTGCATAATCTCAAAACAATTGATTACGTCGGTTTGGGCTGAGGTAGGAATGTCGAGGGCAATGGTTCCTGTGGCGCAATCAATGAGGGCGGCGTGCGTTGACAAAAAATTCCATCCTAGAATCAAAGCATGGGGGCAATTGGAAATCACGGTGAAGAGAACGCGGGTGGTTTCATTGTTTATGGTAATTTGAGCGCTGCACATTCCAAGAGGTGAGATAGCGCGGCCGTCTGCACCCCGGAGGAGCTTAGAATCCGGGGGCGTCAAAATCTTGTGAAGCTGGCATCTAAGATCTTCTCTCTCTCATAATGGAGATGGCGGCGCCGGTATCTACAAGCGTCAATATAGGAACGTGGTCGATTGAAATTAAAAGTTCGTTTTGTGTTGCTTATAGCATCCTGAAGAGGATTAATGGGCACGAATTTTGATGCAGCCCCACTTCGCGAAATGCCCCGAAATGCGGTGGTCGTGGGTGGGGGATGTTGAGCGACGGGGCAGGGGCGAGGGTGAGCGGCGGAGATAGGGGGAGGGGGAACGGCTGTATCATGTGCGCAACCTGGGTTCTTGATCTTCATGAGGGTAGTGGTTGGCAGATGGGCTGGAGTGACGTTGAAAGGACCGACTGTATGCAGTCGATGAGAAAATGCGTTGTCCATCGTTGAATCGGCGGCGACAATACCGAGCAATATGCCCGATTCCATGGCAGTGAAAAGAGACGGGTCGGTCATCTGACGTCCTCCATGCGTTAGGATCCCGTTACGGACTCATAGAATTGGTGGATGGCAAGTGGTGGACAGGACGAGGAGGCAGGACGTCGGCTGTCTGGTCGTTCGGAGGAACGAGCCGGTGGATTTCTTGTTGAACCAGCGCTTGAACGGCAGATACTGGAACTGCTGCACTACCTGAATCAGCAGGGAGCGCAGAGGTCTCTGTTGGCAGCATCGCTTCCAATTCACGGCGTACTATCCGAAAGATTTGCCTCTCAGATATAGGCGGATCCTCACAGGTGACGTTGGTGTCGTGTTGGGCAGGCGTGTGAAGTTGGCTGTGATTCGGCGTTTTTTAGCCTCTTCAAAGCGCCTGCACTCTTGTATAACAGCATCCACTGTGGCACAATCTTTAAATGCAATTACCTGGAATGCATCGTCGGCAATACCCTTAAGAATGTGAGTTACTTTGTCAGTGTTAGTCATGACAGGAGCAGCCTTCTGACAAAGGGAAAGAATATATTGAATGTACGTAATGTAGGATTCTGTGGGCGTTTGGACACGTGAAGCAAGCTTCCGCTTCGCGGAGAGCCTTCGACCAGTAGGATCGCCAAAAAGATGTTGCAGCTGTTCCTTACACATGTCCCAAGACGTAATAGATTCCTCGTGGGTGAGGAACCAGGTTCGGGCTGTGTCTTGTAGATAGAAAATGACGTTTGCAAGCATGATAGTTGGGTTCCACCTGTTATGGACGCTGATTCTTTCGTATAGGTGGATCCATTGTTCTACATCTTGATACCCGGATCCGGTGAAGTTTCCAGGGTCATGAGGGTAGGCGATGATAAGAGGGGAGGTTTGTTGCGACGGTGTGCCCTCCACTGGGGTGATGCGGATGCCGTGCTGCCGGAGGCCATTATGATAGATGAGACGGGAAGCTGTCGGCTCCGGAGTTCCAGGTAGGTGGGGACGGAGAGGTAGGGGGACGGATCGCACCTCCACCAAGATGTTACGATGAATATATAGAATGATTTAATTTACATTAGGTGAAGACTGAAAATGGCGGTTACAATCATCCAAAACTCGTTGCCTCTGCCTCTTCTTCTTCTCTTGTCTCCTCACGAAAAAGTCCCTTCTTTTTCTTCTTAACAATATGTACAGTGGACAAAATGTTTTAATAATATCAAACGAGCGTCGACCGCCGGGGCGGCCAGAGCTGTTCCGCGGAAAAATGCGGTGTCACGGGAGAGATTAAGCGCGTGCGAACAAAGCTCTTTCTGTTGCGAGCGTCGTCTGCACTCTTAAAAAAAGGATACTGTTGTACCCTCCTTAAGGGGGTAAGAGACTTGCACAGAGGACAACCCCTTTTGGAGGTATCGTTACCCCCTGCAACAAAGGTGCAAACTTACCCCCTGGGTTAGGGTGCAACATTGCCTCCTTTTGGAGGTAACCTTAGTTCCTTTTGGTGTTAAAAGTGCATCCTTTCAGGGTCAACCTTTACCTCCTTTAGGGGGGAATTTCAACCCTTTTCAGAGGTAAGGCGACGTAATTGAGGGCGCTGCTTTTACCTCTTTTTGGAGGGAACTAAGATCCACTTTGTTGTTAAAGGCACACGATGAGGAAAACAGCTCAGAAATTGCAGACTTCGAAGGACAAACGCGACAGAAAAGTGCTGTCCTGTCGTGTTTGTTCTTCGTAGTCCGCGCTTTCCGAGCTGTTTACCCCATCATGTATAACAGCAACCAACTGGCCCATTTCACCACCTTATTACAGGTTAAATGCACACTTGATGATATCACTTTTACCCCCTAAAGAAAGGTACTATGGCCCTTTGTGGGTGCGATAGTACGTGCTTCAAGGGTGGGCCTTATAATAGATGAAGACGGCCTAGTTCTGAAAGTAAATGACAATGTTTTATCGGGGCTGTCAAAAACAAAATAACATAAAAATCAATGGCACGACTAGACATGTTATAAAAGTTCTAAGGTGAAACCACTAAGCGCAATAAAGGCATCTGGAACAACAGTTTCGGGGCTCTAGTCGTGGCTAAAGATGAACTAGAGGCAGAATGCAACCAGGACTGCCTCAGCAGGCGACGCGGCTTCGAGGTCTCCCTCCACTGCCACATAGCTGGGCGCCTCAGGATTAATTAGGCTTGAGCTGACAGCCACCGGGTAGATTGCACTGCCTGCCTGGAACCAAAAAAATGTGGAATCATGTGACAAGAAGTTGAAACATATGATCCCCAATTTGAAGAAACTGTGAAGAAATATTAGATTTTTCTAAGACGCATTTGGAGCATTTGATGGGCTACTGATTCCAGCATTATAAAGCATCGACCATACTTAGCAGACGTGACCAGTTTAACTGTTGACTAACTACCGCTGACTAAAATTATCACATGGCGGGTGGTAATCGTCGATTAGTAAGCACTTTGTATTCACCGGTCATGTTTAAATTTGCAAAAATATTCCAAAAGCCGGGAATCATAATGATCAAGAAAACTGCGCCGACTTTACATAACAAGAAGAACAATTTAATCAAACGTTTCGTCTCCCATACGGGAGACATCATCAGTGAAACCTCAAGCAGGAATGAGCGAAAAAACTTCAACAGTCCTATTTAAGCAAGTCCGCGTACACATCGGGGAGGGGGCCACGGTGGGAGTTGCAAGCCGATGAGTCACTTCGGATGAACCATGATTCCACGAAACTTCGTGGACCCCACCTTTGTTCACGCGCCAGAGTGGACGCATTATCAAAGTCGAAACTGTGACCCGTATTCCAACAATGGTCTACGAGTGCGACAAGAGCGAAGACGGAACTCGTAGGCCATTGTGCGACGCGTTCCACGGCATCCTCGTTCCACGGCAGCCTGGACGGCACCTTTTTAATAGTCAGTTCGGTGAGTGGTCTCGCAATCTCGGCATAGTTTGCGATGTAGTCCCTTTAATATCCGCATAGGCCCAGCGCGCTACGCAGCTCCCGATTAGTGTAGGAACCAGCAAACCTTCGATCGCTGCCAGGTTCATCGGGTCTGGCGCGTGTTTTCCAGACCCCACCACGTGTCCAAGGTGCCTGATCTCGGGCAGCGCCACTTGGCACTTTTCGATATTGGCCGAAAGTCCCACTTTCTCTAGTGCTGTGAAGACAGCTTCCAGGTGCCTCGCGTGCTCGGGGAGTGTCCCACTAAACACCGCGATATCGTCGAGGTACGCGAAGGAATAGCGCTGGTGCTCGCAAAGAACCGAGCTCATGATACGCTGGAAGGTCGCAGCGGCGTTTTTCAGCCAGAAAGGCATGACGCGTCAGGCGAACTGCCCCCGATGGGACACGAACGCCGTGGCGAGCTGAGACTCCTCCGCCAACGGCACCTGCCAGTAGCCCCTCCGAAGGTCGATAAGTGTGACAAAGTTGGCTCTACCGACGCGCATGATGATATCGTGCGGGAACTGCATCGGAAAGCGTCTGTCTCCGTCGCCGAGTTAGGCTGCCGATAGTACACGCAGAAACGCACCGAGCCGTCTTTTTTCGCTACACACACGACGAGATGAGCGAAGGGGCTCTCGCATTCGTAGATCAGGCCCGTCTGGAGCAGCTCATCAATTTGGCGCCCAACTTCCCCCCGTAACATTTCGGGAATGCGGTAAGGGTGGGCCCGCTTCGGCACGTACCCCGGGTCCAGCCTAATGTGGTGTTCTCCCACTCCTGCGATCCCTGTGTTGGGCGAGAAGAGCGCGTGGTGCCTCTCAAACACCGCCCGAATGACCCGCGTGTCATCCCCCAGATGAGCCACGTACGACTCCGGAAGTCGCATCGCAGGACAGATGCTCATGCTTCGCGGGGTGCACTCAATATCTCCGAAGTCGCCATCTTCCTGGAATGCAACACCAATACTCTGAACGCGACAGGTGTAGGGCCGCAGCTTGTTTGCATGCACCAGTCTGCGCTTCCCGTCCGGCATGTCCACGTAGTACGACTGGTCTCGAAATTTCGCTCGGACGTCGCACGGCCCTATCCATTTCAGATACATTTTACCCGGTCGGTCCGAGTCGAACACTAACACCTTTTCGCTCACCCCAAACGCCTTCGGGGAGGCCCGTTTGTTATGCTGCGTCGCATACGCGTTCTGCCGAGCCGGCGCCGTCAGCTCGGCCTCCTCTGCGGCGCGCTCGATTTGACCCTTTAGGTTCCGCAGGTAATCCGCTTGTGACTCCCTTAGTGTTACCGGGATTGGAATGTCGCCCGTCCAAGACTGCTGCAACACTGTCAACGGGCCAGTGGGGCTTCGGCCGTACAGCATCTGGAAGGACGACATACCGGTTGTGCCATGCAGCACCTCACGGTACGCCCACAACAGGAAAGGCACGAACCTGTCCCAGCCACGGCCCTCCCTCTCGATGGCATGGAACAGCATGTTTTTAAAGACCCTGTTCCAGCGCTCGACGGCGCCGTTGCTCTCGGGGTGGTCAGTTGTCGAAAACAGAGGGCTGCAGCCGAGGCGAGCGAGAAACTCTCTCGTGAGCTGTGCCGTAAAGTTAGTGCCACAGTCGGAACATATGCCACTCGGTATCCCCGTCCTGCTGAAGATGGTCAACAGCGCCTCGCAGGTTGCCTTCGCCGACAGCGACCGCAAGCACACCACCTCTGGCCAGCGTGTGCACAAGTCAATAACGCAAAGCGCGTACCTGTGGCCTCTAGCGGAAGGCGTGTCAAGTGGTCCGATTACGTCGATGTTGACCGTTTGGAAAGGAACCTCAGGTCTCGTCAGTGGGATGATAGGAACGCGATCCGTCTGCCTCAGGTCGGATCTAACCTGGCAGCCATGGCAGCTCGAGCAGTGCTCCCTAATGTCCCTCTCTATCTTCGGCCAGTAGAAAGTGTACTTGACCCGCGCCTTCGTCTTTCGGAAACCCAAATGTCCGCCCCAGCATGACTCATGCGCCAATTTCATAAGCTCGGGTCTCCGCAGAGCCGGCAGTACCAACTGGTGGACGTTTTGCCCCAACAACCTGTCCGGATGAAAGAGCAACCCGTATTTTATCAGCATGCCGCACCGTTTCCTGCGGCCGTTTTCCCAGGCCTCCCTCAGAGTAGGGTCTTTTAGCTGTTGCTCTCGGAACTTTGATCACTCCGAGAGCCCGTCATCTGTTTCGATCTCCGCTGCGTCCGAAGGACTCGATTCCTCACGGACGTTTTTGGCGCCCTCTCCCTCGCAAGTCTGGACACTGGTTTCCAACCCCTCTACGGACTCCGGCGGGGGAGTAGACGTCGCGAGCTGTTCTGTTTCCCCCACCGCGACGGCCGCGATTGCTCCGATCGGTGCGTTCGAGCTTTCCGATTTTTGCAGCAGCTCCCACGCTTCTCCGGAAAGCAGGCAATCGGTCCGCGAATTAAGCCGGTCGGTCAGCGCACAAAGAGTCGGCACCGCCTCGTGAACGTCGGCGAGAACCGAATTCAAGTTGTGCATAGTCAACGGCAACACTACCAAACGCGCCTCCACCGCCTCTCCGAAAGCAGATTTGAGCTGAATCTTCCCGGAAGGGCTCCTCAGCTTCTCAGGGACGAGAGACTCCCTTACCACGGTTATATCTGCGCCCGTGTCGACAATAGCGTTGAGCATGCGCCCTCCACAAGCTAGCCTGGTGTTCATGAGACCGCTGGACGGCAACGAGTGCGGCTCCCCGACGACCCCGGCGGTCAGCCTGTCGCCTTCTGATGGCACATCGCCCTTGCCGTTTGCACGCCCGTTTCCAGCGTGCGGATAATTCGCCCTCTGGTGGCCCAGAGAGCCGCGCCCGAAGCAACCCCTTCGCCGATCTGAGTTCGACCCCATGGCCGGCCATCGCGTGGGTTTCGTCGAAACGAATGTGCTCCCGGTCTTCGTTTCGCCCTCGTCTCGAGGGCTCAATTGTTGGACCTTTGCGTCGCCCTTTTTCGAGGCGGCTCCCCTACCTTTCGGCCTGCTCAAATACCCTCATCAACCTGGCCAGCTCATGCGCCCTGTGCCAGTTCGTGTCCCCTTTTAGAGTGACGTAGCTCAGCGCTTCAGGCGTCATTCTTGCCTTTACCTGGTCGGCTACTAGAAGGTCGATCAGGTCTTCCTTTGTCTTAATTTACCTCGCTTCCACATAGAAGTGGAGATAGCTGCGCAGCCGTGTAGCAACCGGCATCCCCGCCTCATCTTTTCCTTTGGCGGCGTTAAGAAAACGTTTTAGATACTCCCCGGGCTCGAGCTGCAACTCCTCGAGAACGGTATCTTTTACCCGATCATAATCGTGGAGCTCGGCGCGGAGAGTCGGGTAGCTAGGTACCTCACTCGCTCCACCACATGCGGGAACACTAGCTGGCCCCATATATCCCTCGGCACTCCATACGTCTCGAAGGTAGTCTCTACAGCCTCGAACCACACGGGTACCTCGGCCTGAGATGGGAATCTCCGTATGACTCCGGACAAAAGTTTGCTGAAGTGTTTCAGATCGTTTTGTGTTTCTCGTTCGCCCGTCACCGCCGGTCTGCCCTCTGCTGCGCGGTGAACGCCCAAGCTAACGAGCTCTAGCTCTATCTCGTGAGCCCTTGTGCGCTCTTTTGCCTCTTCCAACCTGAGCTCGCTTTCGCGCTCGCTCGTGGGCGTCCGTGACGACGTGCTCGTCCCACTTCCTCCCGCCGCCCCGTCGACGCTCATTGCCCCTCCGGTGCGTTTGTTCGGGTTAAGGTGCCGAAACCTCGTTATCATACGACTGGCCTGGCCTGCGACTCGACCGCTCCCTCCCCAAAAGGGAAACAAGAAAGAGCTCGCAACCTCTGCAGGCCCGCGTGGGGTCCGTGCTGGTGCAGCTCTTCCACCGGTCGTCCCTGTCGTTGGCTGCGATCGCCCGGTCGGGAACAAACTTGACTACGCTGGTCCAGCTGTTCATTTGACGAACGGCTTGCCTTGGGTCGCGGGCAGGACTCCTCTGGTCCTGGCCACCAGCTTCTCTGGCTCGGGTACCCGGCTTGCCGCTCCGTTGATCGTACGCCGTCGTTGATTTTCGGCAGACGCTCAGGCTGCCACCTGGAGGTTCCCCTGTCGTGGCTTCCATGGGGACAGAGTCAGGGCTCCGCTGGTCCCGGCTGCTGGTCGTGGTTGCTCAGGCGCCCAGGGTTGCCAGAAGTTCAGCTATTGGCTGCGTTGTCTTGCCTCACTTTGAGCCCTCTCCTTGATCTTCAATCGCCGCCGAAATTCTCTAAAGACCGCCCTGTCGACTGCGCCAGAAACGGTTCGTAGATAGTTTGGAGTTGGGCCTGAGATGGTTGAGCATGGCCGGCGGTCGATGAGATACTCCGCAGGCGATGAAAACTCAGCGAGGAAGCGTTTCAACTGTTTATTTACACTTACAAACTATGTACACTGGCTATGCACAAAGTAGGGGATTGACATTTTGGGGCAGGATGCCTCCAACAACTACCAAAGTTCCGTCAAAATCAGTCTCTCTCGCTCGGGTATCGGCCTTTTGGGGACCCTCACCTCCTCTCTCTCGGGCATCGGTTAACCAATAGTTTTAAAACCCGTGAAGGGCACATGGGGTTCATTGCCCAATGATCGGCCGGGGGTCGTCACAGGCATTCGTCAAGTTCGCAGCGGCCCTCGGCTGACGGCTCCGTACAGTCGCCCGTGCAAACGGTCGCAGAAAGACCGGCGCCGGTTCCGAGCACCTCGCAGTTTCCCAAGTGCTTCGGGTTGCCGCCACGACGACGCCGTCAGCGGGTCCCTCGGGGTGGAACACGACCCGGCCCGGCGAGGCCGACATGCGGCGGACGCCTGCGAAACAAAAACACAGACACCCACCGGCACTGAGAGCGACAAACACCCCGCAGGGGGAACAACCTGCTGTCCCCCAAGACGCTAACACGGGTGGGCCTGCGACCCTAACCAAAACACCGCAAACAAAACGGTTTAGGGCAAAGAAAGACCCCGAAGTCCTCCCCCCCTGTGGCCACGGCGGCGGCGTGACCGCAAGCGCCTGCCCGCCAAGGAAAAAGGGGGAAGCCACAGCTTCCTTACAACACCTTATGAGATTTTGAAATATTTGATCACATCCTCACTGTAACGTCGGACGCGATACACCAACGGCCCCAAAAAGAGAAAACCTCATACCCCTCACGCCTTAAACGTAGGCGACCCCCGATTCAACAGGCGTCTTGTCGCCCGGCCGCGCGGCTTGCCGAACCGCCGCTCTCCCCCTTCCTCCACCCACACACACATACACCGGGGAAAGCTGCTGGCTACGCCACTGGTTAGCGTATGTCAACCTTCTAAATATGCGCTAGTGCAAGCGACTGTCCTTCCTGCTCTTGCTCTTTATGAACTTCGATTGTCTAAACCGTGTCTGCGTTCGCGCCACACAAAAATTTTATCGAACGCTCGACGCCTTCAGACGTGCCAACATGTCCGCCAACCCTTTGTCTAAGGAAGACGGGGGTCGTCTTCCCGGGCGGTCATAACCAACACCAACTGCCACCCGCGCAGAACATTTCCTTACCTGCATACGGTGCACACGGATTGAATCTTCGACTGAAGTCAATGCAGCGCTCTCGTAACCTCGTAAGAAGAGACTAAGCCGAACAGAACAATAAAGAACGTTCCTGCGCTGGGACGCCTCCGTCGAACGTTCGAGAAGAAAGACCGTTATGCCGTTATGACCGGGAGCGTCGGTGGGGAAGGCGCCGACGCTCCCGGCCGGCCGGGCAGGTGCTCTCCCACGCATGCGCGAAGAATGACGTGTCATACGAGGAGACCAATTAGCGAACTCGTTTGCACCTTCCCACAGCCAATCGCAGCGCGCAGGCTCTGGCAGTGCCCAAACAGGTGCACCCTCTGGGAGGTAATACGTGCCTCCTTGGTGCTCCTTCGCGGCGAACTTCACCTGGTAGCACCGCATTCTTAGAGTCTGCTGCGCCTGAGGAGGTAACAAGCGGAGCGCTTCCCCCCTGGCCGGGAGGAGGGTGGTAAACGCGGTCTGTCACCTCCTTTTGGTCCCCTTTTTTCTAAGAGTGCACGTTCCCGTGTTTTTATGGGCCCTCGAGGAGGTCCCATAAAGTCAAAGAAAACTCTGACTACCCGGCTACATAAGCTAGATGGCGACAGCAACAACGCAGTTCAAAATACAAATCACCAAGCCCAAGTGGAAACCCTGTCTACACTCCGTTTCACTTTGTGTTGTACCGCAGCCGATGCTACGAGTTATCTTGGCCAGTCCATCGCTAAAAGTGTGTCACGTGGACTTCCCGTTGGGTACAACTGCAGGGGGGAGCACGATGTCACGTGGCAGGGTGAAAGCACTGGATTGATTTTGATGCCTCGTAGCATTTTCTCCGGTATATAGTTTAATGCATCGTTGCATTCAGTTTGTCGCGTCACCGTATTTTTATTTTTGTTGGTGTGTTGTGAGAATGTCGGTGAGCTGCATGACGCAAAGGGATATAGAAACAACAGTCGGGGTTACACAGGCTAACGTTGATAGGAGTTTGAACGCATTTCAAGAGGAGGGGCGTATTGGCGATGCACTTCGACATAGCAAGCGCCCTGCCCTCCTTTGCTACGGAGCAGGGGCTGTGTGAGGTCAACGGAATAGCCTAGCAAACGACGCTCCCACCAAAAAAGGATTTGTGCGCACGCGCTTAATCTCTCCCGTGACGCCGCATTTTTCCGCGGCACAGCGCTGGTCGTCGCGGCGGTCGACACTTGTTTGATATTATTAAAAAAATTGGGTCACTGTACAAACAATTCCCCGCCGAAATAAAGCCAAGGTAGGAGAGTATATCTAGAAAATTCGTTAGGAAAATGTACAAAGGCCCCAGAATTCTGTTTAAGACGCCTAAGCGGAAGCAGTTTCATTGCTGCGTTCTTTTAGAAGTCCTTTTACCTGGAGGTTTTGCACATTTACCCCAAATTTGCAGAAAGCGAAGAAACCTAATATTTCAAAGTTGTATTTCAGTTAAATGGCGGAAAGTTAAATTTTGTATTTTGATTATGCTCCAAGTAAATTCTGTGTTCATATCGTGTTTTACGTAGATTAATTGAGCTACACAGTCCAACGTTTTACAACATTATTTCGAATTGATGTAGCTTAGATCATTAATAGTAAATTACCCAATCAGCAACTTACACTAAAAATAAAAGATAGCCTAAAAAAACTATCTTCATTAGACTGTGTGTGAAAGTGATTAGCCCATGAAAAAGATATGAAGTTGCACTTGATAACTTTGAATGTTAAATTAAGGTTTGTGCCCACGTGACACTAAACTATATATATATATATATATATATATATATATATATATATATATATATGTGTGTATATATATATATATTTATATATATATTTAGTTTAGTGTCACGTGGGCACAAACCTTAATTTAACATTCAAAGTTATCAAGTGCAACTTGATAACTATATATATATATATATATATATATATATATATATATAGATATATAGATATACAGGGTGTTTCAGAGAACTCAGGCCAAATCGCTCCTGCGAAAACTACTCATCGCAACGAAAAAAGGCTTGTGTCGTTTTGGTCCTGGGCCAGGGGCTCATTCAGGAAAATTATTAAAGTCCGGGATAATTAAGTTGTTAATTATTTTTGCGTAATTAACTTTTTTAATATTGTGTTTAAGGGCATAGTTTCAATTAGAAAGATGCTCAGCATCATCAAAAAACACTAAATCAACAAATTGCAGAAAGATAGCAGGCACGCGAAGCATTTTACGGCTTTCTGAAAAACCACACAGATTCGCCGGGTTTTTAAGTTTCGGTTTGCTATCAGAGCGCATCTCGGCCCGGGCGGCACCGCGCCCTGTGGAGAGATAGTGCAACCAGCCTCTGCTGCGCCGTCATCGCGCGACGCAGCAGAGGCTGGTTGCACTATCTCTCCACGGGGCGGGGTGCCGCCCGGGCCGAGATGCGCTCTGATAGGAAACCGAAACTTAAAATCCCGGCGAATTTGTGCGATTTTTCAGAAAGCTGTAAAATGCTTGGCGTGCCAGCTATCGTTCTGCAATTTGTTGATTTAGTGTTTTTTGATGATGCTGAGCATCTGTCTAATTGAAACCATGCCCTTAAACACAATATTAAAAAAGTTAATTACGCAAAAATAATTAACAACTTATTTATCCCGGACTTTAATAATTTTCCTAAATGGGCCCCTGGTCCAGGACCAAAACGACACAATCCTTTTTTCGTTGCGATAAGTAGTTTTCGCAGGAGCGATTTGGCCTGAGTTCTCTGAAACACACTGTATATATTTATATATATAATATATAGTGAACGAAGAGGGGAGAAGGTGATTATTGAATTTATTCCATTAAAGTTAAGGAAAGGGAAAGAGAGCTGGCGAAAAATTGGGCCAGGAGCGGGGATTGAACCCGCAACCTTCGCCTGTCCGGGGCGACGCCTTAACCGATTATCTGGAGAGACGACAACCGTTGCTGATTTACGGCCCGCGCTATTTCCGAATCGCGGCAGTGACGTGGCACGTCATCTCAGCTTGCAAATGTCGGAAAGGGCCCGTCTCCCAAGATATCTAGGGAACCACTCCTCCCCATAGGGACAGGCTGCACCGTGTATATAATGGGAATGAGTGCAGATTGACAAGTGCAGCCGTAGTAATATTGTGAACGAAGAGGGGAGAAGGTGATTATTGAATTTATTCCATTAAAGTTAGGGAAAGGGAAAAAGAGCTGGCGAAAAATTGTGCCAGGAGCGGGGATTGAACCCGCAACCTTCGCCTGTCCGGGGCGACGCTTTAACCGATTAGACCATCCCGGCCACTGGTTTCGGCGGACTCAATTTTTGACCAGCTCTCTATGTACTACTGTTAGTTTCGAATTCGCTTAACTGGGGAGACGACACCCGTTGCTGATTTAAGGCCCGCGCTATTTCCGAATTGCGGCAGTAACGTGGCACGTCATTTCAGCTTGCAAATTTCGGAAAGGGCCCATCTCCCAAGATATCTAGGGAACCACTCTTCCCCATAGGGACAGGCTGCACCGTGTATATAATGGGAATGAGTGAAGATTGACAAGTGCAGCCGTAGTAATATTGTGAACGAAGAGTTAAGCGAATTCGAAACTAACAGTAGTACATAGAGAGCTGGTCAAAAATTTAGTCCGCCGAAACCAGTGGCCGGGATGGTCTAATCGGTTAAGGCGTCACCCCGGACAGGCGAAGGTTGCGGGTTCAATCCCCGCGCCTGGCCCAATTTTTCGCCAGCTCTCTTTCCCTTTCCTTTTCCCTAACTTTAATGGAATAAATTCAATAATCACCTTCTCCCCTCTTCGTTCACAATATTACTACGGCTGCACTTGTCAATCTTCACTCATTCCCCTTATATACACGGTGCAGCCTGTCCCAATGGGGAGGAGTGGTTCCCTAGATATCTTGGGAGACGGGCCCTTTCCGACATTTGCAAACTGAGATGACGTGCCACGTCACTGCCGCAATTCGGAAATAGCGCGGGCCTTAAACCAGCAACGGTTGTCGTCTCCCCAGTTAAGCGAATTCGAAACTAACAGTAGTACATAGAGAGCTGGTCAAAAATTGAGTCCGCTGAAACCAGTGGCTGGGATGGTCTACTCAGTTATGGCGTCGCCCCGGACAGGCGAAGGTTGCGGGTTCAATCCCCGCTCCTTGCCCAATTTTTCGCCAGCTCTCTTTCCCTTTCCCTTTCCATAACTTTAATGAAATAAATTCAATCATCAAGTTCTTCCCTCTTCGTTCACAATATTACTACGGCTGCACTTGTCAATCTTCACTCATTCCCGGCATTGTATATATATATATATATATATATATATATATATATATATATATATACAAAGCGTCAGAACCATTTCAACTGCTATATAACTCCAGCGCCTTATTACTTTAACTATCAGGTTACTGATGATATTGGATTGCCGAGTTACAAGCCCTGACCGCTTGAAAGTCTTCACCTTGCCGTCTCACTGAAATCCTGAATTTTGAGTTATTCCCGTTCAACCATTTGGAATCAGGGTCTAGGTGAAACGAGAAACCCATTAAATCCCTGTCTTGCCTGCCAAGGCTAATTTGTTTGGTAAAAGTGTCAGTCGCTCGACGTAGTACTTGGCCTCAATTTTGGGGCAGCGAATTTTAAAGTTAAGACGGCATCTATTGACAGCTATAAAGTATCAATGAACGCCGATTGAGCCTTATCAAGATACTTTGTTTTGAACAAATGATGATCGTGAGCTAGTTCTGATCATGTGTTGCGAAGGATAATAAAAAAATAGAATTCCTGGCATTTTCTATCTTTTCAATTCAGACTTGTCATGCCGGGTCACATCTTGAAAAACATGTTAGATGCAGAGAAATGGGCGGAATTGTAATATTCACAATTGGTGTAATGTGGAGACGCCCACAGAAGGACAGCAAATTATTTTCTCCCTCTATCGCGAATTGACTGTTGCGCCTGTATAGTAGTACGGCACGAAACTCTACGCTTAGAAAAGCACATTGTACTAAGATAAAGAAAGCATGTATATGCATAAAGTGAAAAGCAATATTATGAAAAAGACCATCGAAAGAGCCATTTGGAGGACGGTAAAGGAACCATCTGAATTCAGGACCGCTCACGCATCTATCGATATATCGGGGTGAAGCGTTTCTTCAAGGAAGACCTCAATGATTGCGCCCTCATAACGGAAATTGCAGTGGCAGCCGACACGCTCGCTTTTATTTAGCTGCTTTCGGCAGCCAAATGTATTGTAGTGTTAGCTCCCTACTTCTTTTCTGGTGTAGGACCAATCCAACTGACATTCCGGGTATCGGCGGGACCAGAAAAGCGATGAGAACAATACTCTCCCATTAGCGAAAGGGAAAAGAATGCTCCATACTTCTAACTTTATTGGTGGGGATGTGGTGACTCTTTGTATACTTGGGGCTTTATTTTCTTAGTTCTGTTTGCTACGCATCACCCGCTGCCGATTTCTTGCATAACGTTCACGTATTTGATTCCGAGTGGCTGCGTAGGCGTTTGTACGAGTTCTTTTTTTTATTTCTTTTTGTCTGTCGCGTTGCTGAAAATGTAATTTCACCAATTTAGCTATTCTTAGTACAAATGTATGGATAAACGCCGCGTGGATTTCAAAAACCGGCACTGAATTCTGCGAGATTTCTTTGCGTATATTTATGTGGCATAGAGCTTAGCATTCTTAGTGCAGACGCAATTATACTCCGATAATCATATATTAAAAAGCATAACTTCCTGCCTAATTTATCCATTTATGTATTTATTTAATAGAAATACCGCAAATACCTTTCAACAATAGATGAAAGGGTCAATAAAGCTGGATTAAAACATGAACAAAAAGTATCAGTTATCACACTCTATTATAACATCAGTAAAATATCACAGGTACCAGTATAAGTCGTAGTTATTACAACAGTAGGTATCAGGCAAAACACTTAAACTTAGAAACGAAACATACATATATACATTATTATCTCAACCTGTTACAAACACGGACGTAAAATATTCAGGTAATATTTATTAAAAAACACAATGAGCTGCTTTTCTCCTGTGAGAAATGAATAGATAAAAGGATGTGACAATGTTATTTATGTTGAAATGATAGTTGTTATTTCTGACCAAAAAAGATTATTATCAATACCGGACACTATGAATTTGGGAAGATCGTTCTAGAATTTGATGGCAAGTGGTGAGGCAGAATTCGTGGATGCATATGCCGTCCCAAAATACGCTTGAAGCGTTTAGTGTTAAAGTTTTGCGAGTATTTGTTAAGTGGTTCTAGACGACAGCAGTAAGGTCCACTGGGGCAGTAGCATAGCCAGTGTATTAAACATACAAGAGAAGTTGTACCGCGCGTTTCCACCAAGGAAATCGAATAATTTTCTTTTATTAGCAATATACTGCCCCAACGCGTGTATAATAATAAAACGAAACGGGCAGCCCGATTTTGAATAGATTCGATTTTATTAATCAGATGGGTGTGGAAAGGGGACCAGATGCCGGAAGCGTTTTCTAATTTCAGGCGAATCTAAGCTTCGTTAGATAGTTTACGAAGGTGAGGGAGTGCAAGAAAAGTTAGAAGTTAGTTCAACACGGAGTTACTCGTAAGCAGAAAAGGCGGCGATGGGTGAATCGTTAAGTGAATATTTGAAGTCTGAGTTAGATTGTTTACGGGTGAATAAAACAAGTTTGCATTTAGCAGTGTTAAGGGTCATTTGCCATCTCGAATGCCATCGCACTCCTTGGTGAACATCGCTTTGAATATGCAGGGGATCGTAATGATTGTTAATCGTGTATAGCACACACTTGTCAGCAAATAGACGCGCACCTAATGTTAGTGCCTATGAGATGTCGTTAATGTAGGTTACAAAAAGATGAGGGTCCAAGGACAGTACCTTGCGGAAACCCCAGATATTACATCACAAAGGTCAGAAGTGAAATTACCGGCTACGGAGGCCTGCTGTTTGAGGGAAGGTAAGTTCCGAATCCAGGAAAGGGTTAGGTCGTCGATGCGAAGTATAGAAAGTTTAGATATTAGACGCCAATGTTGCACTCAATTGATGGCCTTGGAAAAGTCTAAAAGAATGGCATTTGTCTCGGTGCTTAGTTCGATGTTATTAGGAATAACGTGTGTGAATTCGAGGATTTGATGATCGCATCGGGACCCCCTGCAAAATACGTAATGGTAATCGTTCATTAAGGAGCGGTTTTCAAGATGGCACGTGACATTCGAATATATAATAAGCTCTACATTGCTTTGAGAAAACACTTGCTAATGAGATAGGACTATAATTGTTAGGTGAGCTTTTTTCGACAGTTTTAAAAAAACGGAACATTCTTCTAATCTTCCAGTCAAAGGGGATAGATCAAGTAAATAATGATTGTTCATAAAGTAAGCATACTATATTTTATGACGGATTAGCAGTATTTCGCAACATTTTAAAGTTAATATCATCAGGGCCAGCAGATACAAATAAAATTGAGGTTATCGATTAGTTTTAGGATTCAAGCGGACGAGATTGAAATAGGTTCAATGAAAAAGTAGTCTACCTCAGACACATATAGAATGCTGGTTAGGTCCTCATTTGTAAAAACGGACGTGAGACAATTATTAAGAACCCTTGGTCAGCTAGCATTGGGCGCGGGTTTGCCAGAGTCGAGGAGAAAACATTTTACTATGATGCGCGTTCGGCGATTGTTCTTTCCAAATTTTTTGGGGTTATTTGAAGTAGAGCAAGCAAGTCACAATTTTTTTTTTTTTAAATCTTCTATACAAGTATAATATTCCTTTTCGCAGCTAGAGTATTTCACACAAATTTTGTCAGAACTGGACTCTTTATCTCTCTGAAAAAGTCGTTTTTTAATTACGCAGTAATTTGTGTGCTTTACTGAACAATTGTTGTTTGATGTAGGAACGGATGGAAACATGGGTATCTGACCATCAATTACTTCAGCGCAATAATTTTTAAATTTGTTTCAATTAATTTCGACGGTGCGAGTTTGAAAGTCGGCAATAAATGAAAAAAGGCTGAAATTTCTCATTAATTATACCATAGTCAGCTTTTCTGTAATCTCTTATTAGTTTAACAGTATATCGTTTTTTGGGCTAGATTGGTCTAGTTTTAGATTAGCCATTTTGTGGTCACAGAAGTCATCGCTGTACGTTACAGAAGTTATAAAATTGGGTGCAGATGATAACACCAAATGCAAAATGTTATTACCGCGTGCTCTAGCGGATAATATTTGCGTGAGGTTTGAGTTTAATCATATATCTAGGACATTTGTTTATTTTATCTTCTGGAGAAAGTGTTGACCAATCAATAGACGGAAAGTTGAAACAACCAAATGAAAATACGTCAGCGTTCAGATAGTCGCGATGGATCAGGATTACTAATCATGAAATGAATCGCAGAATGATGAGTCACTGTTGGATGGTAAATAACATTACACAGATTGTACCGTTTTAATGAAGTGAGCAGACAGATTTATAACATTTCGATTTCTTTATAAATGTTATCATGAGTGAAGGATTATTCTTTTGATGGTGAATAAAATTCCGCCTCTCCTTCTGTTTTCTCACTCTCAACGATAAATATTGAAGTTAGTACAATACTCAAATACCTCTCTATCAAGTATTCCACGTTTCAGCCAGGTTTATGTTAAGATGAAAATGTCAGTCTCGTTATCCTACACATAAAAAGAAAGTGCCTTATGTTTGTAAATTTCACTAGGGATGTTAGTAAACAGAACTGAAAGAGTGCAGTTGTTAACCGGAATCCTTTATAAGGCTTGATTAGAAGAGACAGGCTTCGAATTCTGCTTAAATCTTTGCTATGCTGTCAGCATATCCGCACTATCCGACAGAGGAAAATAAGCAAATCTATTGCTATTCACCTCTTGTTCGTTGAAGGACAGCTTGTAAGGCATATATTTGTTCTTTTGAACAATTTAGCAGTTTTTGTTTTCTAACAAGGCAAAAAAAAACAAGTCGTCTCTCATAGCAAAATGTGTGCCTTTAATCAACAGATTCGACATTAAGAAACTGTATTTAGCTTTGAATATAGAAAAACGCAGCGTTATTCGCCGACTCATTCTCGTTGAGAACCGTCCCAACCAAGGGGCCCTTTCGACACAGTCGGGGCTTATGATCTGCTGCAAATTTTGTGTACAGAATTCTGACACTGTGGCCTCACTTATAGCCAAGGTTTCGTTTCCTGAACCCGCGATGCCGTAGAACGGACCATTACAACGTCGAAGTCAGTTTTCTGCGTCATCGCATCTAGAGTGCACATCATTGGTTTTTTATTCCAGCGATCGAATAGCCACTGCAGATAAGGGGGGGGGGGGATTAGGCTTTGGACACTCTAGACTAGAGTTCAATTGCAGTAACCCTATTTGATAACTGATTATAATGCAATTAAATGTGAGACTCAACTACTGACCTTCACTAATGATGTGCTTTCCATACTTGACCGTGGATCCCAGATTGACTGTGTTTTTTTAGATTTCTGCAAAGCTTTCGACAAAGTTCCTCATAAACGTTTACTCTTTAAACTAAGTCAGCTCAATCTCGATCCTAACGTGCTGTCTTGGATTACATGTTTTTTAACTAATCGTTCTCAGTTCGTTCATGCTAACAATGTAAATTCTTCTATGAAACCTGTTACTCCTGGTGTACCGCAAGGGTCTGTTTTGGGGCCCCTGTTGTTTTTAATTTACGTAAATGACTTACCACTGTGTGTATCATCATCTATAAGCCTCTTTGCTGATGATTGTGTAATTTATCGAGAAGTCACTAATACTACTGTGATCGAACTTCTCCAAAATGACTTACAAGCTGTGGCTGATTGGTGTGATTTATGGCAAATGTCCCTCAATACTAACAAATGTAAAGCGATGAATATCTCCCGTCGAATTACTATATCTTCTACTTACTCAATCTCTGAAATTCCCCTTGAAACTGTACCATGCTACAAGTACCTTGGGGTGCACATCGCCTCTAACATATCATGGAAAACTCATACTGACCACATTATCGCCAACGCTAACTCCATGCTTGGTTACCTAAAGAGAAACTTTAGGTTAGCCCCAGTGTACCTAAAACTACTAGTGTATAAAACCCTTGTCCGTTCCAAACTAGACTACGCTGCAGCAATCTGGGATCCTGGTCTCTCAACTCTCGTGACTGATCTTGAAGCTCTACAGAATCGCGGTGCCCGTTTTATATTTACTAACTATCATCGCACATCTAGTGTCTCAACTATGAAAACTAATTTATCACTTCCTGCTCTTTCATTACGCCGAAAAATATCTCGTTTGTGTCTTTTTTATAAAATTTATCATTCCAATACATCGCTAAAAACAAACTAATGTTAAATCCTGTTTTCATCTCGCCGCGCGAAGATCATCAATTCAAAGTCGGAATTCCTCATTGCGTTACCTCAGCCTATTATAACTCTTTTACTCCAAGGACATCTTCAGAGTGGAATCGCCTTCCCGCGCAATTAGTAAACATACCGTCTTTTGACTTGTTTAAAAGTGCGTTGACTACTTATCTATGTTAATATATTTCTTTGTTTGTTTGCCTTGTTCTATAAATTTCTTAAATTGTTTACACATTTCTTTTTTCTTTACATTTTTAGTGCTTGGCTTTTAGTGTTTGTATATTTTTTGTGTTCCAAATTTGTCTTGTACCACTTTCCTCTGTAATGCCCCAGGGCCTTGAGGGTACTTAAATAAATAAATAAATAAAATCAAAAAGGTGCAAGCGAGATGGACAGGAATCACGAAAATAATCACTGGAGATGGGGAACAAGAGGAGAAAGGACAAACACAGATCTCCAAACACAGCTAGGTGACTGGTGCGCGACCGAAAAAATTCGCCTGGTCCGGGACCTCTCCGGGACCGGAGAGGTCCCGGGTTCGATACGTGGACCAGGAGGATTTTTTCGGTTGCTCACCAGTCACCTAGAGATGTGTTTGAAGATTTGTGTTTCTCCTTTTTCCCTCATGTTCCACTTCTCCAGTGATTATTTTCGTCAATAATGTCCAGCTCGCTTGCACCTTTGCATTTAACTGCATTATAATCATAACCTTAAAATGCAAGCATTTCACTCTTGTTGGAGTTAGACTGATGGCAGCTGATAAAACGTGTTTGCTCTGCTGACGTATAACCCCTGGTTAGCTCATTTGGAAGAGCTCTCCACTGGAAATGAAGAGGTCCCGGGTTCAATGACCGGACCAGGCGAATGTTTTCGATCGCGCACCAGTCACCTAGAGATGTGTTTGGAGATTCGTGTTTATCCTTTTTGCCTCATGTTCCCCTTCTCCGGGGATTGTTTTTGTCATTAATGTCCAGCTCGCTTGCACCTTTGCATTTAATTGCATTCTAATCATAACCTTAAAATGCAAGCCTTTCACCCTTGTTGGAGTTAGACCGATGGCAGCTGATAAAACCTGTTTGCTCAGCTGACGTCTAACCCCTGGTTAGCTCAGTTGGTAGAGCGCTCCAATGGAAATGGAGAGGTCCCGGCTTCGATGACCGGACCAGGCGGATTTTTTCGATCACGCACCAGTCACCTAGAGATGTGTTTGGAGATTTGTGTTTGTCCTTTTTCCCTCATTTTCCCCTTCTCCTAGGATTATTTTTGTCATTAATGTCCTGCTCGCTTGCACCTTTGCATTTGACTGCATTATAATCATAACCTTAAAATGCAAGCCTTTCACCCTTGTTGGAGTTAGACTGATGGCAGAGCTCTGATAAAATCTCTTTGATTTGCTGACGTCTAACTCCTAGTGAGCTCAGTTGGTAGAGCGCTCAACTGGAAATGGAGAGGTCCCGAGTTGGTGAGGATAACCCTCGTAACCCTCACGAGGGTTACGAGTGCTACCCTCACGAGGGTTTCGAGTGTTACCCTCGCGATTTTCACGAGGGTTACCCTCTCGAGGGTCGCGAGGGTTACCCTCACAAGTGTCACGAGTATTACCCTCTCGTCGGCTACCCTCACGAGTGTTACCCTCGCGAGGGTAATCCTCGTCAGGGTCACAGGGGAACGTCAAGACGTTAACCTCGTGATGTCACGCGTCACGTCTTTGTAGGAAAAACGTGACTTTGACGTCCCGTGACGTCACACGCAACAATCATTGCCAATATTCCCGCTAAATTCAGGGGAGAAAATTTCCGCTAATTTTGGCAGAAAAATAGCCCGCTAAATCTACCCTCTTGACGTCACGTGGGACTACACGTGTGACGTCGCACGTGGCGTTACGAGGGTAACATTTTCCCGCTAAATTTACTGGAAAAAATTTCCCCGCAAAATTTAGCGAGGAAGCAAGAGGGGCATACCCCCACCTTCGTATCCTCCCCTCCTCCTCCTCCTCCTTCTCAGTCGCAGCTTTTTGATTGGGTGTTACAGAAAATTGTAAGCGTCGTTCATTTCATTAACACATGCGTGGTAAAAGGGGAATGGTACTATGAACAAACAATAGTCGCTCGACCGAGAATGTTCTAAGTAACTACCCTGTATAGCCAGCCTGTTATCGACGCTGTCACCCTAGGTTGCCAGTGGAATATGTGCGGCCTGTCTTGTTTTGGAAAACGCGTCGGATAACGCTGCAGTGCAGGGTGGTAGTGAAGATCGTCAAACGTTGACGGCATGGGTCATGGTATGGGTTCGTCGAAGGTAGGGGTTAGGATCAGGAACTGTATCTGTAAATATAAAGACGTGAAGTGCGCCATACCGACGGTGTCACGCCCGATGGTGTCATGCTGGTAAAGGGACACCAAAGTGATAAAAAGTAAAGAGCCTAAGTAAAACACATATTTATGTTGTTTATTTAAAAACAAATATATATATATATGTGACGCTAGCGGTGATGATAAAATGCGAAAGTTTTAGCGCATGACATTACCTTATTCAAATGATAAACAAAAAAAAAAATGTGAGCCAAATTCTACCTAGGCCCAATATTCATTAAGTTACAGTTTGAAATTGTGGCCGCGGGTAGCAATTATGTAAGTAAAAAAAACTCTTAGCAAGGAAGGAAACAAATATTGTCTCTCTAACTGTCAAGTTCTTTTTTTTTTACTAAAATAAATGCTACAGATGCCCACACTCTCAAATATCGGTATGATGCACTTAGGTAGATGCCATACATTTTGTTTTTATTTTGTACATTTTGATCCGGATAAAGTCGTGTGCTTAAACCTTCGCATTTTATTACCACCGATAGAGTCATTTTCCCAAGAAGTTCTAGCATTCTGCGTTGTGCTTAATTTATTTATGTCGGCCGAAATACCCTGTTTTAGTTACTTGACCGCACCCGGTACTTTGCTTTACTGTAAGACATAGAGTTATCAAAAGCAAGTAGATATGTAAACATTGACAGATAACAAAAAGCGCTAGCTAATGGCGCGTTTAAAACACTTGATTTGTGCGGCCCTCTGGCACCAAACCAATCTCCTGTACGCCATAATTCTGGTCTTAGCAGGTTAGCTCCCTCATCGTGATCTGTGGGAGAAAGACCACACGATCTTGAATCCAAAACCCGGCAAGCCCGTTGAACCATCCAACCTTCGGCCCGTCACGCTAGCCTCCCACGTCGGTAAAGTTTTGGAGCGTAAGGCACTCCATTGTCTCCAACAAATTCTTGAAAGTACCCAAGCACTTCCTCATCTGACTGGCTACCGTTCATATCTCTCCACTCAAGACACACCGCTTGGCATCCACAAAGACGTCCAATGATCTCATCGCACAGCTCAACTAAAACGCATCCTAGCTATAGACCTACGAAGGCTTTTGACTAAATAGACCATGACGCTAAGCTCTCAGAGCTCGCCGACACACTGCTTCGCTTGCGCACGTGTCATTACGTCAGGGTATTTGTTCAATCTCGCACCCTTATCATACAAATCGGAGAGCACTAGCTCGACGCAGTTTCTCACGCACAGAGAATCAACCCTCAGCGCCTGTCTTCTAGACAACATTATTCAATCTCGCCATAAGAAATATGCACCGTGCCCTTCAACTCCTCCCTAACATCGGGAACGTTCTTTATGCTGCTGACGTCACTGTAGATTATTCAAGTTAATCCCGGGCATATACAAGAGTCCCTTCAGGCCGCCCTCGTAGTCGTCAACAAAGCAGCTCACATTGTTGTTCTGGCCTGCTCATCCGAAAAACCTCCCGGCTCCTTATCCGCTCGCGCCACTGGCACCCGCTCAAACCACCCTCCAGCATCACACTCACGCCATTGGTCCACGAGCAAATCAAGGTCCTGGGACTTCATATACAACCCGATGGGGAGCCAAAATCTCCGTACTTCACATTCTAGGCCAGGCAAAATGCATCATCAACTTGACTTGCCATGTCGCAACACGCACTACGGGTTTCAAAGAACAAGACCTTATCAGACATCGCGTCGGCCTCATAATCTCCATCATTCGCTTTCACGCCCCATACGTATCCAGCACACGTACTTCGGATGGCAAGCTAGAGGCCCTTCTCCATAAGGCGACTAAGGTCACCCTGGGTCTCCCAATCAGCACTGATACCACCCCACTGGTCCCACTCGACGTTCTACCCACAGTCTCCGACATCATTGAGATTAATTGCGTTTATAATCGTCAACGCCCCTTGCTAATTTTTACAGGCCGCCTTATCATGAACAAATTGGGGTAAACACCCCATCAACCCCGACCTCACCCTGTTGCCCTAAACAACAAAATCCTACACCATGTCACCATGAGCTCAATTCCCCTCCACATAGACAGGGAACGTTATCCTACCCACCGTCTACTTCGCGCTGCATAGAACACTAAGAAAATCGATCGAGACTTTGACAACCTTCAAGGCTTCACCGACGCAGCCTTTCAAGCGAATCCTGGCGCACTCGCGTTTATCATCTTCCACGTTACTCAACAATTCATTACGCAGCATTGCGCTTCCCCGATCGAAGCCGCACTTCTCCCCGTGGCACTTGCTGCCGCTCACAACTCTTTCCTTGGCTGCACAACCCACATCTACATGGAATCCAAGTTGACATGCTTTGACCACCGATCAAGGCGTCGCTTTCTCTACAGCACTTACCCTCCTCAAAAATGTTACAAGGCCTGTTCACGTACAATGGTACCTGGTCATACTTGCTTTGTCTGGAACAAACTCGCGCATATGCTTGCCCGCTGAAACGTTCTTCCCGGCCCTGCTGACGCCTGTGGCTCAAACCCTGCTCCACTGCTTCTCCTCCCTCCACCCTAGTCAATTTATTCGCCTCTCGCTGTGCCTTTACTCCTGCCCACCGCCAGCTTACTCGTCGGGAGCAAACACACATTTGACAGGCAAAAACTTACACACTTCACACACCCATCCGACTTTACTTATTTCGCCACACCTCAAACTCCCCACTCCCCCTCGACTCCCACTGCATTACTCTTCCCGACTAGAGCCGCCTTCTGTGGTACCCTATTGAAACTATGTCTATGGGGCCCACAAGGATTTCTGAAATGTGTAACGTACCCTTCCAAAATGTTTGAGGATTTTGAAATTTTCGATAAAGTTTTCTAGGGGACCTGCCGACCCTTTAAGAATTTCTAAAGGGTGTAAGAGACTCATAGTTTTTTAGTTACTTGTGGGTTCTGTCCCAACCCTTTCCATGAAACCACTGTAACCATCAATGTCGTTCTAACGGGTCTGCGGAAGAGATGACGCGACCCTTCAGGATATACTTGTCATGGAAGCCGCTTGGCCATTTTTGAATCGGGTTGCCCATACGAGCGTTGGAAATGGGGGAGACGTTCCCCCGTTTCTTATTGCGTGTCTGTGTGTTCTGCGTATGTGTTTCCCTGTATAAACTAGAGAAAGATAAAAAGAGAGGTGACGTTTTCCCGACGCCCAAGTACGCCCGCCCAGTCCTCGCTCACGAGGGGGAGGCGGTGCGTGAGAAAAATGGGAGGGAAATTTCTGCTCCCTTTTTAAGATAACTTGTTTTTAGTCAGTCGAAATGGAGCCTTCGTCAAAAGCTGGTCGCCATGTTTTTCCTCCATCAACAAGCTCAAACTAAATCCGCAACAACCAGCGGACTCTCAATATCAGCTCTCGTCCGACACATGGGATCTATCTTCTAGAGCAGCTGCGTGCGCACATCAAGACTGTATCTCAGTGCCCTCTTTCGTGTGCGTCTTCGTCCGTCCTGCTCCAGGAACATTTCGCTATCGAAAAATACTCTGGCTACGCCACTGCGACGCCACCATGGGAAAACACCGTGACTGCTCAGGATTTGCCAATGGCGGTGGATGTTGGTTGCGCGTTTGTGGTTTTCGCTAAGCGTGCGACTGGCAGTGTGTATGTGTTTTCTTGCGGTGCACCTGCTTGGTTTTCCTTCGTCGAACTATCGTACATCTCTGGAATTTACCCAGCGGCATTATATGTACCTCGAGAGATATTCGCAACTTTCACGACCTATAGGGGGCGCACTGGTGCCTATCAAAATGGCTGTCATCTGGATGATCGTCGTAGAACAGCGGTACGAGGCTGGGTCTGCAACGCGTAATTCTAGTTTTGCTATATACGAGCAGTATTAGAGCCTTACGTTATTTTTTCACGCCAGGAAGGTGTAGGCAAGGCCATTTATTATGAGGCCGATCATCCAGGAGCTAGGGAGAGCGATTCTCACACCGCGGTACCACCATCGCTGAAAGTTGCGAATATTTATCGACAAAGAACGCTGTTGTACCTGTTTGGTCCGATCGCTTTTGTCTAAAGCTGCTCGCGCCCGCGATTGAGCAAGCGTTGGTTCTTATCACAGTCTTTATGAATTACAAGATGCATGCAAAACTCAATGTGTCAAATAAAGTTATAATGCAAAACGTATGCTCGTCTCTTTTAGTTGCTGTGGTTGTGGTGACTTCAAAACGCCTAGCTCAGATTGGCTCTGATTGCAGAATAGTGGGTACATATCAAGGAAGCTTACTTTGAAGTCTACCCAATATTTTTCAAACAGAGCCAACCAAGCTCGGCGTCCTGACGTCACCTCAAGCCCTGCAAAAAAGCAGACGACCTTTCGCTACACGTAGGGTGTTAAACTGAATTTTGGTTTATGGTTCAGACGTTTGGGCGTCTAAAGATTTGGCGACCTGAGGGGATCTGAAGGGCTGAAGGGTTTGAAAAGCGGAAGTGGTTTGGAGAGTTAAAGGACTGAGGGGTTTGATGAACGAAGGGGTTTCAAGCTCTGAGAGGGTACTATAAAACATCAGGGCTGAAGTGGTATTTTCATTAGTGGACGGCCCCTACAACCAGGCACACACACAACATTCCACCCGGGAGTAGATGGCTCTAGCGGTTATCCTCGAACAACAACGGGAACTGGCCAGCACCACTAACAGGGCCCTCAGCGGCTGCCTGGATCGAGATGGCTGATGTACCCCACCATTATGGTTGAATTAAGTTGCTATATATATATAAAGAGAGAGAGAGAGAGATAAAAAGGCCAAGTGGTGAATGTACAACGTCAGCCTTCTAAGGCGAACGCTGGACACGAATTGGTGACAACTGCTGAGACACGTGGCATCTCTGATTGGGAACGAGTCTTAGCGAAATAATGACGAAACACTCGTGTTCAATCCGTGTCCATCGTTAACCTTTTAAGGGTGACGTTGAAAATTCAGAAATATTATCTTGAAATCTACGTAGTGTTGCCAGCACCCACTAAAATTACGTACAGCGTGGCGTTGCGGTTTGTGTGTCTTCACACGCCCCATCGGCATTTGCATTGGCTCCATTCTGGCCAATTGTGAAACGAAGTATAGTTTGTAGAAACTAAAAGTAAGAGACGAGGTCAAACAGTCTAGTTGCAACTATACAGGGTGGACGCAATGAGGCGTGGTTTTTTTAGAGGGCAGCTCTTAGGCGCCCGTTTCCGGCTTGAGCGGCGTCGGCGTCGGCGTAACTGCGCGGTGCATGATGGGTATATTTCCCCGCTAAATTTAGAGGAAAATTTCCCCGCTAAATTTAGCGGAAATTTTCCCCGCTAGATTTAGCGGAAAATTTTCCCCGCTAAATATAACGGAAAATATTACACTAGATTTAGCGGGAAACTTTTTCTTCTAACTTTAGCGGGAAAATTTTTAAATGACCGCAAAAATATCGGTTTATTAAAAAAATGAGGTGTAAATTACTTAGAAAGCGTCTTTTCATGGCTGCACATTTTTTGTTTATTATACAAGGATAAATTTGCCTAAGTAAAACATGTTAAAATACATTTTTTTCTCACATAAAATATATTTCACGTGCAACCATAACATGCAATTCAGGGCCTTTTATTTTGGGAAACTAAACTGAATATAAAGTGAGTCAATAATGTTTTATTTTTCTCGGCACACGTTATTGTGTTATAGTAATCACGAGACAGCTCACTTTACTATTTGATAATTTCGCAAAAAATAAGATGAACCTTGGTCCATAAAAATATGGAATTTTGTTGGTTTGTGTTACATAAACGAACATTTGCGGACTTTCAGGTAATAAATGCACAACCTCATATCAGTTTAGCAGTAAATTATAACGCAGAAGTGAAGGAACCGATTTTTGCGATTGCTTGAAAGGGCTAAAGCGCCATTTTGTTCTTTGTCTGAATAGTTTGCGCTCATAATTGCCTTACCGTAATCGTGTGTCAGCGATTCTACTCTATTATTAATACTGAGGACGTCTAAAAATAAATAACGATTGAAAGCAAAAAAAAAAAGGTTCCCAGTATCATTTGTAATTTGTTTTTGTAATATTCTGATTTTTGCTTTACACATGAGACTGGAAGCAACATTTTCAGCATTCACAATGAAGATAATGTTCACGACTAAAATAATTTGTGACAGTTTTGTGAAGTAAAGATTTCGAAACTCCAAAAACATGTGCTGCAAGTACCGTAGTGGTCAAACTTCGGATCTCCCTAATTGAAAATTTCATTTCTCCGCCAAGTCTCCCATGTCCAGATAAAACATATAGCAACGCAGTCAATAATGCGCGATCAGACGCCCTTATTGTAACTTTTAAACTTGATACTGTCCCTTTGTTTCGTACATTACGCAACCTGATTATGGCTGTTTCGTGGTCTGCAGGGGTTTGATATTTGTCGCATTAAAAGAATATTGTAGGCGAGATAGGACTTCGCAGTAGGCCAACTTCTCTAACGACTTAAACTTATGCAAAGGCGAAAAACGCAATATTCTCAACCAGCCAATTGCGTCAAGATATGACCAGTAAATAGGGAAAAGGAACAAGACTGCGCATGTGCGACTCAAAATTCAATATTTGTTGGGACTTGTGCGTGGACACCACTTACTTTCTGAATGCTCGCCGTGCATGATCGCACTATGAGTTCTTTATAGAGGAAAGCTCATCCCAATGATCAAGTAAAAAAAGGTACTCACGAAATGTTTTTTTTTTTTGTAACACAATTAGCTCCAGAATCCTTACAATAGTAGAATTGCGTTAAAAGTATTAAAATTAGCAAGCTTCACGTGAGGAGACGCGTATTAGAGGCACTGGTGAGAACATGAGAATCAGAGGGCGAGGTGCAGCACCCGCCAACTCCGGAATCCTATAGAAAACCTTCGACTCTCCTCCTATACCGGTAGCAGTCGCAAGTGAAAATCAATGCCCAGCGGGGAATCGTTCGAGATACGCACCCGGCTTGGCTGGGTTCTTGGTACGTTGTCCTGAGAATCGCCTGGAAGATATCGACCGCGCCTGAACCCCGCGCCGCACAGACGACTGGTTGCGGCGGAGTCCCTTCGTTTTATGTCGACGCTATGTGGTTGAACAGGCTGCTCACTTTCGGAGATCAAAGAGGTTTCAAAAAAACATGGGGAACTCCAGATAGTCGTGTTGTGCACCTTGAAAACGTGCGATGGTGTCCATGCAGTCCACAAATTGTCTACATTAGGAAACCCTATGCCAAGTCCTAAAAATATATACGTGTTGAAACAAAATGACAAATAGACACCGCACAAGAGGAAGGTGAAAAAGAAATCATGCGGCTACGTTTATTTCGGTAGTTTTTTTTTTTTACTTTATCAAGCTGTAATCAATTTTCTTTTATCAACTCCCTCAACCTCAAATAGTTTATATTTATTTACGCTTGAGAAGCAACATTAAGCAGCATGTGGGCTAGAACCTAGAACTAAAATAGGATATTGCAGCCGAAATGTTAATCCTTGAAATAAGGTAGAAAAATGGGTTCCTTCGGTAGGTGGTAGATTCCTTTTAAGTGCGCCCCAACTGGGAGTTTTTTTAGACAGCTCAAGATGATACAGGGGGAAATCAAATGTTTGTTTCGAGTCCTGACACGCAGTTGGCATATATCGAATATAATGTAGCATTTCAGAATTAAACTTCTAATATGCAGTGTCGTTAGGCATTTCAATAAAACGCAACATTTTCAAAGCGGAATTGTAAAAAAACTATTATAAAGGTATTGTTATAACTTAAAATCTTAATGAAGTAACAAGGATATTGATGCCTTTACACTAGTGTTGGGGTGGTGGTGCTCACTAACTAATCTGAAATTGGATCAAAAGTCCTCGCTTTTATTTTTTTTATCTATAAACAAAACTTGTAAGGTACGTTGCTGGGCTAGTTTGTCGATATTAGCTAAACATATAAAAATAACGCTAAAAAAACTGCGATACGAAGAAAACAGGACAAGAGCTTGTACCTCTTACTTTCTGTCTGTCTTTTCTGTGCTTTTATTATGTTTAACTAAAACAAAAATGCAAATGCATCAAACCTAAATTAAAATTAAAAAAAAAAACAAGAAACCGTACAGCAGGAATGTGATGCTGATTCATGTAGCACACAGGAGGAACGCCTATCTTCGTACAAGCTTGGCAATCCTTGGGGTCTAACTAGGGCCTAATACGGTTTCTCCCAGGCGTTAGTTAGTTCCCGGGTAGTTTACTTTTGGCCTACCTATGGCTTTTCTTTAGCTCGCCACATAACTGCCCTAGTGACAAACTATAGCCAGAGATGTCATGTATCAGCCATAGAACCAGCAGTGAAGCGTAAATCAGACCATTGTTTGGAAATTTAGGTCTAAAGTTGCCACATAAAAGCACACATCCCGAAGTAAAGCCGGAGTCTAGCATTTGGCAATTTAGGGCCAAAGATGCCATATGACTGTTCTACTGCCATCGGTGAAACCTTACTTTGGCACTTGTTCGGTATGTTAGGGCCAAGATAACCACACTCTGACAAAAGAAGGGTAGTATTGGCTCTTTCTTGATATATTATTGGCTTTTTAAGGCCTAAATACCTAAACAAAACTGATTTGGCCTAAGAATATAGCTTCCATGGGATGGATGTTGTGTTATCATATATTATGAACGGTCTTCTATAACGTTAGAAATAACCCAAGGTGGTGGCAAGTAATTTTGAAAAATGACACTGGTCTGATTTTAATTCTAGAACAAACGACAACAGTAAGAATATCTCGAGCTCCAGGCATAAGTAGAAATACAAGATCTAATGATATGATTTGAGGTTTTAACATGGCTCACTTCGCATACTCACAGTGCTACAGGCATGATACAATTTAATGAACGCGTAGGGTTGCAGAAACGAAACTGTTTTTATTTTGTGCAGTTCAAAAACTAAAAGTGGGTTAGTATTTGTTCTTTTTTTTTTACTTTTTCACTATGCACATTTTAGGCTCGTCTAAGTTTAGTTTGTCGGCGGATAAGCCCCGCAGCAGCTAATGCTAGATTCTTATATTATGATTGTTCATATTCGTACTGAACGAGTTAAATCTATTCACTTAATATACTCCAACCGTTTTTTGTGCTATAAATTATAAACAAAATAAGTGTCCGACGTGGGGAGGGACGTTAACTTAATAAAAACAAATTAAAGTGACATTCACATATTTTGAACAGCACCGCACACACTGAAATAGAACGTTTCATTCTGTTCAAGCCACATAGTTTCTGTGACATACGCGTTTATTTACACTTCCGGTTTACTGATAGCGACTGTCGAGATGCAAAAGAAACTCACAAATCAGCTCCTACTGCTTGTCCAGAACGTGAGGTAATTAACAGCTTTCTACAAACGCAATGGGTGTTTTATTCAAAAAGGGCGTGCCCGCACGTTTCTTTCCCATGTTTACAACATAAAGTTGGCGTCTCAGACTAGAAGCTTTTTATTTTACGCTTTCGTCTGCTCATCACGTCGGAGTGTCATTTTCAACCTATACCTTTAGCTCTTTATTTTCACCACTCATTGCTTTATCTTATTTTTCACATTTTTATGAGCCTTTTTACGAAATGAATATTCGAGTCCTCCGCATTTCTGAGGCGACTTATAAAAATGAGTGTAAGCGGAGATTTTTTCTATAAAAAACAAACAAACAAACTTAAAACTAACAAATATGATCAATGAGGGATTTTATAAAATTTTAATCGAATAAACTTTGAAGCAGTTTAATTAAAAAAAAACTACTGTTTTGAGAGTAGAAAATTTGAAAAAAAAAGTGTTCAAACGGCGATACATCTATTTAAATGGGCAAACTTGGTTTGTCAACTTGAGGCTATAGGCCTAATCTAGACAAAATATCCACAACTTTTTAAAGTTAAACATTCACCCGGTAAGCTCAGATTTCACTACAAAAAACTTCTATACCTTCTTGATACTTTTAAAGGCCCTGCAGTTCATCCTGAGTTTACTTTTTATGGTGCAAAGTAAAGAACAAGTGGACATTATTCCTTGCTTCAAGTTAATCATAGTATGGTGATTATTATGGTTCAGACGGTCGTGGTAGCGCCGGTGTCCACAGCGTAAAGAGGGAAGGCAACGGCGATGACGGCGGAAAGACTTGTAGTTGAACGCTACGTGGCAGTCATGGAAGTGCACGTGATGAAATGTTGGGCTGGATAAGTCTTTTCCTTTATGTGGCCCACGGGATGTGAATAGTCCCGCAACTACGCGCGAGGTCGCGCACTCGCAAAGTGGAAGCAACCTTCTAGAAGCTCGACCCGTGTTTCCGACGCTACCCAATATACCAGACCATTGCGCGTCTCCATCCACCAACTATAATTCATACATGTTCTTATAATCTCAAATTGACTCTTATTTTTATTTCAATTTTACCGTTAATTTGTTTTCAGTAGCTTTATTTTGAATTTCATAATACGTGCCTCTTTTTTTTATTTTTGTCTTACAAGAAGCCGTTCTGTGTTTTTTTTTAGCTACAAATCGGCGTACGTGACATCCTATCACTACACTGCACTAACTATAACCGGACTTTTATAATCTAACTCATTAGCTCTCTATATCATCTTGCCATTTACTCAGAAACAATCGGCCATCTTTTGTTTTATTAAAGTTAACCCGGATTTATAAACAATAATAAGGTCTAGATTAAGAATCTCTAAATAGTTTAATATTGAGAACATTCCATACAAACGGCTATCCGAAAAAGCAGTTGTAAAAAGAAGAGTTTTCAAGGCAAATTTACAATGCCCTTATAAATTTTATTTAGGCTGCGTCAATTAAAGAGACACGTAAGCCCATCGTCAATAGTAATCGCTAGTTAAAAGTGTGAGTTCTAGAAACAATTCAGTATTTAATTTTTGGAGCACCAGGTTTTTCAAAACCTTAAGCACAAAGTTCGAGGTGAACTTAAAAATAAATAATTGTTCCGTTTATCGCAGAAAGCACACAAACCACAAGAGCAACTTTGAAGAAAGGTGCATCTCACTTAACGGTCCATCGACTGGTATGTTTAGAAGCATAGCGAGGAGGTACACGATAAGCAACTAATACCCCATATGCATGGCCATCATAGATGTACCTTTAACATAGGTCACCTGCCAATTGGCAAATCATCACACGCTCTTCAGTCGTTAGCACACGCCACGCGCGGAGAATCGTGAATTAATTCGCCACAGCGAATAAATGTCGCTTAACTAAATGTACCTTCATGATCGTGTGAATGTGATATAGCCTTTCAAGTGTCATTCATTTTCTCGGCGATGCAGTTTTTTGATAGGACGATCGTCCGTTGACAACGAAAAATTATGTTGAAAGGTAAGGGCCGAGAGAAGCAGGCTTCTCATTCCATGGCTCTGTCAATCCTCCGTGCGGAGCTATAGGGAGGACCTGTCTTGCCCTCGGCCTCATTAATCAACCGGTTGCAGCCGCCTTCCTCTCACTCCTTCTTGTTTGCTCTCTCCTTCCCCTCTCCTCGCTCTCTCTTTGTCGTCATTTACAGCTAGCTCTTTTTATTGACGCTGCCCGGTATTCTATTGAGAGCAATTCCTACATTTCGGTAGTGAGAGTAGACACCGACAACATTTATATCATTTTTGGTAAGCTTCAATATATGCTGGGCCAATTATTGCCTATGCAAAACTCGTTTTTTCATCCTGACATCTCTTGTGTTTCATGTAATACAGTGAGAGCTCATTTCGTTGATAAAACACGTATAACCTGTGAAGTTGCAGCACTTGGTCACCGATGTCACTTGTTTTTTTTTGTCCTTGTACCTCTAAGTTGCAGAACGAACTGAAGTGTACTGAGGCATGTGCTTGTGCGCCACCAACGTTTTAATATGTGTGCCTCTGAGTAACGACTGCGCGAAAGGTTGAATAACGAATTCATGGACGGCCTAATTGTTAAACGTGTTCAGGAGGGGAGGACGCCACGAGAGTGCACGACAGGAGAGTGCCGCGACATGATATCGTCTGTCATTAGAGCGCGCGTCACGAGAGCGCTGAACAACAGCAGTCACAAATGTGCCTTTCCCCGTGGCCGTCAAGTATCGAATCTTCTTCTGTAGTAAATGGGTTGTTACACATCGAATTAACTGTCACGTGGCAGCCAGCACTGCACAATACATGAGTGCGGCTTCACATTTCGTTATTAATCCTATGAACGAACGAATTGAATTCTTACGCGTCCCGAATTGGACGTTTTCCCGACGTTTTCTAAAATTAAACATGATAATGATATAAGACCTGCGCGCTCGGTAGGCTCGTGTAGCCTACCGTGCGCTCCTGTACATCTCAGTACCTGGCGGATGCACTTCGTGGAGAGCCGCAATGGAGCAGCAAGGCCATCTACGTTCACGTAGCGAAGAACCTGAGCGAGCTAGTTGAAGTGTACTACCAAATGTTTATGCTTGACTACATCCTCGGTGTTTCACGGTCATTCAGTCGTTGAATGTTTTTCTTTATACAATGGAACCGTAATCATTAAACAGCTATACCTCCGAGACTCTGTATCTTGCTTCTTCAATTCAAGTTTGCTAAAAGTGTATTTTTTTAGACTGACCCGCAGGTCTGCATGCTCAGCCAATTAAAAGACATCAAGTGTTCGATACGCAACTCCCTTTGGTGTCAAAATTTCAGTTCTATAAAATTATGTGTTGCAATACCCCAATATCCATACTTTCCAAGGCGCTCACATGGGCTCTCGTGACGTGCGCTCTTCTTATCTGCGCTCTCATGTCGCGACTCTCTCATGTCATGCGCCCTGACGTCGCGGCGCTCTTCTGTAGCGCGCTCTCCCGACGGCGCTCTAGTGTCATGCGCTCTCGTGCTATACATCTTTTCCACAAGGGCGCACCCACCGTGAAATGTCCTCACTTCTGGTCTGCGGTAAAACATCGTTTTGATCTCTCCACGCCTCTGGAAGCTGCTTACGAAAAATGCGTTATTGTCACACATTCTTGTTTTACCTAACCTATATTTTCTCGCATATTCCAGGTTGACATGTTCTATTATTTGCTCATCCCGCATACTACACACAAAACCTACTTCACTGAGAATGTCGCGAAAGAGAACACGTCTATACAGCCGTTCAAGAGTGCACTTGTCAAACCTAAACGTCGTTTCCCATGTGAAAAGAATTATGTGGCGCAATGTGCGTTCGGGTTTTCTGGCACCGGAATGGGTTCGCGTTTATGACATTATTAACTTGTATGCGTAATGATTTAGTAAACAAACGATGCAAAAAAAGCAAAGATAATTAGAACAGCGAAAAGGAAGAGGCGTGAAAGCAAACAAACGATGAAGCGGTTTAAGTTGCGGGGACCGGAGGCAAGGTTGACTCCGGACACAGCGGCGAAGCTCTCGTTCAAATCAAACTACGCTACCAGCCAAACACTCGAAATGCTGTAGCAGACGACGACAATATTGAGTGCCCAAAAAAGAGCACCAGACACTAACCCTTGCGGGATACCAGCATTGGCAAGTTGAATTACGAGCAAATCGCTTGTTTCTTCTATTTTGCTTTTGACATTAAGTTTAAGTGATTTTTATAGAGCGTAAGTGTGCAAATCAACAACAACTTTGTTAATACATTTATCGGGAACAAAATAGCAGTCGGATATTTACTCTTTTGTTTCTTTCATGAAATCATACAAAATTTAGGATATTTAACTATATTTGTATTCAGCAATTTCCCAACGTTTCGAAACCGATTCGGTTCCTTGCTCTCGGGTGAGTTCAGTTAAGAACACGAGTCGCTGATATGCTCACACAGATGTACGGGGTTTTGCTGAAGTATCCCAGTCCTGAAATAAAATAATAATTTATCTTGAGAGGTTAAAATATAGCGCCAAAGCCCTTTCCTGGGATCTAGGTTTTTATTTAAGTTCTTCATTAAGCTTTCCTCTGGTAATCACGAGTTTTACTTTAAAGGTCCCCTTTATCGTCTCCGTAATAGAGAATTGGAGAAATTACAAAATACTCTTTGCTGACCGGGTCTGCTGAGGCACCGCTGCTCGGAATGTGTGAAGGGAAGGATTGCGCTCCAGAACTCGGGGATCCAGGGGAAAATCCCCAACCCTTGAGCGCTTCGATCGGGATGAGCATCACAGCGTCGTGCGTCTGCGTATCAGTATTTCTTGGGGTATGCACAAGTGCGATTTCACAAAAGATAGACCAAAGGGTGCAGGTCGACATTTTTAATTTATTTTATGTTTGTATATACGATTGCCCAGCTTCTGGGGTAACAAAAAGTCCTTTATGAGATTTAGAAATATCAAGAGATTAGAATTGATTATAGATTATAAAAAGGTGGACCCTCGCACCTTTACGCGCAATGCCCAAACGTTTATGACATGGGCATAATAAAATAGTATCTATTTATTTTTAATTTTTAGCCATACCATACGACTCCACATGTTTTTTTTTGTAAAAATATACATGTTTTATGAATTGATATATATGCTTTTGTGTAAAATAAGTGTCAAACGAAACTGATGGTACGCTTTTTTGCGACGTCTGTAGGCGTGCATCTTTGAAAAAAAAAACAAGAAAAGCACAATTTCTATATTTCTTTAAATAAATATCCTACTTGCTAAGCTAAGCTTAATCAAAATATATAAAGTTCCCTAACTGTTCAACAACGCTTAAAAACTCGGCACGAACTGGAAAGAAACCGTAAACAATAAAGCGTTCCGACGGCAGTTAAAAAAAGGTATAATCCTAATGTGAATGTCAATCACCATCAAACCAAGTCGCATAATGTTGTATGTGTTGCAAATAAAATTCATCCACTGATTCCGTCTTGCCGATTCGGGTACGCTGTGTCGCTATGATGATACGCAGGCATTGCGGTTTTTGATGTTACAAAGTCACGCCATTCTTATACTTTTATCGGAAGAATGCTTGAATAGTTAAGCGATCAGCTAACAAGTCATAAGAACCAATATTTAAATACACTAATTTGAAAGACTCGTAAAAACATCTAAGAAAGTAGCTGTCTCGGGTTTCAAAGTGTACAGCCTCTCAGTAGATGCGTAATAATAATTCAACAAATGAAGCTTCTGATTATTTATAACTAATGAGAGCCTGACAATAAGTAACATATTAATGGAGGACACACCCACAAGGGTTTTTAAACACAGTAGAATTTTTATTTCTTGTAGAACCAGATCCTCCGAATGCAGAACAGCTCTAGGGCGTTTTCATTTCACGCGTAAAGAAAGGGTTGCCATCAAACAGTCCTTGTTACTTGCACACCGACATCTCTTCCAACCTTATCATCTCTAATTTTCTGGTGTCGGCGATCTTCCATTGTCCCTGAGACGAGCCTAACTCTCTAAAAGCCAGACATCCTGAGAATATTATTTTTCCTGCCCAAATGCATAAGAAGCCAGGTGGCGCACCAGAAGCCCCGCAATATTTTACATCTTGCCCTCCCGGCAAGCAAGAAGCTCCTTTTGATAATCCCTAAAAGCTTGGAAGTCTGGCCGGCAAAATCATTGGGCAGCCTGACCTTAGCCGGGGAGTACAGACACACACGTATACATATGACAAGGCAACTTTCTAAGGTTCTTCCCGTTTCAAGATTAGTTTTTCAGTCTTAAGAGGATTGGTGAGGAGTGGTGCTTTGAATGCGATAATCTAGGGTTATGAATTTTACAAAACACGCGTGCTCCAATATCTTGCCCACTCGTGAGAGCGGGCGTCGATCGCCGTTCGCGCAGGCCAAAGCTAAAAGTTCCCGTTCCCAACTCCACAGTAACCTGCGGGCCTCACACGCTGGTACCCGAGACGTCGTTCTTTTATTTTGACTTCAGTTCTAATAAAAAAGTTCAGCAAATAAGTTTTCATTCTAACACCAAGGCATAAACAGTTCGCTATGTGTATCTTTCAGTACATTCGGATAAAATATCAAAAACGCCAAGTGAGGGCGTTGCTTTGGAAGTACCCAGCGCTATCTAACAAAGGAAAGCCAAGTTATCAGCAGGCATGATGCGCATGTGCGACATTTGGTTTGTTGTTCGTTTTTTGTGGACCCCCCCCCCCCCCCTCCCGGCTCAGTGAGTGCTGTATCTCGGCGGTGACATTAGATGAAGCATGCAGGGGTGAGCAACAGCCAACAAGCGAAATCATTTGTGGCTCATCTAATAGGGTCGCCCATGTTGAGCCCTCAGTCTTTGAGTGATAAGGGATAAAGCCGGCAGTAAAACAATTATTACGCGGAAAGTGATTACGAAAATTTAACAGACACTGAAATGACGCTCGAGCACATAAACTCTCATGATAGTTCGATTTTTTCTCCTAGATAGCGCCGGCTGCTGCCGAAGTCAGGTGCTCGCTTTGCCTTTTTAATATTTTTTCCGACTGTACGTTTAATAAAGTAATTTATCTGAATATTTGTTTAAAAATAATGTAACCTTAAAAAGGGTCATTGCAGGAGGGGAAAATATTACATACACTGCATGGAAATGCAACAAAGACATATATTTAGTACGCAGCCTATAGAAAAGCACTAGCAAGGTTTAGAATAACGTTAAAAACGCATACCAACAACCCCAGTGTACAGAGCGCGACACTGTTAGCCCGAACAAGCGATCGCCGGTTTTTCCGGTTTTTCTCTTTGAAACCAAGGGATGTCATCCAAGTTATTATTGCTACGGAAAGAGCTCATTTAGCTCTATATTGTAAGCGATAAAGTTTCGGGGTCGCCAATACTATTTAGAAGTAAAATGCGAAATTGCGCCGATGCCCTGTTCGCGCTAATAGTGTCGCGATGTGCACTTATAATAAAACCTTATAATAACAAAACCAAAGCAACTTTTTTTTAGACAACTATTTTTAAAAACACATATCTTCTTTCAGCAATAGGCAGACTATCCAAACTTGCACTTTGTGCACCTGAAGTTTTAAATGGGAATAAAAAAAATATCCCCCAAGCAAAAACAAATCCAGAGGCGCTAGGCACAAGTAAGTTTGGCGCTACATAGCTTTCCCTTGCCAAGGTTAATGCCTCGCGATCCTAATCGACTTTCTTTCCGTCAGCAATTAGCCTGAATACTTAATTAAGAAACCTTCCTTTGATTTTCCGCTTAAAGACTTTGGGTTCCCAACGTCTGTTCTTCAAACGGAGGACATTAAAATTAGTTAGGTTTCGTTTTTGCCTTAAACGTTACAAGAAGTGCAAGATATTAGGAGGTTGTGTGGATCAGGAAAGAAAGAAGTAAAGTGCTTGTGAGAAACTAAACGATATTTCAATTTCCCCGGTGCTCTTTGGGACCGGAGCTTAATACCATTTGCGATGTTGTTGGACTTTGACAGTGCGGACGCAGACGGTTTAAGCATTGAGCTGTGTAAGGTAAGCAGAAACGATAACAACAATAAATCCGTCCTCTACAATAAACTATTCACCGTCTCATTCCATTTATATTTAATCAACTATACTCAAGACTCTAAGGCATAAGGACAGGTATGGCAGATAATTGGAAACGTAAGCAGGAAATTTCCTACAAATTAACAATTGAAATTGTGTTAAAAATGCAGACATAGATAAAGGCCACAATTTGGCAGCGAGAGCATCAGTGATTGTCGAAATCAAACCAGGGAGGTGGTTTTATTCTTCGGTAGTGCAATTTTGCTACAATAAGTAAATTTCAGTGGATAATTAGCTTAGAGCTGGCACTTTTTACTGATAATCAAAACAGGATCAGATGCACAAATGGAGAGGTACTTTTTATCTTGAAAGACATCATTAAACAACACCAATTACTACATGCATGTATGCATGTCTCAGATGACTGTTTAATTACGAGCACCCCATAACATGGACTGTTTTAAGTAGATTTTTCTAATTGCAGGTAACAAAACAATGATGCCATCAAGTTGTCGGAATCTTCTTACTATTGATATTATAACTAAACGAACTTTCTCTAAAATATTACAGGCTAAAAAAATAGTTGTTCTGCTTGAAAGGTTCTTTATATTCCTATTGGAAGATCAGACCACTGTTGGATTAAAACACAGCAAAACAAATGTACTCCCAATTTTTTTCTTTGTTTCCGCATCAATGCATCTGTGTGTATAAAACGTGGTTGCTCTACTAGATAGTCTAATCTGATTTGTTTTAAATACAAATATATAATATTGTTCTGTGCGTCACTGGATAATAAAAACCGACATCTCGTACAATTTGTTTTTCACCGAAAAAGATATTACTTCCACTCGTGTATTTTATTCTTAGATGAGCATATCCCAGTTAATACTTAGTAGCTTCCTTTACAATTACCATACTAAATTAAGGTAACTTGTGTGAGATATTTGATTACAACAGCCTACTTTAGATATATGCCTGCTTCATCGCATACAATGAACACTTAACAATTCATGCAGATAGTATCGTACACTTATACTGTAGCTTCGCCGCAGTAAACACACTTCCAGAACAAAGTCTCGCCAATTTCTGTGTATACTAGTTTTAGAGTTTAGACATAGAAAACGTTGACCGGTGAAGGTTGAAAAGGGGCGTTTAATATACGCCTGTCAGGTACGCCTGCCCAGAAAAAAGAACGGTGAGCCGCGCGAGCGATGGCTCGTTCTTGGGGTTAGTTGTATTTTTTTGCGACAACGCTAACACTCGGACATCCGAAATAAAATTGTCCTCACCTGATGTTTCTTTAATGTCAGCATCAAATGTGTTGAGTCGTTTCAGCTTCTCGAAGGGAGCTGTCGACGTGTAGGGACGTTGAGTCTGCTGGTGGCCAGGAATATCTTCGATGCAAATATTCAATTAGAAAGTCGCTTTAATTTTCCGCTGCCAATGCGTATTCTCGCTTCTTTTTTCTTCTTTTTTCAGCCTACGCCATTGCTTACGGAAGCTTCGTTGTCGTACCCGCCATACTTGTTTTGGTGCTGGTGATTCGTATTGTGGTGAGGTCGTTTCCTCGGTTATCTTATTGCCGACGCGTTTTCACTGTGCACCCAGTGGCGGCTGCCCTTGCCACCTTTATGCTTGTTCGATGAATCTTGCCAATTTCCTTTTGACTGTTTACTCTGATTTCGAGGCTTGTGAGGATCGTCGTAAAAAATGATGTAAAGCGTACCTAGATTCCCCCTATGCTTCATGTGGAGACCAAAGTAGCATTGGCGTGCGCTGTTGTAAAAGTAGCGTTCCTCGAGTGGCCACGTCTTGAAAGGCACATGTAAGACAGGACCGCCCTCTCTTGTAAGGTGGAATCTCCTCCACAGATCAGGGCAAAACTGAGGTCTTGTTTGCACATCTTCCGCTTTGATGGGTTCCCGGATATCCGTCGTTTTTCGCCTGATGTTGTTTCAGACTTTTATGAACACCAGGAACCTCTGGCTGCTTCATCGCCTTTCGAAATATGGATGTTGGAACTGAAAACGTTCAATATAGTCACGACCATATCGCCTAATTTTGTGATGCTGATTTCACAAGCAGGGAAACAATGCTCCTTGCCTTCTTGCATCCGCAACTGTGCATTAACAATGACGTGTACTGCCGCGGATTCTTTAGTCGTTAGATGATTGATATACAGTAGCATGGCGGAATCACAACATACTCCTTGACCGATAACGCCAGGGAATGTGTTGGAAGATCGGGAACTAGAAGGCGTCAAGGCTGTTCATCTTCACCAGTAAAGCTGCCTTGTCCCTCGAGCATGTGAACTTTGCTCCTTTTTCGTACGATTGTGACATGCGGTTGCTCTGTAAAGAGTTGTCCAGTAACAAGAGGTTCGCTTGCGCTTCACTTGAAACAACTTAGATTGGAACGCGGGCTGCACTCGGTCTATGGTAACGCTTGCTTTCCTGATTCCTCACTGTAGTACCTGATCGAAACCAGAGCCTCCAATCTTACATCCTTCCAAGATCATCGGCATCCATTTTGCGCAGCGTAACGCATTGGCTTCCAAGCTCAATAAGTACTCGGACAAGCTTTTCGTCTTCGAGGGCGTCTTGAAAATACTTCTCGTTTTGTACATTGACTTTCACCTTGTCTTGATGTGATGTTTTCGACGGTCGTACTTCCTATGCCTCTGCAGTTAGCTGTTTTATGTCCTATTCGGTGTTATTTACTGTAGAGTTCTTGTTTTTGTAGCTTACGACACTTTGCAGACATATGTCCGTATTCGTCCCAGTTGAAACACTGTGGATCACCATTATAATAAATGGCAAATGGCGGTTTTTCTTTAGTACATCTGTGGGCATTTTGATCGCTGGACGGAACAGTATTTACCGTCCCTAAAATGGATGCCAGGTAGGATCGGTGGGATGCTTCTTCCACGACGGCGAGTAGGGCACCCAAACGTTTTAAGCACTCCAACAACGTCTCTGAGGCACAAAACCTGATAACGATCAGACTCTGAACGAGCGCTTCGTGGAGGATGCCGCAATGATATATTTACCGATTTCGTCTGCCGGAAGTTGACAAAAACAAAGGACAAAGGCGCGCCAGGCTGACTTCCTCGTGAAACTACTGATCGACTGTGTCCTTCGGCAGTTTTTGCCTCGCTTTCATCCCCTGGAGTAGGCGTTGTAAATTTATGACAGGCGAAAATTCTTTTTTCAGCTCCAGGTTCTACTCAAGCCACCAGCGCTGGACACTGACGAGGCCGTTGTACCATGTTTTGGCTATTCCTTCTACCTTCCTTAGCGCAAAACACGTCGTCTGCTTCTCGTTATATGAGCATATCGTCTATAGTTCGTTAGCTTTTCTCGGCCAATGTTCAACTGTCTGCACCGGATTCGTCACGGGCTTGAACGCTGGTACCAGCTTACCGGAGTCTCGGTGGCCTTGGGTCATGAGTGGCCTGGATTCTGGAACGAAGCACTTCAACTCTGCCCTTGGCCACTCCTCACATGGCGGCTTGTACTGCCTCTACAATAGTCTGAAGTCCAGAGGTCACCGGTCGGTCCATACAACCCAGTCTGGATTGTTGGTGAAACGCTTCCTGTGTCTACCACCGATGTTGTTTGCCCCACGGTGTCGGTGTCGGAGCCTTCCGAATCTTGAGCTGCCACGCCACCTTGACTCGTGAATGAGTCCTAGAAACCACCAAGGGTCGTGCTCCCTTCCCTGTTCCAGTCGAGACGGTTGCTGAAAGTCAAGAAAGGCCGCTGACGCATTCTGCCGTGTTCGGTTCCGCTTGCTCCGCCGCTGCCCTTCCTCGTTCGCTTCGGCCATGTAGAGGCTCTGATCGCTGCCACGGGTTTGACGATTTGTGGCCACAGGTGTCGACTTGCGGTGGGCAGTGGTCACTGGATCAAGCTTGATCGATCCCGATTCTGATATGCTAAAGCTTCGACATAGAGAACGGGAATCAGTGAAGACTTAAAAGGGGCGTTTAATATGCGTCTGGCGGGTACGCCTGCTCAGCAAAAAGTACGAGACGCACACGAGCGATGTCTCGAGCTTGGGTTTAGCCGTATTATTTTGCGACGGCGCTAACATTATACTCTATCAAACCTAAATGCGGCTGCAGAATCTATCTACTCATTAAATATGTTAGATACTTTAGACTTGAATCAATTCCTAAAGTATAGGCTTAACAATTCTGAACTACGTACAGACCTAAAGAAACGTTTTATTAAGCATGCAATGAAGCGAAACTGGTCGAGAGAGGTTCGTCGTGAGCTAAATTTGTAAAAAAAAAACGATACATTTAAGGGCAGAAGTCCACATAAAACAAAGGAAGATCTTGTTGTGCAGGATGATTCTTGCACGAGAATCCAGGCCAAGATGATTCTGCAGGCAATCTTTCGTTTATAATACCCTTTGGTGTAGCTATAGAAGCGTTCTCGCAGAGCATTCTGGTTCGTACCCTTTAAGTTAACTGTACAGACTTTATACTACCTAAATACAGACCTATTGCTGAACTGCGTGTAGGGGCAGAGTTATCTGTGTACGTATTCGTGGACCAAGTGAAATGTTTATCGATAAGATTAGTGGTCTTAAGCGCGAGGTAAGAACTTCTGCCGAAGACCGATTGCTTGTCAAAAATAAATCCTCCTCAAGAAGGCATCTAATCCCAAAAAGTGATTTATATACTACAGATATTAAGAACACAAAGAGGAAAAAAAGGAAAACAAAAGAAAAGAAAAAGAAAGAAAAAAATGAAGAACAAGGAAATTAAAAAGAACGAAAATAAAAAGTAGAAGAAGATGATGATGAAAATGGAGAAGAAATAATATTTATTGGCAAGGCTTCAGTCAGATTTGAGTTTCGGGTCTGGCTAAAGCATTCAATGGCTTCAGTGGCCAAACCCAGCAATAATGAGAAGTCAAGTAAAAATATCTACACAGAATAACGCGCACACATGCAGAAACACACACGCACAGATATTGCAAACAAATGATGCAGTCGCATAGAACAGACTTAACCACGCTTCTGGAAGTTTTGAAGATTTGCGGAATAAAGACGCACTCCCATAGTATGTAAAAAAAGGCACATGTCCGCATATGTATAGCACATCAGGAATAGACATACACACACACACAAAGACACACAAGCACGCGCAAGTGCACACACATGAACATACACCATATAATCTTGGCACTGAGGAGCGAAATGTCGGGGGCAAGCTTACGTCCTCACCGAAGGAAAATTCACACTCACACACACATACAACATCATTTGTTATACATTTTAAAAGAAAAAGCCCAAATATGCAAGTGTACGTTCACTACATACGGGTTGTCAATAAAGTTTTATAAGAAAAACCAAAATACGCATCAGTTCATGGTCAAACATAAATAGTTATATCCAGCCGGTTTTCAAAGATCACTCAGAAGACACCTAAAAGGATATGAAAATACCATGTCAGTGGTTCATGCCAAAACTAAAGCAGATATCGCTGTCTGTGTGTGTTTTTCATAATTTTTTTAACGTTTTGTTTGAGGTAGTCTGGAACAGTGAATCGTGGAGGTTATTGAAAATTTGCGGAACATAAAAACAGTAGAAACGTTCGTCGTAGCGAGTTTTCGCCCTTGCAATATTAAAACCTCCAGACGAGATAATAAATCGTCTAAGCGCAATTTTGTATTCACTTTCCTAACACTGTCGTCAGGTGAAAGTTTAAAGCAAGAGCCAGTAAAACAAGGGCAATTCAAGTGAGGCAAACGCGTTGGTGCCGGATGAAGGCATACTGTTCTGTGCGACTACCTCATATGCATTTTAAATTTTAAGAATTTTAGAATTCCCATAAAGCAGACAATAATAATACAATTATGCCATACCTCAGTATGTTTTAAGCTGAAAGCGTGCAGAAGGTTTCTTGAAATTGGCAATGGTGAAAATATTTATTGCGGTATATCCAACAAGAGGCGATTCTCAACTGTTGGTATAGGGAAGACATGTGAGTGTTCCGTGAAATATCGCGATCTAAGTAAGCACCTAAATACTTTACGAAGTTCTCTTATTAAAAAAAAAAACTATAATTAGAATATGGGCAACTGGGCTTGTGAATGCTTAATGCAAATGTCAAACTAACGTTTTCAGTGGAGTACGGAAGCCGATCACTTTTTTAATAAAAACTTGAAGCTCTTTAGCTGAAAAGGAGTCAATTATTTTAGTTACATCTGTCTGGAGAATTTCCTTCGGACACTCGTCGACCATATGCCGAGAAAACATAACGGTGTCATCGGCATATTGGAGAATTCTCGAATTAGTCTTTACCCCAGATATATCATTTGCGTAACTGTTAATAAGAGGAGGAGACAAAACAGAGCACTGCGGAACTCCGGGTGTAACGTAGACACTTGACAGATACAGTCATTTCTTATTTACACTACCCGCGTATGGTTCCAAAAAAAACTTCCGAGCAATGCATGGAGCGGTTCCCTTAATACAAAGCTGAAACGTGTTTCTATGAGGATGCTGTGGTTTACTTTGACGAACGCCTCGTCTACATCCACAAAGAGAGCATACACATACGTGCTTTTGTCAAAGAATGAGTGGAACGTATCCTAAAATGTCTTAAGGAAAGTAATTGTACGACGTCCGCCAAAGAACCCGTATTGGTTCGGCAAGGTTAAGTTGAATTTCTCAACAAAACTGAACATAAGAACGAAGATATTTTTTCTAAGATATGTGAAATTCAAAATATTATGAAGAGTGGCCTTACAATGAGAAAATAATAATAATAATGATAACATTCAATCTATTTTATTAGGTGTCCAGGAACACCTATTCGGTCTCGGTGCTGGCAGAATGGACATTCACGCAGATAAAAACAAGCACACTCACATTAAAAGATAAATCGTGAAAATCATAACGAGACAAAAACCCCAGCTTCAGAATCACACAAAAAATTTAGAAGGTAAATATTTATGTTGGGACTTCATACTTTGGTGCAATGTGAAGATGAATTTGCATAGTCTGGAGAGTTAATCACACAGTAAGAATAAAAAAGTGCAAATTTGCAAACGTTCTTGCAAATATAAGTTACCAAGTATCCGTCACTTCATTTGAAATCAATATAGGGTAGCTCAAAGAGATCATAACATGTGGGCTGCATGAGATTGAACAGTAAATAAACGTGTCTAAAAAAATTAAAAAAAAGAATACAAATTCGTGTGCAATTTACTCTAACATTTGAGCACCTTTCAGCTCTGCCTTAATTAGAACAAATTTTGATTGAGTGATCGAAATACTTTCGGCTGGAGTCACATATGTCCAGCTTTCTTAGCGTAACCGTTGTAACCATGAAATAATCTAGGAATTGGGCAGAAATAACTAAGTTACTTATGTGTATAAAAATTCAAGGAATTATAACATTCACATCAGACAAGAGACTTTGGGAGTCAATTAGGCCAATAATGGTTTCAACCCAAATAGCAAATCCGTTTTTTCTCTACGTCGACGCAGGTCACGCAATCCTACACGTTCAAGAAGAACTTCAAGATCCAAAGTTTTCTCATCCAAAACGAAGATGAACGTGTGCTGCAGCTTTTCAATTTTAGAAAAATTCGTTTTACGAATTTCTAACACACCGCCAACTCCAAATCCCGCTGAGAGCGGCCAAGTGAAGAGTAAATTGTTAAAATCGTGCATCGATTGTTTAATTCGCTAGTCAGGTGACACTGAAGGAAAGCACTCCTAGAGATGCGCAAACATTTCGCGCATCCTAACATTAAACCTTAGGTTTGAATAAAATAACACCGAGGTCTCGTATTTAGATTACACGAGTCAATTAGCCCCCAGTTAAATGAAAAAAACCGACATTTTGAGATTTCCGAGAAAATGTCAATATTTTGTTTTTTGAAGGGTTCAGACGGAGCCTGTTTGCTTTAAACCAATTGATGAATCTGTTCATGTCTTACTGTAGTCTTCCGCAATCGTTAGCAGTTTCTATTTGACTGCATATTTTAATCTCATCGACGTACTAGAAGAACTATGACTGCGAGATAGCAAGTGGGATAACATTGACAAATATAAAAAGAGAAGAGGGCCTAAAACACATCCCAGAGGCACTCCAGAGATTATAGGGTTTGTTGTGGTCGTCTTATTATCATCTCCTATAAAACCCTTCCTATTCAGCAGATAACGTCCGACCCACTCAATCAAGTTTTCCCCAACACCGCAGTAAGGAAGTCTAGATTGTAACGTTTTAGGGTCAACAACGTCAAAGGCATCGCCTAAATCAAAATGAACTACGTCAAGGTGACTTTGCTTACAGAGAAGGCGGCAGGCTGTATTCATAGAAGTAACTCAATTTGTTACTGTCGACCTGCCCTGAACAAATCCTGCTGAATAGAAATAATAACATTTCAGAATGAGAAATATAAGATGCCTAAATAACCATTTCGAAAAGTTTCAAAAAAAAAAAAAAGAAAAATGGAAGAACGGTCTATAATAGCAAACATCGCCATTCTTTCCAGACTCAAGCAGAGGAGCAATTACAACGAGCTTCCATACGTCTGGAGATATTCCGCAATTTAAACAGTTATCATGTTTCACAGAGCGCAGGGGTGGATAAATCACGATAGGTTCTAATCCGAGCTCATGGCACTCCATCGTGACCACATGATAGCTTAGTTTTCATTTTCTTAATACACATCGTAATGAATTTCTTGTTTACTCAAATCGAGTGTAGCAGGTCGTCATGTCCGTCTGGATGAGATTGAGAAAGAAAGAATCTATGTGATCAGTGTAAACAGAGCTTAAATGACCAGCAAATATTTCATATTTATTTATTTATTTTTCTATTTATTTATCTTTACTGCCAGCCGTAAGGCCAGGGCAGGAGTGGTACAAATAGCAAACAAACAAAAGGTCATAATTACATACTCACAAAAAGGACATGAAAAAGGTATTAATTACATGCATACACAGGCTCTAGTTCCTTTGCAAATGACATGAGATCTTCGGAATTGACAACACGTGCGGGTAGCTTGTTCCATTCATCTATACACCGAACAAAAAAGGAGTACTTAAAACGATCTGTTGAGCACCAATACGGTTGAATATAACGATTGTGTTTTGTTCTATGCTGCATAGGTTCGGGAGTTGTTACGTATTTCGAAACATTTATTCTGCAACATCCATTCAAAATCTGAAAAAAAAAAGTTTCATTCTGCTTATAGCCAACCTGGTTTGAACACTGCATAGGTTTGCTCGGGACCTCAGTGCGGAGACAGAGTCGGTTGATTTGTAACTATTGAATATAAATCGCACTGCTTTGTTTTGTAGTCTTTCTAGAATATGAACATTTCTAGTGGTAAATGGCTCCCATACAGGGCTCGCATAGTCAATGGTTGGTAAAGTCAGACATTTAAAAGCCATTAATTTTACTTCTGGACTCGCATGATCTAGCTTTCTTCTGATCATCCACAGTTTTTGAAATCCTTTTTGAAATACATGATCGATATGGGAGTTCCAGTTTAGATCGGAGCTAAAAAACACTCCCAGATATTTATACTCAATAACTTTATTCAAAAAGAGGCCGTTTATGTTATAGTTAAATTCCAGAATTTGTTTTTTACGCGTTACATTCATATAGACAGTTTTCTTAATATTCAATTCCATCTGCCATTCAGTACACCATTTATCTATTTTGCTCAGATGCCTATTTAGGTTCTCTTGATCATGAACGGAGGAAATACTACAATATACTATGGTGTCATCTGCAAAGTGCTTTAAACTCATCGCAGGATCGAATCCGTCACTCATGTCACTGATATACAATATAAAAAGGAGCGGTCCAATCACAGAACCCTGCGGAACACCAGATAACACTGGCAATGAGTTGGTCCTTTCGCCCTGAAGATAAACAAACTGTTCTCTGTCCGATAAGTATGCCTCCAACCAATCTACAATTTGACTGTTCTTTAGAATGAGACTAAATTTATGTAATAACTTCGGATGCGATACGCGATCGAAGGCTTTCGCGAAGTCTAAAAACACGACTTCGGTTTGTCCCCCCTTATCTACATTTCTGCTAAGGTCATGAAAAACTTCAATCAGCTGCGTAGTTGTAGAACAACCCTGCCTAAAGCCGTACTGATTAGTGCCCAGAATGCTGTTGCTTTCTATAAAATCTATCAAATGTTTTGCTATTATATGTTCTAACGTTTTGCAGCACGTACTAGTGAGTGATATTGGTCGATAGTTGCTCAGGGTGGTTCTTGCGCCTTGTTTGTGGATAGGAATTACTTTCCCGCACTTCCAGTCCCGTGGAATCATTCCTCTGCTAAGTGTAAGTTTAAAAATTATCACTAAATAATGGGAACACCATTCGGCATATCTTTGCAGAAATTAACTTGGAATCTCGTCTGGTCCTGGAGACTTTTTTGTATCAATTTTTAACAGCAAATTAAAAAGACCTTCCTGATTCACGTATATGTTTGGAATGGGAGGTATGCTGCCAGAAACGTGAAAAGCGGGAAGGGAACCATTGTCTCTCGTGAAAACTGACTGAAAGTATTCGTTGAATAATGAAGCCATCTGATCTTTATCCGTTATAACAGAACCGTTTTCAACTATGCTGGTTACCGCAATTCTCGAAGGAGATAAATGCCTCCAAAATTTTTCAGGGGAAGTCTTCATAAAGTTTAGAAGGGAATTATTCATATAAAAAGATCTAGCATTGCGAACTTCGCATTTAAAATGTCTGGAAAGGTTCCGCACCTCCTCTCGCCTTTCGGAAGTTTCATGCTTTTTAAGCTGCCGCCGTTTCCTTCTCAACCTATGCTTCAGGCAAGCAATATTTCTTGTTACCCAAGGATTGTTCTGTGAACGCCTTCTTACTCGAAGCGGAACAAACTTTTCTATTGCATTATGTACTATGGTTTTAAATTTTTCCCAAACATTGTCTATCGATGACGTGCATAACATGGAAAACTGTTTAAAATGATCAAAGTTGACATCTAAAAAATCTAGTATACTTTCGTCGTCTGCTCTCGAAAAATCCGGAAATGAGAGGTTCTGGCGCGTCGGAATATCTCGCCTCTCCAGAGGACATTTTACAAGAACCATATCATGATCAGAGATCCGGTCAATAATCTGGCATGAGTATTTTGTTTGCGCCATAGAAGGACTTAGAAATACCAGGTCGAGTATGGATTGAGTTGAGCCTTGCGTTCTAGTCCTCCCTTGAACTATTTGTGTCAGATTTTGTGAATAAGCCAGATCTAATAGTGCTTGAGACATAGAGGTTTCGCCATTTCCTATGCACAAATTAGTCCAGTCGATGTTAGGCAGGTTGAAATCCCCGGCCAGGACAAGCCTAGTGTTTTTGCTATGAACATGTTCACATAAATAGTCATTTATACACGTAAAATAATCATAATTTGACATGGGGGACGATTCACAGCTCCAACTATAATAGGAAGTTTATCAACCATGATCTTACAAAACAAGGATTCTATGTCCAGAGCAGGCATTTCAACACTCCCAAGTTCTTTTTTTAATGACAATGGCAACGCCCCCACCACGAGTCTCCCGGTCTTTACGAAAACACACATAATTGGGGGGTATAAAGTCAGAATTTTCAACAGAGGCACTTAACCAAGCTTCCGTTATTATAACAACATCAGGTTCATGCTCTAAAAATACAGCTTCGAGTTCAGCCCGTTTGTTCAACACGCTCCTTGCATTCAAATTGATGACCGTGAGCGCATCAGGAAAAACCTTGGTTTTCAGGAGACGATGACTGCCTCAGTTCTTCCTCCAGTTCCCGACTGTCCCGGCACGGCAGTCGAGAGTTGGATTCAGGATCCCAGTAGAACATACGACTTTCAATAGCCACTTTGTCGTATACCAACCGAACCTTTGAACCTCGATTCTTTTCCTCGCGTGAGGCTTCCCACAGGTGTTTTCTAATATCTTGACCATATTTAGAAAAGTCTTCACTGACGGAAATGTTCGTGCCTCTTAGCCTGTTACAGTTTCGCAAGATTTCCATTTTTTCTTTGTAGTCGTAGAAACGTACTATAACAGGCCGAGGGCTGCGACGTTTCTTGCCAAGACGGTGCATACGTTCTATGCTTTTGGGATTCACGTTAACTTTGTTAAATACATTGGACCGAACCGACTCGGAGAGAACCACTGGAGTTTCATTTTCTTCCTCATTTAATCCGAAGATCAAGAGATTATTGCGCCTCGAGCGGTTTTCTAGGTCGTCGATTTTTTGCGTTAATACATGAACAGTTTGCGAGAGTTCCCGGACCAAGGCCTGCAATTCTACAGCACTCTTAATTGACGATTCGAGATTCACCAGCCGGGCATCCAGATTTTTAAAATTTTCTGTATTTTCATTTACGGATTTTTGGATAGAGCGCTGATCTCGTTTAATTTCGATTAGCACTCTCGTGTGTTCTTTTTGCCCATCAAGGATCATTGACACCTTTTCCTCGAGTGTGTGGTGTGGTCCAGGGTTCATCTCGACGTCACCACTCAGAAGCAGAAGCTGTTTTACAATATCTAAGCACTCTAACGTCATGGAAAGCGGTTTTTGGGGGCACGGTACAACAAGGCACAGACAACTACTGCGTACACCACAACTCTTGTAGCTTACCTGCAAGCAGGCGAAGACAAGTGGGTTAGGCATCTTGTCGCAAAGCGTACTGTGCCCACCACTGGCACCGTGCAGTCCGTTCCAGTGTTTTATAGCCCCCAGAGGCGTAGAACTCGTTGACGTTGATTGGCTTGGAGTGACGTAGGTAAGGGCCGTGCGCACCGTGGCCGATGTCTCGCCGATACCGACGTCCCGTGCTGATGATAAGGCATGTCCCACGCTGCTTGCGTCGGACGGTGGAAGCTTGAATGGCTCAAAGGCCACGTCATGCACGTTTCCCATCGCATGAAAAAACAGTACCGTGGCCGATGTCTCGCCGATACCGACGTCCCGTGCTGATGATAAGGCATGTCCCACGCAGCTTGCGTCGGACGGTGGAAGCTTGAATGGCTCAAAGGCCACGTCATGCACGTTTCCCATCGCTTGAAAAAACAGTACCTGCAAGCAGGCGAAGACAAGTCGGTTAGGCATCTTGTCGTAAAGCGTACCGTGCCCACCACTCACATATGTACTTTTATGGGCGACAGCATCCTGAGCAAGTGTCTTTGGTCTATCCAATCCTTCTGTACGCAAACCGACGTACTGCCAAACTTCTTGGGGTTTGCAGTTCAATCGGACAACACTGTTTCTCGATGCACATCGCTATGCCAATTTAAAAATATTTTAGATTTTTCTTGCACTGCTTGAATTCACTTTTTTTAACTTGAGAAGGCCGCTTTACGTGAACTTTCGGTGCAGAAACTTTTTTTCTCATGGAGAGTGCCCTTAACTAACCCGAAAACCTGTAACGAAATTTAGGTCTGCGGTTCCTTCTTACTTTTATATATGTCCATACATTCTTGAATTAGTTTAAGGAATTTGGTGGGCTGATTATTGACGTCCTGGCATTGTAAGGGCGGGCACCAGTCGACTTCTGTGAGGTTGTGATAAAGTTCGGTGTTATCTTCATTGGGGTAGTTTTAACTCTTTTAATAGAGGACATTGTATGAGGTAACACAGGTAAGGCCAGATAAACTTGGAAAAACTATATTTAAAAAAGGGTGATATTTGTCTAGCGCTTTCATCGGTAGTTCACTAAAGGTTACGAATATATCATGCGTGTTAGAAAAACACCAGTCGACACCTTTCCCCTGGTAGTGATAAGTTTCATTGTGCTGTTTTAAGCCGAAGAACTAGTCGCGTTGATGGGCAGATTTCACTTGCGCGAGGTAGAAACGTTGTTCGACAAATTGTTAAGGTTCGTCCAGTCTATCCCCGGAATGCTCAAGTCTCTCGAGAATAAATATCTATAGCTTTCCGGCTTATTGCCCTTTTCTTCTATGTTAATGAGGTAATTCATCAATTCGTCCGGGGTAACTTGCGGAGAGATATAGAAAACGCTTATCAAAATATGTTCTTGGCTCTTGCAACAAAGCTACACCCACACAGAATCGTTGTTCTTTTCTAAACCTGAACGCTTGGTTGAGACGAGACACTTGTCCAGAACAACCTCGGCACTTCCACTCATTTTGTTTTTCCTCCAGAGCTATCACGATCGCGACGATTCACATCAAAACTTGGAGGAAAGTAATCTGAAGACGGTTATCCTGAGCACAGCCAGGTTTCCGTAAGGCACACTACTGAAAAGTTTGCTAAAGTAATGTTTTCATAAAAGCATCAGCTTCGGCTCGTAAGCCTCGGACATTTTAACAATACACATGGGAGCTACTTAATTTTGGTTTTGATTTCATCAGCACAATATAATAAAAATAATAATATTTAATCAATCAATTAATCTATCTATATATAATTGAATTGTGTCTCCAGAAACATTCTTTCCGTTTTGGTGCTGGCACACCGGACATTCAAACTCTTCAAAACACACAGCTGATTTACATTACATGAACAAATGTAAAAAAAAATATAACTAGACAACGACACACAAAGATCAGAATTGACGAAATATAAAGTTAGAAGGTAAATATTTATTTTAAAATTTCATACGTTGGTGCGCTGTGAAGATAAACGTATATAAGCTGGGCAATACATCCCACAGAAAGAAAACAAGTGTAAACTGATGAAGTTTCTTGATAAGTTTAGGGGTCATGTAGCCCTCTAATCATTTGTAACCATTACTGGGCAGTTCAAAATTGACACCACCATGTCGGCTATATGAGCTTTAAGAGTAAAATAAACGTGTCTACAAATTCACTAGAAATAATAAAATTTCGTGTGCGATTCACTGCAGTATCTGCGTAACCTATCAGCTCTGCCTTACTTGGAAGAGGTTTTTGATTGATTGATCGAAAATCTTTCGGCTGAAGTCAAATGTGCCCAGTTTCTCAGCGTAGCTATTGTAGCGATACAATAACCTGGGAATTGGAAAAATGGCCTTTCAATTATCCGTGAAATTGTTTTAGCAATTCCGTTTCACACCAGCGACGCATAGTTAAAGCTGCTAGCGGCCCAGTGAACGGAAAAGAGTTAAAACGTGTATGGATTGTTAAATTGCGTAATTAGGCGACAAAAACGCCAAGGACTCATAAATTAAAAAAAAAAACTATTTTTCCCACGTGAGCACGTGAACATTTCATTTCATTTTGTTTTTATTTCATTTATTTAGATACCTTCATAACACTATAAGGTAACGGGTCTGTCGAAGCCAGTAGAGGCTCGAATGACAGAACCCCGCAAATGGAATGTAGCAGATAGCAAAAAAGTAGTCCATAGAGGACACATTTAAAACATGTATCGCACTATACGAGAAACAAAAAAATAATCACCACACAAATCACAACAACCATATTAGATACAAAATATCACAGAAGTACATTATTGAAAATGTACAATGCAATTAAAGCATAAAACTGTTCAATACATTTTATAATTTCTCCTACTTGTAGCTTCAAAGAAGGGGTCGGGGAGTCTGTTAAAATGTATGGCACATAGTAAGAGCACTCTCGCTTATCAGATCTTGTGAAACACCGGGGGATTATAAAGCGATCAGACTTACGTAAATCTCTGCGGGGCACAAAGGGGTGTTTAAATTCTCTACAACAGAAATGAGAAAGTACAACACATTGCAAAAAAAGTGAATGAAAGTTAGGCAGTTGTAGAGTCTCAAAGATGTCAGCTTCTGATGCAAGATCATAATGATAACCGACTCTTCTTATCAAATTCCTAAGGATGCGGTCAATATTAGTTTGCCATATTCCTGCACAGTTACCAATTAACGTGATGCCATACCTTAGTATATTATAAGCAAGAGCTTTAGTAATTGACTTTCTTACGGCAAATGATATAAATACCCTATTATTTTAAAGTAAGCAGCACACGCTGCGAAGCTTGCCAGACACATAGGTTAAATGCGTTGACCACGACAAATCTGAATAAAAAAATATGCCTAAGTGCTTAACAGTGTCAATATCTTTCAGGGAACTACATGTTACAATCAAGGCAGCCGAATATGTGTAACACAAATGATGAGTCCAGTTCTACACTCTACAGCGGACTCCTGAAGCAAACAAGTCTGGTTTTGGATGTGTTAACAGTCATTTAATTGTCATAGAACCAGTCCATTATTCGTGCAGAATCATGTTGCAAAAAATGCACAGCTTGGCGGTAATTAATGTGACTAGAGGCAAGTAAAGTATCATCCGCATACTGAAACATTTCGCAACTAGTGAGCCTTATTGAGATATCATTAACAAAAACATTAAATAACAAAGGAGACAAAACCGATTCTTGGAGCACACCGGCTTTTAGAATCAGCCGAGCACTTTGAAATTACCTATATATACGATTTGGGAGCGGTCAAGAAATAAACTTTTGATTAATGCAATAAATGGTCCACCGAAACCGTAATTCTGCATTTTGAAAAGAAGCGTCTTATGACTGACCGTGTCAAACGCCTTGGCGACCTCAAGAAAAATTGCACATGAACATAAGTTTCGACCAAAAGCACTGTGTAGTAGATAAAAAAAAATATTCCAGCAGTATTTGAGTGCCCTTTCCAGCACCAAAACAATACTGGTTAGGCAACAGGATGTTGGAAGTTTCTATGAAGCTGGACATTACATAATACAAATGCTTTTCCGAATCTCTCGAATCCAAGGTAAGATAGAAATAGGGCGCTAGCACTCAGGCTTCTTAGGCGATCCTTCCTTGAAAACAGGCTTCGCAAGTGCTCTCTACCCCCTTGTGCTCTTTGTAATACAAATTGTCAAGCGTTTTGGAATTTGCCATGGAATATAAATGGGGTATCATTAGAAAGTACGGTCCTTCACACGTCTCTTCTTCCCCTGACCAAGACGGTTTAAGCTAAGTAACGTTAGTGATTGAAGTTCAATATATTTACTTAAACACAAAGGCTGGGAATCCTCAGGCAAGTACGCTGTTTCGAACAACTTGAGAGTGTCTCGAGCCTGCAGGCGTACCAGCGATTACATTGATAAAACAACTAAAATGTTGTTTTATTTTTCGAAAACCAAAACAATTATTTTTTTTATATGTGAATACTTTGGAATATAGAGACGTTCAAACATTCTCTGTGTGAACAAATTATAATAATTCGGCGTCGTAGAACATCAATCTAGGAAACACCATAATGGCGAATTTATAAAATTTCCTTTTACCCTGAGGATTTAGTACCTTTATGGAAAACCACGTCTATTGAAATCAAGGCGTCTGACGTTATAACCATTTTTTTTCTATTTAATACAAGCCATCTTTCAACCAACTAAGTATTAAACACAAAGCAAACCAGAGGAAAGGGTGCAAGCAATATAAAAAAAAAAAACCTGGAATTTCCGACTAACCTGCTTTTTTTACGACACGCCATTTTTCCGGAGAAAGAGAGGCGCATCTGTGGTCTTCGTTGCCCGAGAGGGGGCCTTTGTTCTAGACCGCGGCCGTAACCCAGAGTACAATATCCATACCCTTCGCGGAAAGGGACAAAAGAAAGCAAGCGCTGCTGCCTGTGTCGGGCACCCGTGTTGTTCTAAATTTCTAAAATGGTTTGGCTCTGAGTTTTATCCCGTTCGTCAAGTATAGTTCAAGAGGAAATGTATTGATTCTACGGCGCTTTTGAAATCTCATTTAATGGCAAGATTTTTCCCTCCTTTCGAACCTGGGTCACGGCGATATTTTGCCATGTCATTATTTCTTTCACTTTGTGCAGATGTCTTCATGCTTGCATTCTAAGAGTTTTATGAGTAAACGTAGCATCGTAAAGCGGTGGAAACTCAATATTAATACTCTAATTAGTCTAGCTATTGTTAATAACGATATGTACCATCAGATGTTTATGGGTCTCCAGGGATAAAATGGATCAATGGTTGTTTGTTCTGATACATTTTGACAATATAGAGACTCGGTTTTCCTCACTATTATTAAGTGGTTCAAAAAACATGAATACTTTTTTATGTATTTCACTAGCTATAAACATTGCAAAGAAACTGTCAGGTTTATAGCCAAACAAACAAACCAATATTGCTATATTACTCTTTATAAGCCTGGATAAACCAATTGCTTTACTGAATGTGGACTCTAGTAGCTGAACTCTGTGAGCGGTTCAGACGTTTTTTTTTTTTTTTGTTTTTTAAATAATTGTTTTTATATCACGTTTATTATCCGACGCTTTGGTTTCTAGGCGGCGCAGAGTATGACGCATTATGTTGCTTCTGTTAAATACCAGGAAAGCAAGCACACAGCTTCTCCAAAAATTTGGAACAAATAAAAACAAAACCGCTGGCAATCAATCACATTGACCATAGATGACTACCGTCAAGAACAAACTGCGATCTATAAATTTGACATAAAAGTAAACATTTCGACGGAACTCCGTTGGTTAGGTAAGTAATAAGACGGGGTACTTAGTAGACTCTAACCAATATCTTCAATGTGCCCGACGTTTCGAAGCCGGCTCGGCTCCTTGATCACGGGTGACTGTATGTGGACCCAAAGGTAGCAATCTGTCATTGTTTTCTTCTTCCCTCTCTTAGCATTGTTTTCTTCTTCTGTTTTTGTGTGTGGCACATCTTAGCCCGTGGATATAGCTGCTTGGCAGCGTTCCGGTGGATCGGTTTAGATTGTGATTAGTACTTTGTATGTGCCAAGATTCTAATAAGAGACGCTTTCTCCAGTTTCTTTCTCTATCGAGGATTGAACTGCTCTCAAAGCCGATGACGTGGCCGGTCGTCTGAGCATGTTCCGCCTGCGCGTTGCCTTGGATGTCTTTCTTCTTTACTGTCATACCTATGACTGCGCAGGCGTTCGGGAAAGTTCTTCGTTTCCCCCACATAAGAGGCGTCGCATTCAGTACAAGGAATTCGGTAAATCAGGCCTTGAGCTTTTTCTTTCGGGGGACGATCCTTCGGAAGAGGAAGAAGATGGCCTAAAGTTGAGACGGGCTGATGTGTAACTGCTATACCGTACGGTCTCAGAACGCGGGCTAGGACCTCGCTCGATGCCATGGAGGTACGGGACGCACATGCGGCTGGAGGTGCTTTTGTTCATTGATGTAGAAGGGTGACAAAGTTTCTTGTATATCTTGTTGACGAATCTTGTGGGGTAGTTGTTTTTTCTTGAAGGTCTCGTTTTATAAGATCGACTTCCATCTTTAGTGACTCCTTTGTTGAGCAGACCGTAAAGGCTCGTCGAAAGAGCGCCGACACCACAGAGGATTTGTGATTTGTGGGGTAGTCTGACGAGAAGTGTAAGTAGCGACCGGTGTGTGTTGCTTTCCTGTATACTTGAAAGGTTAAATGGTTCCCTGTTTTTTCCACGGACACATCTAAAAATGGGAGGCAACCGTCGGACTCACGTTCGACCGTGAATTGGATGTCTGGATGGATGGAATTGAGGTGTTTGTGAAGGCGATCTACTTCACTGTTCTTGGCAACACAGAATCAATCATCCACATAACGTAGAAACAAAGTGGGTATGGGAGAAAACGTGCTTAGGGCTTTTTGCTCGATGGCTTCTATTGTGAGGTTGGCTACCGTGACGGACACAGCGGCACCCATGGCTGTGCCACGGCTTTGCTTGTAGAAGCGACCAGCGAAAGAAAACTAGGTATTAGTCAGGCATAGCTCTAGTAGGCGGCATATCTCATTCACCGAAAGGTGGGTTCTTTCAGGTAGAGTCGCGTCTGACGTGAGTGCCGTTCTGATAACAGACACCGAGAGTCGAATGGAATACTCGTGAAGAGGGATACCACATCAAAGGAAACAAGGCACTCGTCGTCGTTCAATTGCAGGGCCGAAGCGAGTTCGATGAAGTGGGCTGTGTTCTCGACATGTGTGTTGGTCGTTCCCATGAGTGGAAGAAACAGATGATGGAGATAATTTGACAGCGCTCGTAATGGTGACCACGTCGTAAAGTCGGCTATGGGACGGAGCGGAATTCCAGACTTGTGTATTTTTGGTAGGCCGTAGAAAGCGGGTGACGAGCCGTTTCGGCAGATAAGGTTCAGGTAGAGGGCCCGAGACTCCGGATATTTATTGAAGACAGCGTAAAGTGATTTGTTTAAGATTCCTTGAATTTTTGATGTCGGGTCTTTCGGTAGAATCGTGTACGCTGTGGTGTTCAGAAGTTCGTGCACCTTCTTCTCATAGTCCGTGCGGTTTAACACCACTGCGACATTCTCTTTGTCAGCAGGGAGAATTACGATGCTGTTGTCTTCCTTTAGCTTCTTGAGGGCGGATCTTTCTTCTGTGCTATAGTTGAAATGCCTCCTTTGGTTTACCTTTGAAAGTACGCCAATGGCTTTCAAGCGAGCTTCTTCGCGGCTGCAAGGGTCTAGTTTGTGTAAACCTTCCTCAACGGAAACTGCCATCAGTGCAAGAGGAGGATGTACAGTGGTAAAGTTTAAGTTTTTTCCTTTCGCCAAAATTAGTGCCTCGGTTGTAGAAAGCACTTTCGAAGAGAGGTTGTATAGCCCGATTTAACAGTCAGGTACACATTTATAACATTATTTCATATCTAACATAAATACTATTTCCTAGTTATGAAGAACACATAGTTATGAATAAAATGAGTGTAGAAGTCTATGTATTGCGTGCTGGAATCAAATATAAACTTGCGTCTTTTAAACGCGCACTAGCAAATATTGCAGCTGTAGTGAAGGTGGACAATATATTAATAGCGTGCGTCCCTATTTGTGCTCTATAGCATATTTGAGGTTACATACGTATTATTGATTAAAGCATACATATGAACAAGATAGAAAACTTTCTTTGTGCAGAAAGAAAAGTAATCCCGTAATTCTAGCTTGTAGGCAATTCACCTAAACAAACGTAAACCACTCACATAAGTCCTCAATATTTCTCCTTAAATAGCTAGACGATTGTGAGTCCTACACAGAGCCGACGTTTCCTCAGCAAGCGCGAAAGAACCCGGAATAAATGCGCCCAGGCGCATGCGGTGCCTTTACTTAATTGGAGCATTTGTTGACGGAGCGCTCAACGAAGCTCGCTCAAGGACGACTCTTGTTCGATATAGGGAAGGACGGGGGGGGGGGGGGGGGCATTACCGAAAATGATGAGGCTCCTGCGACTCGCCTTGAGGGAGAGAGTAAGCGAAGATTGTTAGAGCAGCGCGCGGGAGATCCGGCACGGCGTCTTCTCTTCGCAACTCTACTTCACGACTTCTCAGTCGCTGCTTTTCCTAGACTGTGCGACTCTTAAGCAAACTATCTTTGGGAGTTTGTTTACCTTGAGTCGGGACCCTACCCGCGAATATTTTATTACCAGACCAGGCAAGGAACTATATTCCAACTACGTATACTACTCGGCGTGCACAATCGGCAAAGATGGTTCTCCTGCTCGATGTTACCGCTTCCTACGTTGCCATAATCTGGCTTTGGTTTCTCGTGCTTTTTTATTAAGAGTCTCGCTAGCGCTTTCTTCGGGACTGGCTATATATACCGCATGCAAACTAAATTTTTAAGGCAGTTTAGAAGGCCCACAAAAATCGGCTTCTCAACGTATCATGTTGCAATTTACTACAGATATGTAGTCAAAACGCTAGAAATTAACACTTCGTTCAATATATATATATATATATATATATACTATATTGTAGGGTTCGGTGCTACTGCTCACCGAAAGAGGACCAACGAGGCAAAACTCAGAAAACACACCTTTACTTCACGCTTGCGGTGGACCAACTGACTGCCGAGCCCCGAGCCTGGAGCGTGGCTCGCGCGCACGCGCGCCGGGCCGACACGAGTTAGTACCCAACTATCTATATTTGGGAATCACGGGGCTTTATCATCTCCAATTTGCTGTTTAGAATCGTGAAGTTCAGCATAGTTATTATAAAATCCGCCTGTAAAAGTCATGCCGAAGCTTACATGCAAATATCCCCGCACTTGTTAGAGCCTTGACGCCAGTCGAAGGTGAACGCATATCTATCTATGCGTGCACCATCTGCGAAATTCTGTCGTAGATCGACCGAAGCATTTTTTTTATCCTTTGAACGAGGTAAGTTAATTTCTTAATGTTTTCACAGTAGACGTTCAACACATGCTTACACCTCTGTAGTAATTTTCAGCATGATACGTTCAAAAACCGACTTTTGCAGGCCGTCTATATTGCCTTGTATTACATGCTGTAATTTGTCGGGTCAGCCGTTCAGACTCATATCGAGCCAGAGTTCATAACCCAAGTCAAACTGCTGACTTAAAAAAAAAAAACCTGCTTGGTGTTAGAAGAGTTTACTGACTGGCACAAGAAATACCCTAAATATAACTTTCTAGTTATTCATGAACTGTGGACCTCATCTACAGACGTGGACGTGCGGTAAAGACGAACTTCATTGTTTCTGCATTGAAATGTTCATAAAGAGATTTTCTGCATGCTCTCAACACCCCTTAAAGTGAATCCCAAGTGCCTATAATACAACATTTGGGCTTTTTTTTCAAGCAAAGCAGTAGCAGTTAAATAATAAAAAAATGAAATGGGGTTTCTTACGTTCACCTCAACATGCTGCAGGATCAACTGTTCCCATTACATGTCACGGTGTTACTTGAGAACAGACAAAGATTATATTAATTATTTTCATAGTTACCAATGCAAAGTGCAGGTGCTATGCTCCGGAGATGTCAAGATCTTCGTGACTCCTTTATCCGCTATAATAGGACGGAAATATGACGCTAAAACCCAACCGTGGCTCTCACTGGAATAGATGTCAATTCAAACTTTGAGACGACGTACGTGTCCAATTTGTGAGCTGTACAAAGCGTCATCTTGATTATTTTCACGCCGTGATTCTTTCGATTACTTCCATAGGTTCTGGGAAGGAAACTCGTAAACATGGGTTCCTCTTCTATGCGTCAAATTTCAAAGCGTCGTGAATTGTTTATTTACTTCTGTTACTTTGAGTATGTGGTTCTTAATATGTGGTGTACCCCCAGTCATCTTGGTGCCTAGTAGTAATCCTGTTTATGATCAGTTAAACATACATGAATAAAAGTAATGGCCATATTTGTTTGCCTTTTGTAACTTTCTATTGCACAATTTAATTTAGGGTACCTTATTATATTCTAGTTTACCCAATTGTCACCTATAATAAGGAATACATCGTGTAAAAACCTAAAGATAATTGCAGTGAACTTTATCTTCAAAGTCTGATTTCTAGCAGGAATGACACATGGGGATTTTTATGGGATCATTAGAGATGGTTTTGGACCAATGAGTATTTCTAATACATATAAATTTTATTGTATCAATAGAAATGTCTATAGTTTATATAAATAATTATATTGGTAGTGTAGAAACGTCGTAGTTTATATAAAGGTTTCTATTGTTCTTACAGGAATGTATATTGTCCCTTATTTCATGTTTATTGGAGAGGTAGAACATTCGATTGGTCATACACAAGACTCTAGTTTTTTTTAATACGAACGCCTATCTAACCAATATTAACCTCTATTTGTATAATAGTAACCTATAAATGTCTAGTAGAAATGTCCATATGACAAAGTGGGTATGTGTATTTGAGCAGTAGAAATTCATTTGTTCCAAAAAAGATGTTGATGGAGCCGGCTGCAATATGGAGATGCCTGTTGAATTATAGATATGTAGATATATTGAACCAATAGGCTAGTCAAGTTTATCTCGGGTCGCTGAGATTTGAGTTAAAAAATTTATTAAATTAAATCTTGATATACTTAAAGTTAAAACAGTACAAGCTTCTTATTTGAAGAAATTGAAGAGAAACACAACACTGTTTTGAAAGGTGAAATTGAAGCTCTAGAATAATTTTGCAGTAAAAAGTCGCAAGCATCCTTTTCTAATTGAAAGGAAACTCTATGATCATATGTAGAATTTTTTTTTTTTAAGGATGGAAGGAACATCAGTAAAACAAATTGACTCACCCACCTCACCACATGTGCGGCGAGTCCATAAGACTCCTATCGGGTTTTTTCATCTTACTGTGTGTCTTTTTGGTATAAGATACTAGGTTTCTTTTGAAGTTAAGGCAAGTTGCAGATTTATTTTAGCATTGAACAGGTACCAGACGATGTCGCATGGTGGTGTACTCCAAACAAACCGCTGCAAGGGCCATTGTTATGGGCAAATGCAAGGGGGCCCGACAGGAGGTTAGCTATTGTCAGAAAAAAATATCATTGTAAGCATTGTCTTTTCTCTATATCGTATCAATAAATGGTGTTTCTATTGTCTCATTACGACAAAGCGATGCTAGAAGTCCGCTATGAAGTTTCACAACTGGTTTTTACCTGCTAGCAGACGACTCGACGGCTTTGCGTGGTACAGTGATTCTTTCTGGTGGAATATGCGACTGGGTTAAATTACGTTGATGACGAGCGACGAAACTTTCAATTCATGGGGTCAACGTTTTGTGTGATTTGGGAAGCGAAGAGTGTCTGTGCACAAATCTTATCGACGCTCGATGTGCGCCAGCACGCAAACGCCTACCCGTGGAGCCCGTTTTTGCAATATTTCAGTTGTCGAAAACGTTGTGAAGTCGAAGCACGTACGATGAAGACGTGAAGTGTATCAACGTCGAAAAGCAGGCCAGCACAAGTTTCAAGGAGGTCTGACGGCACAGAAGTTGAATCATTGCACATTTATGTGATCAAACAAACGGTCTGTAACTTATATACATATATAGCTTACTCGATGTTATTATCCCTTCGCTAGTTGGGCTCTTGCTGAAAACTGAAAAATCGGCAGGAATGTTTCTTAGTATAATGATTACAAGCAGGTACGTAACGCAGACCGTTATTTCGAGCGTGACAAACGACCTTTGGGGTCTTAAACCATCCCTGCTAGGAACATAATTGCTCCATTACAATACACGTCCCCTGCAAAATAAAGCAAAAGGTATGACGTTGCTTTGATATCTTCTAAACAGATGTTTCTCGCTCTATTTTTAGCAGATCTCCAAACGAGCGATGATTTCCGTCAGAGAGTATCCCGTATCGCATGCTAATACAATTCGTTTTTTATGACCATGAAGCGTTTTCTTAGACCCGCGATATTCCGAATCAATGCAAGATCAAAACCGCATCATTATAGTAACGATTCAATGTTTTCCGGACGGCGTACTGCAGTCATTCCGTGTGAGTTATTCATACGTTCGTCGTCTGCAGCAGGCATCTCGAGATGTCTTGAGAACCGGAATTCGCAGTCGCAAATATTTCAGACACCCCATTGTCGGGAAACTTCTGTCGTGGTGAGTGTGAAACGTAGGCTTCCCATATCTATTATTTTTTTGGACTTTTAAATTCTACGTTCGATTTTTTAACGTTGGTTATTTGTGAGAGAAATATTGCACCATGTATTTGTCCATAGAAACGCACCTAGCAACGGTTTGTTTTGAGCAGTGACGTCACACTAACGGGGTGAATTTTACTTTTGAGTTGTACTTATAGTGTCAGTTTGAATGTTAGAACTTCTCATGGTCACATCGCTAGTTACAAAAATGGGTGTTGGTTTTTAGAGCGCAGCTCTTAGGCGGCCGTTTCCGCGCATAGCGGTTTCGCCGACGCCGTTGCCGTGGGCGTAACACCCCCGCTCAATTTAGCGGGAATTTGAATTGGTGGTAAGGTCACATGACGTTATTTTCCTGGTAAATCTAGCCGAGAAACTGAGTTTGTTATAGGTAGCGCGACCCGGTAATGTGACGTCATTTTCTCCACCAAACTTTGCGGGGAAACTGAATTTGTGTTAAGGTCACGTGGCGTCAATTTTACAGCTAAGATTAGCGGGGAAACTCTGGGAGGAGGGAAGGGTATGGAGGAGGACGAAGGAAGGGTACGCGGGCTGAGGCGGGGAGCGTACGGAGGAGGAGGAGGGGAGAGGAGAGGAGGAGGAGGAGGAGGAAACAAGAAGAGGAGCGGAGGAGGAAAGGAACATGAGGATGAGGACGGGAAGGATGACTTGAGGAGGAGGAGGGGAGTAGGAGAAGGAGATAAGGGAAGGAGCAGGAGGAGAGGAAGAGGGAAGGACACGGAGGAGGAGGGTCAGACCCTCCCCTCCGTACCCTCCCCAACCTAATCCTCAAGAGCCGCGCACTAATTTCGCATTACAGATATTTGTAAACGTCTTTCAGTTTTTCTGGGAGCAGATGCGTGCGTTTCAGGTAGGAGGACGTGAAAGTGTGACGTTTTCCTGAAATTCACCAACATTTGAGGGTTATTTTTACAATCCATGGGTTCAAGAAAAGCCCGGGAAAACCGCATCAAGCTGGGGTTATCCAGAAACTCTGTCTGGTGACAACTACGGTAAGCGTGATGTTTTCCTTTCTGCTCTTTGCTCGTGAAACCAATTCCGAATATGTTCCCGGTGAACCATGTTTGCTAATATTGCTCAGATTTCCCTGCAGCGAACTTTCCTTGTTCCATTAGTTTTTATATTTGGAACTCTCTCCAACTTTGTCAAATGTTCCAGCATGTAAGTGAAAACGTTTGCTGTACGCGGCAACTGCCCTACAAAAACGTGCGCCAGATGTGTTCAAAACATAATTTTCTGCATAAGCAGTACACCTTTATTGCATTGCGAAACACTTTTTTTTATTGTAGCAGACGGAACATTTCTAGTGTCTCACTATTGGTTCATTCAGTATTCGAGCTTTCAATATACTTGCGGTTTTTTTTTTTAATCGCTCTTAGCATCCATTTTAGTGGCAGGTGTTGCTTGCAATATTTACACAATGTTTAATGTTTACAGTGTGCGGAATTGAGCCAGCATGCTGTTATAATAAGCTTTGAAATCGGATAGCTGTGAGAATAAAGCTCTGTGTTGCCATTGCTCTCAAAGGCATTTCTAGCATCACGAAAGCAACTAACAAGTGTACCCTTTCAGAGACTCATTGTGCACAAACGAATAGCTCTTTGCAACGAAAATTGTTGAAACAAAGGGTAATACAGACAAAAATCTTGGTTCCACTCCCAGCTGATTACAGCATAATAATAAATTTATCTGTCTTGGTATATCAAAGTCAGTTATTTTATGTAGAATCTCAAGTTGGCGAAACATTAATTAAACGAACAACACAGAACTCTCTCCTGCCAAGTGTGTCCGATACTTATAAGCTGTTTCTCCTTTTATTTTTATTTTCGACGAGCCTTGAATAGCTTGCATAAGCCCATAGTCACTGAAGCCTTCTAATCTTTCATCATGTTTTATCCAAATCATGACACTGATTGGACATTCCTTCTAATGTACCATTGTTCTGTTGTTAGTTTCAGAATTTCAAGCAAGACGATTACAGCTTTGACTTGGAGCACTAGAATTCAGTTTCTCACTATTTACAGCCATTGCGGACCTTCATCCAGTAACAAGTGTTTCCAATGGCGTATTTGCATAATAAATCTGAATTAAAAGAAAATAACCGACTTGGCACAACAGAAAAAACAAGATTATTAGACGTTTCGCATCCCATGCGGGAGGGATCTTGAGTAGTTACGACGCTGTTGGAAATTCCATCTTGATACGGAAGAATCCAACCCCGGCGAACATCCAGAGAGGCGTTATCTACATGCTCCCCTGCAGTGAATGCCCAGCGTCCTACATTGGTGGAACCCGACAGAGGAGAGAGACCAGAGTCGAAAGAACACAAGCGTGATGTCACATACGCATCCCACGCGATGCAACTGAAGACTGTACTTGTGGACCATGCGTGGACAATGGGGAATTTATGGGCTTTCCGGCCGCGATGACCTAGGGTAAGGGGGGATAGATGGGTCCCCGGAAACTCCTAGACTCGTGGTTCATCCGCAGGGACATACCAGTGTGTAACGAAAACCGCGGCCATCTCCACGAAGCTTATACCGACATTCCAGATAAATAGCGTTGACTAAGTGTTAAACCTTGCATATGATTTGTAACTACTCGCGAAATGTCTAACAAAATTGTTTTTTTCTGTTGTGTCAAGTCGGTGCATATATTTTAATTATGACGCCTCCTGGCTTTTGGAGTATGTTTGCCTAACACATTTTATAAGCATAGTCATGTGTATTGCAGATAAAGAAATAAATGTCAAGTGACCTTTTCCTCAATAGGCCCATAGTCGGATATACACATATGTAAATAGCCAAATATGTCCATTCTGCCGTGCGCGCAGCTGGAGAAGTAGGCAGCGTGCCTGTGGCCGAGAGGTTATCATGCTTGGCTCCCACGCAAATAGACTAGATTCGATATACGGTGGCGGAAATTCCTTTTGTTATTTTTCTAAATGTCGCGTTCTCATAACTTCGAGAACTCTGTTGCTTGTGTGAGGTCAGAATGCTTTATGCGCCGAAACGTTTACGCATATTTGTTGATACTGCTTCACAGCGGACAAGATCAGACACACTTAAAAGACATTTCACGCACACAAAGGAAGAACTCTCACACAGCGCTGACTGACAACTCGAAATATATTATGCATCATCTTCTTCTTCCTTCACTCCGATGCAAATGGAGGTGAACCCCAAAAAACCGAGGAACGTATGTAAAAAGAAAAAAGGAAAGAAAAGAAAAATGAAATAAAAACAAAAATAGAAGGAAAAAATAATGAATTCTCTGTACAGCGGACGTTGCTATTGTGCTTATTCTAAATAGTTCAACTCTTTTTCCGTTAAGGCCAGCGATGGAGTGCTCACACATATCCTATCTAGCCTTACAATGTTAGCGGTTTCTACTATCTCTCGCGTCAGTTTGTTCCTGCTCCGTCCCAGAATGGTGCATTTGTCCAGGAGGGGAGAACATCCACAGTCTCTGCAGTGGATGCCTAAATGACCCGAGTTGGCATTTTTGGCGGTATTGTTATGCTCACGAAGTCGGTCATTTAGACAGCGACCCGTCTGTCCGATGTAACGCTTGCTACATGTGAGGGGGAAGGAGTAGATGACTCCTTCATTGCAGGACACGAACTTGGTCTGGTGGTTTTTGACGCATCCAACTGGTCGACTAGATGTCCCATTCACCTTCTTGCACAAGCTAGCAAGTTTGTTCGGCGCGGAGAATACAACGTCAACGTTGACTCTATTGGCCAGTTTCTTGAGCTTGTGGGACAGGTTGTGGATGTAGGGAACTATGACTGGCCTTGTGGTGCGGAATCCCACGGAATCCCACGCGTGTGGGCTTCCAGAAGCGCAGAAGCTCACGCGTCTGGGCTTCTGGAAGCCCACACGCGTGGGATTCCGATGTTGGCTGTTTCGCCCCCATCGACACCCAGGACGCTAACTTTGTTCGATTTTGTTTTGGGCACAATTTCGCCCCATTAAGCTTTTAGTTTCTCCAGTTATTATCCTCTTACTCATTTGTCATTCGTGACTATATGCCAACATACCAATATGTGCGTACGCCGATACACCAAAACTCCGATTCACAAATATTTTGAAGCAACCCGAGGCTGAAGAAGAACGAAAGTTGTCACTAAGAGAAAAAAAAAAGAACATTATTTTTTCTATGTGTCAACTTCCGTTTTTCATCACTCTCGGGTTGCTTCAAAAGGTTCAGTATACACCAACTCAGTTGCTGCCTTACATTATGTACACCAATACGCCGATAGACATACACGCCATTAGAACTATTGATACAATAAGACGATAAGCTATCGGTTTGTATATTAGAATTTTTGCTAGTGATTTTATGGAGTATGTAAGGCTCAATCGTTTAAAATTACTAGAAGACAGGTATGATGTGTGTATGGGCATTAACCATTTATCCTGTGCTATTATTCTTATTTCATGTTAAACCGTCGTTTCAGAAAGTGAAAAAGATCCTGAGGCCAAATTCATGAATAACATTTTCGGCTTACAGAACTGTATAAAGAAGTGCGTAAGTTACGCACATCGTATGAAATGAAGAAATAGGTATTAAAGACCACTTTATTAAGTAAGAGGAGGAAAGTGACACTCTCGTGAGGAAGAACCAAAATATCTGGTGTGTCGCAGGCTCCCGACAACAGCGAGTTTGGGCTGTTGCAATAGGGACAGCGTCTTCGGCAACACGAACTGCCAATCGGATAGCTCGGCATGATCGGAGCTCGACAGCCATACAAACACCTAAAATATCCAAATGGAAACTATGCAATGAAAATAATCCAATGAGTCTTTCTCGGTATTTTCTCTCGTTTTCCTTCTGGCCTCTCTTCGCTCTCATTAAGTCAGGCAATATATCACCCGCTATTTCAACTCTCATCATTAGGATTACACGAAACAGGATTGTACGATTTTCCAGGCACGGAAGATTCTGTCGCAAATTAAGGTGCATCTTTCTGATTCCGCCTTTTGTGACCGCCATGATTTTAGATTATGGCGTCGTCGTTATTTTTTTGCAAATTTATTTTTGGATTATTTTCCTCACCCGCAGTAAAGACCTAATAAGTTCAGAAAACCAAGAAATAAATTGACGTTTTTTTTTTACTTATATCATGAATATCATGGCATACATTTTAATCCAGTTTATTTATTCCTACGAAGCCTACTATGGGCGTGAGGTTTTCGGCTTAACTCAAAACAAAAAAAGTCACCAAGATGGCAAGGCTGAGGACGTGAGTGCTAACTGCCCCAAGAAAATCTACGGCATTGAGGAATTGCTCAAATTCTGCGGCAAATGTGAAAAAAGAAAGATTTTTTTTTTCTTTTTCAAATGTGATGTTTTAATTGCGGAACATTACGACGTGCTGATGGCAAGCGGACAGAGCAACTTTCAATGCAAAACTTGCACTCGGTGGCAAAATTCGGTAAGCGACATGCACCCTTCTTTGAAAGAAAATGGCGCCAAGGAAGCAGCGGTATAAACGGTGTCTTACAACGCGTATTCGGAAAACAATATTCTCCGCCTCTTGGAATTGCTGCTCGTAAAAGTGAAAATACTGTCCGCGGTGGTGTTGTGTCAGGGGGAATTGATTGCTGCACTCCGTGACCGAAATGGCGATCTACGAGCCAATGCAAGCAAGACATTGCAAGCCGTGAAAAAGCTTCATGCTGAGCTTGAAAAAACACCCTCCGTGACACCATGAGGGAAACAACAAGCTACGTTTGCCGGCGCTCTGTAGAAATCTGCAGAACTAGGAAAGTTGACTGCCTCTGTCCAAACTACCGTGGCGCACGAAAGCTGTACGTTTTCAGCTTTGCGTCCCAGTGAGAGTACTACATCCCAAAAAGGAAAGGTTGACGGATGGACGCCAACGATGATAGGACAGGTGAAGACAACGAGGGATTCCAAGACGTTAGAGGGAAGAAGAGCATCATGAGAGGTGGCAAACGCAAGTCGTCGTCATCTCAAGCGTTCTTTGTTCGCAGTTATCTGTTTGTAACACACCTTCACCCAGATAGATTATCTGTAAATATTTATGAACTGTTGTCGTCAGTTACAAAGGTTACCTGACCTGTGTGCACCTGGCATAGTGACAGCAATATCGTGGGGACAGAGATTACAAAATGTGCAACTAGATTTCACGGTGTCGGTGCTCTGATAGCAATCGGAAGCGGTTTCGAATCATATTGTATTCCTGGTACGGACAACCAATTCCTGTCTTCGTCATATATGTATTTTGTCCTCTAATACCATACCTTTAACACCGCGATTAATACCCACGAATAAGCATGACACATATTCATCCCTCCACATTGCTGCAGACGATGACAAGCTGGAAGTCGTCAGTGATGCTGAACTGCAGTCGGAGCGCTTTTCATTCCGGTCGTTTCACGTTCCCGTCAAGGACAGCATTTGTTTTGACAAAACGAGCAACCAACCCATGAACGGCGATGAATAATGCAAGCAGACTATCCTTGTATCACCACAACGCGCGTTGCATACGCGGAAAGGCTGCAAAGTTCATAGAAAATTGTATCGATTCTTACTTTGACATATAATTTATAACTGAGACATGGTTGAGGGAAGATATTTCTAGGACTCGAGTATTTTGTGCCCCAGTATTTTGTCTATCGCTCGGAAAGAGATAAGAAAATGTGCAAACAAATTTATGGGGGTGGTGCTCTGATAAAAATCCCGAGCGATTTTGAATCATGTTGCAGGACTGATACGGAAAATTACGATGAATTCATGAGGGGTCAGAATAAATCTTCACGGAAAACCGAATATGCATATGTAAAGTTAATATCTTCCTCCGCAATGCATGTTTTCAACCTTTTGTTGTCGCATTAATAACACTTTGAAAATAATACACTCCGCAAAGTACCGTGATTTTATTAGGGGCCATTTTAACCAGCCTCTTGTGAATTGGAACACTTGTAGCGTAAACTCGAGTAGCTGAGAGGAGTGAAGGAAAGAGAACGATTTATCTTAGCTCGCGAACTACTTGGACCTCTACACAAAATATTTTCTTGTCATGTGCAAATGCAACGTGTATGATCTGTTTTTTACAAATGATGACAAATATATACTCAAATATGCTAGTGCCCCACCTGTCACTTTTGACACCTAGGGTGTCCCGTTTTAAGTAGAATTGAACATGGTTGATAACCAAGTTATCGCAGGTCCACGAGTGACTGCTGTTTCTCAATTAGAAATGAACTGCCTGGGGCTTTACGAGTTTTTTTTTTTTTTTGCAAACACAGATTGGTTCGTCATTACATCATGTATAGATGACGTAAATAAACAAGTAGCAGTGCTTCCAGCCATAGTGACAAAAGCTATGAAGATGTTCACTCCGGTTTACAAACATGGTAAACATGGCAACACACGTCGTTTCCTTCACTGGTTTTCTCACGAATTGAAAAAGACAACGAGGAAAAAGCTAAATTACCACAGACGTTACATGCGGACAAATAATCTGTTATCGTACCAAAAGTTGAGTCGGAGCGCTCTTTGCCGAAGCGTGTATATCGTCATGACTTTAAAAACACACTCAAAGCGTTGGATCTGACCTCAAGCAAAATCCGCAATGTTTCTTAGAAATACATTTCGAACTTTGAAATTAAAAAAAAAAACGGCACATGAGATAACACTATCTAATAATGGTTCGGAATATATCAGCAGCACGACCGACGTCTCTGAAGTTTTTCTAGATTTTTTTATACTATTTCTGATTCCACGGGAAGAACGTCTGAAATTTGCACATTTCTGGTGATGTAAAACGTTCACCATTTCGTTAAAACAGCTGAGACTGGGTATGAAAAAAACTTTGAAAGAATGAGAAGTTAAAGAAACAATAGAAGAAGTTAGCCAGATGACCTGTATTTATTACTGGCTTTTTTAGCTTGCCTGGTGTAAATTGGAAAAGTTGCAGCACAAACTCGTTCAACTGAGATGAGCGAAGGAAAGCCAATAATTTACCTCAGCTCGTGAGCTAATTCGAACTATACCGAAAATATTTTTGTCATCTAGAAAGGCAACGTTTTGGATCTGTTTTGTTTTACAAATGATGATAAATTTATACTCCAAAAAGCTCGCGCCCCACCTGCCCCTGTCGACACCTGGCATGTCCCGTTTGAAGTAGATTTGGACATCCCAAATATATTAACGTGGGAAGGGTAACGTATGTTTTGTTTTCTTTGATGGTTTACCAGTTCCGTTTGCTTAGCCAGCAAGGTCCTCCCGGACTGGGTGGGAGGAGGAGGTATTTTAAGATGTGTCAGCTTTCTTCCAACGTAGAGTGACCGCGCAAGGTCACGGTGTGTCATAAGTGTGCACATAGGTTGCTGTAAAGTTTCGGGGAAAGGTAGGAACGATAAAGGTTTCACTGTTGTTGTTGTTGTTGTTGTTGTTGGTTGGTGACGACCATGGTTTCAAAGCTGTATATATAAGAGGTTTACTGAATAAACTTATTAGCTGAGAATGAGGCGTCGGTTTGCCACAGACTTCGTTCCTTGCCTGTTCTACTTTTGGTTGTTTCAAGGCTTTTTTCACACCCAGTTTGAGGTGTTTTCACATAATGGTAAACTTACACCAGCTCTCTGCACCCTTATTGTGCTTAATTAAAACGCAGGTCGACGCAATTTACTTTCATCCAAAGAAACTGCATTTGACCTGCTAAGCCATTTATTTTTTAGTTAAGGGTTCTCTTTACAAGTTTGCGAATCAATTCAGAAATATCTGCATGATCGATGGAATTCTGACTCGTACAGTTGTCTACAGTCTACAGAGCACCTCTCTAGATTGAGCGTCCCACAGGGATCTAACCTATCGCCTCTGGTTATCAATATGTTCGTGAACGATATTTGCGCATGCATAAATCACTCGAAAATGATAAAGTTTGCCGATGGCATTAAGATTTCTTGAGCAATTTTTGACAGTTTTGAATGCGATAAATTACAGGAAGATTTTACAGCATTTGAACATTGATGCAATGACAACCACTTGGTTGTCACACGGCTAAAACAAATGTTATTGGTTTTTCGAAAAAAACAATTTTGTAATAGTTTTGATTACACTTTGAACAAGTTAGCTCGATCGAGTGCGTTTCATTTGTACGTGCTCTAGGATTCTTTTTTGGACAGCAAATTTAATTTCTCTGATCATGTGGCATATTGGAGCGATGCATGTTACCGCACCCTGCGCCCGATTACCAGAATGACACGCAATATCAGGGGAAACTCTTGCTTTTTGTATCTCTATCCATCCCTTATCCTGTCTAAACTGGATTCCTTCGGCCTTGTTTGGAATCGTTTAAACCAGACAAACTCTAATGAACTTAAAAATATAAAGTAGTTTTTTCGACTACTTTTAAGTCTGTATTTTAACATGCGATATTATTTCAGCCATGAGCGGTTGTTGAAGATTAAAACATGCACTACCTCTCTAAAAGGATTCAGGCGCGATACCTTTTATTTTTACTTGAATGTTTGCAAAGCTTTATCGATTGCCCCAAATTAACCTCAACCGTTTTCAATGATGTACCTGGCATGACTCGTCGCTCCAATCGCGTTTTCGGCTCTTCTGAACCAAAAATATTAAGGCTCATTGAACGTATCCAGTATAACTTAAACATGTCAAATGTGGTAAATACGGCCGAAGTAGGTATTTTTTGACGGAAATCGTTTAGTATGCGGTTTCTGCTAATGCTTTTATAAGGTGACTCTTGCTTGCATCATACTTTTTAACTAACTCCATTATTTCGAACTTGATACATTTTTTTATATTGCCATTTATATTTTAGGCGTTTGTTTCTCTATAATATGCATGCGTATTGTGTGCCTGATTTCTACGCAAACCTGCATGTATAGGGTGTCACAAACAAATTACAGTGTTTTTGGTTACCAGAAAAATAAATTAGGCGTCGCCGAACGCTCATTCTCCACCCAAATGTAGCGCTTGAGGTCACAACCAGATGCCAAAGTTTCATCCCGATCCGATCCCGTAATCAAATGTTATAAGTGATTTTCTGAAAATTTCAATGGGAAAAAGGCGGCCGACCGAGTTTTCGAATGCATGGGTTTCTATGGCACCAAATACCGAAAACGGGCGAAAATGGGCTCCATTTTCCCATTGAAATTTTTAGAAAACCGATTATAACTTTTGAATAAGGTATCGGATCGGGCTGAAACTTTGGCATCTGGTTGTGACCTCTAGCGCTACCTTCTGGCAGAGAATGACCGTTCGGCGATAGCTAGATTATTTTTGCGGGGAAAAAAACCCTGTACTTTTTTGTGACACCCTGTATGTATCAACGGTGCACCCTTATGAAGACCCACAGTTTGTTTAGGGGCACCGGAAAAGAACAATAAATAAATAGGTTTTTTCGTCACGAATAATAGTTGAGGAGGCAACGAATGACTGAAGGAAGCTAAACGTTTGATGGGCCGAAATTTGGCACAAAACGAAATAGTTTCACAAATACAGGCGCAAAATATAATGACGAATATAATAATTGAAACCGGTCTCTTTCTGAGCATTCCTAAAATTAATTAGCCCAAATAATAAAGAAGCATGTTTTATTCATCCTCGCTTCTTTTATGCATTTTATGTTTATAATTTTATGAACAATGAAATTATCTATAAACAACTTACAAATACACAACTTTCTTTATAGAATATACAAACCAACGTCATACAATAGGAACACCAAGAAAATGTTCAAACGCGACACGACGGAAGCGTGAGGAAGAAAAGACAGAAAATTTATCTACTCTATATTCCCTTTGATTACTCAATCATAAAAAAAGGCATAAAAAACGTTTTTATTTATATCACCCTGAGGGCTCGGTCAAAGTGGGTTGACTGACCGGCCTGACGTGGTCACGGACCATTAATTTTCGAGTGTATTTCAGAAGTGTTTTGAAATTTGTCTTTTTATAATTTGCATGATATGGTAGTTCATGAATGATTATTGGATGAAGTCTTTTGATACTTCTTTTACAAGTAACGACAAGCAATACGAATGACAAAGTACATTCCGCTGGAATAAAATGGCGGCAACCAGCTCAAACCTCTGCTGTGCGCCTCTATTCCCTTCCGAAAACCTGCACCGTGATGCATTCGGCGCTTTAAAGAATGTCTTTATATGGAGGAAGCGCTTATCTAGGGACTTTATTATTACATTGTGCTGGCTCTTCCTATTTCATTTAACAGGCAACGTGGCAATTGGTCCATTGAATTCACTCTCTGTTTTGTGCTGTGGTTGCTGAGATTATTGAGTGGTAACGTACTATGTATGTGAACACTGCGTTATATTTATATACTTGTTATAAAAAGTACACGGCGTGTAGCTTCTTAAATTCTACAGCGTTGCATTTTTTAATAAAACATTTCAATTGTGTTGGCAGTTTGGCATTATGCATGTATTTTAATTTTGAGGAACCAAAGCACAACAGAAAGACTGCCCCATTTATGTAGAATTGCTCCAAAGTACTTAATGTGCTATGTACTCAAACATTTCACTTGACTGGGAGACATTTTCTCTTTAGTGCACTTAGAATGCAGACTATATTTTGCCTTAATGCGAATATTGATTATATCTTATGTCACACTCCCCTGCTACTGCTGCGGGGGGTGTAATGACGCTTAAATAGTTTTGTTGAGAGCTTAAATGACGTGGCGGTTTAGTCATAAGTCCAAATAGCGATTAGAGTTTTTGAACCGCGGCACGATATCGTGGTATGCCAAAGTTAACAGTCTCCCAGCTGTAAGACCCTTACATTGGCTTGCGTACTTTCTTTTGCCTACCGGAGCATTCCTCTAGTCGGCGAAATAATCAATGGAATATTATTTTACAAAATGATGGTGTTTTTTTTTTTTTGCATTTCAGCATAGCATCTGACACGTGATTGGCAAAACAGTCATGCATATTTTTTGTGTGTGTAACGCAGCCGGTGTGTTGTATGTGAGGTGTGATTTGGCTAGACCAAGCTGTACCGCCTCACTGATGCTTTCTATAAACAAATTACTGAAATAAAATAATTTATTGCCAACTCGGCGTCTTTTTTATCACAGTTCCGTATAATGGCAAACTGTATTTATTGTGTTACAGAGTTTTAGTCATTGTAGATTATATGTCCGCTTTAAAATTATGCAGAGCTAATAGCGCACACTTTTCAAGTTACATTGCCAACGGGGCTATTTAAAAAAAGTGTTTTTATAAATTCACCTAACACCCGTTTTTTAGCAAGCGTGTGGATACATCTTTGGTAAATCGTCCTTCCTAAATAAAAAAAGCGTCGAAAAATGCTCACGTTTGTCGTGTGTGGATGATATTTTTTATTTTATTTATTTTTGCATACGGCCTGTCTCAAGAGGGACTCTGTCAGAAAAGAACACAAAATACAAACAGAAATAATGAAATCAAAAACAACGAATAGAAGGCCAGACGTGGTTATGCTGTAGCAAATATATAATGTTCCATCTTTCATCCCTACAGTAACAAAACATCTAGAAGTTATAGAAATTTGGTTACTGTGGCGCTGCTAGTGATATAATAATCAAGTTTCTGCATTCCCTGATGACCAAGGGGGAAAAGAGTACCGGAAACAGTCGTTTTCTAAAGCAGTATTCAGACAAGGTTGTACTGTGTTTATGCCAGCTTTTCCTATTATTAGAAAGCGAAACACACATAGATTTATCAATCTTAAATACATTTTTAGAAACAAATTACAAGAACTTCAAATAAGGTGTTCAGAACTGCTAACAAAGGTTGAAAAACATGTTTGTTTTAAGTTCAGGTGTTCAGGTTGTGAGCCTGCATTAGGGTATAATAATCTATACTCTTTTTCACCTCAACTTGTGCACCGGAGGCTCCACCTCTACAGACCGCGCATTGGCCAGTCACCGTCGCACCACCACAGAGCGTTCCTCCGCCATTTTTTAAACCAATATAAACAAAAAATGTCTACAAAGAAAAAGTTCTATGCGCGAGCGTCGTAATCGATGATAATCTAATCATCTTAAATAGGGTTTATAATGTAGCACGTTTTGAGCTATAATTTTTTATATGTCCAAATTTATTGGTGTGATTCTTTTTAAAATACGAATCGCACGCAGTCGCTGCGTAGGTGACTGAGGCCGTAGTGACTGCGTTCGTTAGTTCACGGAAGAGCGAGTCGTTCACAAACGGAATTGCTTTGTTAATAAATGCAGCACTCCCGGCTTGGCTAACATCTTTTCTCAAATAAAACAATTGTACCGTCAAACTGTCCATTTAAACGGCGCAAGACGTGCAGCCTGAGTGTCTATTTCTCTACTTCTTTTACGCCACGTGATAGGAGTGTTGAATTTACGAACGCGTCCGGTTAACTCGGTGACGTCATGTTGTTGTTGTATTCGGGGAATCGAATGCTCGACGTGCTCGGCTCGATTGCGTTCTTCTTCTTTTGCGTGTTCGGATTTTTTTACCACTTTATCGTTCTGTTTTGTTATTCTGCGTATTGTCTTTGTGGATATCGTTGAGGTAGTTTCCATGGCTCCATCTCCACCGCCGCCGAGACGTAAGCCAGCCACCACGACACCTATAAGTTTGTGGAAGAAGCATCGGCAAGGACGCAAGCTCTCGAGCGATTGCAAGCAGATGGCTCTTTCCGTGTACGCCAAGCTGCGAGAACAATACCCGGACAGGTTGAGGAACGACTTGTACCAGCTGACGTCTGAGTATACTGGCGTCGGAGCACGGACAGTTGTTGCCATAAAGAAGGAAGCCATCACGAATTCCGGGCTCCTTCGAACTCCAACTGGTAAGCGCCCAAAGTCGGTTGGCACCCGTCGTCGCCAGGCCCTAGTACGACTCTTGTGTGCTGTCTGCGTTGCGGTCCTGCGTGCACGGCTTCTTTCGAAGGAACGTAACCCCGACCGTCACGAAGATACGCGAAGCCTTCATTGAAGCGCTGAAGGATGATGAGGTCGCCGTGGAACCGAGTCCATCGACTGTGTACCGTCTTTTGCATGACATTGGGTTCGAGCTGCAGAAGAGGAATCGCAACTCTCTTCTCATTGAGAAGGACGACATCCTTGTGTGGCGTGCGAAGTACCTCCGCTCGATCCTGAAGTGTCGGGCAGAGGGTAAGGCGATCTATTATCTCGACGAAACGTCGGTCAACGCCGGACACACCGTCAACAAGATCTGGGTCGACACAACGGTGCGTTCTGCCAGAGACGCAGGAAACCGCGGCCTCAGCACCGGTCTCAAAAATCCATCTGGCAAGGGCAGCAGACTGATTGTGACTCACGTTGGGGGTGACGAAGGCTTTGTGGAAGGATGCCTCGACATTTTTCATGGAGTGAAGTCGGGTGATTACCACGACGAGATGGATGGCAACTGATTTGAACGTTCGTTTGACTTGTTCCTGACCAAGGTAGAGCCAGGAAGCATTATTGTAATGGATAACGCTTCCTACCACTCAAGACGCGTGGAGCGTGTCCCCACGAAATGTTCAACCAAGAGTGTCATCCAAGAATGGCTAAGGTCAAGGGGAATTGACTGGGACAACGACATGCTCAAGGTGGAACTAGTTTCCCTTGTCTCCCAAGTGCGACACAAGTTCCTCAGCTACCGAGTGGACACACGTGCTGAAACTGTAGGGTGCACGGCTCTTAGGCTGCCCCCTTATCATTGTGAGCTGAATCCTATTGAGCTTATCTTGGGGCAAGTGAAGAATGAGGTTGCACGAAGCAACTCGTCTTTCAAACTAAAAGATGTGAAGGTTCTTCTCGAGCAGGCAATCAAGAATGCAACGAAAGACAAATGGACCGCTGCTGTACAGCATGTTAAGAAGATGGAAAGGCAGTTCTGGGAGAATGACAGCCTGTCAGACAGAGAGATTGCACCAATCATCATCGAAATCAATGCCGGAGATGACAGCGACGTCTCCCATGAAGACGAAAGCTGCGATGAAGTTGTCTCTGGATCAGGCCAGCCACACATTCCAGGTGTGGAGCCACTTGATATGTAAGCAGTGTGGTAAAGTGTTTCTTCCATGGTGCTCTCCGGGAACTGCTGGAGGCCCACGTGAAGCCTTCTCTGCGTACAAGGCGGCCTGCCTGTGTGGGCTGACTCACGACATCTGGAATGCAACCCTGCCCCTCCGAGAACGGCTGCAGCAGCACGACGAGGCGGCTTCGGAAGCCTACGTGACGCCTTCTCTGCGTACAAGGCGGCCTGCCTGTGTGGGCTGACTCCCGACATCTGATATGCAACCCTGCCTCTCTGAGAACGGCTGCAGCAACATGACGAGGCGGCTTCGGATGCCTACGTGAAGCCTTCTCTGCGTACAAGGCGGCCTGCCTGTGTGGGCTGACTCCCGACATCTGGTATGCAACCCTGCCTCTCCGAGAACGGCTGCAGCAACACGACGAGGCGGCTTCGGAAGCCTACGTGAAGCCTTCTCTGCGTACAAGGTGGCCTGCCTGTGTGGGCTGACTCCCGACATGTGGTATGAAACCCTGAATCTCCGAGAACGGTTGCAGCAACACGACGAGGCGGCTTCGGAAGCCTACGTGAAGCCTTCTCTGCGTACAAGGCGGCCTGCCTGTGTGGGCTGACTCCCGACATCTGGTATGCAACCCTGCCTCTCTGAGAAGGGCTGCAGCAACACGACGAGGCGGCTTCGGAAGGCTACGTGAAGCCTTCTCTGCATACAAGGCGGCCTGCCTGTGTGGGCTGACTCCCGACATCTGGTATGCAACCCTGCCTCTCCGAGAACGGCTGCAGCAACACGACGAGGCGGCTTCGGAAGCCTACGTGAAGCCTTCACTGAAACAAGGCGGCCTGCATGTGTGGGCTGACTCCCGACATCTGGTATGAAACCCCGCCTCTCCGAGAACGCTGCAGCAACACGACGAGGCGGCTTCGGAAACCTACGTGAAGCCTTCTCTGAGGACAAGGCGGCCTGCCTGTGTGGGCTAACTCCCGTCATCTCGATTGAAACCCTGCCCCTTCAAGAACTGTTGCAACAACACGACGAGTCGGCTTCGTTATGTTGCACAGAAGTATTAAACACAGAGCCATGTTCAAGACGTCGTTCCATTCCCTTCTCGTCTCCCAGACTCGTATTGCAGGTTTTAGCATGTCTTCAGCTTACACCGGCTGGTCTGCACTCATCTGCTGGTTCCTCTTAGATTCAATAGATTCAATCTTTATTTAGGCAACAACATACAAACAGTCTTTGCCCAAGAGCCAACACAAAAGGCAAACAGAATTGCCTCACGAGGTGCCGCCCCCCCCCCCCCTCCCCATCACAAACATCATACACACTTGTCGTACACAATATAACAGCATAAAAAAAGTGCAGCAAAGATTACAGAATACACTTGCACAGCGGAATTCAATTTTAGGGCACTCCTGGCCTCAAAGATGCCAGAAATGCAGTTCGTAGAATGCATACTACACAGGAAGTGCCAGAGGTCTATTTGAACAGTGCAGGTCTAAAGAATTTGCTTGTGTTAACCAGTTGTTGGCTCATGGGCCTTACATCTCATTGTAAACCTAGGACACAAGACGAACACGAAAGGGCCTTTTAGTGTTTGTCCTGTGTCCATCCTAGGGATGTACAAAATACGAACCTCAGGAAGCTTATCTGTGTCGCAAAGATGCAGGGCTGAGGCACTGCAAACAAAAGCGGCCACAAGTACATTCGCTATACAGAAACACGTGCTGGTGCTGTCCTGGAAATAATTTATAGTGAATCAAGGTATTAGACCTGCAATTTTGGGATATCGTTTCGTACTAGAATAAGTGGATGTGGGGCGGTCAGTTATAGTGCCCAGATGTAGTACAGCTGCATCTGTTTTCTCGAAGGTAAGAGAACTGGGAACAAAAAATGCGAGCATTGTAACAGGAAACTGTGTTTTGGGCAGTATAGTACAATACCGAAATTGTTCGTTTTAGGGGCTTTTACCATGGGGGGGGGGGGAAGAAAAAAAAGAATAACCAATGCTGTATGTCTCCACCATTTGATAATACAATTCTTCGACTTAGAATGCTACATGTCAGTTATCGGAGCAAAAAAGGAGGGGCTCGAAGAGCTGTGGACAGTGGCCTGCAATGAACACAGAACATGAACCAGACCTACTATGAATGTGATATGCTCTTTGTTTTTGGAACCAAGGCATTGTCAGTCATTGACTCGGTTTTTCAGCGTAACCCTAGTATCTCATTAACCAAGGTCAAAAGTGTAGCAAAGAAATTATGTAGTGAGCTAGAGCTCAAACAATTGTGCTCCTCTATTGACCGCAGTAGGAACCTTAGCTTGGACCTTTTTTTCAGCGCAAAAACTCATAAAGTAGATTGCCCATTAAGGGTGATTGTATCTGAGAAAGGGTCGTGGCAGAAGTCTATTGCCTTATTCTTGCAGGAGAAATTAAATCTCTTGCCGGTTGAGGATACTTTTATGCTAAAAGACTCAAGCGAGGTGATAACGTTTTTAACAAACTCTAATGACTGGCATCTCAAGGCCTTCTCAGTGGACATAAAGGACCTCTACTACTCTCTTCCGCAGGATGAGCTGTTGAAGTGTGTTGAGGACTGCATTGACTCTTTTGGTATTATTGCTTTTCAGACCGCGTCAGGAATTTCCCAAGGTGGTTTCCTTGAATTGCTCACCATATATTTACGATCTACGTTTGCGTGTTGGGAGGGTAACACCTTTCTCCAAAAAGCAGGGGTCTGCATTGGTTCATGCATAGCGCCAGTTTTGAGCAACCTTTACCTCGCGCATCGGGACCGTATCCTTTCACGTAGCTTAGATGCTTCTACGGTTGTGAAGGTGTTTCGCTTTGTTGATGATTTTTTGATTGTGCTAGATTGTGCAGCTAATGACTTTCAAATATTGGTCTCTAACGTACTTTCCTGTTTTAAATCCTGTGTAGATCCCCTAGAAATAACTCATGAGCTCCCCACAGAAGGATCCTTGCGGTTCTTGGACCTCAGATTAATTTTTTCGGAGCATCATGTATGCTGGTCATACGAACCGAGAGGGAAGAAACCTCTTCTTAATTTTCAGTCAGCACACTTCAAGCTTGTTAAGCGAGGCATTGTTAAATTATATCTCACCAATGCGCTTAATAAGTCTTGTATTCATTCACTTAAGGTTAGCTTTGATGTTCAAATTGCCAGGTTAAAGTCAACAGGATATCCTAGTACATTACTTACAGCCGTGGCAGAGGATTTATTAAAGAAAATAAGATGGGGTGAGCGACCTAAACGCAATACAGAAAAGAAAAGGACGGCCGTTGTTCCCTATATACATAAAGTTTCGCACGGTCTTAAAAAGATAGGTCACCGCATTAACATTAATGTTGCTTTTTCAGCACCAAATAAGCTTCTCAGCCTGTGCAGGAAGGTAAACGGATCGACACACCGGGAAGTTGGTTGTTCAAAAAAGCACCAAAAGAGCTTTGTAACTTGTACTGAAGGAGTCGTATATTCGATCCCACTCTCATGTGGTAGAGAGTATGTAGGCCAGACTGGAAGGTGTTTAAATGATCGTTTAAGAGAGCATTTTTATAACACCCACCGAGTCGTGGCTGGACACCTGGGAGTCCATTGTCGCGATTATGACTGTGTAGCCCATTTTGAAAATTGTTCTGTGATCGGTAGAAGTCGAAACGCATTGACACGAAACATAATGGAAGCGAAAAGGACAGCACAGCTGAAGGAGAAGTGTGTCAGTAGTCCTTCTATAGCGCTGTCGACCAAGGAGCTTCAATTTCTCTCTAAATGATAGCGGATGAGGAAGAGCGACTATGTGTAAAAATTTTTTTAGGTTGTATATATTGTTTTTTGTTTCTTTATATATATATTTTTTCTTCTCTTTTACTGTTCTTTTGCCGTGTATTTAGAATTTTCCTTGTATGTCGTGCTACTTCTACTTATCACGTTCGAAAAGTCAACCCGGACGTTGAAGAGAAAAACGAAGTACTCGAATACAGAAGAGTTGTAAGTTCAGCACGTGTGCTTGTCTTCCCGAGTGTATGGTGTGAGAGTGGTTTTCCCTGCGCTGTCACCGTCAAATATGGTTCACCAACTCGCCCAAGCATCCATCCTATCTTTGTTACAAACAATAAACCTTGTAGGTATACTTGCAGTTTTCTTGGTCACTACCTATTTGTTTAACTGCTCATATTAGACCACAATTCTTACCCCTCCAGATTCGCGGCTTTGATGCAGTCGACGTCAGCTGCAGAAAACACGTTTAACACTATTTTGAGAATCTGCTTGTTACAGCAATCTGACACTTTACCAGTCATTTTCAAATGCTGTCGGACATCTCGCATGCCTATCGGTGCAGCAGGGAGCCGTTCGCGGACGTGGTATTTGATGCTGGAGAGACTGAAATCGCATGCTACCAGTTCAAGAAGCAAATAATATAAACTTTTTCAACAAAACCGCGGCCGTAACGTAAGGGCATATCACATACCAGGCAACATAAACAGCGCGAATGTTGTGCGGCAGCGAAGTTCCAAACGCGGTCCGCATGCGCACCTAGCCCGATTGAAAGCGATGGCGACGAAGCGCGACGATAGCTGCAAATCATGTTTTCTATGCATTACATTTTCTTGCAGCTGTAGAGATGCCGGCCAGCGCAGTTCGATAGCACAGACGTCCGTTTCTCCGCGAGCGACCGCTACGAATACGCACGCCACAATCCTGCTTGCAACCCGCTGGCTGAATCAACTGTCAACAAGCACTCTGACTCCTCCCAGTGGGAGTGCCGGGTGAGGACACCCGGCACTCTGGTTGGTTGGCGCACTGATACAATTCTCTTTGAGGAGAATTCGCAGGTGCACAAGTTGAGGTGAAAAAGAGTATAATTACCCCATGTTGTATTCTTTCCAGTTTGGATATGCTGGCCTTTGTGAGCGGGAGGGTAACCAGAATTGTTGTTACAGTTGAGAAATATATTTTGACGCTACTCCTGATAGAGAAGGGTGGCATTGCCTATGTGGGTGGGACATCATTTCAGTTCTCGGTAAAATATTAGCTATTGTTTTGCTGCGTTTCAGACGGGATGCTGCCTCTCTAAGGCTTTCTTAGAGAAATTTCTAAGAATATTTAGGCAAGGCAGATTTTCGTTTTGCACGCGGACAACAAATTACGGTGTGGAATCTTGATTACGCAACTTTCTACTCCCATAAACGTGTCGTTTTGTTCGCAGGACTGCGCATGCACCATGACAGGGCATGGCAGCATACCGGTTTTTTACCATGAGAACCGAATCAAAACCAAATAATGCGAACTTGGAATTTTAGCAATATATACTCATTCACTTCGAGGAATCAAACGCGGAACCTTTTGGCCCGCAGCTTGATTCTCTTCACCTCCCCCCTAAGCTGTACGACTTTCTTCCTGCGCCGACTGATGTGCATGCCCTGTCTTCTACTAGCGGTATCACATGCCGATACTCTCCGCAGTAGATGATGACGCTGTTGAGTAGGGCGATGCCAAGTAATAAACAGTTTCTCCTACCTTCACTTCCTTAGCGACTCTTTAATACATTCTAATATAATTTCAGCTATGGCTGCCATAGTAAAGCATTCCATGCTTCATATTGATTTGAATGTAAACTCCGTTATCATCGTTTGTATTTTCCACGGAGACACAGCTTGCCAAACAACGTTTCTAAATATTAAAGAAAGAAATATAAGAAAGATAAATTGCAAATCACCAAGAACGGTTTCTAAACAAATGATATATCTGTACTCAGCTCCGAAACAAGAACGCCACTTGCCTTCCGAGGTTTCTCTTTTTTTTATTGACGGGAAGGGGGCGGGCCGAGACGTCTATACATTAAACTTAGTCTACACCACGGAGCACCCAATGTACGGCACTGTTTACATGGCGTGCGTTGGATTATAGAGTGCAGCGCTTTCAAAGGGGTTAAAATAGTGAAGGAAATCTAAGCAATTCAAAGGAACACGGAATGATATTTTGAATATTACTGCCGCCGGCTCTGCAAATGTAGCGAAATGAAGAGCGCATGTCTTAAAATCTAAATGTGTTGGTGAGTCGACCGTGTCGCCATGGCAGGATATACGGGTCTTTTTTTTTTCCACCTTAAGTGGGACAGATTCGATATTTACTTTAAATATTAATTGAATTATTTTATCCTGCCAAGGATAAGACTCCAAATCAATAAGGTTTTTGAGTAGAATACGTATCTCTGGATTAAAGCACCCAACCCTGTGATAAAAATATAAAGAGCAAAAAATACATTCCTTCTCTAATGACATCGTAACTGGAAGAGTGACCTGGATATTACGGACATAAAAATGAGCACCAGTTCACGGAGATGGTGCCTCGTAAACTCTCCGTGGCTCGAACGAGTTTACGAGTCTGCCGAGCGACTCTCTAACGACGTCGTCGTTGTTCCTTGCGGTTGTTATTTTTTTCATTCCTTCAATGATATGTCGGCCTGCGGCTCTTAATCGCTCTTCATATCATCATTTTTGGGGACCACGAGTCTTTTTGGGGAAGCTTTAATCCCTGTTACCCTGAGAGCTGTATACGGGCTTCGAAATTTCATCGTCGAGTTCCTGAGTGAATGTGCTTTACTCATGCACTCTATTAATACATTGTCACGGCGTTACATTTATTGTTTTTTACGGTTGCCATTAAATATTACTGCTGATTACGTACGTGATTATATGGAAACTGCTTTATAACAAGGACTCTCTCTGCTTGGAAATAATTGGAGTATTCTGTTGTTTCATTACTTTTCAATTAAACGTGGTTTCTTTACAAATGTTTGTCGTCACTTTAATGCTTCCAGAATAATCCTTCTTATGTAAGCACAAACGACCATTTTAATGAAATTGATAATGTTATGGCGCATTTATTTATCATTTTCTTACTACCACACATCATGCTGTTCGGCTAAAATATAAGGACGAAAATGTTGTTGCTACCGTTTTGTTTTAAATACACGTCAAACTTGCCCACTTGTCAAATCTACCAGTGCCTACAAACACGTTTTACACAAATAAGGGTGCACAAATGGTGTTCCGGAGTCTCAAACACACGTGAACACCCTTCCAGCGCCAATTTGCAAACATTTTGAGTAATACGTACATATGTACACACTTTTTTAGGGTAATGTGCGGTGCTCGATGACAGGAAATGGACAAGCAACGTGCGTGGCCAAGGTGGAGTAGCTACGTATGCTCAGTTCTAGGATCTTATATTCCGGCCGATGTTACACTCTAACGTATGTGGCTGTCATAAACAGTTACTCGGCTTTAGATTAATCATATGGCTCATCATTTAGTTACTCCAAGAATCTCTAATGCACACTCAACATCAAAATGAGGTGCCTCGACGAAACGAAGACCAAAGCTGCAGAAGTCATTTACAGCGAGGCTGAAACGGAGTCCTTCGATTTTGTGCATAGGGGAGGTTGTTTGTGATAATAAGCCGTGCAGATAAGTCCAAACGAGACAACGAGAACTGATCGTAACCAAACAAATACCGTATTTACTCGAGTAATAGCCGCACTATTTATGAACAAGTCCCTTGGGTTTACTTTCCCACAGAACAGATATATATCAATCATTGCGTTGCGCATAAATAACATATCGAATAACCAGATCGAGAACACGATTGTCCATTCAAATGCAATCTTCACAGATAGAATCTTCGCGCTAAGACGTTATCTCTGTCCTGTAAGCAGCTGGAATGATGCTGTCGATCGCGGTGATAGGCAATCAGCGTGCTCCGCGGAAAGGCAAACCCTCAGGATTTATTCATAAACAGTGCGGCTATTACTCGAGTAAATACGGTAACTCACAAACAAAGCGTGAATGGCGTGCTGATGCATGATGACCAACATCCGGCCACGCAACGAAAGGCTTTATGTTTACCCTAGATGCGCGACTTATCATTTATACCAACGCCCTCCATGCATGCAATCGCGGAAGTCCGTCCCTGCCTGGCTTTCCTTGGTTTTTTTTTTAGACAGCGGCACCACAGGCGGAATTTTCGCCCCTCCGGCCGGTGTTATGACGAGCCAGCTCATTTTGATGCCGACTCTACCTCGCCACACGTTCCGCTGATATATTTTGTTGTGTTAGGCACTGCACAGGTTTAAATACTAACCAATGGGTGCCTTTGCATCAAACACCCTTAGTTTTTTAATGGTGTGGAAAACGGTGCTACTATAAGATGAGGTATTAAAATATTTCATTAAATTGATCAGGTAATAACAAAAAAAAAAGAACACTATACAAAGGCTCTACTAAGGAATGAACAATTACAGACTCGCTTAATTTTTAATTTCTATTTACGTTCGAGCCAAGCATCAACTGAATTCTAACTTACGAGTTTACGTTTTTGTAGCACTCCAAACGTCGATTCAAATGTTCGAGCTTTGCTGATTATCGCCAAAGCAGCGAAAATTTGATAAAGCTAATGCTACACGCTGGAGATCTACAATGAACTACATGGTTCACATATTTGTAATATAGTGTTATTCAGAATTCTAAAAACAATAATCCAATTTTAATTCTGTATTTACAGATTTTGGTGTATTTTTAGTACTTTATTTAGTTCAACTTTGTCAATTGTGTATTTATTTAGGTTACGTCACCTAAAAAATCGGATATACACTGACATTTATTTAAGAAAAAAGCTATTGGGCTTTCTTGGGCCACGTCATCTTTTTACAGTTTATTAAAATGCACGAAAAACTGCGTCTGGCATCTGCAGTTCAGCAATTTGAAGAATCTTTAACCTGCAGATTCATGAATCCCCGGAGTCTGACTGCAGCCTTTAACATATGGTAATAATGTCAGACAACATGCGCCATTATATGAACTGACTGTACACCTGATATCTTGAAAGAACATTTGCATAGACACAACAATCTCTCTCGGCAGCTTTGCGGAAAAGCGAATTTTGGGTCATTATTTCTGAGAAGTCGAGCCACCAGATCAAGACGTTCTACTTGCTTGCATTCACGTATCAAATTCCTAGAGCTGTTTGCATCTTTGTGTTTGAGTAACATATTCCTAGATTAGTCTTCTGTGTCATCAGTCATTTATGCTTCATTTTTTATCCCTTCTTAGAAAAGCGCTTCTTTTTGGCATATGACAAGAGGAAGTGCAGTTTATTGCAAAAAAGTAATTTTATTCGCCCATGAAGTTTCGTTAGTTTGGCTGGGATGAGTCTTTGCATGGAGTCGCCAGATTACTGTTTCGGCGCCTCTCGAGAGAAAAAAAGTAAGCTTCTTGAAACGACTACGCGACGACGTACCTAATATATTCTTGGATCTAGACTACTAACCGCTACACCGATCCGAATGCCAAAAAGCCCTTCTGCGTGTGCATGGCTGTGGGCCGGGTAGTATTATACGGGTCTGAAGATCCAGCGTCCTCGAGGCTTTATAAGCACGCTTCATGATTCGTTAATATGGATGCTGGGTGCGTTCCCCATGGCCCATGTAAATAAGGCAGCGTGTAGAAAACTGTGGGTATGAAAAAGAAAGACTCCTAACTCTATATGGGTTGGAAAAGGATGTACGGACGTACTGCGATTTGGTGACCTGGTAGGAACGCTTTTTAACAACACCAATAAATATTCCGTACTAGCAAATGCTTTATTGCAGCCGAATGTATCGCTGAATAACCGAACCCGTCTCTTTCATCAGTTTGCGTGCAGGGACTCATGCTCCCGTGGGAATACAAAGGGGCTGTCAAGGTACTTTCCCCTAAAAACAAGAACCTTTAGCTATTTTTTTAAAGATCAACACGAAGTGGAGTAAATTATAAGGGCTCTGAGAAATTATTCGGTTTAGAATAAATGCTCGATGCCAAGCGGGTTACGTTGTTTTTTTAACCATTCTGGACGTGACTGCTTCTCCTATATATGGCATATTCTTAAATAACAATACAAGCTAATATTTTTTATTGTTTTCTGATTTCATAGCAACCGGTGACGCCGCTATATTATTTGCAGTAATAACTCTACCGGAGAAACTTTGTAATGTACCAAACGCGGCAGTTCCTGAGGTAAGGTATCCCAAATGTAATAAAAAACAATGCAGGGAGCGCAAGTTCGTCTGCTCTTTTAACAGAGGTTGTGGTGACGTCAGAAAGCCGAGCTCTGATTGGCACTGATTGAAAAATAGCGGTCAGACTTCAAGGCAGCTTTCTCTGAGGCCTACCCACTATCCTTCAATCAGGGCCAATGAGAGCCCGGCGTCGTTCTTACGTCACCGCAACTCCTCCGCAAGAACCAGACGACTTGCTCTTCGCATAAGCTTACACGTAGACTTCGCTGGTCCCGCAGTTGCGGATGAACACAGACTACGAACATTGATGAGATTGATCTTTTTGCACGGAGTGTCGAGAACGTAATTCTACAGTATCAAAATTTTCGGACACTTAAATTTTTCTCCTAAATTTTGATCGCTGTTCCTACGTTTGTATTTGAATCATTTCCTACATTCAGACTCACGCAAGCCTCATACAATTTAACAATAAAATATGTAGGAATGCTTACCCCTTATGTAGAAGAAAGCTAGGTGCTATACATAAAACAGGCTTGATATGAACAATGAGAAAACTTTCAGCCTTTCCATATTGGTTAAGAAGGTAGACCAGCGGAGCTGCACAATGGAAAGTATTGGGCGGCCGCAAGTCGGCAAGCCAGAGTGGAAAGGCTGCCGCCTTCTATGAGCCACGGCGGCAACCAGATACGTGGCTTGCCGCCGTCGCTCATAGATGGCGGTAGGTGTCTAGAGTTCGGTGTCTTCATTTCTTTGCGGGGAACGCGATCCTGGGGAATCTAGCCCTTAACAGCTCCGCTGTTCAAACAAAACCCAAACATACTCGGCCAAACTGATGAGGTAAGATGAAAAAAAAAAATCATAACATTACATATAACAAAACGAATTAAATGCACTGTCAAGCACTTCTTTTATTCCAGTCACTATTTGAAACAACACGCATTAAAACAAAAAAACAAAATAGTGAACTTCCTCAGGTGTGAATAGCAGTAACGCTTGGTGAAGAGGATGTTAAAACTTGGTTTTCAGTGGTATTGTTTTGAGAAACAGCGCCAGAAGTTCAATTTAATAAAAACACCTTAATGAACGCCTGCAATTTATTTAGGACTTAATACGTTTCATGTCCTCCCGGTTAGGCCAACATATGTGGCGTCGAGCTTCGAGACAATTTTTTTGAAATTCTCCGATACGTCACTAAGTTTAATAACCAACTTGAACCTCTTTGTGACATCCGCCATGATATTTATAAAGAATGAGTGTAAATATATTTTAAGCTTAAATTCACCAGAAGGAAATAAAACTAGACATAACACAAACTCCGACATAGTTTTACCGGCTAAGTTTTGATTTTGTGCAAGTATTGAAGGCAGAAATATGATATAAAACAACACGTTAAAAATCATTATGCATTCTCCGTGCAACAGAAGTGCATATGCTGTAGCCGTTGAATAAAATCAGTAAGTTGCAGCGTTACTCTTTATACAGCCAAATGCTTACGCGTTGATGGGATGCATAACATCCCGCAAGCCAAAGATAACGCCAACATTGTTCTTCTTTTCAACAGACGCAGTTCATTTTATGTTACTTTGTTAATAGTTTGCATATGAGTAATAATATATGTTAGTAATTTAAATCATGTCACAACTGCCACCTCGTAAAGCAATAGAATATTTAATCGTGGTCTCACCCTTTTTTTTATTAAATGCGATACTAATCTCTCGAATGATGTTATTTACGCGGCGCTGAATTCTATTTGATTAAGTGCATTCAGTATAAAATTGGCTACCAACTTGTAGCGCATTTCAGTGAAGGATGGTGACTTAATATCATGAAGTGACAATACGCAAACAGAAAGAAAGAATAAACCATTTTGAGGGGTGCGATCAAATAAATACAGAATATTTTCAACGAGAAACGACATTTACTGATATTCATGACACCGAGAATTCACATAGATGAACGAGAAGAGGAAAATAAAACAATAAAAGACGAAGATTAAGACGAAAACATAATAATGAAAGACAGAAAAGGAAGATGACATAAACGCGGAAGTTGCTACTATGACATTTCCGGGGCTAGAAAATCCAGATCTGCCGTTGAAATCGAAAGTGAATGGCATAGGCTAATTGTTTCTGTACATCTTGATCTTGTAAGCTTCGATTATTGTTCGCCATATCTTGTTGATATGTGTGCCCAGGACTTATGTATTAATCAACAAGGGGGGAGAGTGGCGCAGTACAGGACAGATGCGTGCATGAACGACGATGGAATGACGCGAATTAGAGGAGGCACTTGAGACTTTCACAATGTGCTCCCTGAGGCGAACATTCATATATATTCATGTCTGCCTATATGCTGGCCACAGCACTTTAACGTGATGGAATGAATAGGTCATTCTACAAACTTGACCTATTTGCTGGAGTATTCGATGCAACACTCTTGGAGGGTCTGGAGTTTTCACACCATGGCAAAGCTACATGCGAAGGCAACGGTAACATCCTACCGTCCAGCGAGAAAAATTAAATGGTGGGCAAACGTGTGCACCATGTGGGGTCACTCCATAATAATCGCCGATCGATCGATCGGCGCTTCACTCGTCTGTCAAAGAGTGAAACAACACAACGAGAAGACAGCGAATGAGCTTACTGTACTTCCCGGCTGACCGTCCTCGAGAGCTGGCAGTCCGTGCCCGCCGACCCTGGTTGTCGCCCGTCGTTCAGAGCTCCCATTGAGATTCCGTGTCCAGGCCCGCGGATCGTACTTTTCACGCAAGCGCTGCGTAGGCAAGCTGTTCCGGGCTATCTTAGCCCGAGTCTCGCTGCGGAACTACTCCGCGATCACCGTGGCCTAGACCGGTGTGGCCAGGATTCGCAGTTCCCGCTGGCCATGTTCCGAACCTCGCTGGTGGACCGCACCGGGGATCGCCGTGAGCCAGACCGGCTTCATCGTTCCTGCCCGGCCCCAGGCTGGTGCTGCACGCTCTGTCTGGCGTCAACACTTGTCTCCTCAACGTGCCCTCCGCTCCGGCGACTTCCACCCACGTCTCCCACAACATACAGTATGCAGAAAAGGCTTGACGTTTTTTTTTATTTTTTTAAGCCAGTGATGGTGGCACAGACGATAGTTGGCCAATGGTCTATAGCCCTACCTCTATGGTAGGGGCATGGTCTTTTGCCCTAACATGGCCAGGCTTACCCGGCCAAAGAGGGGGGGGGGGGGCAAACTTTTCTTCAGAATAATAAACAAAACTTGAACTACTTTCACTCTATTTGAGTAGAGAGCAGTCCAACTGCGCGTAAGGTAGCAGGTGCACAAGACTCCCAAATCGCAACCTATCTTTCGGTTTAAAACGCGTTCCTGTCTCTTTTTGGGGAAATGCTCGCTTTACCGGGAGGGAGGTAGGGGTGTGTGTGTGTGTGGGGGGGGGGGGGGGGGCGGGGGGGGGGGGAGTAGGGGAGGGAGCCGCGAGCCGCACTTTAACACGCGAAGGGCCACATGCGGCTCGCGAGCCACAGCTTGGCCACTCATGCTGAATAGACCAGGGGGGCCAGAGTGGCGTGGGGTTAGAGCCGCAGACGAGACTACAAAAGTTCAGAGAACCAGAGAAAAAAGGAATGGGGGGGGGGGTACTTTTAACAAGAAACGATATGTAGGAAGCAGTCCTTTCCAAAGGCGGCAAGTATAATTGCCGACTACAAGAAATAACACCAAGCAGCAGAATTTTTATTCAACCGCTAAGCAAAGATGAATGCGTGATTCGTTAGCCAGCCACTGTCCTGACGCCCGTTAAGCGTAAACTGTTCGAAATTCTTTTTAGAACAAGAAAGAAAACAGTGTCGCTGGACATATCTAGGTGTCAAAAAGCAGTCAGTCTGTATGCATATAGTGCAGTACAGGGCGGCCAAGACTGTGAGCTTGTTTTAAAGCTCTAGAATTATATTTATCTTTGGGCACAGGAGGAAATAGGGCCCGCTTACCATGAAGCCGCGAGCCGCACCTGAACCCGCGAAGAGCCGCATGCGGCTCGCGAGCCGCAGTTTGGCCGCCCCTGCAATATACCATAGCGTTATCAAACGAAGTAATTTTCAGGAAGATTGTTTTATCTTTATAGTACAGCTGTAGTGTTTATCGTGTATCCTGGAATCGGTGTACTTAGAGAAGATTCTACGCAAAACATATACCGCGGCCAGATGCGTTTTTTGTGAAGCGAAACTGCAGATTATTGTCAATGATCCAGTCATGCGAATGCAAGACAATTTCAGTGGCAGACACGTACTCGTGTTTCTGTCATCGCTTTCGCAGTTTCAACGCAGTTTATCAAATAAAACACACTATGTTTCATTGCAAAAACGATGATCTAATCCGCAAAACAAGTGAAGAAAAAATAACATAAATTAATATTCGCTGAAATAAAATAGTGACATGAACATGTCAGTTTTTGAACAATTTAACTTTTGAACAGCGTTAGCTAATTGACAAATTGCAAACACAAATAATTGGTCGGTCTACTTTAAAGTTCAAACATTAAGACTACCATGTAATAGCCACAGAAAGAGCAATCTGGTCTCATAGATACCACGCAAAGGCCGGCGACCCTCAATCACAATCATATGCATTCGGGTTACGAGAGCAAATACATGATGGAACAGAGAGATACTGTCCATAATGTGACACAATGCGTGACACGGAAGCGACACTTGATCAAAATATGCGCTCTATCTCGCGGTAATTAGGTTATCATTATCGCACAATGTTCTGAGCCCGGAGGACGAGAAGAGTTTGCTTAGAGAAGTGTGTCCCAAACTGTTGGTCGCGACCCCAAAGAGGATTACGAGAAGTTCAGTGGGGGTCCCAATTCAAATAATGAAATTGAAAAAACAATTGTGGTCGTGTTAATTAGTACAGAGCACAAACCTTAGCTCGAAATCGAGTCAGAACTGAGAGTTGTGTGCAAACTCCAACACGGTTTCTAAAAACTGTGCTCTAGCAAACAAGCACACATTAGCCCTTAGGAACAGTAATTTATATATGCATATATTGTTTCTTCTTGCAGCGGTCTCTAGATCAGGCTACACATTCTGATTATTTTAAGAGTAAAATTACATTTCAGCGTCAGTTTTTTGTATTAATGCTCGTACACTAAAAGAAAAGAAAAGGTTGTGGCTTCGCTAAAAGTCGAAGAGGTGCATCGTGACGCGATATTTTATGCATTCGGCAGGTAGTGTGGTGGCAGAGTTTGGAAATCAGTAGCTTAGAGTGAAGTTAAAAGGAAAGAAATGTTTTGTATCTGTCATGTCTCCCACCTTATGTGCCTGCTGCATGTACGCTCCGCTGCGCATTCTGGGAACCAACAAGCACAAATACGTGGAACTTCTACTTTTCAACGAAGGACTTAGAACTAATCGCTCCAATCTACGAAGGGTGGTCTGCAAATGCAATGCCTGAAAACATATTTAGGCCTGCAAAAGAGGAAGGAAAAAGCAGTCTGTGTTTCAGTCCTATCCATGACGTTTGACTTGCTTACATCATGCTCAGTTTCGTTGCACATACGCTTTTTTTAGATCTATATCTATTTTCAGCCTCGTTCTTCAGCGAAGTGATTCGCTCTGACAGGTGATTTTTGGGAAAGCAGACATGCAACAGTTTTAGGGTGTAGTTAATTTAGCCAAGAACAATAGCGAAGGGTACTGCACCACGATGACCACGCTGCCTTGGTGGCGAAATGGCCCCCGCCATTTTTGCCAGTCACGCAGCATATGTCCATTGGAGAGTAGTCTCAGTAGCTCATCTCATTGGTTGTAATGAATAGAAAAACAAGTAACTTGCGTTCCTAGTGCATTGCGTCACTGTGTGCGCCGAGGGACTATTAAAACGAATTCTAACGGAAATTGCACAGCGGGCGACACGAATGTATGTAGGCGCTAAAACATTTCAAATCAAGCGATGAGATCCTTGCAGGTGTAAGAGTCATATCTCCTATTTGGAAAAGTAAATCATATCAGTCTAAAATGAATTATTGTTCGTGCCTTCTACTTTAAATATAACACGTTTTTTTTTTTAACGGAATACAAACTGCACGTTTGACTTAACGATTATAGAGTTTCATATTTTGGTGTATAAAAGAGAACCACATGTTTACTTCTTAAGTCAGAGATGCCATTACTGCCTCCGTTACCGCATCTTATTATTCTTAGATGGGTATGGTCCCTTTTTTTTTACTTTTAAATTTTAGTTGGAGGACAACTTGGTACCAAGTCTGATATAAAGCATAAATTTTAAAACGATTTAAGTGTGAAGTTAATACATGCAAACTCATTAGAGGATTGTGTGATAATTACAAATTACGAAATATTTCTATCACTACGGTATTCAGAAAACATTTTGTCTACTATTCAATACAACACGGAAGCCGGAGGTGAGTTCTTTCCCCGAATTCCGAGAGACAAACGGCTTTGCTATGTTATTGAGTACAGATGCACCGATTTTATTGCATCACGGCAACGGAGGGAAAAGTAACGCAGTTTATAAAGACGAAAGTATCAACGATGCACGTTTGTCTGGTCTGTCTAACCGTGGAAGGGAATGCGGACATAGTGTTCAGAAAAACGCAGAGAACATACGTCCGCAAACTCGCCAAGTACTAATGAATGGAGATAAATGTTGGCATGCACACGGAACAGCGGAGGTAGAGGAGCATTTGTCAGGGCTGTTTTCAACAGCATGGCTCCCGCGTTTATAGTGCGCAAGCTAATATGAATGGCGCGCGTGCGCGGTGCGTGTTTATTTGCGCTGCATTCTTCATTGGGCGGGTATTCTGCCGAGTTTGTCACACTCTCAAAAGGTTTGAGTTCATTTTCTTGAGAAACACGAGACAGTCAATCAAAACGAGCACTAGAAGGTTCCCAGTCACAGTTTAATAGTATACCAGCCAGCTGGTACGGAATTAGGTCTGAAGAACTCGACGAATTAAGAACCTATAAGCGAGTGAAACGTCATAATTATGGTCTCTGCACACATTTCATTTTACAGCGATAACAGTTATGCACTCTCCCCACCACAGGAAATGACGTCCGTCGACTATGTAATTGTAGTACTCGTATTAACGAGTTGGCCGTCCGTCGCCATTATTGCCAAATGCTTAAGAAAACTCACCCGCCGCCGCGGTGTTCTTGACATTCAGTCCTGGGTCGACTGCGTGTGAAGCAGAAGCGTTACCAAAGAGCTTCTCAACACGCTCTATAAACACCATTTGTAGGCACGTATATCAGTATAGGTTTCTTGTAGCGCCCGCTAGTGGCCACAGTGGTTGTTACGTCACGATAGAAACTTATTTTGTCATTCTTATTTAATTTCAAATTTAATCGTAGGTAATATTTGGAATTAGTAGCTTCGGCTAGATGGCCCACACTCTAAGAAAAAATGGAGGAAAAAGGTAGCAACGGCGCGTCTTCCTCCCTTCTACTGGCGCGCCCCCAAGCGGACACGAGAAAAAGGGAGGAACGAAACGTTTTTCTCCTTCTCCAGGCAGACGGGAGAAAGCTTTCGCCCTCCTGACTTATATTCTTTCGGTTTCGTTTTTCGAGCACGTCGCACACGTTGTTTAAGAAAAGTTGTTGAGTTGATTGAGCTTCAGCGGCAACGAAGGCCACCGTTAATTCCGTCTTCTAGTACAAACGTGCAGAACGTTTTGGTTGCATTTATGTTTTTATCACTAATTTTATCAAACGAGCAAACGAAGCCGCTAAAAACAGCGAAGTTCCGGAGCAGTGCCAGCAGTGCTACGTACACTGGGTAAGATCGCCGTCTCGCCGTCTCCGGATTGCGGAACCCACCCTGCCCACCCCATGCCAGCCCACGCGAAACTACAGTAGCGGAACCACGCGGATCTGTGTTGACGTTTTCGACGTTATGGAAATCGCAGGAACTGCGTCCAAGACCGGCAGGTTTTGCTGCTGGCTGCCTGGGTGCCTTCCGTGCTGAGTTCGGTTCTGTTTTCAGATGCCGAGTGCCAACCGGCAATCAACGTGGCTTTGTATTTCTGCGTGTCAGCAACATAGCAGCAACATCGTGATGGCAGTGTTGTTCGTTGTGAACAGAAGACTGGAATTATCGCCGATGTGACCGTGTGTTCGCGTATTAGTGGTGTAACAACAAGATGAGGTAACGTAAACTGTCGGGCATCGATGCCGCTGGCCGAGCCGTGATCGGAGGGGGCGGGGTGTCGCAGGTTGACATTCCGCTTTACATTAAAGAGTTTAGACCACTTGAGGGATTGGGTGCAATCGGTCGACGTGCGGATAGTCATGTTGGAACGCTGGTCTGAACAGTAAACTCCTATCGTACTGTGGCCAATGTGACTGTCGGTTGTCTCCTCCCCGAGAGCGATTGCGCTCTGTGGAAAGGACTGAAAAGTGCGAAATTATGACGGAAAGCACGTGTATATACGTACAGTGTGGAATTTCAGCATTAAAAAAGAATAGTAGGTAAAATCGAAAAAGAAAAAAAGCTACCCTTTATTTTGCTTGTTAAATATACTACAGTTCCTGGAGAAACTGCCCTCCAAGTGGCGCGCTGGGATGAGCGCTAGAAGTTTTCAAGCTCGCCACGGTGTAGCTCCGTACACTTAACACCTGCCGAAAGTCGCGGCTTTGACTGCATTCAAGTTGATCAAAAGCGATTTCTCTGCCCGTGAAGCATCACTTCCAGCTGAGTGAATATCCGCTCTACAGAGATTAATCAAGACGGCAATTGAAGTCGTGCGCCAACAGCACGAATAGAAAAACAAACTACAATAGAAATACGGGCTACGACGCGCCGTGCGGGGAAACAAACTCATGGCTTCGAGCCGCATTGGAGCGGCTTGATTTATTGGCTTCCAAATAATTACGGCATGATCGAGCGTTTACTTCTTCATAAGAGATTCATCCCCCGAGCCATTCGAAATATTCTCAGTGGTATTACATTGCTGGGAAAAGATCAACATGCTGGGAATATTTTTTATTGCTTAGGGAGTCACCAAAAAATTGCGTACGTTCCAAACGACCAGTATAAAAGCCAGAAACGCAGAGCTCGGGTGTGGTGTTCGGGTTAGTGTGCCGTTGTGTTGACATTTGTATGTGCCATGTGTGTGTATGTTACTTTATGTTCACCCGATGCTTGTAGTATGCGCAATGTGTGTATAGTAGAGGATCCGAAAGCGCAAGGATAGCCTGAGGAAAATATATATATATTTTTTTGTAGAACATGAATTGGGGGTACCTAGCGCCGCCTAGCTATGCTGGTTGCAATTACTGTGTTTGACCCTGCTATCTGGTGGCAAGCGATTTAACCTTCTTTCACGCTACGCGGTAAACAGCGGCTTCGAGTTTTTTTTTTTTTTTTGTGAGCGGCTTTTGGTTTCGCGGATTGGTTTGCCATTCCTCCGTGATGTGCGGTTGGTGAAAGAATTGTGACTCGAGGAACAGCAAAGGTAAGACGTGAAGTGCGCGAAGTAACTGGTTCTCGGTTGTCTCCGTTTAACATCGCAGTGCTGGGGACGAAAAGACTAAGTAGCTGCTTTCGAAACGCAAGTTTCTGTACCTGCGGGGGGAACCTGGCTTCGGAAATAAAGACAGTTCGCGGAAAGCTCGTGTTACGATTTTATTTGCTGCTCCTTTCGTCCCGTACAAGAGACGTAGCGTCCTCGTTAAGCCTTATTGAGCTCGAGTTGCTCGATTCAGGGCCGCCATAATGAGATGCAGGCGACGGAGGAACTATTTGCTCCCCTGCTTCAGGGACGAAGGTTTCTCCCTTTCTGTAGGAACATAGGTTACAAGACCGTTCCTCCTTTAAGGGAGGACTATCCATGCTTTTTTTTTAAGAGTGCAAGCCGCCGCCCAAATAAAGTATGCCACAGTATCCAATCATTCCATAAGACCTAGAAGACAAGCCAATCGCATTGCACCATGCATAGCGCATTACATAGTTCTTACATAATCCTTAGAGCCGCCCCAGCGGCAGACGTACTAAAGTTTTACGAGAGTACGACGCAAATACTGTACACGCGTGCGTCTTGGAGTGGCTGCGTGCTTAAGTTCCGCTGGTTGTGGGACGCCGAAAACGCACTGACAGCGAAGGCAACGAGTATTACCGTTCGCCGCATGGATAACAGTGGGTTGCATGCTCGTGAGAACAGTAGGGAGTTTTAGGGAACCATTTTCGCACATCGGATACGGTACGACAGGCCCTCTGGTACCAACTGCGCATGTGCTACCGCAGAAGACTCTCACACGCGGAGTTCGTACCGGACGGCCGATCATACCGTATTGGATGTGCAAACACGTTTCCCTTAAACTCCCCAAGGCAAAGAGACGTCGCCGTCAAGACCGCACGGCGCTTGAACGCGGTACCAATGTCCAACAATTACGCCTTGACATGTCGCAGCTATCGTTGTAACTCTACTATTAATTAACACTGGGCTGCACATTTTCTTCTCTAATCACATTGTGAGATAAGTCATTCGTTTGAATCCTTCTAGAGTTCGCCGTGACGTGTTTTCTCGTTGTTAGGCAAAGAGGTGAACTGAAACGTTTTTATTAGTTTATTTTGTTTAGATTGAGGCTTCGACGAGTGGGTGATTCGTTATAAGAGCCAGGAGAGCTAAAATACAAGGACACAGCAGGGAGACACAATAGCATATTGTCTTTTTTTTCAGACTGATTCGCAGCTTACATGTTATTTTATTTTTATTTATTTCCAATACTACTGACCCTATTCGCGGATGTTGTAGGGTGGTACAGTTTGAAATACTATAACCAAAACAAAATTCAAGACACAATTTGCAGGTGAATATTCAACGCAAATATGGAAGTCAAGAATGACAAATTAGTAAATAAATTCAATACAATAGATACACTGCACTTTTAAAAACAGCATAAAATATGAGTTTATTATAAAATGTGGGCGTCTAAAGGATAGAAAAGATTTCAATAAAAGAGGGATGAACAATATTTTGAGGCAGGTTGTTCCATTCGTTAAGGGTTCGGGGAAAAATAATAAAATTTAAAGCAACCATTATGAGCGACGTCTTCCTCATAAAGCTTGCCACGGTTGTATCGTTTGCTCGTCGTTTGATTGTATGGATAAGGTAATTATATTTTGGTAGATTAAAATGATCGTTGGCTTATTAGGATAGAAATTTAAGTCCAGCCCTTTTCGCGCTTTTTTCTAGGGAGGAGAGAGACAGTTGCTTGCAAGCTTGAGAGGGAGAGACGTGCTTACTATATTTATTGCAAATAAATCTAGCTGCCTTTCTTTGAACTTTTCTACCTTATTGATGCCGGAGACTGTGTGGGGGAACCAGACAACGTTCGCATCGTCTGGTTTCTTCTCCGACGGATAGGAATTCACTTTCTACGTCAAAGAAACACCAGCCCTGTAATGAAATGCTCTTTTTACTTCTATACGTAGAGGCCGGATATTTAGGCAAAAGCCTATTTTGTTCCTTTGGCCCCTATCGTGCCTTTTCTGTATAAGAACTCGAATCATGAGTTAAGGAGCATTGTAAGAGTGGTTTCACTGTGCCTATAAATGCCCATTTCGCATCTGAGCCTAAATTATCGCTTCCCGCCTATAAATGTCTATTTTTTGTTATTTTTGTTTTTTGCTTCGCTGCCCCAAAACGACTTGTTCTATTTAGTTTCAGTTTCAAGCGAACTATTTTTCATCTAGCTGCTATGCATGGCAATAGGCTGCTCCAATCTCTGTCCCGAGATCCACCACAAACATCGTTGTTGTTTTTTAGAGCGCAGCTCTTAGGCGCCCGTTTCCGGCTTGAGCAGAGTCGGCCCCGCCGTCGCCGTCGGCGTCGCCGTTGGCGTCGGCGTAACCGCGCGGTGCATGATGGGTAAATTTCCCCGCTAAATTTAGCGGAAAATATTCCCGCTAAATTTAGCGGAAAAATTTTCCCGCTAAATCTAGTGGAAAATTTTCCCCGCTAAATCTAGCGGAAAATTTTTCCCGCTAATTTTAGCGGAAAACTTTCCCCGCTAAATCTATCGGAAAATTTTCCCCGCTAAATTTAGCGGAAAATTTTCTCCGCCCCCCCCCCCCCGTGCCTTCCCCTCCTCCTCAATTGCTTTGCTCTAATTTGGCGTTACAGGGAGCTGTAAACGGCTTTCATTTTTTCTTTACGCCTCTAAGCCAAACCGCAAACGGCGCCTTCTTTCTAGTAGATGGCTCCTTCGGCCCTTTCCCACGCATCGTCCTTCTTTCTATTTCTTGCCGCGTCTTTGCTTTCTCCCCTTCTCGCCTCGCCCAAGAGAAGCGGATTTGTTGTCATAACTTGACTGGACAGTGTGGACCCCGGGAGTTGCCTGGACGCTGGAAATCTGGATCTGGATACTGCAGTAGTCCGTTTCACCCTAAATACGCAGCAGTGGATACGTCTCAGCCAGTCCAGTGCTGGGAAAAAACTGTGAGTGCGCAGGCGAGCTGATGGATGTTGATCATGATGTAGAAAACCCGAGACTGTGGTAAAAGCAGGGAAACTTGGTCGAAGAAGAAAGACAGGGGAAACGAACGTCTCAAACTCAGCTACTGCGTTTATTTCCTCAATTTCTTATATACCCACAACCCATCCGCCACCACCGACGTCACAATGTCAACCTTTGTTATCTATACAATCCTAGCCACACTGGTCTTCACCTCAACCGTAAACGGTGACCTCAATCCCAAAAGGAAAGCTTACGACCTTGAACAAAAAAGCAAACACAACAAAGCAAACACACAGACCTCCTCCCTTTCCAACCGGAGTCTGGAAAGGCAGTGCTTTATCTAAACGAGAACTGATAAGATCCAACTGAACCCCTGCCCGCAAAATGACTCATTGCACGTTTACTTACAACTATAAAAAAAAAAAAAAAAAAAAAAAACTTTACATTTTAGGAAACTTTTTGGAACTACTTCCGAGTTGCATCGAAGCATGGCTGATACAATTGCCGATGGATTTGATACGAACTGTCTCTTTTATGAGCCTCTTAGTGTTGTTGCGCTCTCTGTGAATAATGTCAGTTTGCGACCAATGTGCCGTACAATCGTTACACTCACTAATGTGTTTAGCAATTTCTGAATTGGGTGCGTTTATTTTTACATTTCGTTTGTGCTCTACCAATTTATCATTTACACACCTTGCCGTTTGTCCTACATACTTGAAACCGCATTCCAGTGGTATTTCATAGACCACCCCTTCCTTGCAATCAACCGACTTATCACGGTGCGCTTTCTGACACACTTTCTGAGTCGTCTGAAACGGCGTCAAGCGGTTCAGCTTAAAGTCGGACTTGAATGCTACATCTACTCCAAATTTTTTTGCGCATGCTTTAAGGTTATGAGAAATTCCGTGAAAATACGGAATAACCGCGTGCAATGAGTCAAACGTGCAATGAGTCATTTTGCGGGCAGGGGTTCAGTTGGATCTTATCAGTTCTCGTTTAGATAAAGCACTGCCTTTCCAGATTCCGGTTGGAAAGGGAGGAGGTCTGTGTGTTTGCTTTGTTGTGTTTGCTTTTTTGTTCAAGGTCGTAAGCTTTCCTTTTGGGATTGAGGTCACCGTTTACGGTTGAGGTGAAGACCAGTGTGGGTAGGATTGTATAGATAACAAAGGTTGACATTGTGACGTCGGTGGTGGCGGATGGGTTGTGGGTATATAAGAAATTGAGGAAATAAACGCAGTAGCTGAGTTTGAGACGTTCGTTTTCCCTGTCTTTCTTCTTCGACCAAGTTTCCCTGCTTTTACCACAGTCTCGGGTTTTCTACATCATGACCAGTGCTGGGAGCGAGGCATGTGACCTGGAGTCGCCGTGCGTCGCTCCGTTTAACTAAGAGCTCCACTGATGTCCTCGTAGTACTGGGATGGCTCGTCCTATTCTCTGCGGTTCATCGGAAGATAGGGAAACGGAACATAATGCACACCGAAAAGTTTTATTTTTTTTTTCCTAGTGACGGAGCGCATGTGTCTGTGTTCATGTGCGTGTGCGTGCGTGTCAGCCTACACGTTAGGTGAAGAAAATCGGAAGCCGTGATTTGCTCCTTTCGCACGCGCCGGTCTCTGACGTTTTTGCGAAGTATTTGTTTTTGTGTCCGGTGGTCTGTGGTTTGCTGCTTTCGCTTTCGCTGCCTGAAGCTTATCAACAATTCCAAAAAAGAAGGTCCCAAAGAGCCTGCTCTTTCGACATTGGACCCAACATTTCCTATGCTGCTCGACCGACGGAGATATGATCTTCTGTCAACCGCGTGGAAAGCGGGTAAGAAGACATCCCTAGGTACCTTGTTTCGGTCAAAAACCAAAACTTTATCAACCGACGATTTAGCGAATGAAATCAAAACCACGGCGTTTTATCGAATGACGCTGCAACGAATGGCAGCTTCGTTTTTCCTAATTGAGAGCGAGGGGTAACCACGCCAGTTTAAAAGCCTAGCTCGTCACCGCCGAAAAACAGCTTATTCGCAAAAATAGAGTTCGCAAAAACGTTCGTCCGCTAAACTTTTTTCTAATCACTAAAACGTCATTCGCTCATATAATATGGAATAATAAAAACGCCCGCATCTTTATTAAATAGATTATGTTTTATGTATTTATTTAACGAAAGGTTTACTCGTCTTTGGGTTAGTGAAGAATTTTCTCCGCAAAGTCCGCAAGACTCTACAAAACTGCGTCTCTCCTCCCCCGGCGGCCGAGACAGGCACATACATTTGTAATACAGGAGTTTCCTGAATCCTGGCATGACCATCCAGAAACACTTCAAGCAATTTTTCATTCGAGTGATACCAGTCAACCACAATGTTTTCGAAATCTATTGGCCCCGAGAACGAGCACAATCATTCCTGTAGTCGCAGCGTGCTGATTGGTTGATGTGTAATCTTCTTGACGACACAATAAGAAAAGCGACCTTGTTCACGTGAGATTAGGATCGCACAAAATAAACTGTACGCACGGTATTCAAACCCCAAGCAGAAATAATATTCCAAGTTACCATCAGTCATTACCGGAAAGTTCGCAAGGTGAATCAAGAAACAAAAAATACCTCCATGACGTCCCGGAGAGAGACCACCAAGAAAACGTCACACAAGCTTTTTGACGCTAATTGAAGTTTTAATTGATAAATTAACTATACTCAGTAACAAGACAAAACGCACAGTGTCCTTCTACCGGATTACTGCTCTCCAGTACGTAATTGTTGCCTCCCGTCTTGCTTCTGTTGGTCGTGTACAGTTGAAACTCACGCTGGGGGCGAGGCAACTGAAATACCCCTTATCTGGCGCGACATAATCGGCAAACTAACTCTAGAAAAAGTAATAGCGTGCAATATCTCGCGATGCCCCGCATAAACAGCACACACCTAGTTTGGGCACGGGTCGTAGTTCACCCAACAGCCCTGCGCCCTGTTACCAAAGCGGCAGATAGTCTCGCAAGAGTGAGCTTTGGCAACGGAACGTATGACAGCTGTTTGCTCTGATGCCAAACTAAAACCTGACCAAGCTTGCACAATGGGGACTCGTGCATTTGGGTCGCCGTAGACGAAACGACAGATGCGACTGGACGGTTTGTCGCGCATCTCGTAGTTGGGAAGCTTGTAGCAGACGAGAGAACAACGGCTTTTCGTGTGTGCTCCAAGACGCTAGGGAGAACAAATAGGGAGACCGTGGCGTACTTTGTCAACGCGTCCTTGCAGGTGCTATACCATACTGGATTCGAAGACAGCAGGGTGTCGCTACTTTACACGGATGCACCGGTTTATATACAAAAAGCTGCCCTCCTCCTGAGGGCTTTCTACCCGCGGATGTCGCACGTCACCTCCCTCGCCCACGGTCACCGCAATTACGAAGAGCTAAGAAAACACTATCTCGTTGCTGCTGTGAAGGCTGTGTTCATGTTTGTGCATTTAAGAAACAGCTACCAGAGGCGCCTCTTCCACCAAAGCCCATTGTGATGCGATGAGGAACGTGGCTTAAAGGGCAACTCCACTCAAAAAGTTGACCCTATAGAAATGAGTGATATCGCTTTAGGGAGTCAAAATAGGTCATACCCAATATATCACGTCACACCGACGTCGCATTCCCGATTAAAACCTGTATTAAAAATGTTATTCCAGCTGGCTTGCGGCCCGACAGCGGGGGAGCAACGCTGGGACCGGGTGAGCTGATGAAGCAACACTGGGCAATGACGTAGGTTTCGTCCTATGCTCTAGAACAGACTCCGCCGACGCTTCGGTTTCCGTGGCATTCTGCGAATCTGCTGACGGCAAGAGGTGCTTACCTAGTTATCCTGTGTTATTCAATATTTAGTTGCGTCCTGGCAGTTCATTTACCTCCAGCATAGCTTCCGCGACCGTGCGGAAGAGAGCGAAGCGGTGCCGCTCGCTCACGTGCGTGTCGTGGTGTCGGAGAGTCTCGCCAGACTTGCGTTGGGAAATGCCGAGCACGACTTGTAGTGCTGTGGGTTGCACCAACAATCCGGTGCGCAACCCGCAGCTGCGGGTCCACCAGTTCCCAAGGGACCGGAAGGGGCACAAGGTGTGGGTCGGTGCCGTTCGCCGGGTAGACTTCGGAAGACCGTGGACTCCGAGCTCTAACACGAAGCTCTGCTCCAGCACTTTACGCCAGAAACCTACACAAGGGATCTCTGGCTGCTGACTGCTGCGGGTTTCTCCACAAAACACACGTCTTTGAAGAAAGATGCAGTGGCGTCGCTGTTAGCGTACCGTCCGCCAGTTGCTCCAGCACGAGCGGCAGGTCGCAGCAGGTCGCAGGAGCTCTAATGAGCGTACACGTAAAGGTACCTTAACTTTAACAGCTTAGACCACTTGTGGGTACCTTCGGTGCATCTGTCTCCCATTATTTCGTTTTCTCTTGGTCTGCGAACAAGAAACAAATACAGTCACGCTGCGCGGCACTGACCGCGTCATATTATTTATGGCAGTCGGATTCGCTTTCCGGCCGGCAAATCAAATTTATAAGTACACACCAAACCTTACTGGTGCATATTTACATAGTGGAGAGGTAAAAAAGAAAATGGGCAACTTACCGGCCATGTCAGTGCGTCGGCTCAGGAGCACGGGACGACATCTACGTCATGCCGTCGACGCGCAGCTGATCATCAGTGTTGCCAGGCTGCTTGAGCCGGTAGTTTCGGTTTCGCCTTGCAGCCGGAACGAAACTTGGATACGCCATATTTACAAAACTATACACACTACCGAAAAATAAATTATAATCGTAATTAAGGGTCGCCGACTTCTACTAGGCAGTTCATAACCCAAAAAATACTAAAAAATGGAGGGAGTTGTCCTTTAAAGCTGTAGAGTATTACAGTACTACTTTTCTGGTGTGAAGATGGTCATTAACGGGTTTTCAGCAGACAATAGAGTCTAAGTCAGAAAGGCTTAAGATGTCCTGCGCGAGGATACTCTCGTAGGTGACCTGGCGTATTTGTGGTCCAATTTTATGTTCCTGGCGGACATAATCAAGAGCCTCGAAAGTGCTTGGCGAAACTCTGGCTCGGAACATCGGGCTCATTTCTAACGTTCAAGAACGAGTCCACGCCGTCCCCGCAGGCCCCACTGCTGTACAAGTTAGTTCAAAGCTTCACTCCGTCTTGAGAAAAAAATAGTGGGTTTTCTGTACTTAAAGAAGTCTCGAAGGTTCTCACCGGGGAACACTCCAGGGTACCAGACGGTGAGGAAGCATTGAATATGTCTAAGCACAAGTACGCCCCACCCACATCAGTTGATGTGGAACGCTCTTTTTCAGCGTACAAACTGGTTCTAAACGACAAGAGGCAGAAGTTGGAACCGAAAAATCCCGAGATGGTGCTTGTTTGCTATTGTTTTCATAACTTCTTTCATTGTTTCTAGCTGGACTATGTACAGCATGGGACAGCTTAGTACCGGTGTGGGCTTGACTCAACTTTTTTTTAATGTTGGACAAAATAAATTGTAATTCCGATTGTATCACTTTATTATGTATTTCTTTGAATGGCAGAGGCCCTAAATACTTTCAAAAGCACCCTGTGAATAAAAACTGATTGTGCCTATAAATGCCCATTACGAAGTTTGTATTGCCTTTTATAAAATTCTAAAATGGCTTTTTAGTGCCTCCACATCCGGCCTCTAGTTTTAAGCTCCTACGAAAACCATTTGCACTGGGCTCTCATTTTTTAAGCAATAACGAAGAAAAACACAGTTTTTTAGAGAAACGGATATTATACATTATGTTCAAACAACCTTCGTAAACTAAGGCGTCAAAACAGTTATAATATTTACATTTAATTATTTCAGGTACCTCACTTTGCCCTTAAGGTCATAATAATGT